>CM052799.1:128336457-128572277 GCA_028533885.1 Nasua narica
AATGTAGTCAAGCGGAAAGAATATTATCAGAAAGAAAGATACCAGACAGAAACTCACAACTATACAAAAAAATAAAGAAAACTAAAAATTAAATAAATGAAAGTAGTACAAAATTTTATATTTTCTTCTTTTTAATTATGTTAAAATATAACAGCATTGAAAGCAAAAATTATAGCAATCTATTTTGTGCTTACAGCATATGAAAAATAAAAAGCTTAAAAACAATGGTACGAAGCATGGGAAAGAAGCAATGGGTATAATTACAAAACATGTGACCAGTATAATATCATTTGAAGATAGACTGATTAATTAAATATATATAAAAATCTTTAGGACAACCACTGACATAACTTTACAAAAGACATATGAGTCTTAATAAGTCTTACTTAATGGGGCAGCTGGGTGGCTCAGTGGGTTAAGCCTCTGCCTTCGGCTCAGGTCATGATCTCAGGGTCTTGGGATCGAGCCCCACATTGGACTCTCTGCTGAGCAGGGAGCCTGCTTCCCCTTCTCCCTCTGCCTGCCCCTCTGCCTACTTGTGATCTCTTTCTCTGTCAAATAAATGAAATCTTTAAAAAAAAAAAAGAAAGAAAGAAAAAAAGAGATATAAGTAATAAGTCCATAGAGGAGATAAAGGGGAATAAAAAATATTATTAATCCAAGAGAAGGTGCAAAAGAGAAGAAAAGAAAGAACAAAGGAAACAAATAGAAAATACTAACAAGAGAGTAGATTTTAATTCAATCATAATAATAATCACACTAAGTAGGATTCATCTAAACACTTCAGTTAAAAAAAGTGATTGTCAGATAGAATAAAAAAGCAACACCAAACTATTTACTGAGAAAAATCCCCTTACTATAAAGATATAAATTAAAAGTAAAGGGATCTAACACTCATCAAAAGGAAGCTAGAGTAGTTACATTAATAAGAGACAAATTTGACTTCAGAATAAAGAACACTGTCAGGGTTAAAACAGGATATTACTTGGTAATACAGGGTCAATTCTCTAAGGACGTATAATAATAATAAATGTGAAGTTATCTCACAGCATCGGTTAAAAATATATGAGGTAAAACTGATGGAACTAAAAGCAGATGTTCATATGAAGAAAAAAATGACCTTAACACATGTATCACACCCCTATACAAAATTAACTTAAAATGGATCATGGATATAAATATAAAATGTAAGACTGTAAAACTTTTAACTTCTCTAGTAAAATATAGGAGAAAATTCTGCATGACCTTGGTTGGCTTGGCAATTTTTTTTAATTTTTAGATATAATACCAAATATAATCCATAAAGAAGAAGAAGTATATAAGAATAAAATGCAGCTATCACAATTTATAACAATTATATTTCAAAAGAATCTATTAAGAGAATGGAAGATAGCTGCAGACTAAAAGAAAGTATTTGTAAAGCACATATCTGATAAAGGGTCTCTATCTAGAATATGTCAAGAACTCTAGGAAGACAAACAACCTAAAAAAAGAAATCTGAACAAAAAGACCTGTACACAAACACAGTACTCCAGTTGATGAATTCATTTGCAACAGGATAACGATGATCAACTCTGGAACTGCTTTTTATTTACTCTCTATTTGAATGGGTACATAAATATGTGACAGAGAATGACATCCTGTTTTCTTACCTTCAGAGAATGAAGTTAAAACAAAAGGAGACAGGAGGAGAGGACCAAGGGAGATTGCTAGGATGGTCCTTTGAAGTGCTGGTTGGAATTGGAGGCATCTGCATGAACTCATGTGATGCTTTTTGGTTTTTTAAACATGTATGCTTATTGATACATATAGAAATAAATATACTTATGTGTACTCATGAGTTAAGATCTATGTATGTTTTGTAGCTCTGTCCTCTGATGGGACCTCGAAACAGTGACATCCATTAAGCAATAATACTTAGCACACATATCTTGGTTTCTTAATATCATTCTTCAGTAAAAGGAACCAGAGTTCTTTGGAGAAGTGCTTCATACAGGATGAGCTTGAAGAATCTTGCAATTCCGGAAAAAGAAATAAACAAACAAACAAACAAAACAAATAAATGAGAGGGAGGGAGGGAGAGAGAAGGATGGAGCAGTGTTGAAAAGCATCCCAGAGCCAAACCTGAAAAGAGTGGACAATGGTCAAATCTGAAACAATTTGAGCAGCGCCATACTTAGCTACTGTATTGGGTTATAACAAACAATAAAGTAAATATTCATGATTCTGTGCTGATATAAGCAAGTGATGAAATAAACATAAGAGGGAGGAGTATTGCATCTCTTCCTTACAGAATTCCCATTAGTAGATTTAGAATAAAAGAGGGAAAACCACCATTAGAATATCACAGTGACAATTGCTGTAGGCAAGACCCATTAATATTAGTAGGTTAAAGTTTAAGGAGAATCATGGTATTTGTAGAGTCTTAATATATCTCATTCCAGATATTTATTAAGCATAAAGAAATAACAATTTACAGTGTACAAATCTGGCAGATTCCTCCTTAACCAAGCGAACAACGGTAACAACCATTAATAAAATTTATCGATACACTAAGGCATATTTTTTCTTTTGAGAGACAGAGACAGAGACAGAGAAGGTGTGTTGCGGGCGCACGCACACACACAGGAGTGGCGAGGGCTGGGGGTGACAGAGGGAGAGGGAAAGAATCTTAAGGAGGCTCTACACCCTGCACAAGCCCAATAGGGGGCGCTCAATCTCACGACCCTAAGATAATGAGCGGAAATTAAGAGCCAGATGTTTAATAGATTGAGCCACCAGGGCACCCCACCTCTGTGGTATTTTTGCCCACCAGTCTAATCTTGGGAAATATCAGATAACTCCAAACTGAAGAATATTCTCCAAAATACCTGGCTAGAATTCTTCAAAAGTGTTAAAGCCATGAAAGATTGAAAGATAAGGAAAGACTAAGGAAGTGTGACAGATTGGAGAAGAGGAATATAAGGTACAACTACTAAATGTGGTGTGGGATCCTGGATTAGATATTAGAACAGGAAAAGCCACATTAGTGGAAAAATTAATGATTTTCAAATGGAGCCTGTAACTTAAGTACTATTGAGCGGATGTTGATTTCTTAATTTTGATAACAATACTATGATTACATAAGGCATTAACATTAGGTGAAGTTGTTATAAGAACTCCCTGTGCTACTTTAAGTTTGAAATTATTTCAAAATGAAAACTTTTTTTAATGTCTTCGTTGCCCGGACCCTGCTGTATCTGGGTCTTAGGCCTGGATATCAGTATTGTCTACAAAAGCTTCTCTGTTGATTCCAATGTCAGTCAGGGGAAACAACACCTCTAAAAGGGTTAAAGAATCAAGAGACAATGAGAATAATAATATAAGAGAGTGAAAAACTAATAAGCAGAATGAATAGTAATAACTTATATTTGCCATAAATTTCATACGTACAAATATGTTTATATAGAACCATTTATTTTTTCTTTTTTTCTTTTTATTTTTTAAGATTTTATTTATTTATTTGACAGAGAGAGCAATCACAAGTAGGCAGAGAGGCAGGCAGGGCGGGGGTAGGGGGAAAAGCAGGCTCTCTGCTGAGCAGAGAGCCCGATGCGGGGCTCCATCCCAGGACCCCGAGATCACGACCTGAGCCAAAGGCAGAGGCTTAACCCACTGAGCCACCCAGGTGCCCCTTTTTATGTTTTTTTTAGCAGGATTATGGTTACAAGAGAATGGGACAAAATAATAGCTATGTCTGGGTAATTGCATGTAGACAAAGTATTTCCCAGTTCCTTTATATTTTTCACTTCTTTCAAAAACAGATTTATATTTATAAATTTTATATCAGGAGAAATAAGTTGAAATGCCACACACACACAAAAAAAGTATGCCTCCTGAGTGAGTCTTACTCATTTTAAGTTTTGAGGACTTCTTCCCTAGAGCATTTACTTTACAGGTCATCCTGGTAGCAGGGGTAAATTACTGGACAGTACATGGAGACTCAGATCAAATAAGTGAAATCATCCTAAATTCTGAGTTCTGGAATACCAAAACCCCAAAATAATATATGCACAACTCACAACGCTTTCAACTGTCCCTGGAAATGGATGTCTTTGGGCAATTCACTTCACTGTAGGACTCTATGTCAAAAAACTAGCCATTCAAAATCAATGCCATGATTCCTTTCTGTTCCTGCCTACTTGGCCCTTGCATCCAGCCCTTAAAACATCTCCATTTAAATTAGCTGTCACTTGGAGGATGAAGGACAAGAGTGGATGAGAAGAAAAGTTCAGGGTCTGTCCTTGGCTCTTATATTGATTCAGTCACCCAAAAACCTCAAGTATAATAGTTTAGAAGTATAAATTAGAAACTTATATAAAATAAATTCAGAATCTTCCCACTTCCTCCCCAAGTCCCAAATCAGTATAATAAACACTCTGTAGGCTTGCCAAGGTCACCTCATGGAGTTGTTTTGGTTTAAAGAAAATAAACCGACATTTAAAATGGGTAATTTCTAATAAAAATGTGGGAATCCAGCCTCTCCGAACCCACTGGGTCAGATGGCAAAATCCAGCCAGATAAATCAAATAGTTAACCGCAGTCTAAATCACTCCATATTACCTTGCGGTAGGGACATTTTATTAATTTACGTTACTTACCTGATTTTTACCGTCATGAGTTTGTAACACCTGATTACATCTTCAGGAGGATGCATTCTATGTTGATGAAAATGGTGTATTATCTCAAAAAAAATTAGGGTAACTAAATGCTTATAAAAATCTTAGGATGAGTTAAGTCAGAGAAAGCAGTAGGGAGAGCTAACGATCTGTGAGCATCAAAATGTGCTTAGGGATCATACTAACCACATTTCCTATTTTATTCCATTTTCTAGTTGCAATGATATTATACCTAGGTATTAATTTCACTTTAAAAATGAGCCTTAGAGGTGAGAGATGCCCTCTTCATGCCCACTGAACCAGAGGCAAAGAGAGCAGTTCTTCATTCTCTGCTTCCTCAGCCACAGACTTGGCCAATGGGAAGGATTAAGGGAGAAAAATGGGGAATCCAATGGAATGCCCTTCAGGAGCCAGGTATGAGACAGCTTGTTAAAAAGAGTTGGGATGTTTTGTTCTCCCGTGTGTTTTTCTCAGAATACTGAGCTTTTATCCTGAAAGAGTTAGCACACTACAACATAAACCTAAAATATGGATCGGGATTGTGTGATCATAGGATTGCAAAGCCAGAAGGAATTTAGAAAGAATCTGGTCCAGTTGTTTCCAAATCCTTTACGTTTGGAATGGGAGTAGCCCGGACAAAGCTTTACTGGGAAGACCTCCATGTTCCTCAGAGACATGTAGAGCTGCACTAGTTGCCCCGAAGTGCGGTCTAACATGCTTATGCTCACATCCCTCATTCTGTGGCCCCTAGCAAGGAGGCTGCTGGTGTGCCTCTGCAGAAACATGGGGCAGGGGGTGGGAGGTAAGGAAAAGAAACATTTCCTGAACCTTTCATTTTCTAGGTAGGAAATCTAAAGTCTATGATCACACAGAAATTCTATGATCACACAGAAATTCAATGATCATGTGGGAAAATGGAGGAACTCAGGCCATAACCGAGACATCACATCAGCCCAGAAAACAGGGATGATAGTGACCTGGGTCCATCAAAATCACAACATCTTCAGCACGTGTGTTATTGACAGTTTTATAGAAAATGCTACAGCTGAGAAATAATTCTTCTCCTCCAGCCCATTTGGAAGGCGATCTGCAGGACTGGGGGGTTAGGAAGAAAGAACAATGAATGGACTGGTGGTCAGAGCCCAATTACAGTTTTACAGATGCTCTTGATCTCGGGCTCTGAATTTGCATGAAGGGGTTAATAATCCCTGCCCTGCCAGATTCACAGGGCTGTGATGAGACATAAGACAGGGTTTTTTAACCTGAAAAGGAACATTCGCATTATTTTTGAACGACGGGAGTCCTGCACATGGGGCGACATATTGTTTACATCCCTCTGAGGCGTGCCGAGCGTTATAAACAGCTATCATTCCGTCTGCTCCGGCTACTATTATTGTAATTTTCCGCATGCATGTGTGGTGGTTTCTTTTTCAAAAGCCACCCATAAAATAAGTGATCAGGACCTTTGACGTGCCATGTGATCTTCTCAGGGGCTCCGTGGTGTCTGCCGCCTTGACCGTTCCGTTGAAGTTTCTGCAGGACCCGGCCTGGCCCTTCTATCCGTCATCCTCTCGTTAAGGCGCGGGGCCCAGCGCGGGGCTGTTTGAGGGGCCCAGCTGCAGTGTGGCTCTTCCCAGCGGAGAGGTGCCTGGCAGCCTCGCACTGCCCCTGGCTCGGCTCCACTGAGTCAGTCTCTCCGCCACCCCCTCCACTTCCTGGCAGCTGGAACGGGAGGCTGGAAGCTGGTGGCAAACTGCGACGTCTGGCTGTGTGGTCTGCCGCTAATGACAGCCCCTGCTGAATCATGCCTCTGTTGCTGTTCCTTTCCTTCCTAAATGTCCCAATAAAGAGAAGGAAAGGCAATTCCAACCTCTTACCTACATTCCCACTCCTTTTGTAAAGGAGTATAAAAATGCTCCTTTTGACCACTTCCCCACTTTAGTAGGTAATAACAGGCTGAAAGCATGGAGGGAAGGTTAGTGAATTTCTTCAGGGCTATTCATCTAACCCTTGACTTTAGGAAACAGCCGTGCTATTCTGAAAAGGCGAGGGGAAAGGGAAAAAGAAGGTTTGCTTGGTTGCTCCGAAATTATCATAGTATAAAAACACTGCGCACACACTCGGAACCTCTTCAGCAATGGCAGGGAGGGAATGCTGGGGTTGAATGCTCGGCAACAGTATCTGGTTTAGGTCTGCACCTGTGACTGGAGGTTGCCCAGTGATGACCGGACCTCTCTCCTTCCCTCCTGACCATCCTCCACTGATTTCCCCCCATGGCCAGTACTTGAAAACAATGTATACCAACATAGGGGGCAGTGTGCATGTTGAAGTGAGTGTACAGCATTAGAGGTAATATGACAGCTTGGTCCAACTGGTTATGGTCCTTCAAGCCAGGAACACAAGGCAGCTGCGGCAGCGGAAAGGCTGCCGGGCTAAAGGCTGGCAGCTGGGAGCAGATCAGGAGAAGCACAGCCAGTTGTCGTTGCCTTTCAGGTTCTGCTGAGTCACCACTACCTGTGGGTTCCCCTCCTTTTGAGAATGTGAACAACCTTTAGATAACTGATCCTTTTCCTTCCATTTGAAATTGCTGCTCCTACTGTGTGTTCCTTTTTTTTTTCCCCCCTTGGTTACCAAAACCCAAGATAAGCTGCCCACCACTTGAAAGGTCAAAACTCAAGTGATGAGTTTTGATTGGAAGGAATATGAGTTTTATTCAGGAGGCTGGCCACCTGGGGAGAAGGCAGACTCTTGTCCAAAGACCAACTCCCAGGTTTCTGCCTGGCCCAGAATTTTTAAAGGGATTTAGCCAGTTAAGGGAGTGCAGGGGTCTGTGACATTTCTTGATTAGGTGCAGACTCCACGGTATCAGCTACAGAATTATCTTGGTGCTCAAAGGTTGTGCAAGAAGGTCTAGCTCCTTGGTGCCCAGGGTATGTGTGCCTGGGGCAGGGGTAGGGGAGTGGGGAATTACCAGAAGGTCTTATTCCTTGTTCCTTGGTACCCTGGGTTGTACAAGAGTCCTGTTCTTTCAGCAAAGGAGGGCAAGGTATATAGATGGGCAAAGGGAGGTCAGTGAAGACATTTGTGTGACCTTAAAAAAGAAAAACATTTTGCTAGAAGATTGCTGAGCTAGTCAGAAAGCTAAGTGGGCTTCAAACAGACCCACTGCTTCTGTGGCCTGGGAACATTCTGGTCCTTTATTTCCCAAGGCCAGTGGTCTGCAAATCTCAGAGAAAGTGAATGAGTTCTATTACCCTTCAGGGGCCTTATGTCAGCCAGTGAGGAGGCTGTTAACTTGAAGCAGGTTAACCCTTAAGACCAGCTGCCACGCTGTTAGACATTCACATGAATTTTTCTCTCAATTCATTCTTAATTTACCTCCACCCTTCTGTTCATTTGCATTTGTTTTTCGTTCTTTTCTTTTTGCTTGCCAAAATAATTCATTTTTTTCCAGGCACAACTTCGTCCACTCAATCCTTCCCCCTTCCATTATATCTTTCATGGAATCTTAATTTTTCACTTCTTTATTCTTGGAATTTATTTAAATACCTTGTTTTTGTCTTTAAGACTACGTCTGCTCTTTAGGGCTCCCATTTTTGGTTTTGTCTCTGACATGAAGATTCACAAATGCTACGTAGATTGGGAAATATAAAGCACATTATCGATTGTCTCACTGCAGTGAAAGAATAGATTGCAGTAGCTGGTTAGCGAAAGCTTCGGGGACAGCACTCCTGCCGGTAGCATTAACTCTGCACCTCTAATCTTTTCTGATAAGCATGCCTTAAAGGGAGATAAGAGAAATCAAAGGCTGCTTTTTCAACCATGTAGTTTTGAAGTCAGCTAGTGAAGTTTCTGTTAGATGCCATTTTAACTACCTTCCAGATAAAAAGGCTGAGCCTCAAAATCAAATGTTTCCTCCCTATTCCCTTTGGCTCCTTGTCAAACCCTCTGACTGACTAAAAATGCCCAAGCTTCACATTGTAAAACAAAATCTTTTAACCATGGAAGGATCAATGAACATGTTCGCTGGAGCACAGGTATGTTTTTGTGGATGCAAACTGACTAACATAGCCAGTGAAGCTTGACTTCGCTTTATGCATTAAGTGTGCTCCTGAAAACAACTAATGAACATGAACATTTATGGACTGAATCATGTTCTGTCCTACAATTACACTGTGGAAGCCAAATACAAAGGTGAAAGAAGATTAGAGGCCAAATTTAAATATCATACCATGCAATTCTAAAAAAGCTAGCTCTGATAATTTGCAATCAATGTGTATTTATTTCTGTCATGGCAAAACCCACAAAAAGCAATCATAGACAATCTAC
The DNA here is from genome assembly GCA_028533885.1 of Nasua narica. NCBI lineage: Eukaryota > Metazoa > Chordata > Mammalia > Carnivora > Procyonidae > Nasua > Nasua narica. The sequence continues at coordinate 128,345,445 of CM052799.1, forward strand.
ATTATCTTTGGCCATTTGTTAGAAGATACATAGTAAAATAAATCATTCTGTTACTTGCTAGTTCATCAAAAATTCATCTAGCTCCAGGAAACAAGGACAACTTGAATAACTTAAATAATCCTTCCTAGAAGTTCGATAGACTGTCAAATATGCAATATGAATATTCCATATTATTGTCAGTGCCTAGAACACCAAAGCTATAAATAGGTAAAGCCAATCACCAAAAGGCCCTAATTACAAAGCAAGTTCTTGTAAGACATTGTGAAACAATCACATAAATTATATTTTGGCAAAGATATTTGAGAAATAATATTTCTGGGGAAACATGAGGAAGATAAGCAGCTTAAGTATAGCAAAGAAAAGAAAAGAAAGAAAAAAGAAAAGAGAAGAGAAGAAGGAAGGAAGGAAGGAGAAAGAAAAAGAAAGAAAGAAAGAAAGAGAGAGAGAAAGAAAGAAAGAAAGAAAGAAAGAAAGAAAGAAAGAAAGAAAGAGCTAAATTAATCTTTTCTCCTTTGATTATAGCTTTTTTTCCCCAAATGTTTTCATGACCATCAAACTTATTAAATCTATAGCCTTTACTTTTAAAAAGTTGTTGTTAACGTATTTTACATTTGTTTAAAAGACAACCATAGGGTCAAAATGGTGTCACTTAAGCCAAATCACTAAATCTGGACGTAATACGTAACCTGCTCATGGTGTCAACCTCCTCCAGGAATGTAGTCTTAGCCAGAGGTCAGGAATTTTCTGATCAGCATCAATGGGTTTATCTGTCACAGTCCCCTCCCCACCCCACAAAGGAAGATGTGGTAACCTGCATAATTAGACCTCCAGACCTTTCCCATAGGAGAATGCCATCTAGCCTGAAACAATCCTTTCTTTTATTTTTTCCCAAAACTTCTTGCCCTAACTTCTTTCCTATAAAACCCTTCCATTTTGTATAGCTCCTTAGAGCTCCCCTTTACTTCCTGGATGGGATGTTGCCTGATTCATGGATTCATGAATTGCTTAATAAAGCCAATTAGATCTTCACATTTCCTCAGTGGAGTTTGGTTTTCTGATTCCATTCTTTTTTAATCCATTAATTGATTTATTTCCTAATTCGAGACAGGTGAAAATGGTGCTAGTTAGGAGGCTTTTTAAATAGTCCAAAAAGATCTGACGAGATGAAAGATTAAGGAAACAGGATAGGTGGAAAGGGGAAAAAATTAAAAAGAAATTGAAGTAGAATTAGAACTTGGTATGTCATGGAGGGAGATGGAAAAGAGGACAGTGACTTCTCAATTTCAATTAGGTGCTTGCATGGACTATGTTTTGCCATGCTTGATAAATTTATCTTTTTTATGAATTTTTAATCTTAGAATAATTTTAAACTAACAGAAAGTTGTGAAGAAAGTACAAATTTCCCACGTACCCATACCCACTCTCCTCCATTAGTAATATCTTACATTAGTATGGCATAATGGTTAGAATTATTGATCAGATAGTGATTATTAGTAATTAAAATCCATACTTTATTCAGATTTCCTTAGTTTTTACTCTCAGGCCTTTTTCTGTTCCAGGATTCCATGTGGGATATTGCAAGGTTACAGGTTGTCAGGTCTTCCTGGGCTCTTCTTGGGTGTGGCAGTTTTTCCATCTTTCCTTGTTTTTGAGAGCTGACAGTATGAGGTGTCCTGTGATCAGTTTTGTAGAATGTCTTTCAGTTGGAATTTATCAGATTTTTTTTTCCCATGATTGGACAGGGGTTATGCACTTTTGAAAGGAAGACAGAGATCTGAACTTCATATTGTTAAGATGGCAATTCTCTCCAAATTTATCTATAGGTTCAGTGTAAACCCAATTAAGATCTCAAAAGGATTTCTTCCTTCTTTTTTTTTTTTTTTTTTTTGGTAAGAAAACAGCATGATCATTTCTATATTCTGGAAAAGACAAAGTGATAAGTTTGCCAGGTGCTGAAGGTGAGGATTTCTTATAAAGACACACAGGGGAACTTAAGGGTGTGGTATAAATGTTCTAACTGAATCTTGTTTGTGGTGGAAATTACATTACTGTGGATATCTATCAAAAGTCATTGTAACATGCAGTTAAAATGGGTAAATGTTACTGTATACAAAGTATACCTAAGAAAGCTGATATCAAAACTGTAAGGTCATAATTTCAAATTTATTTATCTCCCTTAAGCTTTAGCAAAAAGGCATAGTGCCATAGAAAGAATAATGGTTGGCAAGCAGAGGGAGAAGAAGAGTATAGTGGTACGTAGACAGCCAATCTGTATGAAGTCCTACTCTATGTAAGACATTCATGAAATTTTTCATATGTTTTCTCCTTAATTTCTCACAAAATCTCTTTTAGAAATGAAGACAGAATTGATAGCTACTGGATTAATTTACATAGAGCCATTCATAAATCAGGAATTTGAACTCAAGATCTAGTGTGTTTCTAGAGCTTTTTTCTGGACAGTTCTCTATGTTTCTTTTCTTATCTTGCAGAACAAACTTCCACACCTGGCTGTTAACCCTTACCTTCTGGGAAAATGTTCACGTTACATAAGCTCTCTGAGCATATTTTATTATCTGCAAAGTGAAGTCAAAATTTATCAAACTTATAAAGTTGCCGTAAGGAACAAATAAATTCATGCAGGTGGTAGGACTTTATGACTAACTGTAAAGTATTAAACACAATTGTTTGATTGCTCTTTTTTGTTTTCTCACTATTATGAATTATTGGAATTTAAATTCTGAATCTCATTATTCAATCAATGGGCATAATGCCACTGGCTATATCAGAAAATAGTCAAGATTCAACATTTTAACATGTTCAGAGAACAGCCCTGCCATATTAAACAAGTGCTGTTTAGCAAATCTAAGTTCATCTATGCAATCAAAATGGAAGGCCATTGAGAAAAGGATGGGGAAGGTCAAATACTGCCCCTTCCCCCAGAACCACCAAAGAAGGACCCAGGAAAAATATTGCTGTTTAGAGGCATGTGACTGCATGGATATTAGCCAGCTCCTGGCAGCAATGTCTGGAGGAATTTGTCGACATTGGGTACTTCTTTTACCTTATTTACCTGAATCAAAGGATAAAGCCTACATACATATATCACTGCAGAAGTTCATTCATATGCAAACATCAGTAAATCTCAGGGTGGGGAGTGGACACACTGCAAAAGTTCCTATCTTTTTTTTTTTATTAAGCATTTGCTTGCTATTGATTACGCATTTACAACTCCAACACTAAAAAATAAATTTCAGAATAGAGTAGTGATGGTGGCTGTATCATGGTCAGCAGTGAGCAGAAACAAGGAACAAAAGGTGGGTCTGTAACTACTAACTTAACTGTTTGTTCTTGCCTTGGGAGCTGTGTACTCTGGACACATCTGCCAAGGCATCCTGAAGGGTCACCTCTGCCTGACTGTACTCTAGATAGGCTTCTTCCTGACCACAGATTCTTCTTTGGTTTCAAAGACTATCTATCTATCTATCTATCTATCTATCTATCTATCTATCTATCTATTTGAGAGATGATGGAGGAGACTGCAAGTAGGGGGAAGAACAGAGAGAGAAGGGGAAGGAGGGAGAAAGAATCTTAAGCATCCAAGACTAAGGCAAGCACACTCTACATTTGGGCAGAGCCCACTGGGGGCTTAATCTCATGACCCTGAGATCACGACCTGCACCGAAATCAAGAGTCAGGCTTAAATGACTGAGCGACCCAGGCACCCACAGACCATGGATTCTTAACTTCCCTTTTCTTAGACCATTTCTATTACAAAAGTTGCCATTGTAGATTCTTTCTCTGCTTCTTTGAGAAGTCTTCTCCCAGCCTCTTCCCTTTTAGATATAATCAGGAAAGATAGGGCCTCTGCCTCTCACTCTTAGGGAGGAAGATAGGAGCCTAACTTCAAAAAGTGTCAATTAGCAAACACAGATAGCCTAATCACAATGACCAATCTCCCAACTAAAGTCTTTTCCATTGGTGCACCCCAGCATTCAAAAATTCTCCAGTCTTTTGTTTTAGCAGATTAAATTCAGTCTCTTTCCCTTATTACAATAACCTTGACCCCAACTGCAACAGTTTCAAATAGTCTTAGTTGCTATTTTAATGAGTATCGGTGCAATTTTTCTTTATCAACATACACACACAAACTATTTATGTGCTATAATAATGTGCAACCATGCAAGCATTTCCGTTTGCAAAATGATTTTGATCTAATGCATTATTGTAGCCCCCTACGACAAAATTAATATTCCTATGCTCAAGAAAATGAGCCTAATAGTCATAGAAATTAATTCTTGGCTGATGTTCAAATTATTAACTGAGGGATCTAAAGCTTGAACCCAGAGCATTTATTACCAAGTCTAGGGCTCTTCTACCTCTATCTCAGTAACATTTTTGCTCTAAGAAACTTCTCAGCAATGTTACATTCTGCACAAATATGTAGATATTTAATAACATTTACTGAATTATCAAGACTTCCTGAGGGGAAAAGGGATTGATTTTTTAATCTCCTGAAAGCAAACTCATTTGGTGGTGCCACATTATGGCTGAACAGATAGAGGACATTGTGTACTTATCATAACAATGTTAAAACTGAGTTTAACAATCATGACTATTAATGGAATCATACTTATTTTTTTATACCAATATTAGTAAATGTATAGCATCATATGACATTATACACACCATTTTGTACCCTTATGGAGACTTTAGGTAGAAAAAGCCACTAATTTATTATTACTCAACCATAAATAGAACTAAAAGTTAATTATGTACATTTTCAATAAAGTGAACAGTATATTCTCTCTTTATGCAATATCTGTCTCACTGTTACTTGAATAATAAAAAGCATAAGAGTTTAAAAAAATAAGATTTGCCTTATTCAATTTCTCCCCTCTCTGCTGAATCCTCAATGTAGAATTAGTGAATGTATGATTTTTTTTTGGCATCTCTAATCTTGTTAATAAATGAGTGCAAAGTTGCTGAAACATGGTGAGTCTTGATTGTGCAATATGTGCTGCACCAGAACTGTTTAATTATAAAACTATCTGCCAGTTTATGAAGAGGATGAGGAGACAGGCACAGGAAAAGCAGACTATCTGATCAGCGTCTTTAATTTAATGTACTGACTGTCTCATCTCTTCTCTCCGGCTTGAATGTTGAAATTTTAGACACTAGAATAATGGAAAGCATAATCAAAGTCTTCAGTTTGGTAATTTGGATAGAATTCATGCTGAGGAAAATACCTCAGTGGGCTATGTGGACAAAATGCAAATATATACACATATATAGATACACGAAAACATTAAGCTGCCTTCAGGCATATCCTAAGAATTGAATATCCAGTCTAATAACATATTCTGATTATGTGAGAGTAACTGTATATGCTAGATCTAGGTTGCTTATTTTTCAAATAAAAATATTTTTCCTTATGATTTTGAACTTACTTTGCATAGTATTTGCCATTAGAAGCTATGTTAAGATTTCTCCGTGCCACAAGGTAAACATCCAAAGCACTGGTCATTGTACAGTAAATGTGCAAAATTAATATGAAGCAATATGTTTATATATAAAAGAGTATTTATGGAATATTTAAGTCATGCATTTTGGTATCCAGTTATAATAATTGGTAATTCCAATTATTCCAATTATTTCAAAGGCCATTGTGAAAGCTTTTTAAAAAATTAAAGACAAATTAGGGGTACTTAGCTGGCTCAGTTGGTAGAGCTTGTGACTCTTGATCTTGGGGTCATGAGTTTGAGCCCCATGTTGGGTATAGAGATTACTTAAAAAACAAAAATTAAGATAAATTACATGTAAACCTCAGAAATCACAGCTTGGAGTATTTTCAGAAGTCCTGGGAGACAGGGTGATTTGGCAAGGAGGCTGCTGTTTCAAACAGATAATAGCTTTTTGAGAGCTGAACTCCCGTCTTATTTATCTCTTTATTCCCCCAAATTGCTTAGCATGAGGCCACATACAAAGTAAATGGCCAGTAAGTGTTAAGTTGGCAATGTAAGACTTTTAAAGGTGGGAATTTTTCATCTAAATATGAGCTGTTGAAGTGTTAAGTAAGTCTGGTATTAGCAGGCATTTGGTTGTTAAAGAATAAAAGCCCATTTTTTACTTCATATAAAAATTACCGTCCACTTTACTAAATTCCTTCCAATACCTCCACCAGGCTCCTTCTCATATACTGAAATCCCCACAGCCGCAGGACCTCTGTGCTGTGCCAAACATTGAGTAGATTTAGGACTTCACCTACAGTAATTACAAATGCTATTTAGTGCTTCGCTTCAATCCCTCAAGTGACAAGGGCAAAGCTGAACTCTTGAGTGACATTACCAGATACTAACACAAAGAAAACTAATTATAATCTGCTATCTTCGAACCTAGTCTTTGTGACCAAAGCAGGTTCCCCTTCTGCATACTTTAAGCAAGAACTTCTTGTCATTCACCACATCTCATTTAAAGTGGCTTCAGGAGCCAAGAAACAGGATTTTCAGGTACCTTTCTGATATGGGGATTCCTAAGGGCTCGAAAGGACAGAAATTTTACAGTAAATTCCTGCACAGTAGGGAGAAATGTGATTTTATTTCTCCAGCTAACTACAATTGGTACACAGAACTAGATGATAGAAAGCCTGACCATTATTCACAAGACCTTTAGGGTAAATCTCATTTTCTCAGACACTTCATAAAAACAAATGTTCCTGGGGTGCCTGGGTGGCTCAGTGGGTTAAAGCCTCTGCCTTCGGCTCAGGTCATGATCTCAGGGTTCTGGGATCGAGCGCCATATCGGGCTTTCTGCTCAGCAGGGAGCCTGCTTTCCCCTCTCTCTCTCTGCCTGCCTCTCTGCCTAGTTGTGATCTCTCTCTATCAAATAAATAAATAAAGTTTTTAAAAAATGCTCCTGGAGTCAGTGATTCCATAGAAATCATCCTTAGTGGACATCTTGGCATTTCTTTTCTGCCTGGAGCCTTAGAGCACAAAAGCTTTTGAAAAGGAAGGGATGTAAAAGGAATCAACTTCCAGGTTGAGGATGGAAGGTTAGGAAAAAGTAGAGTGACTGTGTCATTTTTATTTTATTTTATTTACAAATTTCTCTTCTTCATGATCATAATATAAAAATTTTTTTTAATTATTTTTAACCAGGTAGAGTTACCCTCTTATTTTTACTTATTTATTTATTTTAGAGAAAGGGAGTGTGTGCACATGGGCAGGGAGAGGGAGAGAAAGAATCTTCTTTTAAGATTTTTTATTTATTCATTTGAGACAGAGAGATACAAAAAGAGAGAAAGAGCATGAGCAGATGGATAAGCAGACTCCTCGCTGAGCTAGGAGCTAGACATGGGGCTCAATCCCAGGACCTGGAGATCATGACAGGAGCTGAAGGCAGACACTCAACCATCTGAGCCACCCAGATGCCCCAGGAGAGAGAGAATCTTGACTCACTGCCCAGCACAGAGCTAGATGTGGGCCTTGATCTCACGACCCCGAGATCATGACCTGAGCCAAAAGCACAGGTGGGACACTTAACTGACTGAGCCACCCCGGTGCCAGAGTTACCATTATTTTATTTTTTTTTTAGATTTTTAAAAATTTATTTATTAGGAAAGAGAGTGAGAGAGAGCATGAGAAGGGAGAAGGTCAGAGTGAGAAGCAGACTCCCCATGGAGCTGGGAGCCCGATGTGGGACTCGATCCCAGGACTCTGGGATCCTGACCTGAGCCAAAGGCAGTTGCTTAACCAACTGAGCCACCCAGGCACCCCAGAGTTACCATTATTTTAATTAGCAAGTGAACTGACAGATGCTGATGTTCTCTGCCTTCAGTTTAAAGGTACTATTTTGATGATCAGTGGGAGAAGCCTTAGTTCAATGATGTCCTAGAAGAATACTGACACTCAGGCACACGGGCTTGTGAAACAACCCTTTCTTTTGCCGCGACGATTTGTTATCCCGTGCCATCATCCCTGGCATTTGAAGAGGATGTGTATTTTATTTCAAAAGATAAAATAGAGGGAAAGATCTACAGATATACATAAACTTTCAAATGATCACTTCTTTTGGACAATAAAAAAATCTATTACCTACAAAATGTCAAATTTATTAATATATTCACATTTGAATCATGGTAGGAAAGTTAATAAAGTAGAGGAAATGTTATCATGTTAAATCTGTTTTCACATTTGGCTTAGGAGAAAGAAGAAAGTTGGAAAATACAATAAAATATGAACCAGCACTAAGTAAACAGCAGAAGATTGTGGTAAAACATTGGCAATACCATCTCATGTTTATTGAATATCAATTTAGAGGGTGAGCTGCATACATCTGTGTGATGTCGTCACAACAGGTAATCTAAAATCTTCTTCTTACTCAAGGTGAAATTCACAAGGCCTAAAGATGGAGAGGGAGATTCTTCCCAATCAGAAATATTCTACACATGGTAACCTGAGTAACTTTTCACACATTAATGATTGCTTATTATTTTTTCTTCTTCTGCGTCCACAATGTAATTTAAGATTATATGCACTAAAAGCAAAGCGCTCTACCTGGCACTCTGGGAGATTGGTGGTGAACCTCATATGGTCCCTCCAGACATGATTTAAAGGAGTTGACATTGCAATAAGTCCCGTCAAGATGGTAGCGCTACACGTGTGTGGATTTTGTGAATCGAGTCTGGAAGAAGAATCAGAGACAGTGGGGAGATGTCACCTACAGTTTACGGAGAGAAAGGTAGCAATTAAGAGGAAAGGGATCACAAATAGCCTCATTTACCCTAAAACTCCTCATTTTGTTTTTCAAGAAACACCACCAAAAGGGGATGAGCTCAGTTAGTCCCTTCCTCGTCATCTGCTTCCCGCCGTCCTTCAAATACTATCCCCAAACATTTTGGAGGCAGGGAGTGGATGCAGAGGCAGCTAATCAGAGTCTGAGAACACCATGATCTCTGGATCACACTGTGTGGCCACACTCACCTTGTAAGTACCAGGCCGAGAGGGTCGTGATTGGCGGATTTGGGACAATCAGGCCGGAGATGGGCTACAGAGGGAGCTGGTCACGGCCGTGGCCAGGAGAGACCCTGTGCTTCTTGAAGACACTGTATATATGTGAAGATGACTATTTGGCTTGGGGAAAAAATAGATATTAGAGAAAGTAACTATATGGAATTTTGGTATTCAGCATATACAATATCCAGCATTCAGAGGCAGAAGAAAATAATGGTGCCGTACACAAGCCTTCGAGAAAGATTAGGGAAACTTTGTTCTGCCTCTCCTAAGGTGTATGAGTCTGGGCAAATTCTTTTGCCATCCTAAAGTTGCTTCATCGTCTGCAAACACCTTAGAGGATGGTTGTTAAAATTTAATTCATTTACATCACGTAGTTTCCAGCACATGTGAGTTGTTGTTATTTTAAAAGGATCAAGATGATAACATTAAAATATCTCCCAGAAAACAATTGTAAAAATGGAATCTAATCATTCAAGTTTTGATAATACACAAACTTCTGGCTTTATCATGACTCTGACAGGTTTTCTCCTGGGTGAACTCAATTGATTAATTTCCAATTAACCTCAACTGAGATACCCAGAAGGAAGAGTAGGAGGGAAGCCTTAAAAACACAGGGCTTTATGACTTGCATTTACTGCTGTCAGGAATTGCCCACAATCCCTTATAAACCCAGGGATTCGTGTGATTATAGAGTCTTACATCCCCAGTGTAATTACTGGTTTCTCTGCTTTCACCTACTCTGCAGTGGTCTTAAGATCCAATGAGGTTGGAAAAACAAGACTTTTATTGCTGTAAGTGACCTGAATTGTATGATTTTTATCTTCCTCTTTAGAAATAGTGGTAATAAAACATGGGCACATCCTACCTGTCTTCCTAGGACTATGGAGACGAATAAAATAATTGGAAGCAAGCAGCCCATTTGTTTTCAGCTTTGGTGTTCATTTTTCTGAAAAAGCTCTAGTTATTTTTGACAGTGCCCTGCTCAATTCCACAGTTCCCACAGGGAGCAGTGCCAAGACCAACCCGACTTTAAGCTATGTTCATGTGGGCCTTTCATCCCTGCCCCTGCTTTCTTTCTCATGACAGTTCCTTTTTTTCAGGAATGTCCTATCATAATCTTTGGACATCTAAACTTGAATTAAGGCAGGCCTGAATGATTTAAAATTTGGTAATTACGGAAAAGAGTGTACTCGTTTGCTAAGGCTGCCATAGTAAAATACCAAATCTGAGTGGCTTAAAACCACAGGAGTTTATTCCCGCCCCCCCACCCCCAGTTCTGGGAGCTGGATGTCCATAATCAAGGTATCAGCAGGGCCATTCTCCCTCTGAGACTCAGGGTAGAATCCTTCCTTGCCTCTAAGGGTGGCTGTGGATTCTTGGTATTTCTTGGCTTACAGTTGCATCACTCCATCCTCTCTGCCTATTGTCACCTGGCAATCCTCTGTGTGTACATACCTTCACATGGCATTTTCCTCTTCTTATAAAAATACCCAGCATTGTTGGATGAGGGCTCACCCTAATGACCTCATCTCCACTTAATTACACCTGCAAAGACCTAATTTTCAAATGAGAACACATTTACACAGACAAGGATTAGGACTTCAACCCTTCTTTCGGGGGAGCAGAATTCAATCCATACAAGGAATTTTATAAAGTGCAATATTAACATAAGTATTAGATATTATTTTTCATATGTATATTTCCAAAACTGCTTAAAAATAATGCTTTAAACATAGCAGAGTATTACAATACACATTGATTAGAATTTAATTGGCTTTTATCCCCATGTTGATATAAGCTACATTATATTTCCATTATATTACCGAATAAAGCTCTCACTCATAGAAGATATCTGAGCCTCGTGGCAATTATAATTATCTAGAGGGATGAAAGGGACTTTCCTGAAAATCATGGTTAATTTCCTGTTAAATTGAGTGTAGAGCATTGGAGTCAGGAGTTCTAGAATGTTTTACTTTCTGCATTTTTTCTTTAGTTTCCTAAATCACTGTTTCACCTTAAGAGGCTCTATAGATTTTCTTCACTGTGTCACAGCTTCAGAAACAAGTGTTTGCTAGTTACTTATAAAAGTCACCTAAAAGTCACCCACCTTTCCAACTGGGATGCTAGTTACATTGATTTGGAAATCAGCCTGACCGACAATCTAGGTGTCTGATTTTGGAGAACTATCTTCACGGAAGATTTTCTTGCCCTTTCTGACCCTCTTTTCCTTCCATATGTTAAAAGGGAGATTTAAAAATATAGGATGTAACTAGAATGTATTATGTTAAGCAAAACAGGTCAATCAGAAAGACAATTATCACATGATCTCTCTGATATGAGGAATTTGAGAGGCAGGGCGAGGGGTCGTGGGGAGTAGAGAGGGAAAAAATGAAACAAGATGGGATCGAGAGGGAGACAAACCATAGGAGACTCTTAATCTCAGGAAACAAACTGAAACTGAGGGTTGCTGTGGGTGGGGGGGTAAGGATAGGGTAGCTGGGTGATGGACATTGGGGAGGGTATGTGCTATGGTGAGTGCTGTGAAATGTGTAAGCCTGATAATTCACGGACCTGTACCCCTGGGGCAAATAATACATCATATGTTAATGAAAAAATATATAAGATGTAAAAATTTCTTTCCAAAGCAAAGTGATTTTGCTTTTTATGATGCAGCCATGCCCTCAACTAGAATTACATATGTAATCTTAACAAATACACAATAAGAACATATATATTCACCACTAACTCCAGACATTCTTGTATCTTAAATTAGGTGAAAACAGGTATAATTATGTAAGGATTAAACCCCGGTCTTATTTTGTATACCTATAATATGTACAAATATGAAGGCTTATTTTTCAGGGTTGTGTAATGATAATGATATTTGTGATTATCATGCCATATAAATAGGAACTTAATTCTATATTATGATTTTAGGCCTAGAATCTGGGAATTCTGATTCTCAGGCTGAGATTTCTTTTATTTTAAAGATTTTATTTATTTATTTGACAGAGAGAGATCATAAGTAGGCAGAGAGGCAGGCAGAGGGAAAGGGGGAAGCAGTCTCCCTGCTGAGCAGAGAGCCCAACTTGGGGCTTGGGACTCCATCCCAGGACCCTGAGATCATGACCTGAGCCAAGGGCAGAGGCTTAACCCACTGAGCCACCCAGTCGCCCAGGCTGAGATTTCTTAACAAAATACCATACAGAGGCTTAATTTTCAACGGTAGTATAAGGGACATATTTATTGTTCCTCAGCTATTTAAAAAATATGTTTGTGTTTTCAGATGCTACTTCTCAGCGAGCCAGAGTAGTTATCTGATACAACCACTCACCAAACCTGCTGCGGTAGCCAGTGTTCATCACATTTACCATACACAAAATCCATACCTCAGTGATGCCTAAAAGTTTTTCAAACTAAGACTCTGAGTTTTGTAAATTTTACTTAATAAACCAATTAAGTTATATTCATTATAATCCCTGAAGGGTTATCTGCCAAGACAATGCTCTTACAACTAAATTGTCTAATTGAAATATGTTCAATCTGTTTGGAATTGCCACGGAAGCATCTTATTGTTGCAGACCAGCAAAACTTGGATGGGATTTGGATTCATCTAACAACTTGGGAGACAGATGGTGTTCAAAAGATACAGATGTAGCAGCTTCCATTGATTCTTAATATGCCCCTTTTTTGTTGTCTTGGGCATTTTCATCAGCAAATGAAATACTTGTTTTGCTAAAGTCAATGATTTGCATATTAAAATGGGAGAAAAAACAAAATGCAATAACTAAAAGGTTGGGCCATTATGGCCAGAGGAAGGAAATTTTCCTGAAAAAAATCCTCAATTTTAGAGAGCATGATTATATCCTTACTCATTAATTCATTTATATATTTATTTATCCAATAAATAATTTTGAGCACCTGTCATAGTAGGAACCATGGTAGCCATTTAGATATGGGTATAAACATAATTAAGCTACAATTTCTGCTCCTAAAGAACATCTTAAGTAGAAAATGGGTAATGAATGAGAAAACTCCAAGCAAGTTAAAAAGTGGGAAATGCCATAAAAGAAAGAGTGCTGTCGAAATTCAGACTTGGGAGAGGCTATTTGTGGCCAAATTTATGGGAAAAATAACATTTAAAATAGAATTTGAATACTAGGTTGGTTTCAATAAATAGAGATGAAAAGGTTAAAAGACATAGCAGTACTTGGAAATTTACAAAGACTAGATCTAACTCAAAGCAAACGGGAGGAAAAGCAACTTTGTAGAGCACAAATAACATTAGAAAAACTTTCAGGTTTGAACAATGATTAAAAGATGTGAATGTTGCTCACTAATATAAGAAACCATTAAAATTTTTTCATAGAGGAAAGTTATGTTTAATGAGGTTTATTAAGAGAGGGTATATGGAATAGTTTGAAGGAGCCTAAAGCTGGATGATTTTAGTTACTGAAATTATCTAAGACAAAAAAGTAAACATAAAGATGATAATCATGTGGAGTCAATATAAGTTTAAAGGAAAACATTATGAGGCTTGATAATTGATTAAAAGGGGACAATGTTTGAATGAGAACACATGGCGGAGAGGATTATAAGACAGAAAGTCAAAGAAAATCCAGAGTTAAAGCAAAGGAGACAGGAAATGAGCTGCTGTCCCATCCAAAATCAAAACTCAGGTGGAGGCACTTGTTTGAAAGGGAGTGTGGGGCACATCTTGGGTTATTTCAAACAGCATTATTCAGTCAAAATATAATATGATAACATATTTCATTTAGCCCAGTGTATCCAAAATAATTATCTCACCACATAAACAACACAAAAATTATTAGATATTTTATGTTACATTTTGTACTATGTCTTTTTTTTTTTAAGATTTTTTTATTTGAGAGAGAATGAGAGAGAGAAAGCCTGAGCAGGGGGAGGGGCAGAGAGAGAGAAACCCAAGCAAACCCCATGCTGAGTGTGGCCCTAAATGCAGGGCCAGATCCCATCACACTGACACTTAAACAACTGAGCTATTCAGGAGCCCCTGTTCTGTGTCTTTAAAACCAACATATATCTTACATTTCAATTTTGTACATTTGTACAAAATGTACAATATTGTCAATTTGTACAAAAATGTACAATATTGTACATTTCAATTCATATTAGGAACACTTCAAATGCACAGCAGCTACATATGGTTAGTGGCCACCATTTTGGACAGAGCAATTTTATTTATTTATTTTTAAGATTTTATTTATTTATTTGACAAAGAGTGATCACAAGTAGGCAGAGAGGCAGGCAGAGGGAGAGGGGGAAGCAGGCTCCCCGCTGAGCAGAGAGCCCAATGTGGGGCTCAATCCCAGGACCCTGAAATCATGACCTGAGCCGAAGGCAGAGGCTTTAACCCACTGAGCCACCTAGGCGCCCCAGACAGAGCAATTTTAGAAACTTCATGTGAAAATATCCAAGAAGTTGGAGTGCCTGAGTGGCTCAGTTGAGCAATTGACTCTCGATCTCAGCTCAGGTCTTGATCTCAGGGTCATGAGTTCAAGCCCCGCACCGAGCTCCTTGTGGAGCCCACTTAAAAAATATATATATATCTAAGAAGTTGAATGGAAAATTGTCACCATCAGATGGAGTAACTCGTGTATATGGTGGTAATTGATAAAATAAAAATGAATAAGATCATTACAAGAATAAAGAGAAATATAAGAAGAAGATCACAGACATTTTCTTGGAAATATCCATATTTCTGTGCTAAGGAGGCGTAAAAGCAGTAAGTGGAGAAGAAAAAAATATTAAATAGGTAGAAGAAACAACCCAAGGAGAGATCATGGAAACCAAAAGAAATGAGATATTTAAGAATTGAGAAGTACAGAACAGTCAACTGACAAACATTACGAAGAATTAAGGAATGAAGATTGAAAAACAAACAAAACACTTGATAATTTAAATGGATATGAGTGTGCTTGACAAGAGAAAGTTTAGTAATAAGTTCCAATCACCTGACAGGAGTGTTTTGGAGAATATAGACAGACTGAAACAATTGTGTACCTGACTTCCAAAATCCATTGTATGAATTGATGGGAACTATTGAGGACATAAAACGAGATGGCCTGAGTGTGAGCTGAGGTCTTGGAGACAGAAAGTTCAATATCCTTCCAAGTTGTTTTGTTGTGAAAATAAAGAGATGCTGTAATATTGTGAACATCTATAAGGGTTGAGGTTTTGTTGTGCATTTGCTAGTTTAAGTCTGTCAGGGACAGGCACATTTCAATAGGCTAAGGAGTCAGGAAAGAATATAGATACAAGGAAAATAAAAGAATAATACAAGGAGGAAAAATCCTAAAATAGAGACTTCTTTTCTAGAGTTAGAAAAAGTAAAAACTTACTAGATGTATAAAAATATGTATAAAACGTAATGAAAAGAAGAGGTAACTAAAATAAGATCAATTGCCTTGGGCTTTCATTAACATAGGAGAGACAATCATTTGTACAAAAATACAGGGATAGAAATAAGACTTTTATGAAAGTGGGAAACATTTTCTACGTACTAGAGAGTCAACTGGAGAAAACAAAGAAACATTGGGAAAGCAGCTATAATATCATAGCATGAATTAGCAATGAGTGCAATTAACCAATCCAATTACTTGGGAATTTCTTCCTTTGCTTTCAATTATGGACTGGGACATATCTGCATTTGGTAATTGGCGTGGCCAAAATTCATCAGGATAAAGGACTGCTGATTCATTTATTAATCTGTTTTTTTTTAATTTTTTTTTAATTCCACATAAATATTCTGTGAACCTGTTACGCCCAAGGCACAATGCTGGATATTTGCAGTATAGCAGTAAACACCATACCTTTCCTGTCCTATGGATCTTAAAATCTGATGAGACAGAAATTCAAATATGTAGGCTAATACAATATGTTACGGTGTTACCTGGGGTTGTTGGACTGCATAGTATAGTCCTCTAACACTTACATTAGGAACAACTAAACAGTGATTAGCAAAGAGTGAAGATGTGTGTGGGAAGAGCTCAAGGTGGGGGTGGGGGAGGAAATGAACCATCAATACCTGAATGGGGCTCGAGTATTTATTGAGGATATATTTTTGTCTCCGGTCTTTATGCCATATTATGGCCCATAAAGTCTATTTAACTTGAGTTTTGAATATCAATGTCTATGCTTTTCAAAACAAGAGAGCTATGGAGTAATAAACTCATATAGAACTTATGTTTACTGAGCTGCATTGTATCAAAACCTACAGTAACCCACAGACAAGGCTTACTAATTTCGAGGTGGAAATACATACCCCACTTCTCCCTCTCATATACCTACTTCCAGTTTGTCACCAAATTCTATTGGCTACTCTTTCACAATGTATCCCAGATACAGTCACTTGTGAAGTCCATTGCCACCATGCTGTCAAAAGTCATCATCATGTCTCCCCTTACCATGCGAGAGACTGTGAGCTGGTTCCGGTGATCCAAGTTTCGCCCTCCCCTTAACATGCCAGATGTCAGGTTTGTCACCCCGCTGCTTAAAATTCCTTACTAGTGACCTATTTACTCAGAATAAAAGTAAGCTGTTGCACAGGCTTTCAGTATTCAACAGATCCTGTCCTTACCTCGATGGCGTTATCTACTAACACTTTTCCTGCCCGCTCTGACCTCTCCTGAGCCATAATAGTTTTCTTGCCGTTCTGTATATTTTCCAGACACTGTTTTCTCAACGACACCTATGCTAACTGCCCTTAATTAAAACCATGAACTGCCTGCAAAACATTCCTCTGCTCACATAGCAGATCCTACTCTCCCAGCCGTTTGTCCCACTTAGCACCTTCTAACATACTTTACAGCTGACCTGCTTGTTATTTTTATTATTTACTACGTGTCTCCCTTCATTAGAAAGTATGCTTCACAAAGACAGGTAAATATCACATGTGCCTCCAAAATGACTTCTTATGGCCTATGATCCATATATATATACATATATGTATATGTATATATATAAATAATAAAATAATATTTATTCTCAGGAGAACACAAATCTTTTTCTCCATAAAAGTGTGTACAACCCCACATTTATGGCAATGCCCTGTTGTATAGAATTATGCACTGCCCTCGGGGTGCCTGGGTGGCTCAGCAGGTTAAGTGCTTGACTCTTGATTTCCACTCAGGTCATCATCTCAGGGTAGTGAGATCGAGCTCCACACTGGGGTTCCCACTGGGCATGCAGTCTGCTTGATAGTCTCTTTTTCCCTCTGCCCCTCCCCCAGCTCTCTCTCTCTCTCTCTCTCTCAAAATAAATAAATAAAATCTTAAAAAAATTATGCATTTGCACCGTCACTGAACACACAATGATAAGTTCTCTAACATGTGGTATAGTTGAAGATTACTGAGAATCTCAGCAAGTTTATGATCTTAATTTAGGGAAGAGGAAAAATCCGTCTATCTATAAATTACTGCAATAAAATATGTTGTGGAGATTTAAGCGTGCACAACATTAGAGCTAAGAATTTGATCAGAATTTGAAAATTGTGACTTCCTCAGAGAATTCCCTAATCACATCTTCTGTGCGAGCAGCCAAGCTTGAAAATAAGAGGATGAAGTGACTGAGGGGGAAAAAATGTCTTAAACCTCAAAGGAACTTATATTCTAAAGGGTAGGGAGGGAGTTGTCTGAGGAAAAGATCCAATGGAAACAGCATTAGAAAGAGATTAAGCTAAAACAGAAAAATCTATAAAAGCAGCAAATTTGGAAAGTACTTATCTAGGCTAGGTATCTTAGGAAATTCACCTACATTGGTAGTCTACTTAGTGTTATTATCCATGACATAAAACTAGGCAGAGAAAGGTCAATCATCCTGCAAATTGTATGTCTGGGTTGTACACAACTAGGAAGCCTAGAAAGGGTCCATTATTAACACCTTGGCCATTCAAATGCAATCTGTGACAGGTGTAGCCTCCTTTTTCTTCCTGGGGCCCTTTACCCATTCCTCACTGAAGCCATTCCACATCCATCCCTACCCTGCTACCTAAAGGCTAATTATAATAATATTAATAATGTAACAATAACACTAGTAACAGCAATGGCCATAGAAATGTGATTTAGAGACATCTTTGATTTCTTTCATCTAGAAAGGGAATACGTTATCAGTGTCAACAAACTTGCCACCTTTATTCTATCCTGTAAGGTCACTTTCAGTGACATTTCATTCCTGCCATCTCCACTACACCCTGACTTTTTTTTTTTTTTTGACCATTCAAGTACATACTCTTTTTTTTTCACCAACATGTATATCCATTTTATCATCTATTACTTTTCATATATATATGTACATATATGCATAATTTTTCATGTTTAATTACCAATGATTTTATCTGTTTAAATCTATTTGTCTATGTCTATCTAAGCATTACAAGCCAATCCTGCTAAACCTTTAATTCATCTCCATTTTAACCATTTCTCATTTCAGAAACCTAATAAAGTTCATCTAGTCTAACTCTTTCAGTTTCTAAGTGAGGAAACAAATATGAAGAATGTTAAGTAATTTACCTAAAACTGCTCAAATTATTCATGAAAAAGTCACTTTTAGAAAACAATAAAATATCATTGTATGCTATTGTTGGCATACTATTGTTCTTTTTTTTAAAAAAAAGATTGTATTTATTTATTTGACAGAGAGATTGATCACAAGTAGGCATAGAGGCAGGCTGAGAGAGAGGGGGAAGCAGGATCCCTGCTGAGCAGAAAGCCCAATGCGGGGCTCAATCCCAGGACGCTGAGATCAAGACCTGAGCTGAAGGCAGAGGCTTTAACCCACTGAACCACCCAGGCGCCCCCTATTGTTCTTTTTATAACAGAATTTATTCTGCACAGAGCAGAGAAAATTAGACATAAATTTAATAGCAAGGGGAATTTTTCACTCAAATAAACTAGTTAGTATTTAGAGGTTTTTCTATTTGTTTTTGTTTTTGTTTTTGCAAGAATGCTTTTCCTTTCACCACAGTGCTTTTTCTGCACATTGCAGGCTAACCCAGAGCTATGCTACAATTTTATAAAAACACCTGATTGTAGTATTTCTCAGAGATATCCATTATTCCTCTGGTAAGAAGAGTACATTTCAAAACAACTTAATATGCAAAGTAGTCATCTGTTTACTGTAGCTTCTTCACCTTTCTCTTTGCACTTGAATGGGTTTCAAGATAAGTAGTCTTGAAGAATGATAATCTTGATAAATGTTTTCCTCAATGACAAGAATTCTTCAAACACATCTTTAAAAAGCATTCGATATTCATTGCTCAAAATCAGAATTATTTAACCTTTACATGATGAATCCAATCTTTTTTCCACCTTGCTCTTTATCATTGTAATAATGCTGGAATGGTATCACACTTTGTCAAAATAGATTTGAAATGGAAAATGTATGAATAAGAAGTAGATAAATAGGGTGCCTGGGTGGCTCAGTTGGTTAAGCGACTGCCTTTGGCTCAGGTCATGATCCCAGAGCTCCGGGATCGAGTCCCACATCGGGCTCCCAGCTCCATGGGGAGTCTGCTTCTCCCTCTGACCTTCTCCCCTCTCATGCTCTCTCTCGCTGTCTTTCTCTCAAATAAATAAATCAATCTTTAAAAAAAAGAAGTAGATAAATACACATATTACAAAATGAAAATTGGTCCACTCTCTCTGTGTAATCCACACACAAGCTGGTAAACACCCAAGGCCAAAAGTTGTGATTGTAAGTTCTGTGTTAAAATCAGAACTTACATGGTAAGTTCTGTGTTGTCACTTGATCCTTCACCCGGGACCACACATGAGACCATCTAACTTTAGGCAAATCTCAAAAATTAATGCCTTTTCTGTAGGTCCCATGGTTGGTCAAGAAAGAGAATTTCATGAATCAGAACAATTTCAGTACAATGGAAATAAAGAGCCTTGGAATCCAGAGGCCCATCTACCTTTAGCATATCTTGCATTTTCACAACTTTGTGTCTTTGCTTAGACCATTTCTTTTGTCTGGAATGCTGGTTTCCTCTACTCAGTTATCACCTCCATTTCTAGCTTCTAATTTATATCTTTTTTATATCATTTTATATATACTCTATCATGTATGAAAATAATTTGTTGTATAGTTGCCACCCTGCAATGCTCCGTGATGTATCTCTGACCTCTGATGGGCCTGTGCCCTCCTGGGGCACAGGCCTGCGCCTGTACACTCCTCCCAATTAGTGAATGAAGGTGAAAGTACAATGTAAGTGTCTAGTTACTACCAGCTGAATTGAATTGATTAGGCCACTGAAAGGCTCCGCTCTCTCAAGGTCTCCGTTGTGAAATGTCACTACAGGCTTAGACAGCATGATGAATCATGGCTTCTGAAAGACCATATTTAAAATAAGCCTCTGTTGCCTGGGAACAAAGCAAGACCCACTGGCAGCTTTATGGATTATCTTATCAAATTTGCTGATATCAACAAGAAACCCTTATGAGTACCAAATAGAAAAAGACAGTAAAAAGGGAAGAAGAAATCATCATAATCGTGATGGTCATTTGTATAGAATTTTACCTTTTCTGGGGCGCTGGGGTGGCTCAGTCAGTTAAGTGTCTGCCTTCGTGGGCTGGGGTCATGATCTCAGGGTCCTGGGATGGAGCCCCATGTTGGGCTCCCTGCTGAGGGGGGAGTCTGTCCCTCCCCCCCAATTGTGCTCTTTCTCTCTCACCCTCATACATAAATAAAATCTTTTTAAAAAAAAAGAATTTTACCATTTCCATATACTTTCTTCACCTCTGAATCATTTTGCCCACGTGACAGATACTACTATTGGTGGCAATATGTTTTCATATTCTACTATAGTGATAGAAATGACCCTGAAAAGAGTACCAACATGTTTTCTTGCCTTTCTGCCTTCCTTTTTTGTGGATTTTCACTTTTTAACCTATCCCCTTAGCTCACAAATCATAACTCTGTTTTAGGTTAAATTTTATATCAAGAAGAAGACATCGGTGCACGTGGGTATACAAGGGTGAGATACTCTCTATTCATAAAGACATCCAGTCAGCTCTCCCATGTGACTAAACATCCATGTAGTTCACTGGGACAAATTAACTTCTAAAATTATTTTAAAGTTAGTCTTGAAATTATCCTCCTTAGATATGTATTTAAATTATATACATATTACATGTTCGTAACCCTTTAATAAGCAGATTTGGCTATGGGCTGGAAAATCATTTTGATGGTTAAAGACTAATTCTGAGCACACTCGATATATATTAATGTCTACTTTCTTTTTTTTTTTTCAAAGTTTGTTAGTGAAGAAAATTTCCCACTCTGTGTAGATGAAAGGAGTTTTCATGAAACTAAGTTTTTTCTAAGCTAAATCTGTAAAGGGAATCATGAGTCAAGGGAGACACTATTAGTTAAAAGGAAAGTGCTCAGAAGAAAAACTACTGTCATTCTTCACTAAAAGCTAGAATGAAATTACCCTTAAGTATTCTGTCAGTCAGGGCACAACTCAAGAAAGAGAAACACAAGGAGTATGATGGAATAAAGGCTTTATTACAGGAGTTGGATATGACACAACTGTGGGAGAGGCTAGAAAGTAAGGTAGAACACGGAGAGACTGGAAACCGAAAGAAAGTTGCTAAGCCACCCTCCTGAAGCATTGGCAATGATGCACAAGTTAGGGCTTGTGTGGGAATCTCGGAAGCCAGGCATACCTATCTCAGTGTGTGACCATGACAGGAAGCTCATGGTCGAGTCTGAGCACTGGTGTTGCTGCCTCTTGTGGTGAGTCTCTGTTGCAGGGCCCACAGTCAGGAAGAACCGGACAGAAAGCAAGGGTAAATGAGGACACAATGAAATCCATGGTCACCTCTTGGTCTGTCTCTCAATGTATCTAATCACTATGACCTTCAGAGAGGACTGACTCCTGCTTCACCTCTGCCTTCTGCATCTCATGCAAATTTTTATTTTGTCAACTCTGGCTGGGAAGCATCAAGGAAAGGAATCCTAGGAAATGCAGTTCCAGCTTAGCCAAGTTGACCTAGGAAAAACAAATCACAGATTTTTGAGTTCAAGTTTCTTTGAAGCATTTGTGTATCAAAGTCATCAGATGAATAGAATATAGGCTCTAGAGTGATTTTGATTCTGAAATATTTTGGGTGGAATCCAATTTCTAAGGATGAGAGAAATTATAACCAAACATATTTACTGAACATTGCATATAACTGATAATATCAGTAACCAAAGAGGAAGATTGATGCTAAATCTCATGTTTATATTAATATAACAAGAATCCAAAGTAAGTAGGACACCACGGTTATCGAAAAACAGTTGTTTGAGGAGATGTTGACTTTCTCGGTTTGTCACATTAGGACTAATCCTGTCTTATAGTTCAATTTATCCATCACCAAGGATCAGCCTTCACCACGGAGCAGATTTTTTAATTTTCACCATGAGAACTGGAAACAAATGGCCCCTAAAATAGCCGGAAATGCAAGATGAAACTTACCTATAAGCAGTAAGTGCCAATCTCAATGTATCTGAATTAATACTATATGCTAGGATGTTTTTAATCTCTAATATATTAACTTATATAAATTAAAATGCTGTTCAAACCTGGCCTCAGGCCACTCAATATAAAAACATTAAATATACAGTTTGATTCGGGAAAATGATCAAGAAATATCAAGAATAGTGAACACAGATGGAGTGCTACAAAAGAGGAGCTTTGGGCAACTTGATTGAAATAAAGGATGGATATTAAACATTCTTTCTTCCCATGAAAAGGAAATCAAGAATATGGCAAAAAAAAACCCTTAACTATGTAATATTACCCACAGGAGGCTTTGGTCGGGATTAGAAAGAATGCCATATGATATAATGACTAAATTTGGTTTACACAGTCTAATTTCCAATGTCCTTTTCTATTTTTTACCAATGTTATGATGAAGTGAGTCAATCAGTTGTAAATGAAGCAACATTTCTATATCTCTGTTACGTTATTAAACCTATTAACATCCGTTTTAAATCTTCCATGGATCCATGTTCTCCGTTCTGTCCTTAATATCCTTACAAAGGTTGTCTCTAGCTTTTCTCTTCAGGATTTTTTCTCGATACCATCCCTTATGCATCTTCTTTCAGTGAAAATAAAGTCTCCTTTCCTGGTTCTCATAAGTGATATATGCCTACTGGCCTCTATGGATGTTTTCCTTTGTGTCCATTCTGCCTTTCTGATTCAAATGCCTCTTTTCCCTAAAACAGTCCCTAATCCTCTGAGCAAAATAAAATGCCTGTCTATTCTGAATCCATACATCAGATGACTTGTGCACAGCTTGGTTACTTATTTTAAAATGTGTTTTATATTTTCATTATCTTTAGATATGTTCTTAGGCCTTATTAGGTATTCTTGTTAATAAAGTTTGGGAAATATCTTCATCTCCCCCCTTTATCTTGAAAACATGATATAAAAATGGCATCTTTTTAGAATCTGTAGGGTTGGTAGTTTGTTCTTAACTTGTTGCTATTTGATCTCTGGCTCTGAACTGGGCTTCATTCAGCATACGGAAAACGGTATTTTTGGTCAAAACAGTTTATGTCAAAATGATTATATCAGAATATCATATAACCAAACTTATATAAATTGCAGTTTATGAAATCACTTGTAGTATACTCTCCACTAGAATGGAATCTTCCAGAATCCAGTAACTAAATCATATCAGTCTTTGTATATCTATCATCTAGGATGGCGGCTACATTGGTTTGTTCATTGATTGATTTTGCCCAGAGCATCTAACAAAGTAAGATTAAAAGAATGCTTGAAAAAAATGGATTGTTAATGCTCTACCGGGAGTTGAGTTAAGGAGGAATAACTGGGGAAGGCGTAGGCACTGTTTTTATTAAGGGATAGTCAGGACAGTTATTTGCATGGACGGCATGGTTCCTGGGTCCACTTAACGAGCTGTTTTTATTAACTAAATGATTGGCAGGATGATATAGAGCCCTCTTGAACATCTCAAGCAGCTGCTTATTTATCAAATGACCACTTGAAATTAGCTAAAGATGAAACAAGAAAAGGAAGAGACAGGTCTGGGGAGGGCAGGAGAAAGTTTGGGGAGAAGGGATAGAAAATAGAATGTGAGGGAAGGGAAGAGGCAGAAGGGAGAAAAAAGGGACCGGAAGGAGGAAGGCAAAGAAAGGAAAAAAGAAAAATATTTTCAAAGAGGTCTGTCTCTCAAAAAGAACATGGGTACATTAGACAAGCAAAAATATTTTAAATATATTCATATAAGACTATATGTACTTTAAAATTTTGCTTCTAATTTTTGGCTCTCCATTTCTGAGGGTTAAATCAGGTATATATCTCAGTTCATGACGCATCATCAATGACTGGTATAAGACATTTGTTTTCTTTTGTCTTTATTTCGAACTATCATTAGGCCTTCCCACTATAGACAACAATTTTGATCTTCTGATATGTTTAGTGTATATCTTTTTGTTCATATTTTCTTTTAAAATTTGTTTCTTTGTTTTATATATTCATAATGCATATTATTAAACTGTATGAATGGTGCCTTAAATAAGCATCTGATTCTGTCCCTTGCTTTTTCATTAGTGGTGTTTTAGGACCCACTGATGTTGCTGTGTGTACATCTAGTCAGTTGCTTCTAATTTCTGTGTAGTACATGCTGGTATGTATCCACTACATTTTACCCACTCCTTATCCTCCTGTCCCCAGTGAGGGACACCTACACTATCTATAATTCTGTGCCAACACAAAGAACACTGCAACAGAATTCTCATCTCTTTCTCCTTTTGAACCTGTATTAGAATTTGAGATGTATATTCAAACATGCTTTGATTAGATCATAGAGATAGTCCAGGTATTGAGACACTGCTTTCCAGAACACTCATACCATTTTACCCTACCATTGGCAGTTCATATTTTATGTTACCTTCAGAAATGGGAAGCTTACCATAACCAAAAATTCCAGAATTCATGGATATATGTAACTCTACTGTCCATACTGTAATTATTGAATCTCCTTTACCCTCAACAAATGAATGGATAAAGATGTGGTCCATATATACAATGGAATATTACTCAGCCATCAGAAAGGATGAATACCCAACTTTTGCATCAACATGGATGGAACTGGAGGAAATTATGCTAAGTGAAATAAGTCAATGCTAAGTGAAATAAGTCAAGCAAAGAAAGCCAATTATCATATGGTTTCATTTATTTGGGGAACATAAGGAATAGCGTGGAGGACGTTAGGAAAAGGAAAGGAAAAATGAAGGGCAGGGCATCAGAGGGGAAGATGAACAATGAGAGACTATGGACTCTGGGAAACAAACTGAGGGTTTTAGAGAGTAGGGGTGTGGGGGGATGGGTGAACCTGGTGGTGGGTATTAAGGAGGGCACGCACTGCATGGAGCACTGGGTGTTATATGCAAACAATGCATCATGGAACATTACATCAAAAGCTAATGATGACTGTATAGTGACTAATATAACATAATCAAAAAAAAAAAAGCTGTAATCTCTTTAAATGCTTAAACTGTGTGAGCTTAGTTGGACCAGGGCCCGGGCTTACACCTTAGTAACTATGAGACCTTTAATAATTCACTTTCTTTCTGATATTTTTATTCTTTCATTCATTTAATCAGTCATGCTATTCATTTAAACAATTCTAATCAAGCACCAACAATGTACTTAGTCTATGACTGTATGACTTCATGTATATGTTTCTTCACTAGAAGTGGAACCTCTATAGTGTTATGAATATGATAGTTAATATGCTGTGTCGGCCACACTCTCAGAAAGCTCTTGGGGATTCAGGGAATTATTCCCTGAGAAATTCCCTGAGAAAGACAAATTAATTTGAGAACTAAAAGGAATTGATTAGTCATAAAAGCAAGGAAGAGAAAAAAATCATTCAATTGAGGATAGCAAGAATGAAGTATATTTTGCATAGAGAAAAAAATAAGTGCAACAACCGTGGGAAAAAAATTACCCCCAAGCTGGGATCCAGTGACAGAAAGAAGTGCCATAAAGCACAGAGTGACTGTGGCATGAGTAGAAGACTCAGAGAATCAGGATGGTGATGCTGGACCAGGTAGGACACTGCAGGACTTGAAAACCACTCTGGATTAGAGAAAAATATCTACAGATAGCGTGGAATTCAAATACTGGAAAAGATGTGAGATAGAACTTCAGTGATCTCTTCCAGCCCTTTCATCCTGTTTCTTTTACATCTGTCCTTCTAATTAGACAACCACTAGCCACATGTGGCTACAGGGCACTTGTAACATGCATAGTCGGAATCAAAATCTGCTGTAAGTATAAAATACACTCTAGATTTCAAAGACTTCACATAAAAAATTTTAAATAGCTTATTAATAATTCTTATATTGATCATATGTTAGGATGGTAATATTTTAGATATATTGGGTTATATGTGTCGTATTACACAAATTATTTTTGCCTATTTCTTTTTACCTTTCTAATGTAGCTCGTAGAAAATTTAAAATTACATATGTGGATCTTTTTACTTATCTATTGGATGAATGCTGCTCTAAATAATTTTCTTTCTGGGAACCATAGAATGCTGAGGACTCATCTAAGAGTGAAGATTTTTGCTGACAAAGGGGAAATTTCTTCATATTGAATCTGAACCCTATAGAAGGTTACATTCAGCCTTGAGATAATTCTAACCAGAATCCCAGGAAGAAACCATCTAACTAGATTATATGCTGTGCAGACTTCAGCAGAGCAGTTCAGAAGATTATGTGGGAGTTAAAATATATGCACATATCCCATTATATAGCAACAAGATATGCACTCAGATAAAACTCCCACACACCACTTAGAATACTGGCTTAAATTTTTTCACCAGTGAAGTAATGTTGAATAAAGGAGGGGAAAAAAAAAAGACCTAACAGTAGTACAGTGAATGCCACATACTGTAGTTAAATGGAGAGGCTTGTTTGGATGAAATTAATTTTCATGAGGGTTTTTTAAAAAAGTTTTGCCAGGAATTTTTTCCTTTGATATGCCCAGCTGCATAACCCATTACTTTTTACAGAAATTTTATGATTGACTCTGCATATTTGAAATTTTTTGAAGAACATTTGTTAAATTCTGTTTTGTGTCAACCTAGCTGAATAAACTTTACTTATGACCTTCAAAGACCTCATGATCCAGTAGAAGAGATTGGTGCACAAAGAAATGAAATAGTGTAAAAAGCTGAAGAATCAAATTACATCTAAAATGCAAATATAACATGAGTCTGTCTGCCAAGACGCATGTAATTATACTGTCTATATTTTTTCTTAAAAATCAAATGAGTACTGAAAACTGTTGGCTGTCTTAAAAAAAAACTATCTCATATGAGCTAAATATGGGAACTGACCCTTAATTTAAATAAATTAATATTTTATTTGGAGGACCTGTCAAGAATGATGTAGTGCATACGTATTTCTACTGACATTTTATATTTTATAATTATTATGTGGGTATCAGGGAAGCGATATTTTTTCCAGTCCTTTTGAGTCTTCTGTGAAAAGATTTTGCAGTCTTTCCTAGTCAGGCTCTGACATGATTATGTATATAGAGTGTAATTGATCTGCAAAAGAAATGGACCATGAATAGCAGTCACTGCAGACTTGCTCCTCAGTGCCCCACTTACTTAAGCCATGATACAGATTGCCAGGGAAAAGGAGATCTGCTGTTTTGGCTCTATGCATTTCTACAGGTGGCCAGCTTTCATATTTCTTTTGAGACAGAGTTATAACCGTGGCTTGTAGGATGGTCTTATGACAGTCTTTAAAAGTGTCCAATTAAGAGCCATTTTCCCCAAATTTCTAAATCTGAACAGGCTAAATGGAAAGGCTGAAATTAGCTATTTATATTTCTTAACTTTTTAAAATATTATTTCAAAATCCATATTTTGAAAGTAATATAATATCACATTTTATATTCAGGTGGCAGATAGCTTGGATGGGGACCTTTCACTCTTCTTCAGATCATACAAGATTGGTAAAGTATTGGAATATTTGATATTTAATTTTTATTTTCCTGGGTTTTATATTTTTCCTTGGTACCTGACCTTTGAAGGGATTGGGGAAGATTCATTCAGTAAACTGATTAGATAGGATAATTAAAATATAAATAAGCATCATTAAATTTTTGGATTTTTAAAAATACTAGGAATCCAGCCTGGATCAGATGGAGTAAGTACCAGTCACTCTGTCTTTTGCACTGAATAAAGTCTGGACAGAATATACACAGCAGCTCTTTGAGGATTCTGAAAAGTAGTAAGTAAATTGAGGAAGACATCTGGAATTCAATTACCAATGAATTGGTGGTGACTTTACTATTTTTTTTCCCCATATCTCCCAGCCGACGATGCAGTGGGCACAAAGGAGTAGACAGAGAGAGCTTATGAGAAGCCCTCTAAAACTGGCTCAAGTTGCAGAGAGGGAAATCATACTATTCACAGAGAATGTGAAAAACCTGTGTAGTATTCTTCTTTTTTTGTCATCCCGTGGCCCAGCTCCCAGCAATCCTGTGGCATAATGGGAGCCTACAGTAGGCAAAACTCTAAGCAGAGGAACCTTCTTCTGCCTTCAGCAGAGGTGGAGGTGGGAACAACCATCATTGTTTTCTGTCTTGTTTGTCCTTCCATTATTTGGCTCATGATGTGGGCACACTTCAGGAGTGCACTGGAGAGAAGGCTAACTAAAGTTCTAGTTTTCTAGCTGAAAGACAAAATAGAGGGCCTACTCCCCCACCTCCAGGAACCAGAAAGTCTAAGAAGGTCATGGAGAGCAAAAAACTTAGGAGAAAATGTTGGACTCATTCCCAAGCTGTGAACTTGTGGAGCTAATACTATTTAGCATACAAAAGACTTTGAGAACTGACTAGTTACACCTTTGCCCGTGTCTGAATCTGGCCACTAGGTGGCATATACATCAGTGGGCTCTGAATGCTTTGAAAAGTATGCTATAGGCATTGGAACCACAGACACAGGAGGTTGGTTGGAACTTAGAACCTAACCAGGTACTGACTACAAAAAAATGTCAACATTGTCCTAGGACTTGAAGAAGACCCAGAGCCTCATAATATAGTGCTCAAAATGTTAAGATACAACCAAAAGTACTTGGTACATGAGCTACCACGAAAATCTCCACCTACATGGGAAAATACAATCAACAGACACAAATGGTGAAATGGCAAAGATGTTAGAATTATCTCACTCTAAAACCAAAAGAAAAACAGAAAAGATACTAAGTGAACAGAGTTATAAAGAAGAACCAAATAGAATTTTAGACTTATCCACACAATAACCAAGATTAAAACCCAAAACCTCCCTTGACCAGCTCAGCAGCAGAATAGAGGTGACAGAGGAAAGAATCAATGAATTTGAAGAAAACTCAATAAAAATTATTCAATCTGAATAACAACAACAACAACAAAAGATTAAAAAGCCTTAGAGATTTGTGGGAAAATAACAACAACAACAAAATCTAGCATTCATATCAATGGCATCGCAGAAGAGGAAAAAGGCAGTGCAGAAAAAATATTTAAAGAAATAATGTCTGAAAATGTCCCAAATTTGGCAAAAGAACCAGACCATGGATCCAAGAAGTTCAATGAAGTCCAAACAGAATAAACACAAACAAATTCACATCCAGACATATCATAAGAAACTGCTAAAAATTAAAGGGAAAGAAAAAATCCCAAAAGTACCCAGAGAAAAATGACACATTACCAAGAGGGGACCAACCACAGAGGCCAGGAAGAAGTGGCACCATAGTTTTAAAGTGCTGAAAGAAAAGAACTTTCAACCCAGAATTCTCTAACCAGTGAACATATACTTCAGGAATAAAGATGAAATAGAAACACTTTCAGACAAAGGAAAACTAAGGGAACTCATTGCCAGCAGAGCTAAAGCAGTTCTAAAGAAATTACTAAAGGAAGTTCTTTAGACCAAAGACCAAAGGGATATGCTATGGAAAGCAAACTTGAAACATTAGGAACAAAGAGCGACAAAAATGCCCGACATCTGAGTAAATATAATTGATTAGTCTGTTCTTAAGCTCTTTAAAGTATGTGCAAGTTGGAAGCAGAAAGTTTAACCTTATTTAATAGGGGCTTCAATGTATGTACATAATCATAATGTAAGGGGAGAGGCTAAAGGGACCTATATGGAGGTAAGGTTTCTACATTTCATATAAAAGTGGTAAAATATCAATTTTAAATAAACCATACAAAATTAAACACGCATATTGTAATCCCTAGAGAAACCAACAAATAATCCAAAAGAAGTTAGGAAAGAGGAAACAAAGAAATCCAAAACAGACTGTTAATAAAGGGAACAAACAGAAAGCAAATATAAAAATGTAAATCAAGTCCAAACACATCAATAATTACATTAAATGTTGGGACACCTGGGTGACTCAATCAGTTAAGCATCTGTCTTTCGCTCGGGTCATGATCCCTGGGTCCTGGGATTGAGGCCCACGTCTGGCTCCCTACTCAGTGGGAATTCTGTTTCTTCCACTTCCTTTCCCCTTTCCCCCAACTCGTGCTTTCTCTCAAAGAAATAAATAAAATCTTTTTTAAAAAATTACCTTAAATGCAAATGGCCAAAACATACCAATTAAAAGATACAGATGGATAAGGAATATTAGACAATCAAATTAATTCCTACTTTGCAAGTTCTCCCATTTTATACTGAGGAAAATGAGATTCAGAAGGGAAATCATTTACTCAATATCCTACACCCACTAAATTTAGATGAAAGTTTCTCTTACTTCATAAGTATCATCGCCTACTACTATACCAAATAGTACAGTAGTCTCTCTGTTCCAGTCCTCTATAGTATTGCTGAGATATGATGATGATGATGGTGACGATGATGGTGATGACAGTAGTAAAATGAGAGCAATGAGGCTGCATCCTGTTAGGACTGAATTCAAAGTTCACTGGGTGGGAGTCATGAACTTCTGCTAGGGGAATGTGTTATGAGGAGCTCCATTGGAAAAACCAATAACCAGGTAAGGAGAGAATCAAAGATGAATGAAATAGGATCAAGACCTATAATAAATAATATAGTGGGTCTCATCCAATTTCCAGTCTCTTCCTGTTGGAAAATAAAAGAGGACCAAGTCTTCCCAGGCTTTTCCTGAGAATTGGCTGCCATTCAGTGGCAGAGAACGAAATCCAGTTTCTAGGTGTGTTCTTTTGTTGCACTCTCCTTGCATTCAGCAGGTGCTAAGCACTGGAACTCAGGACAACCTGAAGTAAATTTCTGACTCCTCTTTCTCATCATCAGGGCAAGTCCAAAGGACTGGAGAAATGCAAGGTATAAGGGCTTACATGGTAAAATACAGAAACAAATTTGAATTGCTTAGCTTTCTGGAACAGATGTGGAATATTCTTTTCTTGCTTGTGACATGGTTAGTCAGTGTACATGTAACAGAGGAAGAGTCATGAGTTGCCTCTTATTTGATTTCTAGAGGATGGTGTTGGGCAGAGAAGAAAATATCAGGGGTGACAATTTTGTTTGTAGAGGACAGTATGCTCTGAGTCAAAGTATAGAAAAAACTGTTGTAACTTAACTCTGTCCCAGGAACTGGTGGTCTGATCCAAGACAGCAAACCAGACAGACCACGGCACTGAAAGAATCTCATGGGTAAAACTGCACAGTCGGAGGAAAGTGAAATTCTTTCCAAGTAAGAGAGAAGCATGTTTTAGCATATTCACCCTAAACAGAATGACGTCGTGAACCATGACAGTAGAGATGAGAAATAAAGTCAGTTTTCTACAAAGGTCCACAGAATTCGGGGATGCCCTTGATGACTTTGGGGGCATTTCAAGACAGCAGCCACACTTACTGACCTCATCCAGATCCAGATATCTTGTGCAGAAAAGTGAACACCCACTTAATGGGGCTGGTTAGATAAACGTCTCTCTGGGCTCAAACAGAAGAAATTGTCCTTTAATCAATTCCAAATATATGGACAAGTTTATTTTTTTTTAAGATTTTATTTATTTATTTATTAGGAAAGAGAGAGCGTGAGAGAGCATGAGAAGGGAGAAGGTCAGAGTAAGAAGCGGACTCCCCATGGAGCTGGGAGCCCGATGTGGGACTCGTTCTCCGGACTCCGGGATCATGACCTGAGCCGAAGGCAGTTGCTTAACCAACTGAGCTACCCAGGCGCCCTAAATATACAGACAAGTTTAATATAAGGCCAAAGTCCTTATCTAGAAATCTCTAAATATACCATTATACCACCTCTAGGAGATTAGGCAAGATGCCAGAATATGGCGGGGACATGGCAGTGGCTTTGCATCTACTACCCCAGCTATTCAAATTGTCTAAGCTTCATCAGAAAGGGAGACTTCCATTCATAACTCTCATAGATACTTATTACTTATGACAAGTTTGGAAATCCACATTCATCCAGTCTTAAATAGGCACTTAATAAATATTAAATATAATTTTTAGGAGGTCATTGAGTGGAGAAATTCTCAACCCCTAAAGATAAGAATCACCTGATATCCACCATCAGGTGGTGGGTTTTAAGGAAAGCAAGTATTGCATGTAGCACTGGGTATGGTGCATAAACAATGAATCTTGGAACACCGAAGAAATTAAATTAAATTTAAAAAAGAAAAGAATCACCTGTCTTTACTCTGAACGAATTTTATCTGTTTTTTAGGCTTGAAGCTTGAGCCTGGGTGGTTCTAACACGCAATGAGGATAAGAGCCACTGAATAAGTCCAATAATAGGAACTGGATGGGTCCTTTGTTTCTGTAAATAAATGGAAAAGGCCAGAAAATTAAATCATCATATGCATTTTGACTGATGATTTAATTATTATAGTCCTTTACCTGGGAGACCAGAACCCAAGTCTATTGTAGAGGCAATAGATTATGGAGGAAGCTAGAAGGAAGGGGCAGTTAACCTCTTCAATTCCTGCTCTTAGGACCAAGTTCTAGATGACCATGTATTCTCCACCAGAGAAGTGGATAGCCCCCTGCAAGTCCACAATTATGTTGGCTGTACGCTAACAGACCATAGTCATTTGTTGTGTGACAGGTCAAAACTAGCTCTAGTGTTTAAGATGGAGAGTGGGCCAGTCAAGTGGGTCATCATCACACTTGCCCATAATTTCATGCTTAGTTTGCACGTGTGTTGAGATGTACCAACATAGACTCTCTGATATAGTGCGGGTGACCAGTAAGACCATGAAATAAGGGTATTGTGATGGATGTTCTCCTATTTTACCAGGTATGCTGAACCAACAGAATCTGTGCTATTATTACAGAGTTATCTGGCTGAGGAAAAGAACTACTACCTAAAAAATTCAGGTAAGAAATGTAAACTAATTCAAAGCTAAGTTAGTGAGCCAAGTGGAGTGACAATCTGGAAATGCAGAAGTGGAGCCAAAAGGTGAAGCCAAGGATGAAAATGGGGTTGACAGAGTTAAGTCAAAGCATAGACTGGCTGACATGTAACATATATTAAAGACTTCCTCTTACAGTGTTCTCCTTGTGTATGCGTCTTTGTGCTTCTCTGGGTCAGGAACATAGTTTGGGTCTGGAACATAGTTTCAAGATAACAAGTTACAATGGAATGGCAGGGCGAAAACATCAATATCTTTATGTAAGAGACATCGCACATTAATTAAAATGCACTGTTTTTCTAGATAAGTTCCTCAAATGGCTTAGAAAGATAGCATGACAGGACCAATAACATTTTAAATTATTTTTTAAGATTTTATTTATTTGTCAGAGAGAGAGAGAGAGCAAGAGAGTGAGCACAAGCTGGGAGAACAGCAGGCAAAGGCAGAAGCAGGGTCCCTGCTGAGCAAGGAGCCTGATGCAGGACTCGATCTCAGGACCCTGTGATCAATGACCTGAGCTGAAGGCAGACACTTAACTGACTGAACCACCCAGGCTTCCCAATATTTTAAATTCTTAAGAAATAATTGTGAAAGCTCATGCTCCGAGGATGCATATTGCTTTCAATTAAAGCATATATCTCCCCTTCAAAACAAAACAAAACAAAACAAATCAAAAGGCTGGAAGTCAATGAAAAATTAAGAGAATTTTATGGAGGAAGGTGACCCAAGGATTTGAGGCCGAAAGGCATTCTCAGGTCTTCAAAGTCTCAGAATTGTTACTGGCTTAAGAACTTTTGAGAGTGTGCACCAAAACATTGCAAGCTGACTCAGAGAAGAAAACTTTGAATAGGAATTTGAAGAGGTCTGGAGTTGATTATTGAAGCAAGGTAGCAAAAATTAAAATCATAGAATGAAAAAATGAAATCAGTGAGAAACTGAGTAATGATTCTTATAAGTCTAATTAATGCAATTATTGGGGGGCAGACTGCTCATTAAATTAATGGAGACTAAAGTGAGTTGAGACAGTTTAAAATGGAGCAAAACCGTGTGTCTTCTATAGGGTCACATACTTCCTAAAATAGAGAGCTTCCATCAGAATGGTCATTTCTGCAACCTCAACCTAGTTTAAGTGAGGTGAGATGTAGTACATTGTGGTTAATCCCCAAAGCCAATTGACTTGATCACACAAAGCTAGGTATAATCACACAAAGTTAAATAGATGATTCATGATTAATCACTGGATGGGAGTTTATAGTGCATCTAGAACTCTCTGAGTATGTATCTATTGGAGTTCATGGTTCTCAAAGACTTAATCAGATTAGAATTATTTTTATCAGTCTATTAGCAAAACTCCATCTTAATTCGAGTCACAGAGATGAAAGGTGTTTTAATGAAAATAAACCTGAATGTTAAAAATTTTTCATGAGATTGTTAAAAAAAACTAATGCAATCTTAATTTAATACTGTTACCATAACGAGAATGAAGGAGTGTCTCTGGACCAGTTATATTGAGAGTATCATGGTGGGTTATGCACTCCAAGTTATTAGAGTTTGCTCTGAGTGAAGAAAACAGAATGGTAAACAACATATTTAAAATACCTGAAAATATTTCACATGAGTAGAGAAGACTTGAAGAGCGTGAAAGAGATGACTATGATCTTCAAATATCTATATGACTTTCCCACAGGTAAAGGATTAAATTGACATTGACTAGACGTAGGGAATGAAATTTGAAACAATTGGTAGAAGCTACAGAAGAACAAGTTACTTCATATAAAGAAGAACTTTATAAAACCGGTACCGCTGCCAAGTACAATAGGCTGCTTTGGGAGGTTAATCTCATCATCCAGTGTTCAGACATAAGCTATAACATATAGAAGAGACTTGAGAATGGCGCATAGGCTGTCCCAGGTGACTTTGAAGTCACAAATAGCCATGACTTTAAGACTTGGAATGACTGTTGGGTGATATTTTTGAGAAGCATTTTGTAAGAGCCTAATTCTTGCCATTTTTTTTCTTTTTTATGGGTATGAGAAAGTAGATATGATATAAACCTCTGATTTAAAATAGCCAAGCTGCATTTTCTAGTCCTCTCCGTGATATTCATTTAAAAGCACCAACAGTTATATTGAGTGGTCAAATGCACCACTTTTCTTTAAAATTGCAGTAGTTTGTGCCTTCTTCAGTGACCCAGACAGTGCCTTTACATAGCAGGCATTTAGGGAACCGAATCTATAAAGCCTTTGTTTGTTCCCCCATGCTTTATGGCAGTAGCTTTAATTCACTAATACTTGCAACATTTTCTCTGCCAGTTTTTAGAAAATCTGAGTTGTGGTAGGAAATACGTATATTCATTAACAAAAATGGAAATGTGCTGTGTTTTGCTACGCAGCATTCATTTCCAATTCTTTTTGATAAATGGACGCAGAATTATATTCAAATATTCAACCCTCATCTACGCAGACCTGAATTCTTGGGGAAGTACACCCAGCAGTCCAAGAAAAGGCTCAGGTTAAACTAGTCAAGCCATCTCAAATTCCTGGCCACGGTGGTTCATCTGAGCACGGATAAATTACCCAAACTGGGCCAATGAGAGTTAAGATTTTTTTCCGCCATGGGACTGTAAGAGCAAACAGATGATCTAAATCTCTGGCCTCTGGGACTCAGACTCCGGAAGCAATACCGGACTGACAGAGGGAAGGGCTCACACGCGGAGCACTTCCAGAGCTGGAAGATCTGATGACAAATTAAGCTTCACTGGTGATGTGTGAACCTGGAAAAGTGCCAGCTTGGTTTGGGGATTCTGTTCCGAGCAAGCAGAAGCATCCTAACAGATATAAAGTCTCAAACAAATCCAGATATCGCATCGACAAAACTTTGACTTTTCATTTTCATTGATATCAACTCAGTTTTTTCTTCCCCCATCTCCTAAGCTGAACACTCTTGTAATGTCTCATTCTTAAGTATTTCCCAAGTAAGGTGTGACCTTCATGTACCCATAACTTGTCTTCAAACTGTTTGCTCTCCTTAAGGGGTTGTTTTTCATCTCTCTTTTATTACACAGTAAATATCTACTATCTTTTCAATCCCCGTTTTCCCTGTAGGCTTCACCATTGCATTGTCGGTTGTATGGAAAAGCTTATTGTAACATTTACTTTCCGATATTACATTATTTATGTGCCTGCCTTTCTTAGATGTTTTTTTGAGCCAAAAATTTAGTTTACAATCCCTAAACTCAACCACATCTCTAGTTAGTACATTATGAATCAATGAAGAAATGAATGTGCCCTATTTCTTAATCCTCAAAAAGGAAGACATTAGGTTGACCACTAGATGATTCATATTTAGCAAGTAATTTTTACTTTTGGCTATGATGTTCAATAAAAATTCTGACTTATTCCCCTTCTGTGAGTCTAATTTTGATCTTCTTTTATAAGACACAGCAATTTTTCACTGACACATTATAGGATAACACATTTTTAAGAAAGGAGAGAGACTTCCCAGAAAAGTTTAATGCTAAAAAAAAAAAAAGTGCAAGTATTTTGTCTACATGCATGAGCATCTCAAGATTTTAATTGCTTTTTACTTCAGGAAGATTGTGATGTATAAACATTTTACAAATCTGATCTCAAAAAATAATGATTTGAATAGTCTGTGCTTTAATGCAAAAATGAAACATTAATTTGTTCAGTTTCTCATACAACATGTTTATTAAACAGTTCAGTGTCAATAATTTTTTTAATTGTAACATTTAACCTTGTAATGGAGCTAATACCAATTCTATTCATGGAAGTATATTTTGGACTTCTGAACAGCTTTAAGTAAAAGGAGTGCCAGTGTCTTCAGGTTGTGCTTGGAGCAAAGACAAAGAAATATCAACTCATTCTTTCCAACTAATAAAACATCTAATGATGCAATGTTTATGATGACATTATTTTAAAGTTATTGTACTATTAAAAATATTTTTGCTTAGTGAAGCCTAATATATCATCTCTGAACATTAGCAATTCTCACATAATTTAGATTTAAATATCAAATTTTTAACTTGGGGTCCAAGGGAAAATCCTGAAAAATAAAGATCTGCATTTAGCATCTTTTTCCTGCCCTCAACCATAACTTTTCAATCTGAAATGACTTTTCATGGAATCTATGTCAAGAAGTATAGCTTTTTATGATAACTTAAAAAAAAACTCACTTCTATACTAAGGAGGGAATTCAGAATCACCAAAGTTCTGAAGGAACATGTGCTTTGATTATTTCCACCATTTCCTTTTTTTATTATAAAGTGGCAATTTATATTACCATTAGAAATATACATTTGTATATAAAGTTTTGCATTCAAATCTCTTTATTTTTTGATTAGCTATGACTAAAGAACACAAGTCAAATAAAAACTCTATATATCCTTATTTCAGAAGCATATGTATATATACACATATATATTTGTAGAACAATCCACTGTTTTAAATGTGATTCTGACTTAAAAAATGCTATTTACAATTTTATGACAGAGAAATAATCTCAGCCTTTTATGCTATTAAAATGAGCAGGGAATTTTGATGTCTGAGTGCATCTCAATCTTGTACAGACGAAATTAAGTAACATCATGGAAAAACCTTCTCAGACCTTCTCAAGGTCTTGTAGACTAAGCCATGAGGGTAAAATAGTAGATTTGCTATTTCTGGGTCTGTGTTTAAAAGAAATTACTATTGATGTAGTCATGCTTCTTCACCAAGAAATCAGTGGTCTCATATTAAGACCTTCAAACTTTGTAATACACAATTAGCCATTCTTCATCCTTTAGTTTCCCTTTAGTACTCTCATCTCTTGCTGGTGGCACCACGGGATCACCATCCATAGAGAGAATACCTATCTAGAGCAGTGTCATTTTCCTAAATTGAAGAATTCTTCTAAAAAGTTATCTGTATTAAAATGAGGCCCGTAAAGCAACACAATTCACATTAAACTGATGTCTTTTTATTGTGCCAAACCATAGTGGCTAAAAATGTGCTATGAAATTCATATGCAAAATTTGAATTCCAAACTATTACTGTAATCAAGAACAGGTTGACTGGCTGTCCTTCAGTTTCCTGAAGCACAAAAGGCTCTAAATTAGCAAATGGAACTTCAGCACCATTTTGTTTCCGTATCTCAAACTTCTAGCTTAAGAATCAAGAGAGGCGCAATGACCAGAAAACTAATTTGAGATTCTCAAAAGTTTTGTTTTCATTCTTAAGCCCGTTAGGTTTTGAAACGTGTTACAATAAGGACCCTTGGAATAAACACATCTTAACTTAAGCGTACATAGTCAGTAACAAAGCTTTACTAAAAGTTGTATTTTTCCTGAGTATTTCCCAATGCATTAAAAAAAGAGCTTATTTTATTTGTGGGAACATAAGAGATGGATGAATCGGGACCCAGAAATTGGAATGACAAAAATCAAAGTAAAGAATTCTTTCTCTTGGAAGAAACCTGAAAAACAAACTATTTAAACTGGCTCACGTTTTTGGAGGAAATAGGATAATTATATGTTTATATTTGGTAATTGTTTGAAAACCTAAACAGTGAATACTGACTTTTTCTATTAAAGGTTTTATGTACTTAAAAAGTAAGAGGCAGTTAAGGAAATAATCACTGTATGCTCTAAACTACAGTTTTTGTCAGGTTAATATGTAAAAGAAATAGGAGGTTTCCAATTTATACTTCAAAATTAATTGTAAATAAGGCAAAGCTAATTTCTAAACATTTTACTGTGGTCAGCATTTGCTTAAATGATACGAAAAAAACCAATATAGAAATTGGGTGGTTAGACTTCTGTTTCTTAATTTGTATCAGGAAGAAGACGAATAGGAGTCTCGGTGATAAATGATGGACAGCCATTGACAATTGAGGGGAAAATTGTGTTGGGAGTTTATATCTCTATCACATTGTTCATAATATTTAACTGGATTAAATATATTGTCATGAAATTGTTAGTGTAATTAATAACACTTTGTGAAACTGTCAATTGTATTACTGATGAATTTATGGGGTGTGTGTATCACCATAAAATCTCAAGTCATTTCATGCTAAATGAGCCCATGACCCATTTTGTAGAAGCCTCTTTCTTTTCATTTTTTCAAAGAAAACCAGGCTTTGTGCTTGGGATTTGTTTGTTCCTAGAAGTGACAGGTGTGTTCAAAATCGTTGAATCAAGAGTGACAAAGAAATATAACCAGATTTGTAATTTTTTTTTACAGAGGTATTCTTTTCCTAGAAGAGCAACATTTCTTTTTTTTTTTCTTCTTTTAATTTAAATGTCTTTATTTGTTACTTTCAAAATATTTTGGTTAAACAAATATCTTTTGCAAATGTGTGTTCAAAATCCTTGTCTAGATGCCAAGATGCCTTTTATTCTCTATCACCGATAAGGCAAATTCCTCCATTTTATTTTCTGCTAACCTCCTGATAACATTAATAGAATACTTGGTGAAGGACACAAACCACTATTAAAGAATAATGATTGTGTAGAGTGGGGGGAACTACACTGACTTTGAAAGAATACAGCAACCAATGGTAAGGTCATTTAAGTGAAGGCCTAGAGCTTCTGCAAAGTGTATATATTTTAGGGAATCATATTTGGAACAATACATGCTGGACAGTAGAGCTATAGGAGAAGTAACATGCTAAGTCTTCT
Organism: Nasua narica; assembly: GCA_028533885.1. Taxonomy (NCBI): domain Eukaryota; kingdom Metazoa; phylum Chordata; class Mammalia; order Carnivora; family Procyonidae; genus Nasua; species Nasua narica. The sequence continues at coordinate 128,385,541 of CM052799.1, forward strand.
CATTGATAATATCCATAATTCTGCATACAATTTTTTTAACATTCTGTTTTAATTTGGATGTCTCTATACCATTCCTGATTTGTAGGACTCAGTAGATCTTTCCCCCCCCCAAGGCAATTGTATAATGTTCATTTCTTCCCTAATGTTTTTCTAATACTTTAGTATTCCTAACTATGCCTTTGCCCAGTCCTTACACTGAGTTTTTTTTTTTTTTTTCTTAACTTCTTTAAGCTCACACAACCCTGTGTCTTGGAACCATAGCTATTAATTCTATATCGTTTCCCTTGGAAAATCAGTGTATCGAGTTCCCTTCTGTGTTCTAGGAGACAGGGTTACTGTCAACTAGACTTATTAGCAAGGATATATAGCAACAAGCAAGCCACTGGCTTCATGAGATAGTAAATTAGGAATTTCACAGCCATGCCTCCCAATTTCTTGGTGAAGTTTGGAAAGTGCTACATACATAAAACTCTGGTAAGGTACAAAGGCAAATACAATTTGCTTTGACCATTATCCTAGGATTTATTTCCTTGTGTGAAACCCCTTTTTTTTCTTTCCTGCTGCAAGAGATGGTACAAAACTCTCTAACACAGCCCGACGTGCACCTCTGCTCTCAAAGCTGTGTACACTGTGAAAAATCAGACCAAATGATCACAGCATATAACTTATTTATCCCTGCCTAAGCATAGCAATGATACAGAATTCCCAAAAGTAACCTCAGCCTTAGAACACATATATTTTTCTAAATAACTAAAAAAATGAGATCCTGGATTAATTCTTTTGATAAAAATATGATAATCTCCTCGGTTAATCTGAAACTTTTTGTGAAGGAATAAAATCAGTTAATACCATTAAATTCAACAGAAGTCTATCTTTTGCATAAAATAATTGTAAGTAACAAATTCAAGAATAAAACTTTAAACTTTTAAATGATTTCTGGCTTATCCCATACAGGCATAAGAAGCATCTATAATTTGTACATGTTTAATATCATGGTAAAAAAAAATATCCTGGAAACAGAATGTAATTATGTGTCAATTCCAGATGCCCAAAGAAAATTCAAATTCAACATGAAGCACACATTATCACAGCATTATCCAAAGTTTACATTACTCAGGGTATTACATTGATTTGTAAGTTCAATTCTCCAAAACCCTTGTCTTTAAGATAATAACTTTATTTCAAATTTATTATAGTTATGTCTTCATTATAATTAGCCTTCTATTAATAACAGCACAATGTTGTGGTGTCTTGATTTATTTTTTCCCTTGATTTTATGTGTGCTAATATTTGTGCATGTGCATTTTCTACCACATTGCAACAGGCAAGCTTTGGTTCAATTTCTTTGTCCTACACAAAGGAAGATTTTTGAGTGCAGAATCTTAGTCACTAGGTCCTGGGTTGCCATTTATTTTCCTCTCCTTGGGTGGATTTAGTGGAAGGAAATGGGAAAAGTGGGGGGGAGAAAGGGAAGGGATGAGAGAGGGACGAAGGGAAGAGTTCTCAGCTATGTTGAATCTTGATTCACGACTTTGCCTCCATTCATGGTTGGTGTTCCAGAACTTTTCCTTGAACGCCCTTGTTTCTCTCCAATTTCATGAAGTGATGGCTCTCTGTACATACACACTGAAAAGCAAAATTACATCAATTACTTATCATAATTCAAGACATCAGTTCACCTTCAATAAACATCTCAAAATTTGATTTTACAATATTCTTCTTTCCCATCACTAGCTCCTCTCCCCAGTTTAAAAACAAGTTTTAACTTGATGACATATTTAATGGATCCAAATGGTTCTCTTCCAGTTTTATCAGTCAAAGTCTTTTTGAACTGTGAACATAGAGTGGTTTCTGGTCTCTTACAGATAAGGCTTGAGTCTTACCTGTCCGCTAATCTATATAACGGGATTTTCATCTCGAGTTAGAGGAGACATTGTGAGTATAACCTTAAAAGAATAGAAATAGATACCCTTTTCAGTCTTTGGTCTGCAATCTAGTTGGCATAGGAAAAAATATCCTTATTTACATGCTCCTAATCTTTGCCCTACTACAAGAAATATGACATTGTTATATCAAATTGAAACATTTACCACCAATTTTCAGGACATCCTACACAGAAAATGATAACATAAGAGAGGATAGAGGAAAACAAACAAAATGCCAGTTTCCTGATTGTTCCAGGTTTGTATATGCAACTGTGTATGCATGTATATGAACTAAAATGTGATTTTAGTTCACATCTATAAAAAACAGTTCCTCTCTCCTCTATTGTTTTGTCTGGCTCTAAAACTCAGTCATTTGTGAATTATCACGGCTACTGATAAATTACTGCATAGAAAGAACAATATTTTTCAAGTCATAGTTATTCTTGTGAGATAGGATCTTCATTCCTTATATTGCTGTGAAATAAACAGATGTGTACAAGGATATGAAATACTTCACTAAGTCAGGAATTATTTTTATCCTCGACTTAGGAAAAAATAGTTAAGCACCTCCATCTATGGAACCATCACTGCAGTACTTTCATAATCTGAATGCTATTTCTAATCAAATAGCTTCCTCACTTGGTGCAGGAGACTGAGCATGGCTATGACCAAAGAGATGTCATGTGGTGGTTAAGAGCACCAACTTGGGAGCCACACCACCTGGGTTGACATCCTCACTCAGCCACTCACTAACTCTGTCAGCTTGGGCACACTCTCATAGCTAAAAAACTGAATTTTTATGAAGATTAAATGCCTGGCATATAGTAAGCATCCAAAGATGTTTAAGAAAATGAAGGAGCTGATCTCTTCATGAGAATTTTGAATAATGGATTGCAGAGAACAAAGCGATCATTTTTTTTTTTTTTTTTGGTTAAAGGTATTCTAAATTCAATACTAGATTAAGAAAGTTAAGATATAAGAAATATTCTCTTTAGACTAGTTCAGTGATGGGGAGACAGGTTTGTTTGTTTTTTTCCCCCAACATCTCAGTGGTTGAGCTTCTACGTTAGTGCTTTCAAATCATCCAGGGATATTGTTAAAATGCAGATTCTGATACAGAAGGGTTTTGTGGAGCTGAGAGTCTACATTTTTAATAAGCTCCCAGGTGATGCTGATCTTGGCAAATGGAACCACACTTTGAGTAGCACAAAATATACATACAAACTAAGTTTGCTAAGTATATTGTCCAAAATTATTATGCATATTTATTTATTTTTATTTTATTTCATTCTTTATATATATATATATTTTAAATGAGATCTTAAAGTTTTTCAATTATTACACTAAATGGCCCCTCCAATATCCCAAAAAACCTTTGGCCTCAGTAGCAAAACTGTACAGAGAAAATAAATTCAGAAAGAATTGATGGTGTGGTTTTCAGATGATGCCAGTAGATAATTTAAGTTTCTGCTTTCTTTTACAAAAGCCAGAAGATTCTTATGGAAGATCCTATGGAAATCTTGAAATTTCTCAAGTCTAATGTCTCTTATTTATATTTCTTTATGGGAAAAGTGTTAAAATCTCTAAAATTAAACCATACGTTTGTATGTATAAAATATAGCTATTTATTTATAACTGGTGAGTGCACAAGGGAACTCAGAAGTAATGAAGTGATTCTATTAGAAAGCTATTATTGTGATACCGTAAAACAGTTTTTCCTAGTCAGTTGTGAAAACCAATAAATCCCAGGCCTGACTACAAACTGCTAAATCAGAGTCTCAAAGAATGACAAAATCTTTATATATGTATAGTGGTGCCTGGGTGGCTCAATTGGTTAAGCATCTGACTCTTGATTTCAGCTCAGCTCAGGTCATGATCTCAGGGTCTTGGGATCAAGCCCCACATTGGGCTCCCAGCTGAGAGCTAAGAGTCTGTTTGAGATTTTCTCTCTCTTTTCCTTCTGCCTGCCCACCCCTAGCTCATGTGTGTGCTCTAAATAAATAATAAAACTTTAAATATATATATATACATATATATGTATATATATATAGACCTGCAAATTTCCTAAACTCCAACTTAGAGACAATTGACATAATCGAAGGATGTTACTTTCTAATTAAATTTAAAAATATTTTTTAATAATTTTTATAATTAATTTCTTATTTTACTACTTATTTTTTAGTTTCCTTATGTCATGGATTCTTCCCAGGGCATTTGCTTTTAACTTTTATCATTTTTTTTCTTTTTGTTATTTCTCACTTATACATAAACTACTTCAGTTGTGACAATGTAAAATGTTGCCATTATAATTACTGCTGCAGATAATTTTTCCAATAACTTAACCCTGCTCTCCATCCTGATATCAGGTCCCTAAAGAGGGTTTTTAAATTGGCATCTGAACATTTTCAGCATTTCAAAAAGAACAAAACTCATGAGTACCATAGCAGTATGTGCAATTTGCTCTCCTCCAGGACTACTCAATTACTAACTTTAGAATATTTCCATTAAATGGAGTAATAAAACTCCCGGTTTTCAAAAAAATAGTTCATATATCTTAGTTGGAAAATGGAGAGTAATAAGTAGGTTTCCTAGTACCCCGCTCAATAAGTCAAGTAGGTATTTGAATTTCTATATTTCTGTTAACAGAAAGAACTGTTTCTTTAAAAAAAAGGAAACTTAAGTCAATCTAGGAATCGCATGCAAATGTAAACAAAGAGAGCAAATACTTCGTCAAACAGATTAATTTCCTGGGCTTTAATTTTCCTTATTTATAGGCTCTGGGATGTCAGTATTACTGTCTAAATTCAAGAAGCTGACCAATCAAGAGGTATAAATCTCAATCAAATTTTAAAATGAAAAAGTAATTAAAAGAGCATGATCCAATTAAAAATCAAAGAAAGAAAGGACAAAACATTTCTCTTCAGTAATATAACTTCCTTTGATAGTTGTATTAACACTCTGTGCTCTTCTAAGTGGTACACAATAAAAAAATGACACAAAATACAAGAAGAAAACAGAGGTATAAATGTTCTACAAAGTGCATTATATGTCCAAAATGTAAAACCTGATCACTTCAATGTACAAAATAATCACAATGGTAATCTCAAAAATAAATTTTTAATACCTTAATTAAATCTATTATCTCTGTTTTCAAAGCCATTTTATTTTTTTTAAGATTTTATTTAGGGGCACCTGGGTGGCTCAGTGGGTTAAAGCCTCTGCCTTCCACTCAGGCCATGGTCCCAGGGTCCTGGGATCGAGCCCCTCATTGTGCTCTCTGCTCAGCGGGGAGCCTGCTTCACCCCTCCTCGCTTGCCTCTTTGCCTACTTGTGATCTCTCTCTCTGTCAAATAAATAAATAAAATCTTTTAAAAAAAAAGAAATAAAATCTTTTAAATTTAAATCTTTTAAAAAAAAGATTTTATTTATTTATTTGAGGGAAGGAGAGCATAAGTGGGGAAGGAGGACAGAAAGGGAGGCAGACTCCCCCTGAGCTGGGAGCCCAACATGGTGGGGCTTGATCTCAGCACCCAGAGATCATGACCTAAGCCAAAGGCAGATGCTTAACCAACTGAGCCACCCAGGAGCCCCTTAGCCCTTAAAGCCCTTAGCCACCCAGGGGCCCCTAAAATGGCTTAGCCCCAAGCCATTTTAAATTGACTAACTCATTTGATAATTATAATAGCCTTGTGAATAAAGTGAGAAATTCTTATCTGAATTTTTTAAATATAAAAGAAACTAAGCAACTTCCCTAAAGTCAGGTGGTGAGTAATGGCAGAGCCAGGATGAGAATGTAAGGCTTCAAAATCCTAGTCAAGAGTTCTTAATAAAAGCAGAAGAGCAATTCATCAAACAATGGAACTAATCATTGTTTTATATCAGACAATGTTTAAATTAGATCCATCTGTTAATTGAGATCCAAGTTGGCCTTACCTCTACTAAATATTCCGAATGTCATCTGAAAATGGTAACAAAAATAAATGGTAACAAAAATAAATGCAGGATGGCTATTTTTAAAAAGAAAAACAAAAAACAAAGTAACAAGTGTTGGAGAGTATGTGGAGAAATGGAAAACACTGTACGTTGCTGGTAGAGACATAAAATGTATGGCTGCTGTGGAAAATGATATGGTGATTCTTCAAAAAATTTAACATGGAATTATCATATGATCCAGAAATTCCACCTCTGGATATATACCCAAAATACGTGAAAGCAGGGATGCGAACAGATATTTGCACACCTATGTTCAGAGCGGCATTATTTACAATACTCAAAAGGTGGGAGTGGCCAAAGTGTCTATTGAGGGATGAATGATAAACAAAATGTGGTATATTCTTATAATGCAATATTGTTCAGCCCTAAAAAAGTAAGGAATTCTGACACAAGCATGGATGTACCTTGAGGACATTAGGCTAAGTGAAATAAGCTAGACACAAAAGGACAAATATTTTATGATTCCATTTATGTGGGATACCTAAAGTAGTCAAATTTATAAAGACAGAAAAGAGATCAGTGGTTGCCCTGGGCTGGGGAAAGGGAGAATGTTACAATGTGTGCAAGTACAATGTGAATGTACTTAATGGCACTGAAATGTACACTTACAATAGTTAAAATGTTAAATTTATGTTTTGTGTATTTTACACAGCATTATTAGTAATGACACTTCTTTAAAAAAAATCACAGACACACAAATACCAAGCGTAAGCTGTAAACAAAGAAATTATTATTAAAGCCTGAAATGTCTTATTTGGATGGGGAGAGCCAACAATTCCCTAATAGTCAAAAATATTAGTCTTAGTGCTATAGTAAGATGGAGAGAATTGATATATAACTGAGGGCATAGAGAGTTGGTAAAAGGATAGGAAAATCTGATGAGAATAGCCTAAGAATGCACCGCCTAATACAATACCCATTTTGCCTATGTGATCACAGAGCACTTAAAACGTGCTTAGTCCTATTTCAGAAGTGCTATAAGTATAAAACACTAAATTTAAGGACCACACAAAAAGAACAAATATCTCACTAGTAATGTATTAACTGGTTACAATTAAATAGATAATAAGTTGGATATTTGGGGCTGAATAGATTATTAAAATTTATGTCACTTTTGCTTTTATTTTTTAAATGTGAATTCCAGAATAATTTAAATTACATATGTAGCTCATAGGATATTTCTACTAGACAGTCTTAGAAGAGTTTGTTATTGTCTGGAAGAGAACTGTCCTGACTGGAACAAAAGCTATAAATTACTGAACAAAGGGAGGACAGTGGAGAAAATTTTCTGACCCAAGTGGTCCTGACGCTTATATGTAGACTAGGGAGATGCAGAGTGTCTTGGATGCCTTTAGTAGGATGTAACTGGTTCACAAAACATTTATTGGCCCTTTGGACTTGGCTTAACTAATGTATCATTTTCATCCTAAAATGGACTTTGCCTGTGCTTTTCTTTCCTCCGATTTCAGTTACTCTTTTGCGAACTAATATTCAAAGCTGAACTGGTACAGGCATTGATTTGGCCATTGATTCTATAAACAGGTGCACATTTAATTTGTGCCAGGCACTCTGCTAGATTCCGTAGCAACTGAGAGAGATGATCACTTGGTTCCTGCCCTCACGGAGCTCAAGGCTAAGAAGGAGAACACAGACATGCACACCAGTCACAGGGTGTTCAGAGCCAGAGTAGAGAGGTGAATGGAAATGAGTTCAGAACAATAGCTCTTTGATGCTGGTTTAGCCTTGAAGGAGGCAGAGGATTTAGAGGGATGGATAGACTACCGAAAGACTGAAGAAATGAAGTGCAGGTTATATAACAAAAACAGGGACTGGTTGAAGAATAGGGTAAAATAGAGAAGTAGGGAGGAGTCGGCCCGGCACGGCTAACTCATGTCAGACCTTCTGAGTTCCAAGCTGGAAGTTTTAAACCATGATCCTGATGTCTATCAGCCTCAATTTGATAAGGAACAAAGAATTAAAAAATATGTCCATCAAGTACAACAGTGTATAGGGAAAATCTATTTATTCAATCTCGTTATCTAGAAAAATGTCTAACTATGTTTGCATGACGTGAATACAGCCAGTCAGATTAGTCAGGAAGAATCAGTCAAACTGAATCTCACTGCACGGATCCTGTAACAAATGGTTGGCAGCATCTGAAACTTTCATGAGTTCTGATACCTTGCAAACACAATTGTAATTTCTTAGACACAGACCTAGCTGAGGCACCATCATGTGTGAGATCTGCTGCTTAGCTAATACAAACAATATCTGGTACACTTCAAGTACCATAATGCTGACTACAACTGAGAAGTGGGGTTCACTTGGTCAAGCTAACTAACATGTTGAGAAGAGTTATCCTTTTGTTTTGGGGGAGCTTAATGTAGCACTGCAGAAGACCAAACAACAAGCAATAAATCAAGAATTACTAATCCCATATATAAGCATTGCATATATTTTACAGTAAAAATTAATCACAACTTTATACAGCTACTAGTATTAGACTTTGGAGTTCTGGTATTAATTTCCAATCATATACTAAGCAATTGTGGGAAATCCTTAAAAAGCATGTCTAGAAGATTGCATAGGTTCTGAACTCCAAATAGTTGTATAAATTCTACCGCTCCCAAATCATGCTTCTCAAATCAGCCCCATACTATGCAAGGTCATGATTTTCTCTTCCTGATAATCAGGTCCTCATTAGTAATTGCAATGACCTCTGATCTCTTAATTTGCATTATTTCAAAGTACAATGATTTTTAAGGTGGAGGGAGCTTTTTCCATCACTTTCTATTGCAATAAGCTATTGTTTCATTAGGAATAGATTTATTTTGCTCTAGGAGGCTCTGCATTTTTAAAAAGAATCTCTTTGTTCTTGAATATTTTCTTCCTGTGTCCTCTTACTGTATGCATCTGGCCCACTTCAGCTAGGAGAGCAGTTTGATATTCTAGTTCTTTTGATGAGGAGTAGTTTCCTGACTGGCAATAAAGTGAAACAAACAAACAAATCTAACTCCCTTTATTTTTGGTTCTCCCAGGTCCCCAATTACCTTTCTCAGAAACTCAGATTCAGTGCCACTGCCCATTTAGCAACTGGAAACAAGTTCTCTGGTTTAGGCAGCTTGTGATGTTACAATCTCACGTATGTCTCATGTGATGAGATAATCACATGTCTCATGTGAGACCCCAGCTGCGACTACTCTCGTGGTACAGATTTTATTTTCAGTAGACATGATTTATTGGCTACCACTTGGCATGGAACTGATTTCCAACTGTGTTGCTTTCTGATTTCACTTTACACTATTTTCCCAACAAAGTTTCAGTATCTAAGTATCAAGAATGTTCAGTGTCCTGATGAAACAATGCCTGATTAGCAACATTGTTGCTCTTTTACCTGACACTTCTGGGTGGTTCTTGATCACATTCCTTGCCCTCTTTGCTCTTTAAAGCAGTGGAAAAAAAAATACTCTTTTTTATCCCACAGGATGTTTTTGAGATAAATATCATTATTCCTCTAACACGTGTGGTATCATAATGGTTTTGGATAAGTGGTAAAAGAAAACAATGTTCTAAAAAGGGAAGCATTTCTGTTTGATTCTTTAGTACTCTTTCTTCAAATCAGTTTTCTCTTTTCCCTCTATTTTGACATATGTTTCAATTTATTTCTCTTCTTTCCCTTCTCAGCACCATATCCCCTTTTTTTCTTCTGGATGTTTCCTTTTATTCATGTTTTGACTTTTCTTGATCCATAGTACATTGGATAAGAAGGATTAAATGCAGTTTTCAGAGCAAAAATGAGGCAGAGAGATTTGATGAGAGAATATTCTTCCTCATGTGCAGACACAAGGACACATGAAAGTTTCTAATAACATAGCCAACATCATGTCTTACTTTGAGACCAAGCAAGAAATCCCAAGTTCAACCCTTTAATGTGATCAGAACACACCTATATGACCAACACTAGTCACATTATGACTTGGCAGAGTGAAGGCCACCATTTTCACGGCTACCTGAGATTCACTGGCTCTATTTCTGTAGAAAGTCCTGCAGTTCTGGTATCACAAATAAAATGCTACCTTGGTCTTAACAAGTTCATGAGCCACCAACTTTAGAATAATATATGGTATGGCTTTATTTATTTTTTGCTTTATTTTTTATTTTTATTTTTTTAAAGATTTTATTTATTTATTTGAGAGACAGAGAAAGTGTGAGAGAGCATGAGAGGAGAGAAGGTTAGAGGAAGAAGCAGACTCCCTGTGGAGCTGAGAGCCCGATGTGGGACTCGATCCGGAAACTCAAGGATCATGACCTGAGCCGAAGGCAGTTGCTCAACCAACTGAGTCACCCAGGCGCCCCTGCTTTATTTTTAAATAGAAGATTGTGGCATTAGAAAAGAAAGCTACCTCATATATGTATCATTGAGCATTAAAATCTTGTCAAAAATAAAACACTTTCTCTCTTTGTAAGATCAGGTATAGGTCTTTCCAGGACAGGCTTTCCAGCTACTATCTTTCCATTATAATCTTTTTTCTGGTACCTTTGGTGCCTATGCAGTTATCAGAAGATGCAAGTATTCTTTGCCACCATACTAGCTCAGAATCTCTGTTTGCAACTTTGAGCGCTCAATAATCACATTTATTTTAATTATAGACTTCTCTTGGAAAACAAACCAAAATAATGCCTTTCTTTAAAGTATGAAAAAAAGCAGAATCTCAGAAGTTATTATTATTTATAAATCAGACAACTGTAATAAACCAGGTGCAGGTACCATCCAGTGGGTACTCACCTCCTAAGTAGTCAGTGTCCTCATAATTCACAGCTAATATTAATTGAGCACTTACTATACATCTGTACTTTATATACACTACGGTTATTTTCAATGATCCAAAGCTAGATACTTTTATTGGTCCCTTTCACAACTAAGGAAACTGAAGAACAAAAAGGGTAGTTTGTCAGAGTAGTGCAGGACACTACAGGGCAGAATCAACATTAAAATTCTTGTGTGATTAACTCTAGGGTTCCTGCTCTAAGCTCACAGTCAAACAATTTAATGTGTCTGGAATAACAAACAAACAAACAAACAACATAAAACTTTGTTAACTGGTCTCAAGTTGAAGTCTTGACCCCACACCTCATGGGAGTCCTCAGTACTTCCTGGAACTCTCCTACCTTTCTCTTGCCAATTTCCTCTCCCATTCTTCCTAAGTGGCCATTTCATACCTTCTCCTTCCTCCTCAAACCCTCCTCAGACTCAGGTGACAGGCCTGTCCTCTTTCTTTTCTTGTTTTATCTTTCTCTCCCCCCTCTCCTCCTCTCTCCTTCCTGTTTTTCTCCTTTCTTCTCTTCCTTCCTCTTTTTTTTTTTTTTTTAATCAGTAGACCACCTTGCTTCATATTCTACTTGGAAAAGAGCAGTGGAGGAGAAAGTTTCCTATTTCCATCATGAAAATAACCCACCTGCTACAACTGCTCACCTGTGTTCTGGTGCTTGAACCCTTCTTGTGCCTTCCCCAATCTTGCCCTCCACCTGCCACTTCCATGCGTGATCTCACCCCCTTTGGTCCGTGTTATTCAGTGACCATCTCTCCTGCAATGCCAAATCTTACTTCTCCCCAGTTGTTCCCATCAGTCTATAAATATGCCGTGATAGCTTTAAACAAACAAGCAAACAAATCCCACTATGTAACTATCATGTTTCTCTCCAGATAACTTCCCATTGCTCTATACCTCTTTCATAGTAGAACTCCTCAAAAGTGCGATTTCATATGTTTCTTTTTCTTTCTTTCTTTCTTTTTTTTTACCTCCTGTGATAACTTAAATCCACTCCAATTAGACTTATTCCCTGCTACACCACCGAAATCACTCTCGTCAAGTCACTATTGACTGTATGTTACAGGCCCATTGGTCAATCCTCCAGCAGTTTATTGGATCCCTTGGCAGTCTTTGATAGAGATAACAGCTCTGGTCATAGTTTTAGCTCTTTATAACTATAAGGACCTGGGTGAGCTATTTAACCTCTCTTAAACTCAGTTTCCTCATGTTTAAAATTGGGATGATAATCTTAAGCTGCATATCCCTGAAGTGTTAGTGGCTACAAATGATACTCTGGTGAGGGAAGTACATTAACAATAACAAGGAGCCACACAAATGGCATATAAAGCAATACCGTTGCTACCAATCATTGCTTCTATTACTGCCAGGTTCCTGCAAATCATTTAAAAAGTGAATGTTCTTATAATTATGGGGAGAACTATGTGTAATTCTTTGTCAGTGTTGCTCTATAAGGAAGATTGGAAAACCTGTGTGGAGGGCAACTAAAGTCGTTGCTGACAAATTCTGTTTTCCAAATGGAGGCAATGTAACTCCAGTTTCGGATAAAGTTCACAAATGGCACTCTATAAAGAATCCCCATTCTACATCAGTTTCCATCAAAGAAGAATGAAATATGACTAATCTTTTTATTACCACCAATTTAATTGAATTTTCCTTGGCCCTCTGAAATTTCTAAAAAGTGGAAAGGTTAGATTGCTCTGTTAGTTAATGTACCATTAAATATATTTAATTGTCCTAATCGCAGATCGTGGAAGGGTGTGAGCAATTAACATGAAGCAATTTCACATCTTAATTAATGACACATAGAATCCCTTTGGAACTGAAGAAGAATTTTAAGTGCTGGTTCAGAAGCAATGTATTGCCAAAGGAATGCACCCAGTATGCTGTAAATATTTATTATAAAGAGTTAAGAGACACTGTGAACACAAAGATCTATATCTTCATTTAGAAGGAGATCAGGAGCAATATTTGTCTGAAGGGGAGAGAGAGGTATGGAAGAAGAATGTGGCAGGGAGAAGTAGGAGGGTTTTATTAAAGGCTGAATTCAAAGCCAGGAAAATGCTGCTTTGAACAAGTTGCATTGGTTTGGGGGGGCGGGGGGAAGGTGTCACAGCTGGCAGAGATCCAAAACTCAAAAGATGGAGAGAGACAGAAAGAGAGAGAGAGAGAATTGCAGATATTTGCTATAATAAAAACAATCAGGGGCATCAGCAGTAGGAATATTTTTGCTCTATCTGTTGTCTTTTAGTATGGTTGAGTTCTGGGAAACAAAACATTTAGTTTTCTTTCCGGTCAATTGAAATAAAAATATCACAATCAATTTGCCATTAGTATCCTCCCAATTATAGCTCTAAAACATGGGGACTCCTGATTTGTTCAGTTCTTTGGTATTTCATTGTATAGTTTTTGAAGAGATTATTTTCCCTCCAAATTTCGATTTTCATTGTCTCTGATTCCTCAGTGAATACTACACCTCGCAGCATTTCTCCAGTACATAACCCAATAACATGATGTCCAGTTTCCAAGGGAAAATGAAAAATGCACTCTGGATTGATCTGACAGATTTGGAGCATCCAACTTTCTTACAATGTCTTATCTTCATATTATTCCTATGAAACAGATGACATTTATGATCAACTTCCTCTTCAGAGATTACTGAAGTTGAAGAGGGTAAATTATTTTCTCAAAATTACTTAGCAAATCATTAGCAAAATGTTTATCAGAAGAACTAAACATTTGTTTATCCTTGATTAATTGATTTGTATTAGGTTACCTCTTCTTGATGTCAATTTAGTGCAATAATTGGTGTTAGCTCTAACTTACTCCACATAATAATTTAACTCAGCACTAGAATACTAGAACACAGCCATCTTAATAGCAGTAGGAAATGGCAAAATGTAACATATTTAATATATGCAATTCCATGGTGTCAGAGTGACAATTTACCTATGTAGGTTTAATCTCATATATTGATCATAATAATCTGAATAAGTTTAAATAATTGCCTATGGCCAGACTTGATCGAAATGAGTCTATAATCACCAAATTCAGTTTAGAACACTAAGTCTTGATCCTGGCTGCCATCATAACCACTTGGACAATAAAACCAGACCATTCTGGAGATCTGGCCTGAGAATCTGTAGCTCCAGATGGCTCGGATACTGATGTTTGGGAAACACTGCTCTACATTATACTGCTGGCACTTAAATCAGATGCTATTAGCTTAAATCAACTGTTACAACAGGAAAAATGGATAATTTATACATTGTGTGTGTGTGTGTGTGTGTGTCTTGTCTCCCAACTGGAAAATATATTGTTAGAAATTAGCAAATGTTCCTTTATTTAGAGTTTAAAATTTCTGCAGCAATGACTTTCAATTGATATTTACTAATTTTACTGTAGAAACATATTTCTCCCTCCAGGATTAAGTTCTTGAAGCTTAAATCTTTGGAAAGTGCACACGTTCTTTTCAGAAGGAAGGAACTAGATTTTGAATACCCAACCACATGCAGGAGCTGAGTAATAAGGTTCTTGGAGGAAGGAGGAGAAAAGGAGGAGACTGTATCTTGTTCTTTGTCAAAAACTATTTGGCTGCTGTATCTAAAGCTAAAGGGGGAGGTTACCACCAAGACAATTTAAATCTGGGGGAGTTACTTATCTGTGATGAACACTGCTCTGAAAGGGCAAAAATGGGAATCAGGAAGCCTGTGCTGTTGTCTTAAATTCCAGGGGAGGGGACCCATGTAAGTAAAGGTTGACATGCAAGTGTACATAGTAATGGGTTTAAATATCAAGTCCATCCATTGGTCTGAATAGATGCCCTTGCAACCCTTCATTAACACCACCTGTGTTCTAAACCCAGGATGGAAAGTGAGACTGTGATGGAAAATGGGCTGGTGGATAATTACTATCATATAATCAGTGCAGGACTTAAAGATCCTGGGACTGGCAGAGTTTAATTTTAGGAATCCTGACATTCAAAACGATATCATCATCCGCTAGGGGGAAAGTCAGAGCTATCTGAAAAACAAAACAAACCTTTTCTGGCTTTCCCTTTGTAAGTGGTCAATTTCCTTCCTCAACAGGGGAGACATTTACAGTCCATAGTCAGTACTGGACTCTGTTGGTAAATGTACAGTGGTGGGTTTACAGGTTTATAAAAATTCCTTTAAAAACTAAAGATAACTGGGGTGCCTAGGTGGCTCAGCCATTAAGCATCTGTCTTCGGCTCAGGTCATGATCCCGGAGTCCTGGGATTGAGCCCCCACATCGCTTCTCCCTCTCCCACTTCCCCTACTTGTGTTCCCTCTCTTGCTCTCTCTTTTTCTTGCTCTCTCTCTCTTTCTCTCTGTCAAATAAATAAATAAAATCTTAAACAAACAAACAAATAAATACTAAAGATAACTGACAGCCTTTCCAGTTAGCCAGCAATATGGCCAACCTTTTATAAAGCTGTCATTTTCTTTCTTTTCTGAAAGTGTCTTCTAGTTATGTGCTTTATAATTGTCCTATGGAAAAAATATTACCAAAAACTTTCTTTACAATGAGTTATGGATAGAATGTCTTTCATTCTACTCCTTCTAAAAGAAAGTTACAAATCCCCCATTATGGGAACAGCTCATAAAACTGTACTTTATTCATTGAATAATTAAATAAAGGAAATGTGTTTAGAATCATTTTATTTATAAATCCTAAACTAGACTCCATGAAGAAACATGGTTTTACAATAAAGTGCTTATAAAGAATGCACAGAATGCCTTTGTCAAAGAACTTTAGGAATCATCTGCTCCAATTTTTTCTTATGCAGAGTAGGAAATGAAGCCTGTTAGCATTTGCCAAAAAAGAAGTGATGTATTCTTAATCCTTTCTCACCTTGCCTAGCTTTAACATGGCATCCTCATAACTATCTTATCTGATTATCTACCACTATTTTTATTTATTTATTTATTTATTTATTTATCTTGTCATATCACGTATACTTGTCTCCATTTTGCATGGTTTAGAGCTAGTTTACTGTTTAAGTTGTTTCATGGCACAACACTTCTGCTTTCTTATCACTGACATTTCTAATTATTAGCATATCCAGAGGCTCACTGCAGATTGAAGGGCAATATGGTGTAGAAGATAGGTGTGTAGGCTCTGGCAGTAGGCTTCCTAGACTGCAATCCCAGTTCTGTATTTATGTAGCTCTGTGATTGGTCAGGGCATACTTACTTATACTCAATTACTTTAAATATTGGTCTCTTCATCTATAAGATGAGGGTAATAACACAAGGCTAGTAATAGCAGTAAGAGTAGTGGTAGCATGAATAGTTTGGGGATCCCAGTGAGGAGAGAGAAGTTCTCACGGCATAGTAGAATAATGCCTAACAAAACCTCAAGTTCACATTTCTTTGATACCAATGGTAATTATATAATTATATTATTTGATAACAGAAAGAATAGCTGCATGGAGACTCACTGGGAATTTGTTCATATTTTTGCATTATGATAAAGAAGTACAAACAAGGTGTGGGAGAGCTGAGGAATTTCATGGGTCTGTTACAATGTAAGAACCTGAAGGTCTCCATGCATCTGCAAAGGCTTTTATTTCTAAGGAGCGAGCAAGTATATTGTAGATTTAAAAAGGAGAGAAACATATAGGAGACATTTATTCAAAAGCATTTGCTAGGGTCTTATTATGCGATGTTGAGGTTACATTTCAGACTTCAGACTGTAAGCAGTTTCACTCGTCTTCACAGAGATTAAGCATGTGCTTGCTTGAGTCAGAATGCCTTGGCTTGGATTCTGCCTCTGCCACTTATAAATGGCTTGATATGGTACAAATTACTCAATGTCTCTGAGCTTCATTTTCCACGTTTGTCAAATGCGGATAAAATTAGAACCCACTTCATAGAAATGGAATGAAAAATAAAAGGGGATAACTGAGACATGTTTAGCACAATACCTGTACAGAGTAAGCATTTATAGAACTGTTTGCTAATTTGTTCAAAAAAGTGAACCTTGCTCTCTAAGACAAAAGGCAAAGACATTTTCAGGGAATTAAAAGGTCTTGGTTCTAAAACAATTGCATTCTTGTTTTTCTTTTTGGAAGTGATTCTTATCCTATTCCATGTACTCCAACACCTAAGCTTTCATCCCCATCATCTAAAGAGACAGCCTTGGAAACAAATCCAAGTATTAGTGGATCTGATTTAGAATGGACTCTGCCCACCCCCCACGCCCCCATTCTAAAACATCAGTAAATAAGAAAAATAAAAACAAAACAATGAACCAAAAACTATCAATAAGAAAATTAGGGCTATTCTTTTTTTTTTTTTTTTTTTTAGATTTTATTTATTTATTTGACAGAGAGTAGGCAGAGAGGCAGGCAGAGAGTGAGGGGGAAACAGACTCCCTGCTGAGCAAAGAGCCCAATGCAGGGCTCGATCCCAGGACCCTGAGATCATGACCTGAGCCAAAGGCAGAGGCTTTAACCCACTAAGCCACCCAGGCAGCCCAGAATCAGGGTTATTCTAAAGTTAAGATGATGGCAGGTTGAAGCAGAGGCTCTTATTATCCCAGTCCCATTCTGCTATTCCCTAAAATAACTGAACATTTATTTGGCATGTAGCCACCCAGAAGACATAGTACATGCTTGGGCTTCCCTCCACCTAAGTGAGACCATCTGACTGAGTGGCAGTCAGTGGGGTTTAAGTATCATCTGCCAGCTAATGGAGACCTTCTTGAAGAGAACATTGGCCCAGGGTTTTGCCTCTGCCTTTGTCATCCCTTATTCTTCCCTCTGGCTGGAATGAGGAGCTGGATGGCAGGTTTCTTGATTTGGTTAGCAAGAATAAAACTCTGTATGACTAAGCTGCTCTTAACATGGGTTTTGTATTGTGCATAGCCAAATCTAATTCTAAAGTGAGCAATTAGGAATGTCTAGTGGTCTCTTCCTACATTCGTACTGAAATGCAGCAATAAATATAGAATTTAGGCAGCTGTGGGACTAGGAAGGTAGTCATTGAATCCATTACTCTTGGAAATGTGTACATGGTCACACAGTCTAAAGAAGCTTGACTAGCCAAAGTGCAGGCAGCAGTCAGGATTAGGAGGGTAAGTGATAGGTATGTTTCTTTTTCTTTTGGGGGAAGTCAGTATGAAGAGCATTTCAATAAAAAGAGCAAATAACACATGTGGATTTTTCCTTTCCTTAACACTTTCCTGCATTTTCCAAAAATTGTTAATGAGCATGTGCTACTTTTGTTTCAACAACAACAAAATCTATTTAAATGCGCAAACAAAAATGATGCAACAGAAGGGATGTGAGTAAGGGAATGGGTGAAATAGATTAAGGGTATTAAGAGTGCATTTATCCTGATGAGGACCGAGAAATGTATAGAATTGTTGAATCATTATATTGCACAGCTGAAATGAATATAACATACATGCTATATACATGTATAATATATATGTTAATTACGTTCCAATGAAACAATGATGCAAAAGTTTTAATAGCTTATTCACACTGCACCAGGAGTGTTTTCGTCTGCTTGATCTCTACGTCTCACCTCTAACGGTCTGAACCTGGCCTAGTGTTGAAATTACATTTAAATAATCAGCTTTTCGATATCTTTTTTTTTTGGAAGGGGACTGATTGCACTTTCCCTAAATCCCAATATCAATTCTGGCCACACGAAATACATCCCTTTCTACATTTTACTATTGCCATTAATACACATATCTCATATCTCCAAGAATATTATACGGTTATCAGGAGCATATATAATTCTGCTTTGTCTTCATACTTACCTATTCATTTTTTTCATTCATGTGTTCACTCAATTGACAACAGATTATTAATGTTTCTCTATGCTACACAAGATATTATACAAACAACAAGGATATAGGAGGAAAAAATAAAACTTGTTCTGCACCTTCAAAAAATGATCAAACCATGGGTAAGAGAAGACAGTGTGGCAGACAGGTAAATTTCATCCAATGTGATCAGTTCTAGGGGAGAGGATTGTATACAACAATAAAGTGACAGAATATTTAATTCTACTTGAAGAGAGTCATCCCGCCCCCAGAAGTAGTGACTCTTGGATTCGTTCTTTACAAGGATGAATAGGCACCATCAGGCACGTGAGTGGATGGACATTGTGGGGAGAGGAGGGCCAATGAACTACACATGCCCCCAGATTGTGAAAATAGATTATAAGCAGCAAAGTTCTGCTTGGTGTGGTTAAAAGTGTGCTCACAAGTGTGAGGGGAGTTTTGAGAGGGATCAGGAGCTTCCAAGGTCCCATGTCCCCCTAGTGTTTCTACCAGTGTTGACTGAACAAATGTTTGGTCATTATTACAGCCATAGGTACGGTGCAGCAGAAGCTAAGACACTACACTGGTTGACCTGACCACACCTCGTAGACGTTTAGGGGACAGAAAGCCTGGCTATGTTACAGAACTGGAATGTGCTGCCTCAGTCTCCGCATTTCCACAGACAAGGAGGCTGAACTAATGTTTTAATTGATTATAATGTGACTTTCAGAAACAAAGGTTATCAGTAAATGTCTAAGTTACTGCTATTTTCTTAGCTGGTGTTAAAAAACTTGACTGCATACAGCAAGAATATACCAGTGGTATATTCTCATGGTCCATAAGGAATAAGCCGCCCAAAATGGGTTTCCTTAGCATAAAGTTATTTATTCTGCCAATCAATTTGAAGTAAGTGAACACTGTATTAAATGATCATGAGAGGGGAGGTTATAGGCTAGACTGAGAAGGATAAAATTGAATACTGTAAATATTTACTGATTACAGTAAATAGCATACTATTTTCTTTCCTTAGAAAATACAAGGAAAAATTAATATGCCATATTGTTAGATTTGTTCACAAAGATGTATAGATTAGGATAGAAACATATCTCTAAAGGCTTTTTGCAAACTTTAAAGCACTATAATAAAATGACTGGCTTTTCAAGAGTGTAGTTTGAGGAATTAAATCATTATGTTCAACAGAGAAGGAAATTGTATTCCAAATGGTAATTAGCACTATTTTTCTACTTTTAGGAATATTCTAGCTTCTATTTCAAGCAGGTTTTTAATAAGTTCCAAGTACTTATGACAGAATTTTTTTTTCTTTTTTAAGGAAGAGGTCCTACTCTATTTTCTGAAACTTTGTTTTGATCTGTTTCCTTCTAAATAGACTCCATTGAGCAAAGGACAAGGAGCAAAACTGGCATCAACACTCAGAAATCAGGGTCTAAAAAGAAAAGAAGTTCATTTCATACCTTCAATAGGTTTTGGTACAAAATGTGATGAGGGCTTGGTTTTCTTCACTCTGTTTCCCTTCATAATTTGACCTTCTTTATTGAGTCCCAGAAACCATGCTCGGCCTGATTCCTGCTGACGGTACAGTGTGGAAGAATAAATCACATAGTAGTTTTCAAATACAGATTCCTTAAATTTGCATTCTGGAGTGAAAACATCCTGCAGAAGAAAAGAAGATACAAGCGAGAGAGAGGATTTAAAAGTGAACTGGCAAATTCCTAAATGCAATGAACTTGAAATATAGGTCCTGTATTAAGAACAAATCAAAGGCAATTGCACATAATTTCTAGTGGCACTTGGTTATAAAGATTCATCATACAAAATCAAGAAGCAAGATTTCCCTTCTAAACAACCTTTACCTCACAGAACGCAGCCATCAGACTCGAATCACTCAATAGGCTAACATCATTCAAGGCTGCGTCCAGGTTTGGTCCCCGTAAAATATTTTGAACACAGCCTTCAGGCTCGAATCACTCAATGGGCTAACATCATTCAAGGCTGAGCCCAGGTTTGGTCCCCGTAAAATATTTTGAACACAGCCTTCAGGCTCGAATCACTCAATGGGCTAACATCATTCAAGGCTGCGCCCAGGTTTGGTCCCGGTAAAATATTTTGTAAATTTCAGAGACCGACTACCACACATTTTAGAGGCCCTTATCATGTAAAATGTATCCCCGGGAACCAGAATCAAACACAACCATACCACACCACAGGCTCACAGATATTTTTGAAGGGACTACCTTATATGTACACAAATCTAGTATGCAGTCAAAATTTGTTGCATAAAATCACAGGTGTATTACCTCTTTGCTTAATGTCAGTAACTTTTCATTTCATCTCTTTGCAACATTTTTGAAACTTGATAATCAAAATTTCAGGCAACATGCCCAAGGATAACTAGTAGAAAAAATATTACTACTACATCGTGTGATCTTCAATGAAGCAGAGAATAAGAGTTTTAATTCAAGGAGGAACCTTAAAAATTCTCTACTTCTACCTCATCATTGGATAAGTAAGACAATTGAAAGGCTATCTGATTAATTCAAAGTTACACACCCACACATACACACACACACACATTACTGCATCAAATGCCAGAACTCACATTTCATGCTTCACAATCACTGCCTCTCAACATCACCTTTTCTGCCCGAGTCTTGTTTAGTGACTTACAATGAGATTTTATAATCAATACAATGAAATCAAATCCTAACATGTCAAATGGACAAAATATATTTTATGGAATGAAGAAATTCCTCCCCTTCTAAGATAGGCAGAAGGAAAACATGTGATAACATCTTCTTCAACTACATGTAAATAAGAATCCTATACCTGAAACACATTCATAATCATCACTCCTGTATTTGCCATGTACTGCAAAAATTTCTCCCTCGTAACCCTTTAAGTGTAAGGCCCCAGTGGTTTAATGCAGTTACACGTGCAGTTGTTACTGAGGAATATACAGGACTAACGCTGGGTGAAAACATGTCCTTCTAGGTGAGACAGACTAGTCCCCTGGATTCATTTGGATGTTGGTGAAGGCCTTCAGTGATAAAAAGACATAGCTTAGGAGACTCTCTTGATTTTAAATGGTTCTAAAATTATAGAGCAAGAAAATGAGACTGAAATGATGGGAAGAGGAAGGGAAAGGCTATTGTGAACATTTTATACATATTGTGTGTGTGTGTATACATATATATATACGTATATAATATATAGACATATATAATACAGATAGAATGTATTTATTGTTACATATTGATGGTAAATATATACATATATATCTATACTATATTAATAATAACAATATAATGCCCTAAGACACTCAATTTTAAGTAAAGCTAGTGACTAAAGAATCAGAAAAATAAAAGATTATGCAATACGACTTCATATCTGCTCAAAGCCTGGATTAAAAAAGATGGATCATAAAAAGTATGGTGAGAATATGGAGAAACTGTCACCCTCATATATTGCTGGTAGGAATGCAAATAATGGAGCAGCAGTGGAGAACAGTTTGGCGGTTCCGCAAAAAAGTTAAACATGCAATTACCATATGAGCCAGCCACTGTACTTCTATATATGTACGAAGGAGAAATGGAAATTCATATCTGCACAGAAATGGTTCAAAGAGGTCCAGAGCAGCATTATTCATCATGTGGAAACAATCCATACATCTCTCAGTGAATGCACAGATAAACAGGATGGGCATATACATACAGTGGAACATTATTCAGCCACAAAAAGGAACAAGAGGACTGCTTCATGTGACAATATGCATGAACCTCAAAATTATGCTAAGTGAAAGAAACCAGACACGCAGGCCATATGTGGTATGATTCCCCTTATATGAAATGTCCAGAATAGGCAAATCCAGAGAAAAAAAAATAGATTAGTGGTTGCCAAGAGCTGAGGGTCAGGTAAATAAAGAGTGACTGCTTTTTGGGGGGAGATAAAAGTATCCTAAGATTAGACAGTAGTGATGTTTGTGCAACTTCATGAAAAAAAAAAAAAAACCACAACACTGAAGCATACACTTTAAAACATGAATTTTATGCTATGTGAATTTTATCTCAAAAACAAAAAAAAGTATCAGAGAACAAAGTGACTAGAGAAAATGAGGAAAAAGAATAAAACTATGGAATATTCCTTGTCTGGCAACAGAGAAGAAATGATGGGTTTATGTGGCTCTTCTATAACTTTGTCTCAATGTAATTAGGACATAGTTTAATCATTGCCATGTAGAGGAAACAAAGTGATTCAGATTCAATTTATAAGATACTTTGAAGTTCTGGTTTTCTTCCAGGACTGGGTTAAAATACTTAAGAAAGTGTTAAAATTTACTATAGATTTTACTGGCTATATTTTTTTTACTATATATTTACTAGTTATATATATATATATATATATATTTTTTTTTTAAAACAGACTAATCGAAATAATTTCACAGCTTTTGTTTCTAGGTCTAGCACAGTACTAGTCAACCCTAGAAACTAAGGGACTCTTGAAAGTTCCACGAATAAATGATACATAAGAAAATATATGGGACAAGGAATTGTGTACATATATCATGATATATTGACACAACCTATTTATTCAGACGTATACTTCACAGACATGAAAACTGAGAGATAGATACAAACCTGCTTAATAATGGCTCAAATTGGTGACTTTATTTAATAAAGGAACTAAAGACGCTCCTTGGGGGTTTCTTAAGTGCCAGACTCTTGATGTTGGCTCAGGTGATGATCTCAGGGTGGTGAGATGGAGCCTGCTTAAGATTCTCTCTCCCTCTACCCCCTCCACATGCATGTGCATGCCTGTACCCTCTCTCTCTCTCTCTGAAACCAAACAAAAACAAAGTAACTAAAGCTCATGATACTGACATAACTGCTCTGAGAGTCATAGGAAGTTCCAGGGAGATCTAGGCACTGGGCTAGACCATAAGCTCTTGGCTGCAGCTTCAATACTTTTTGCAATGCCACACATTGATTTCTACTGCATAACCAAGCCTGCATTTGATGCCAAGCTGCCAGTTTGAGACTAGCCATCATAAAACCCATTTCCACCAAAGGTAATTACTACATTGTCTTTTATATATGAGAAAAATACCACTTTTGTTTAGTAAATAATGAACTCTTGAGGTCTGTTGAGTTTCACAATTGTTTAAAGTCTGCTCTTGAAGCAGCAAAAAATACAGGATATGAGGCAGGAACATGAGCCAGGAATAACATTAGGCAGGGATTGGGTCTTGAACTTCTGAGCTGGCTAGATGAACCCCACACAGCACCCAAGTCCTAATCAGAAATGAAAAGTCAAGTGAAGTATCCCATTTAACATCATTCCACAGGGGTTATACGGAGTCAGAATTCAGAAATGAGTCAACTAATACCTGGCCAGGGCAAAACATTCCCAGGGAAAAAATGTCAGAAGCTGAGTGCACAGACAGCCTTCTAGAAATGGTGAGAAATACTTATAAACACTGAGCAAACTTGGATAATCATTCTTTTTTTTTTTGAAAAAAAGATTTTATCCATTTATTTGAGAGACAGAGAAAGTGAGAGAGAGCATGAGAGGAGAGAAGGTTAGAGGAAGAAGCAGATTCCCCATGGAGCTGGGAGCCTGATGTGGGACTTGATCCCGGAACTCAAGGATCATGACCTGAGTTGAAGGCAGTTGATCAACCAACTGAGCCAATAAAACTGATTGAGCCACCCAGGCGCCCCTGGATAATCACTCTAAGTGCAACCTTTACATTACTTACATAGTGTCAATATAAATATGAAGCTGGATATCAAAGAATTTACAATATAGTTGCTATTATCCCTCTTTTTGTGTAATGAGAAATAAAATGTCCTAGACTTAGAATAAAAAAATCAGTTTTGCTTCTGGAACCATATCTACTAGCTGTAGACTTTAGGTGAGTGATTAAACTTCTTTGAATTTCACATTTGAAACTATAAATTGAGTTATTTTAAGGAAAGTAAAACGAAGGACATGGAAGCATGTTGTAAACTTTTAGAATTTACAAAAACTCCAACTCATTATTCTTCTTAAATTTTTACTTACAGCAAGAAAAATACAATCAGTCATGTAACTAGACATAAATTCTGTGTTTTTGTCATAGAAGTTTGTATCTGCTCCAGCATGAAGGACCCTATGCTGTAAGTTAAGTTTTGTCCTACATAGATTGTTCCCACTATAGCTAAAACAAATTACATGCACATGTACTTAAAAAAAATTATCTAAAGCTTTCAGCGAACATCTGGGCAATCACATTTATTCAGAAGAGGATCTGAGGTTAAAAAAAGTGTTCGGAATGACAATAAATCTCGTGTGTAATGCAGACAAGCAGGCTTGGAGCCAAAGGTGATAAAATCCTAGACTAACTTAATCCAGTGCATATAATGGAAGCAGAATAAATAACAAGTGGAATAAGGAGGATTTTTTTCCTATCTTTGAAAGACTAACCAGTAGCCATATTGCATCTCATGAATTGTGTTTATATCTATTATGCCAAGCAATCAGTTACATTGTAGGTACCTAGCAACACTTGTAGAAATATTTGTTAATGAAACAAACATCTCCACATGTACATCATGTATGTAGATTTGTGAAATGCTGTTTACTCTTCACACTTATTACTCTAGGAACTTTCCAAATCTTAAAAAAATAAGTTAAAGATAAATCTTTCCAGATGTTAAGTTTATTCAGCTTGAGCTGACCTGGATTTCAGTGGAATATGAACATGATCTTTGATAGGATTCTAGAATTACTTTTGAGAATTCACTGTTTTAGCAGCATTTGTAATGAAAAACAACACTTTTTTTTTTTTTTTTTTGGTCTAGCATTGTACAAGTCATTATGTGACCAATTCTTTTTCACATTCCAAATACCTTCTCAACCTGCCTTGTCCTCGAAAGGTAACAACACCCACCCATTTCCATCCAGATGACAAGGAAAATGGGAATACGTTTTAAGCCCAGGGCAACCACTCAGGATCCCTTCCAGTCTCACTCCATTTCCTCTGATTCTTATCTACTCTCCTACTCTCCGTACAGTTCCTCTCTCTGATCCCCAACCTCATGAGGTTCCATACTCTACTTTGATCCCTCTCCCATATGCAGTTTCTTCCTTACTCTTCTCTCTGCACTGATATCCTGCACAGGTTCTGGTTTCTCCCCTCCAGTCACAGGGTCTGCCATTATCCAGGATGAGGCCCTTCCTCCCCAGCCACCTATAATTATGTCAGCCTTGGCCCTTCCCACCTCCATTTGAATGTCATTCTCCTATAAACAGAAATACCATGAGGAATAAGGAGACATTTAGAGTATTTGATGGTTAAAATGTCATATTTTTTTCATGGTTGACTATCACTGCCAGTAATGTGTTTATGACCTATGAGTGCCTTGACATGCCCATACTTCCCAACACCAAATTGTACTTTGCTTAGGTTGTTCTATTTCTTTATCCAAGAGGACCATGACAAATGTTCTTCTCAGTCACTATAGGTAATTGTGAACTTTTCCTCATTTGGCTATTTGGCTTCTGATAGTATTGCTTTTTTTTTTTTTTTTGCAGTATTTAATTCACTCTGCTTCTTGTATCACGGTTTTTCTTTTTTTTTTTTATGTCGATGTCTTTTATTTATTTTTTTTTCTGTTCTTTTTTTTTTTTAATTTTTTTATTAACATATAATGTATTATTTACCCCAGGGTACAGGTCTGTGAATCATCAGGCTTACACATTTCACAGCATTTGCCATAGCACATACCCTCCCCAATGTCCATATCCCTATCCACCCCCCACCTCCCAGCAACCCTTAGTTTGTTTCGTGTATCACGGTTTTTCTTGCTCCTCTCTAGACATTCTGAGCTTTGCTCATAAAACCATGTTACTCCTCAATGTTTGTTAGGAAGTCCAGCATATTCAGCACCCAATTTATGCTTGCTGAATTAAATCAAAATATTCTAAGTCAAGGAAACAGCAAAGACTATGTGATAAGACAGAAGTGAATGGCAATATTGACTCTTCATTAAGTTATATGGTCTTGGACACACCATTTAATTTTGATAAATTTGTGTTTTTTCATCTATAAAGTGAGATAATTCTTACATTAAAAAATTGGTAAAGACACTTAAGGTCTGCCTTCTAGTAAATTTCAAGTACATAACAAAACATTGATGACTTCAGTCACATTGTTGTACATTAGCTCTCCAAACCTATTCATCTTATCTAACTAAAATTTTATACCCCTTGACCAACATTCCATTTCCTCTGCCAGCCCCTGGTAACCATGATTATATTCTCTGCTTCTATAAGTTTTAATTACTCAAAATTCCACATTTAAGTAAGATTAAGCAGGGTTTGCCTTTTGCATTTGGTTTATTTCTCTTAGCTTAATGTTCACCAGCTTCATGTATGATATTGCAAATGGTAAGATTTTCTTCTTTTTAAGGCTGAATAATATCTCACTATATATATTATTAATATTATATTTTCTTTATCCACCAACCACCAACAGATGCTGAGGTTGTTTCCTTATTTTCATTATTGTGAATAATGCTAAAATGAAGATGGGAGTGTAGCTATGTCTTCAAGATCCTGATTTCATTTCCTTGGGACTTATTCCCAAATGGGACTGATTGTTAGACCATAAGGTAGTGCTGGCACCCTCACTGCCCTCTCCTAAAAAAGGGAAAGAAGAAAGAAAACAAAATGGCAGCTATGTGAAGTGATGTATATGTTCATTAGTTTAACTGTGATAAAGATCTCACAATGTATACATACATCATATACAATTCTTAATTGCCAATTATACTTCAAAAAAGCTGGAAATAATCCACCATCGATTGTATTCAAGCACAGCTGGAATGAAAAGATGGAAGATGCCAAGTGTTGACAAGGATGTGGAACAAGTGGACCTCTTACACATAAATAATAGGAGAA
The DNA here is from genome assembly GCA_028533885.1 of Nasua narica. NCBI lineage: Eukaryota > Metazoa > Chordata > Mammalia > Carnivora > Procyonidae > Nasua > Nasua narica. Next base: position 128,413,049 of record CM052799.1, read on the forward strand.
TAAATTGGTAAAAGAATTTTGGGAAAACTCTTTGGCAGTTTTATAAATATCTATTTATAAATATATCTTATGATCCAGCAATTCTGTTCCTAGATTTATACACAAAAAAAACCTCTCTCTCTCTCTCTCTACCTATCTCTATTTCCCAAAAGACATATACAAGAATGGTCATAACAACAATATTTATAATGGCCCTCAAGTGGAAACAACCCAATGACCATCAATGGTAGAATGGATGTGGAGTATACTCAGACAATCATAAAATCCTATAGAACAGTGAGAATAAATCAAATACAACTATAAGCAATAGTGTGGATGATTCTCACCAACATAATGTGGAACAAAAGAAGCCAAACAAACAAACAAAAATAACTACCATACACTGTATGATTTCCTTTATATAAAGGTGAAAAGCAGATAAAACTAATCTATTCTGATGGAACTCAGCATACTGTTCAGGGGGGGTTAGTTGCTTGAACAAAGCTAGGGGAGGGACTTCAGGATGCTAGTAATGACCTTTTTCTTAATCTTGGGAGCTGGTTACATGAGTGTGTACACTTTATGAAAATTAATTGAGCCCTATTACGATTTGCACACTTCTTATGTATGTTACTTGTTAATAAAAAAAACCCACAGAAGGGTCAAAAAATGTGGCAAAGATTAAGTAAAATAACAAATATTATTTCCCCCAAACCATTGTCCTTCTTTCGAAATCAAGGATTTTTTCCACAGAATTAGCTAGCATATCGTGCATGGCAATTTTATAGCAATAACAATCACTCATTCCTAGGTTGTGGACAAATTTTGTTCAAGATGAAAATGTAATGTACACTTTTGAAGTACATTAATTTATTCAAGAAAAAATGTTTTTCAACTAACTTATTCTAATTCTCACTTTTTATTATAGGCCATTATATAATACACATACTTACATGTTTTATTTAAATAGTGCTTGTAAAACTGCCTAAGTTAAAACTTATCACTTGCAAGTTCCTATAATAATAATAATAATAATAAAACATAAAATGAACAGACTAGAAGAAGAGAATTACCCACAACACTTGAAGAAATGCACAATAAATATTTTCTGTAAAATCATTTGCATTCTCTAAATTTCTGGCTTAATATGAACTAACAATGTTCCAAATTGTTCAACTGACCTTTGGCAAATCAGTTAACCTCTCTGAACCTCAACTTCCTCTTCTATAAACTGAAGATATGTTTATTACAGATTCATGAAACTATAATGATCAAATTACATAACACATGTACAAGCTCTTTGATACCAGTAAAGACCTATGCAATTATTTGAAAGTACTTATTTCACATAGAAGACTTTGACTTCAGAACGATAAAATCTCTACATTTTGAAGTGACATCACTCGCAACCACTTTTGCTCCTCCTAGCTTTACTTGCAAACTACTCAACCAGGAATACATGACTTGTATAATCCTGCATAGTTAATATAATTAAATGGTAGTCTAATTACAATTTATCCTCATCCCCTTCTTTGCAGATCTCCATTCCCTCCTTAATGCTCTAGCTACAATACTCCATGGGATGAATGTGCAATGAATGAATGAATGAACACTCATTGCATCGCAGCCACTGGTCTCCTTGCTGTTTCTCAAAAACAAGCCTAACTCAAGTCCCTCACAATTGAAATCCTCAGTTCTTGAAAATGTCTTCATGTTAAAATGGTTTGCTCTCATTTCATTCAGGTCACTACTCAAATCTGACTATCCCAGAGAGCTTCCCTGACTACCTTACATAATTTAGCACCTCCTCTTCACTTTCTAATCCTTTACCTTTTTTTTTCCCTCCATAACCTAACACTAGTTGGCATGATATTACATATGATTAAGCTCTATGAAAGTAAGCACCATGATTGTTAATTTCCCTTATATTCCATGTATTCCATAGTTGTTGGAATTTAAAAGAAAAAATCTACTCTTGGCCAAAATAATTTGGTGAAAAAGCTTCATGAAACCTGGATTTTTATTCTAATATATCTGTAATCTGTTCAAACTGGAAAGATCACTTTCTGTTCTCTTAAGTGTAAAAGAGAACTTTGTTAGACTAGGCAATCCCAAATGTTCCTTTTGATTTAAACTTTCCATAGCTTTATCATACATATTCAATAGTTAAATAATTTCTTGAAATTAAGGAGTCCATAAAAGATACTGTTATTTTTTTTAAAAAAAACAGTGCTTACCTACCAAAACTTGTGGTAATACATTATTAGGAACACAAAATTGAAAATGTAATCAGAGAAAATAAACTTTGCTATTATATAAGTAGTTATGACTAATGACTCTTTGATATTTAAAAATTACTGACTTTTCAAACCTATTCTAGATACAAAGGGACTTATCATTTTTATTTTTTTCCTTTCCAATTAAAAACCAAAATCCTTTTCATGTACAAATCATCTCCCCTGTTTCCTGTGCTACCTTTTTATTGGGTTGTATATAAGGAAGGAGGAAAGAAAAAACTTGATGATTCTTGCAATACAATTTATGTCCAACAACTCCAGAGATAGATAGTTCCTTTGGTTATAATCTTTGAATATTTGGATGTAAAGCTTCTGGTTTGCTAACTTTTAAATGGCTTTTAGATGTACAAAATTTGAAATCCTTGGTATATTAGCAGTTGTTCTGTCAACTATGTTGTCAGACATAATATGAAGTCAAGCAAGAGAACTTTTGTTTTCCATCCTGACAAGAGTCAAAAAATGCTAAAACACATTATCTCAAATGAAACATTAAAAAAAAAACTGAGTTGCTTTGACTAGAACAAATCTAATTTTATAACCTAAAAAAAAAAAAACTCAGCAGATATGGAATCTTTATCCATATACTTCTGAAATAATTTTTACTGAAAAACTCCTGAGCTAATTTCTCTAAAAATAAACCTTCTTTGGTAATACATTCCTTGCAATATCTTATAAGACGACAAGGTAAATTTAAATCATCATAAAATAATGAAAATATTTTTGTGGTATATTGGAAATAATTTTGGAGGCAGATAGACATAAAGATTCAAATCCCCAATTTTTTAACTTGGACAAGTTATTTAATTTCTCTGAAGCTCAGTTTTATTATCTATAAGTTAATACTAGTGATACCTTCACCATACAGTTGAATCATTAGGAGACAATAAAGGTGTGCCTAATGTTGCACTTGGCATATCAATCACTTTATTTACTTCTAGTTACACTTTTTAGGTTATATTTGATATCACAAATGAGAAGGGTTAGCCTAAGCAGTAGATTCAGAAAAGTCACTCAACTCGGAGAATTCAAAAAAATGTGTTTTCCCTATATTAGGCTAATCAAGGCAATGCAGCTTGAGGCTCAACTTGGCCATTATTTACAAAGTAACCAGATAAAGCTATTCCTCTTTTTCTGATAGAGGATGTTTTTATCAATCTGAGATAAGTTATTATGATTTTCAAATTCTTAACACCTCCTAATGAGGCATAATGCCACATAACCATTTGACTTAGCCTCCAGCCCAAAGCTTACAAGTATAGAAGTGAGGTAGGAATAGGAAAATGGAGAAGACCAGTGGGTAAGATGTAGCATATTACAGTTCACTGTTATCAAAATTATTTCCAGAATTCTGACTATTCTAGAGACAGAGAGCAGATATTGAGGGAAGTTTGATTTTCCATTAAAAACACCATTGTTTCTTGTGAAGTGAGCATGTACACAATATGTAACTATGAGTTTGCACATCAGAGCAAGTACACTGACTACTCTCAGCACATTCATGAAAGAGGAAGAGTGCTTCTGGTGCCTCAGCCTCTGTTTTCTGGGGGTAAGGATGGAAGTAGGGATATTTTCAAGTTACCATATTTCAATATAACCATTGTTATATCTTTTGGGAAGTCATTTTGAATACTAAAGGGTCCTGGAAATTAGCGAGTAAGGTTGGCAATATATATTTACATGAAAATTTTCCAATTTTTATTTATTTTTAAGGATTTTATTTATTTGAGAGAGAGAGAGAGAAAGCATGGAGAGTGGCAGAGGGAGAGGGAGAAGCAGGCTCCCTGCTGAGCACAAAGCACTATGTGGGGCTCGATCTCAGGACCCTGGGATCATGACCTGAGCCAAAGGCAGCTGTTTAACCAACTGAGCCACCCAGGTGCCCCCAAATTTCCAATTTTTAAAACTCCCTGTGTCAACTTCCATGAAGTCAGAATAACCAGTCAAACTTAACTTCCTGATGTAACAATTATAAATACTGGACAAAATATGAGGCCACAGTTTCCAGGCACATGTCAACTGAAATTGCTAGGCTTTGACTTTTGAGAGAAGGAAAATATATGAGGTAAGTAATATATATATATATATACATATATATGTATATATATATATATATATTAAAGATTTTATTTATTTATTTGACAGAAAGAGTGAGATCACAAGTAGGCAGAGAGGCAGGCAGAGAAATAGTGGAAAGCAGGCTCCCTACTGAGCAGAGAGCCCAATGCGGGGCTCGATCCCAGGACCCTGAGATCATGACCTGAGCTGAAGGCAGTGGGTTTAACTCACTGAGCCACCCAGGTGCCCCGAGGTAAGTATTATATTGATTCTGGTTTTCTGCAAGCAGTACTTTCCGACCTTGGAATGGAGAGGTAAAGCTGAAGTGTAGCACTGTGGTTATTTTGAACTGTGGAGACAGAAATTGGAGTTTAGGACTACTAGAGGGGTTTGAATTTGTAGATCAAGGTGCCAGAGAAAAGAAACCTGATGGAATGAAGGAGATTATATAGGAGGAATTTCTTGAGGATCTTGGGCTTATGGATGGACTAACATGCTGAGGATAAGACTCCCCAAGGCCCAGTTTAGAGCAGCTACTATAGAACTGAGACTCAACAGAGATATAAGAGGTTGTGCAGGGCTGGTATATCCTGAACTTCTAGACAAGCCAGAAAGGAGAGACCTTGATAATTGACATTCACTGGAGACCTCATAATGGCCACAGTTGAGTTAATGACCACACTATAAATAAGGTCCCTTCACCCCTTGGATTAAAGACAGAAGCAAAATAATCAAGACTTAACACACACACACACACACACACACACACACACACACACCCTAAAAAGATCAAGAAGATCTACTAGTTATTTATCTAAACACCAGGAGATAAACACATAATCTCTATCAAAAGATAATGCAGGGTGCCTGGGTGGCTCAGTTGGTTGGGCGACTGCCTTCGGCTCAGGTCATGATCCCGGAGTCCCGGGATCGAGTCCCATATCGGGCTCCCGGCTCTGCGGGAAGTCTGCTTCTCCCTCTGACCTTCTCCCCTCTCATTCTCAGTCTCTCACTCTGTAATAAATAAATAAAAATCTTTAAAAAAAAAAAAGATAATGCAATGCACTCTACAATATGTCATACAAATGTCTAATATACAATACAAAATTAAAGAACATGGATATTAGCTAGCAATAATACAATCCATAATTAGCCAATTAAGCACTCAATAAAATCAAACACACACAAAACAGAAGGTGACCCAGATGTTCAATTAATAGACAAGGACTTCAAAATAGCTCCTATAAATGTTATAAGACTTAAAGAAAAAGAACACAATGAGTAAACAAATAAGAAATTTCAGCAAAAAAAAAAAAATGATGGGAAAAAGAACCAAAGGAAAATTTTAGAACTGAAAAGGTCAAGATTTGAAGGGGAAAATTATTGGATATAATTTTTTTTTATTTTATTATGCTAGTCACCATACTGTACATCCTTAGTTTTTGATGCAGTGTTCCAAGATTCATTGTTTATGTACAACACCCAGTGCTCCGTGTAATACGTACCCTCCTTTACAAACTGGAAACTGGCAAATGAAAGCATCAGTGAACTTGAAGACAGATTAACTGAAATTATCCAAGCTAAAATACATTGATAAATGAAGATTTAACCACACACACATACACACAAACACACAGAGAGTCAGGAACCTGTCGATAATATCAAGCAGTCTAACCTATGTGGAAGAAAAAGAAGTAAAACAAAGCAGAAACAATGAATAAATAATGTTACAATTTATCAAATACAGTAAATGTAAAAACCCTACAGATGTAGATCTAAGAAGCTAAGCAAATCCCAAGCAGGATAAATACACCCTATATTTATAGGGTGTATTTATCAAGTACTTTATAACAAATTCCTGAAAAATAAAGATAAAGAAAAAAAATTTAATAAAGTAGAGAAGGGAAAAGGACACAGCAAGCACCAGCAAGCAATGGAAAGGACAAGACAATGGAATGAAGTCATTAAAATGCTAAAAGAAAAAACAAAGTGAACCCATAATTCCATATCCAGTGCATTTCAGAATTGGTAAGGTAAAGTAAAAATATGTTCAGATAAACAAAATAAGTGAATTCACTTCGAGCCTATTTGCATTATAATAAATGCTGAAAGATGTTATTCAGGCTGAAGGGAAATGACGCCGGATGGTAACTAGGTTATATAGGAAGGGATAAAGAGCAGTGGAAATCATAACTATGTTGACAAATATAAAAGAACATTCTTTTTCTTCTTTTGATTAAAAAAATATTGCACTGAAAGGGTCCTAATGTAAATGTGTATATACATAGATATATATACTCTTTGTAGAAAAGACAAAGTTTTACTGAAATATATTGTTTTATAGCTCTTATATATTATGTTGTGTCTTAACATTAATTCTAAGTAGCCTGTCATAAAGTAAGAAGCCCTGTTGTACTCTCTAGCAAAAACCATAAATATAATACAAAAAAAAGTAAAACTAAGAAGCCAATATAGGGATTTAAATGGAACATAAAACACATTAATTAAAATGAAATACAAAGAAAAAGGAAAAATAAAAATCAGATGAGATAAACAGATAACAAATAGAAAATGGTAGATTTAAACCCTACCATATCAACTGTCACTTCCAATGTAAACAAAATAAACAGTACAATTAAAAGGCAGAGCCTGTACGACTGAACAAAAACGCAAAATGCAACAATACTCTGTCTGTAAGTGATATCCTTTACATCTCATAGAGGTTGAAAGTAGAAGTATGGAGAAGATATTCACAAGTCAACGTAGACATAAGAAAGGAGATATGCAACAAGGAATAATTATGTACTATACAGTGGCTAACTGAACATAATAAAAAAAGTTGATATGGCTATATTAATATCAGACGAAGTATACTTCAAGATAAGGAATATTGTCAGAGATAAAAGGGAACATTTCATAGCAATCAGGGGTTAGTGCATCAGGACTTAGATATAATAATAATCTTACTTACATATGTGCCTAGCAATAATATTTCAAAATATATGAAGCAAAGTGACATAACTAAAGGAAGCCAACAAATGGATCCACAATCATAACTAGAAATGTTAATAATCTTCTCTCAATAATTGTTAGAACATGGGGCAAACTCAACGAAGTACTATCAAAAACCTGATCTAATTAATATTGTAGAATAGTATACTGAGCAAAAGCAAAATGACTATTTATATGCTAGCCTACATAAAAAGTCAAAAGACAGATATCTCATAGAGTATGTTCATTGACAGCAAAATTAAATTAGAAATTAATAAAACTTAAATATCTTTAAGAGCCTTGAATATTTGGAATTAAACAACAGATATATATTGAATCCATGGGGCAAGGAAGAAATCACAAAGCATATTAAAAATAGTTCTAGCTAAATAATAATGAAACACAAAATATCAAAATTTGTGGGATGTAGCCAAAGGACTACTATTAGGGAATGCAGAAAAATTCTCATATTCTAATGCAAAACCCATTGACTCACTTTTGGGAATCTGACCTGAAGCTATAAAGGCATGTGTGCAAAACGGACTATGTTCGAGATTATACTTGTGGTAACGATGCTTGTAATATCAAAATACTGAAAACAACCTAAATGTCCTTCAATAGGGAATTAGATAAATTCTGGTATGCCCGCACGATGGAATATTATACAGCAGCTGAAGACAATAAAGCAGCTCATTATGTATTGCTAATGAAAGACCTCCAATTTGCACTATTCAATCAAAGCAGCAATCTGTAAGAGTGTGTATATTCATACATACCACCATTTGTATTAAATATACATACGTCCAAAATGCATGTGTGCATTTGTACATGCTACCATTTGTGTTAAATATGCACATAAATGCACATAGGCAAAAGTAGGAATTTGCTTATAGTATTTTGAGAAAGTCTCTTGAGGGATTACACGAGAAGCTGGTGCTGGTGTTAGTCTCCTGGGAAGGGATTTGAATAGTTGGAGGATAGAGCTGTAAGAAATAGACTTCACCCTGTTCTGTGCATGTATTACTGCTTCAAACAATAAGTTACATTAAGTAGGAAAAACTGTTGGTCAACTAAAATTAACCAACTAACTAAATAAGGCTTTCCGTCCTCTAATACAGAGTTCAGCCGCTTTTAAAATGTTTCAAGTACAGTGAAGCAGGCAGGATTGCTGCAATGTTGCTGTGAGGTATTGTACACACCACAAATCTTTTTATTAGTCTAGAAGGAATGTAAAACTAAAACAAACAAACAAAGAGAACGAATCCTGGTATCATGCAGGGACCCAGCAGGTGTGAGTAGACAGAGACCTGATATTCTATCCCTATTTTAAAATCTATTTCAACTGTGATAAATCTACTTTGAAATCTATTTGAAATGTGGTAAAACTTAGCCTCTGAAATAAAAATGTACTTAACCCAGGCTCACACAACAAAGGCCTCATGACTACAAAGGTCACCTGAACCCATTTCCTAGAATGGTATACCTCCTGTGAAAAGTTATTGAAGGAAGATCAGGGAAGCCCCCATTAAAGAAACCACCCAAATGGACCAGCTGAGAGGAGGAGAATAAACATGGTCCCTTACCCATCTTTCATGTGATATTGATTAAAGTGTCGGAATAACCTTGAGCCTTAGGACAGGAATAGACATTAAAAAAAAATCATCTTTTTTGGACTTCTTCACTTGCTTCACTTTTCATCCTTTTCAAGATTTGGATCAATCTCCACATTCAGAGGACCCCAAATTTCTCCTGCAATACTATCTAAATTTCAACCAAAGCTCGTGTGAACACTGTGGGCTTTCCAGATGATGGCAGAAATTCCCCTGTGAATATGCAGTGAAGTCCTTTTATTGGGGTAATGTGTCACTACAGGCATGCTATATAAATATCTCCACTGTCATTGGGAGAAACAACCCCAGAATTTGCTTGTGTTGCTTACTCATTGGGTTTAAATTACACTTTCATTTAGACATCTTCCTGGCAGTGGTTACAAGGCTCAGTGACTGGAACACTTCTCAGTGAGGAACTACTGTAATGGTCAATGAATGAGAAATACGGGCTGGGATACACTGTGGCTACAGAACACCTGTGAGGCAGTATTGCTGCGACATTGTTGTGAGGTACTGCACACACCATAAAACCTTTTATTAGTCTAGAAGGAATGTAAGATTTAAAAAAAAATAGGGACATCTGGGTGGCTCAGTGGGTTAAGCCTCTGCCTTCGGCTCAGGTCATGATCTCAGGGTCCTGGGATCGAGCCCCGCATCAGGCTCTCTGCTCAGCAGGGAGCCTGCTTCCCCCTCTCTCTCTGCCTGCTTGTGATCTCTCTCCTCTCTGTCAGATAAATAAATAAAATCTTAAAAAAAAATAAGCGAAGAGAATGAATCCTGGTATCATGCAGGTACTCAGCAGGCGTGAGTAGATGGAGACCTGACGTTCTACCTCTGGCTGGGCGAGAAAACTACATCTCACAAGTGTGTTCTGCTCAGCCTCAATCAAGCCCACACGTGCAGTCTCGCCAGTCACTTTTATTTTGACAGCCTAAAGAGTAATCTGCTAGACAAACAGTTCTGGTAGAACTGAAAAGCTAGAGTTGTAGTTTCTTTATATAAACATCTTTGCTGCAATGCACCTTGCCGTGACGATAAGCCTTCAGAAGGGTAATTCAAAGTAAACACATTCACCACTAAAGAGCAGTCAAGAGTGAGGGGCTAAACATGGTCATCCATTTTTGCCATCCATAGGGAAAACCATTGACTAACCGTTAGGATAGTCAGGATAAAAACACAGTCAGGTTGATTAACGGTTTTCCCTATGGATGGTAAATGGAGCAGCAGTGGTGTTCTTCAAAGTAGAACTGGCATTTGTAGAAAGAGAACACTGAGTCAAAGAACAGGAGCGGGTGTATGCAGTTCTGAAACTTAATGGCCATCCTACTTAACCTAATGGTCCTTTTAGAGCACATTTTGAATTTGATTCATTTGTGATTCAGGACTCATGACTCAATCCTAGAGTAATTTTCTTTTGCAAACTAAAAGGTGACAAAGCACTCACTCAAAGCATCATGTCAAACCCAACAAAAATGGTAGACCAATGAAATGGTTCTGCAAGCATGAACATTTTCCTGCCTGTCTTCCTATTCCTATGGTGTTTGATTACAAATCTATAAAAAGAAATGATTCCAATGTTTGTGGATAATTCGTGTTCTTTATCTTTATCCTCAGGTTGCTACATCGCCTCATACAAATTCATCCATCTTAATAGGTTATATGTTATGTACCTTTACATCTCCCACGGATTCTATCACAATTTACACACAGCTTCTGCTGTGCTTTCCCATGTGGCAAGTCCTCCCACCTTTGTATGTAAACCCAAATCTCAATTATTACAAGTTCAGGGTAGTCTCAATTATTCTTAAAGACATACTTCAAATTTAACCCCCTTCACAAAATCTTCTCACTGTCATCCGAAAATCATCTTTTTCTTCTGATCACCACACCACAGCAATTTATCCATGGCTCTCTTAACACAAGGTTCACTTTTATTCCCTATTATGTGCATTTGCAAATATGACCTTACTATGTACAACTTATCTGAGATCAGTATTTCTCCCTTACTTTTCAAATCTGACACAGTACCTGGCACCTGGTAGCTTTTCCATAAATGTTTGTGAATGAGTAATGAATAGATGAATATAGCCTATTACAAATGTCTGGAATAGTTTGGTGACATAGCCTTTGTAATGGTTCATCAAGCCTAGCATTGATAAATGAATTAAATCTCCTTTGAACTAACATGAAAACAAAATTCATAATCCAACTATACATTTTATTTGTTTTATAATTGAAATTTAAAGGCTACAGCTAACGATCAACAAAATTGCGTTTATTCTTTCAGAAAATATCTGAAAGAGAAACATTTTTAAAAATAAACAGGATTATACTTTCTTAAGGAGCGTACAATATGACAAAATAAACACAGATATAAGTCAAAATCTTTTTCACACTCCATGTTAGCTTACAAAAGATAAAAATTTTGTGCAGGTTGTCTATAAGAGATATTATTTTCTTGAATTGAGAACCAATTATGTAGAAATTCAAATATATTTGAAGTTGATAAATCCATTAACATGTATATTAACATGTACTAAGCAAAGCAAACAAATGATATTCTGGGTCTTGAAGAATATAAATAGAATGCTAATGATTCTTTTTTGATGTTAATACTTTTAGAATTACAGGTGAATCATTTAAGGATAAACCCATTCTTTTGATATACTCCAAAATGTCACAGTTCTTGTTCAGTTCCTGTCTACATACCCACACTGCCCTGCATAAAGTCTTACATAAAATGCTCTTTCGTACTAACTTAAGTGTACATGATTTTTTTCACATATACATATCTATGTATATGTGTATTAAATATATGTCAGATATATGACATATATATATATGGTTCTGCACATATAAAGCTAACTAGTAGGAAGACTATACTTCCATTTTTTAAAAATATTAATTCTATTAAAGCCATTTTTAGGAAATACCAAATAGAATAAAGAATTATATTTTTAGGGACAACTGGGTGGCTCAGGTATCCATAAAAATATAATTCTTTATATTTTTTATAACACCTGGGTGGCTCAGTCAGTTAAATGTCTGCCTTTGGCTCAGGCCATGATCCCAGGGTCATGGGATCGAGTCCCACATTGGGGGATCCTTGCTCAACAGGGAGCCTGCTTCTCCCTATGTCTGCCACTCCCCCTGCTTGTGCTCTCTCTCTCTCTCTGACAAATAAGTAAATAAAATTTTTAAATTCTTAAATAAAATTAAAAAAAAATATATTTCAGATCATTGACTGTAAAAACCATCAGTTCAATTTCTCTTAAATTGTATTTTATGGAATTCTACTTAATCTGAAAGGGAAATAATTTGGACTCATTACCTATTTTGATTTCCATGCTCCTATGTTAAAAATATTAAAATAAAAAATTGAATTAAATAATTTTTTAAAAATTGAAAAGAGCCACTGTCAAGAATGAGTCCTAGCTCCCTTTCTGCTGTTAATCTCCAATTCTTTTTATGACTTTAATTTTAAAGTTTGGGGTTCAACTGCTGATAAGCAGTTAGTATTTGACTTTGGTTTCTCTAGAAGTACACCCATCATGTTCAAACAGTCTTTGCTCTTTTCAGATATTTTGCAGTTTGGCATTTTAAATATCTTTTCTCCTTAGTAGAAGTCTGATTATTAGAAATAAAGCCTAAAGGAAAATTGGAACTTTTCTAAACCATTTTATAAAAGGGAAAGACCCAGCACTTGAAGCCAACCTCAACACCAAATCTGTTCTCTTAACTTGAAGCCAAGTGGCAAAGTGTCCCAGTGTCTCACCAATTTAGCTTGTATTCAGTCTGAATAGAATCTGACCATTTTCCCTAATAGAATCAGCATACGAATTTCTAGCATTCAACCGCTGAAAAGCTGTATTTAAAACTACTGTGTGGGAGAGCAGAACAATATGTGAAGGAGATATTATGCTAGACTTGACAAGTTTTAGTTTCTGACACATGTAGTCTTTATTTGAGCAAAGACAAAAATTAAGGTACTATGTATTTTTAACACTTTTTCATAAACAGGTCAATAAAACTGTATATATTTGACTGTATTCTCATGGCAGATGCATATTTATGCATATGTGTATCACCTATAGTTGGGTCAGCCAAGGTAAGTAGAAGGAAATAAGGTTAATGTGGTTGACGAAAAAGCATATTTGATGTTTAATTTTTGAGTAGTCACTGAAATAATGATATAATTCATGTATATTTTCAGCTAACATTTAAATTCTGTGTTCTGATAATCAGTTAATGATCTAGAAATTAATAGTCCTTTTAGTCAGACATTACAATATTGTAAGACGTAAGACTGAACAATAAAATCTCCTTTTAAAAAAATTTTTTTATTATGTTCTCTTAGTCACCATACAGTACATCATTAGTTTTTGATGTAGTGTTCCACAATTCATTGTTTGTGTATACACCCAGTGCTCCCTACAATAAGTGCCCTCCTTAATACCCATCACCGGGCCAACCCATCCTCCCAACCCCTCCCCTTTAAAACCCTCAATTTGTTTCTCAGAGTCTGCAGTCTCTCATGGTTCAACTCCCTCTCCTATTTCCCCCCCTCTTGATTTTTCCCTTCCTTCTCCTAATGTCCTCCGTGCTATTCCTATGTTCCACAACTAAATGAAAGCATATGGTAATTGGCTATCTCTGCTTGACGTATTTCACTCAGCATAATCTCCTCCAGTTCCATCCATGTTGATGCAAAAGCTAGGTGTTCATCCTTTCTGATGGCTGAATAATATTCCATCGTGTATATGGACCACATCTTCTTTATCCATTCATCTGTTGAAGGGCATCTCTGCACTTTCCACAGTTTGGCTATTGTGGACATTGCTGCTATGAACATTGGGGTGCATATGGCCCTTCTTTTCACAACATCTGTATCTTTGGGGTAAATACCCAGTGGTGCAATTGTCTATGCTGCGCAGAGCAATCTATACTTTCAACGCCATCCCGATCAAAATATCATTGGCACTTTTCAAAGTGGAAGAACAAACAATCTTAAAATTTGTATCACCAAGGAAGGGTTGAAAAAGAAAAACAAAGCTGGGGGCATCAAGTTACCTGATTTCAAGCTACATTACAAAGCTGTGATCACCAAGACAGCATGGTACTGGTACAAAAACACACACACACCAGTGGAAGAGAATAGAGAGCTCAGATATGGACCCTCAGCTCTACGGTCAAATAATCGTTGACAAAGTAGTTAAAAATATCCAATGGAAAAAAGAGAGTCTCTTCAATAAGTAGTGCTAGGAAAATTGGACAACTATATACAGAAGAATGAAACTGGACCATTCTCTTACACCATACACAAAGATAAACTCAAAATGGATGAAAGACCTCAATGGGAGACAGGAATCCATCAAAATCCATCAAAATCTCCTCAAAAGAGGAGAACATAGGCAGGAACCTCTTCAACATCGGCCACAGCAACTTCTTTCAAGACACATTTCCAAAGGCAAAAAAACAAAAGTGAAAATGAACTTTGGGACTTCATCAAGATAAAAATCTTGTGCACAGCAAAGGAAACAGTTAACAAAACAAAGAGAACACCCATGGAATGGGAGAAGATATTTGCACACGACATTACGGACAAAGGGCTGATATCCAAGCTCTAAAATCTCCTTCTTGTATAAGGATCAGGGTTAAGAACAGCTTCCTGGAAGAAGCTGTATTTGATCCCCAAAGAATGCACAGGAACTTAGTAGGTAGAGAATGAGAGAGGGGAAGGGAAAGGACTATTTCGTTAATCCAAAATCAATTTATAATATTCCAATAATACTATGATTTAATGAATGGAGTCCAAAGAGTCACTAGTGACACAGCCTGACCTAAAAGATGGTCCAATGCCTTGAGTTCTAAGCATAGACGTCCGTGCTCCATACAATCTAACACATTTAGGATAAGATTATTCTAGCATTTCCAAAAGTTAGTGTGGGATTACAAAACCATGCACACCGTTTTCTTTCCATTTTAAGTTGTTTTCCAGAGGTGGCTCTTGACCTCCAATTAGAGAATACTGCCACTAGGTGGAGCGGTGGTGACTTGATTGGAATAGGCTTCAGTTGGTGTGACAGAGGGTTATGGGTCCCATGATTCTTATTTCTTTTCTTTTCTCTTTCAAAACTGTAGTGGACTGTTAAGAAATGTGCGTCAGAAGTAAGCTTTCAGAAATAACTTTCTGCAATATCTGGATTAAAATACATTTTTTGAGAAGTAGAATGAAACAAAAGAAAACTCAGGGCTTTGATATCAGACATAGGGTTATGATGCCTCTGTCATTTATCACTTGGGTAAAGCCAGCAAGTTCCTTAATTTCTACGACCCTCAGTTTTCTCATACGTAAAACCTGAATTATGATACTTATTTTATAAGTTTGTTGGAATACAAAGCTATATGGCTGCATGTGCTTTGGGAAGAACATGGGTAACCTTACCCAGAGGTGACATGTGGACATTCTTGATTGAACCCCAATAGCCAACAGTTTTGTTTTTTTTTTAATTCATAATATTTCATTTTGAAATATAGTTTATAACTTCTTAGGACAAGTCTGAAGTTCAGGCCACATCAGGCCTTCATTACTCTAAGAATTACTGGAGTTACATTACTTATGTGTCCCTCCCTCCACTATGGGTACTTTGTGCCTGGGTTTGTTATCAAGGATTTAGAGTAGGCTTGGTGCATTCATGTCAAAAAACCACATCAGTCTTTTCATATGCGCCAACAGCCTGTAGCCTTTCTGGGCCTTAGCCTCAGTTTTCTGAAAACTCCTGACCTGTTAGAACAACCTTGGAGGGGTTTTTCAACTTGCCTTAATTTCCCTGTTCTCCTTTCCCACTTCATTCCCACATTTGGAGGAATCCTTCAGAGAAAGACAATACTAATTAGATAATCTCTTTAGCAATAGCATTCTCTTTTGTGACAAAGGTATGTTTTTTAGTTCCAAAATGAGAAAGAAACTTGATCTGTCCAAGGAGTGATTAGCTGGTCATCAAATTGACTCATTTGTTTATGAGTTGGATTTCTAACTATAAATCTGAGGATCTTCCCCCCTTGCCTTCTGTTACACGCTGAATTGCGTACCTCCAAAATTCACATGTTGAAGCCCCAACTCTAAGTACCTCAGAATGTGACTGTATTTGAAGATATGGTGTTTTAAGAGATAACAAATTAAAGTAAGCCTGTTACGATAGGACCCTGATCAATTCTGATTTCACATCCTTATAAGAGCAGGTACAGAGGAGACAGCAGGTGTGTGTGTGCACAGAAGGACAACATGTGAAGAAGCAATGAGAAGGTGGTCACCTGCAAGGCAAATAGAGGAGTCTCAGAGCAAACCAACCCTGTTGGCGCCTTGATCATGGACTTGAGCTTCCCAAACTGGTGAGAAAATAAATTCCTGTTATTCAAACTACACGGTCTGTGGTATTTTGTTAGCTGGTATGTTATATCTTATTTTGTTACAGCTGTCCTAGTAAGCTAAGACACTCTCCAAAGGGGATTTTAATTTGGCTACCCAGTCTCTACCATTCCTATTTCTTTTGAGTGAGGTATGTTTAGGCCTTTTGTGTTTGCAAGTCAAAAGCAAGGAGAGAAGAAGACTGTGTGAAGCACAGGAGGTCAAGGAGGAGTCTTTCATATTCTGTAACTTCACGGCAAGCACAAGGAAATCACTGGGGACACCTATGATGGGTGCAGTTTATAAGAGTCTATGGAAAGGGTCTTGTTTTTTGTTTTTTTTTTCTGTTGTTTTTGCTTTTGAGGAAGTAGTCTTGAAAAAGATAAAAGAATTTAAGTTATTTTGAGATTATGTTGCATAGACTTCTTTTTTTTTAACCATATCACTTCTCCAGGATCAAGCAATGGTCAAAGCTTTACAAATATTAAACAAATAATGCATTTCTCAGTAACAAACAAAAACACTTCATACGAATCACAGCTGGCATGAAGTTTTAGGTTTCAAGAATTCCCAAATGCATCAAAAACTATTTTATTTATTTCCTTAAAAGATTTATTTATTTGAGAGAGAAAGTGAGCATGTGTGAGCAGAGAGAATCTCAAGCTGATTCCTGGTGAGATGGGAGCCTGATCTGGGGCTCAATCATATGACCCTGATATCATGACCTGAGCTGAAATCAAGAGTCAGACTTTTAGCAGACTGTCACCTAGGTACCCTGAATCAAAAACTATTTTAAAGGGCAAGTGATTAGTGAGTTGAAAATTTTTTTTAATGAACCGCATTTTAGAAAAATTTAACTAATTCTTTTTTTTAAGATTTACTAGAGAGAACACACACAGGAGCCAGCAGAGGGAAGGTCAAAGGGAGACGGAGAGAAATCCTTGAGCCAATTCCCCATTGAGTTCAGAGCCCGAAGTAGAGCTAGACCCAGGATCCTGAGATCTTGACCTGAGTTGAAATCAAGAGCCAGAGGCTTAACTGACTATGTCACCCAGGCGCCTCAAATTTAACTAATTCTTGAATATGCTTTTCACATAAGCCAACTTTACACTGATGATTGGATTTTGTCAAATTTTAAGCCCAATTCTCTTTGAAGTACTCTTCTTAAACCCTAGTAAATCAACAACTAACCCATGAAGAGCGTCAGAATACAAATGTGATAATCTTAGTGAAAAGGTCTTGTAAACTATAAAGTACCCTATATGTACAATGGATTATCTTTATGCTTATTATCCTGAAGTATGATGACCTGTTCAAAAAAATATTCATTATTTCTGCTCATCTCTTTAGGCTTTCATTAGCGTGAGCCCAAGAGAAAGCAACAATAGGTATGTGACACCCCAGGAACTTTTTTCTGGAGGTACCTCTTCTTCCTCAGTGCTTGTAGCATTGGTGACTATCCTGACACAATATGGAGAAGGATACTCATATTTGCATAAGTAAAATAATGAAGCGCTAAACAAGTGAGAGGGATACAGAGAAATATACAAACAGGGTAGGAGAAAGGCTCCCCAGAAAATAAGAAAACTATGCTAAATTTTTTCCTAGGCCCTTTTAATTCTATGTTTGCCACATGAGCATAGGATAACATTGTGTGCTTTTAAGTACACCGAGTACACAGTAGTGGTGATCTCTGGTGTTCTGGCATTAATTTCCAGGAGGAAGCATGGTGAAATCAGGCTTCAAGCTCAATGAATACAAAAATCTTCCATGCTAATGGAGAAACTGTCCTCCAAGCTTGAAGTCTTGGTCCCTAAACTTTCATTTAGTGTGGAGAGCAACAGATGATTCCTGGTTTTGTGATTCTCTTACAAACTGACCAAAATGAAATTAATGATTATGGCCTTTTCACTAGAAGGATAAATTGCTTTTTCTCTCACTCTCTCATCCTCATGGTCTCTTACACTTATACACATATACCCTTTTACCAGAACAAAATAATACATATACATTTATAAATAAAGCAGGCAACAGGAAAAATCTTCTTACTTCTAACAGGCTTTTAATGTTATCAGCAATGATTTTCCAATACTCTACACTTATATTATGCATTTTTCTTTCATGAAATCATAGAATCACAGCGTTTTAAAACTTAAAGGGGAGACCATTTGAATTTACAAATAAGTAAGGTCTGAGTGGAAAAATTATTTCCTCAAGTTTCTTTTTCAAAATGAAAAAATATTTATATTTTATTTCGCTGTCCTAAGAATGGGTTTAATAAGTATTTACGAACACCTGTAACTATTTTTTTAATCCATATAAAACATCCTCGTCTACATATCATTGTACTAATACAACACTGAGCTGTTTGTTATTTTAAACAGGAAGCATTTTGCATCATGAAACTGCCAATAAAAAATAGAATTAATGACAACACTGTAATCTTTTAAATAAGAATGTCAAGAATACTTTCAGCACCTATGCCCTGAGTGAAGTTATATTAACTTTGGTTGTTCTAACTGTCCCATTGAGAGGTAGGAAGTCCAAAGAACAGGACAAGATTTGTTCCAGGTATCAGAAATCTGGCCTTGATGATCTGGGTTCCCACTGACTTACATTTTTCATATACAAGAAAAGGTTTTGTAAGTGCCACATGTATACTTAAATATTCTCAGTATGTCAACCATTCTGCATGATATGGTTTTACTTACCTCATGGTCTTGCCTGCCTTGCACAAGGTATATTCTAGATTGCCAGTGAACCTATTAAAATTTGGCTCCAAGAAGTGAATATTCAATTTAGATATACTCTGATCTGAGCTATGAAAAGAATGGCTTCATCTCTTAGACCTGGGATCCTCTACTGATGCTGTCCTTCTACCACCATCTTGGACACTGAGACACTGAATGGCAAGGCACACTGAGGAAAGGTGCTCATTTTCTCTAGAGGCAATAAAGGACCAAATCCTCAACAGTGCCTCTAATTTCTTATTCTTTTAAATAGGTTTCCATAATCAGTTTACTTTCTCAGCAGTATTAGTATTATACGTTTTTTATTTGACCCTCTAAACCAAACACACCACTTCCCTTAAGACTGGTTCTAAGAGCTACCCTGGTTAAGACTGGGTAACATTTCAAGGTTTCACCTCATGGTCTCACCCTATGTCATCTGTCATTTTCTTTTCTTTCTTTCTTTTTTTTTTCATCTGTCATTTTCAACACAACTGGGAATATCATGACTTCACCTATTTTAGGATGAGTACCCAATCTATATTGAAATACTTTCAAATGTTGGAAGATGGTCTTTGTCCTCACTCTTTTTTAAAGGCATTTTTGATTCCAAATATTATAATTTGTTTATGCACCATCCTCACAACCCACACAGCACTGGATTTCGGTTTTTCCTAACACAACAGCTGAAAGTAAGCCTGATAATTTTTAAATGGAGGGATACTTTTTATAAAATGTATGTCTTCCTTTTGCTTCAAGAAGATTACATAAAGCAGAAATTTATTCAAATAGGTCAGAAATTCATGAAATGGATAACAAGAGGTTAGCTCATTATGTTTATCTTGTGGTCTGCCCACATTTTCAAAGCACGTGCACAAGAATGTTTTAGGACACTGGCCCATAGATTAGTGCATTCTTGTTTAGTGCAAGAATTGTAAATTAACAACCCCCTACAGGGACCAAGTGGCAACCTAAATTAGTGAATCAAGCTTGTTGGGATCTAAGCAGCCCTGGAGATAACTAATTTTTCCACCTGTAAAATGAAAGCATGAATTAGATTTTAGTTGATACTAACAATATCAGGGACTTACCCATTCATATCACTCTGGATAAAATTTCCCTTCACAGTTCTATACATCAAGATATTTCCATAAGGGCTTATTTTCATAAAGTTAGATGTTTTGGCATCCTAAAAATAAAAAACTGAAAAATTGGTGGCATTTTTCTCTTTCTGTATATGAATGGCATATAGATGTATCTGGAGTATGTGCCATTTTTTTTCCCTGAGAAAATGATCATAGCAGTGCACCTTTCTTAACCATCTAAAAATCAATACTATCCTTGAAGCCCCATCAAATCTCCATTTACTTGACATTAAACTATAATCTGAGGCATTCTAAAACAAACAAACAAAAAAACAAAAAGAAAAAATTATGTGGATTTTTCAGTAAAAAACTTAATCATTTTTACATAGCAAAATTTTTAAGATTTCCCACCAACAAGAAATTAAAATAGTCAATATCAGTTTTAAGGTTACTTAATTAATTCATATACCAAGGATTTATAGGATTCCTCCTTTGGGTCAGATACTCAAAGGAGTAATAATGGAGTAATAATGATTGACTCTGTCCGTGTATTTCTAAGTGTTTAGTGTAGAGAAGCATCCCTACAAGGTACACTGTCTACCATTGTGGGTGCCCTGGACCCAGAGTTACAATGGATGTGGAGAGTCCCATACAGAGCAAGTGGGGTCTATCAATTGCTTATGTATTTCAAAAAGGCATTTGCAACTCTCGCTTTGAAGCAGGAACAAAACAAATTCTCCTTTTACATTTAATTTATGACTGGCCTTAACTTTAACTTTTCATAAGGGCTTTATTTCAAATAACATATACTCAATTTAAACGATCAAAGAGAAAAATCAGAGTCAATTAATTTTAAAAGATAGAAAAAGGCTATTTCTAAGATTGTACCTAAAAAAACTGAGATTTTTTTTTTTAAAGGCCTGGATACATGCCATATTTTATAATGTCTCAGGCACAGATTTTAAATGTGAGTATTAGAACAGCGCAAGAGTTAGAGCCCTGAAAGCGAGAGATCATTATAAACAGTGGAGTGAAGAGATGCCACCTTCCTTTTGAGGCAATATTTAGAGCTTATTGGGCAAGAACACTCAAGGGCACAGTAGAAATTCTGAATTGGGCAAGAACACTCAAGGGCACAGTAGAAATTCTGAATTGGTCAGGACACCAAAAAATCTCAAATTATCTCTGAAGGTGGTTGGCAATGTGTCTTGCCATTAAGCATGTCGACTACAGAATTAATAATTGAAATATTCTAGACTGCACATTTCTTATTTTCCTTCAACAATGGCCCTTGAAATGTGAACCATCAAAGTGGACTTGACAGTATTTTATAAAGTTCTTTTCCTCTTTTTGAGCCTGTTAAGTTTTCTGTTATAATTTGATAGTTTCAAACACTCTTTCTTTAAAACAAACAAGGATACAGAGTGAAATTATGGATTCATTTTACAGAGGCCATATTTGCAAAGACAAGTGTCCATTTTGCAATAACATAAACCCCAGTGACAGAAAATAATACTTTCATATGACGGTGGGCAAAGACTTAGGAAAAAAATCAGTATCTACTCAGTATTGAGCAGACTCTTCTTTGACAGAGATTATTTGTAGGGTTCTTGGAATTTCCGTGCTTGCTTAATAAGAGGTATAATTACTAGAAATATAAGGAAAGGTAACTTTTTAAAATATTTCCCTTGAAACTAATTGTCTAAAAACAATATAATGAATTACTCTTATTGGTTGCTGCGGATTGGCCAACCATAGTCTCTACTTTGAAAGTACATGTGCAATTCTCTATAAATCTTTCTAGAAAGTGGTGGCATGAAAGAAAAATGTATTTTTAGTGACATTTTTTGTTTTTAATTCTGCATTCTTCTCAGTACCTACATAAAACACTAGGACAGTTGCTATTAACCTCAGGATCAGGCAATCAATTTTAAATATTTATCATGGGTCCTCCATTACCAATCTTTAAAAATGTTTAATATTCAGCTGGGGTTTTTTTATGTTGGGGATGAAACTAAGCCTTAATTACATTAAATTTAATATTGAATGTAACATCATTTAAAGAGCAGGGCTTCTCGGTTATATTTCCTTTCTTGTCAAGTTTTATAAAATACCATCAGGTAAGCACCATAGAGATCATAAGGGACTTATTAGTCATTGCATTTGACAAAAAGTGGATGGAAAACTACAAACTTCTTTACTGTTCTAGGGACCCTCACAGTGTCCAGACTGACTGATCAGGACAGCATGGTACAGATACTCAAGGGAAGAAGGAAGATTGTGTCTTTTATAAATTTCTTCAGGGGGTTCTGAATGTCAACCTACAAAGTTACTTTTTTTTTTTTTAATTTAGGTCTCCTAATATCTACTTATATGTTGTCAATTCTACAGCTTTGTTACAAATAGTGAATAGGATGAAGAACCCAGAGATACTTCAGAAAAATGAATCAATTCCAAAGACAAAGAGCTGAGCATTTTGCATTATGGTAAAAAGATATGCTAAGCATGTTAATCACATAGAAAGATTAGGAGAGAACGCTCAACTCTTTTAAGACCAAAATGTTTTCAAGCACCTAATTACAAGTGAAGTGTTCACTGATGGCCATTAGAAAATTAATGGCCTTTAAAACTGACAATATACTTTTTTCATTACTTTATTTAATTAATATTTAGTCTCTAACTTGTAACCTGAATAAAAATGAAATTGCACCTTTGAATGAGGCTGGAAATTGCTGAACAAATGGGGAAAAAAAACAAAATCAGTACTCATGTTTACTAAATTTATAAAGGTTGAGATGTTACCTTTCAGGACCTCATTTACATCACCTGTAAAGTGGAGTGACAAGAGGGGACAAGATTACCTCTAATAGCTGTATGGTTATAAGAGCCAATGAGTATAAACTGGGGTGCTAAAGATGTTAGAAAGAAAAACTAGGTTGGCAATTCAGATACTGGGGATAAAATAAAAGCTAAAAAAATCAGCTTTTAAATCTGATGGTCCCCAAATTCCTGAACCTTACAATGATGAACATCTTTACTCAACTAGCCAAACATATATAAACACCTGAGGAATGTTTCTGAGAAATCCTAATTCTTTACAATGAAGAGATAAATATGATCAACATGTTAGTGTTTATTCTCAAAGAGAAATTTCATATTGTTTTACTCAGCCCCTCTTTGGGCACTTTCAGTGGCACAAATCTTCTTACCTTTTAAGGTAGTTTCTTCATTACCAGTAATAGTTAATTACCAGACTATTTCTAACTTATATAAGTTTTCCATTCTGCAAAATTTTATGCATGTGCTTTTTAGATAAATTAGAATCAACTTAAGTAGTAAGCTAATTAAGCTCATCACAGCACAGTTCCAAGGAAAATATGTGCAAAATACGTGAACAAATGAGAAACAGATGGAGTCAGTAACAATAATTTTTAAAATTTTAAAATTATAAACTTTAAGTGATAAGATGTTACTTCACCTTGGCCTCACTTACTTCATCTGTACAGTAGGGTAAGAGAACAAAAGGAACAAAATAATTTATAAGATCTCCTTTAGGTATAGGAGCTTATGAGCATAAAATGGAATGCTAACAAGGTTGGAAAGGAAAACCAAGTAATGAATGTGTGTGGTTGTGATCCTGTCAAACTTTGTTCTATTTATCCACCTTACATTTCATCTAAGGCTAACATTTCTTATTAGACATAGATCAGATCAACTATCTTCCATATTTGGGAAAGCGGGTTTTTTTTTGGGGGGGGGGGGAGGGTGGTTAAGATTTAAAAAATAGCACTGTCTAAAAATATCAAATAGCTTTCTGAAGCCAGCAGATAGAGGTCAGATGTATACGATCAGAAGCATACCATGGATATGGATAGGCCATCTAAGCATCTTGCTTTGAGAGTCACTACATGAAGAATCATTTGGCCATCTGAGAAAAGTGAAATCTTGTAAGTGGCTATTGCAAGACACAATAAACAATATTCCTTGTCAATCTGGAAAGGTGAAGAAAAAAAGGATAGTTTATTTGTTTGTGAAATCTAAATATGCCCTCTTCCTTTCAGTGAAAACAGTAAAGATTTCTTTTTTGTGTTTGTATTTGTAATTGTATCATGTATTCTTATGCTCAAGAATAACACCATCCCAATCCAGATGGAAGGAAGGGTATTTTCTCAGTTGATAACCAGAATGATCTGTAGGTCAAAAGCCAATCATACACATATACTGGGTGAGGGATTATCAAGTCAATTTCCTAGAGATGAAAGGTTTGTTTCCTGACTCTAGGAAACAGTAGTGCTAAAGAGACCAATCAAGAAAGCAATGGAAAGAACTCAGGTTTTGGAAGATAAAGATGTTAAAATCATAATGAAAATGAGAATGCTAATCAAACGGGAATGAAAATGCTGGCTATGTACTACTGTTTCTTTTCCAGTTTAACCCAGAAAAATACCAGACCCAAGAGATTTACATGTGAGACATTAATTAAAAAAGAAACTTCAACACAGAAGGCCAAATATATTTCCCATTTATTTCCCCCTATGTATACATTAATTGTTGTAGCATATTCACATGCCAGCAATTATCAAAACCTCACACAGATTATAGTGTCAATGAGTGCTTGATGAGAAGGACTTAACTCTACCAGTAATATGCTATGTGATCCTGGACCAAACATAGTCCCCCACTGTCATGGCCATTAAAACTGAGATAGGGAATGCAGGGCAACAGATTAGATCCAGACTCTTTATAATACCATGAATTTAATTGTCTCTAGTTAGGCCTGTGCTGAAGTTTTTTCATGTCAGAGAGACTTGATGTTTTCTGTTGTTAATCAGAAGATCAGTAACACTCCTAGGAAAACCAGAAGAACCAGGTTTTTGTATAGATAAAATGAATGGGTAGGCTACCTGGACGGTAATGCTAATGGATGGTAAAATATTTTTGACAGCCAGGCAAAAAACCTAATAAAGCATACAAAACTTTCAAAATAAGTGTCAGAGTCCTAGAAAGCCTCACACACTCTGTTAATTGTGAATAAAGGAGATCAGTATATATTTGTTCACCAAGTTAGCTAGTTAACATTTGGGTCCTTAAGGAATGAAATAAAAAGTCAGTAGGTCTCAAGGAACTACGCAGGGCTTACTATAGGGTTTGACATGTAACAGATGGCCAGTAATATCTGTTGTATGAATGGGTGAATGGAAATGGAAAACAACAACTGGAATGGAGATAGGGTGAAAGGGAACAAAAACAAAGTTAAAAAAGAAAATGTGAGTCATCAAATTAAACCTACTACACAGATTTATAAATTTTATATTCATGAATCTAAATAACACTTGTCCCTCAAAAATGCAATGTCAATGTCTGTTACTTCATTTGATTCTCACCACAACATCATAGTGGAAGTACAGAAACTAAGGCCTAATTAGAGAGCTGATATAACTCAACATATAACTCAACTCTGGCCACAGATCTGGTAAGCTGCAGAGCTGGGTCGGGAATTCAGTGTTATATTCATCCCTCTATGTATAACACCAACATTGACCCATCAATAGGGAAACTCTATTAGCATAAAAACTCATTAAAATCATGTTTACACTAATACTAATTCAAAATCATATTTATTTAACTTGATGTCTCATTAGTTTATTGGAGTCATTACTGCCTGTCAGTCAGAGCAAATGGATGAATATTTTTCATGGTAGAAGAACAAGCAGAACTATAATTAATGACTTTTCTTTAATAATAGCGTCATGTACATGTACATTGATTTTCAGATATGAAATATATACTAAGAATCCCTGGAAAACTATTATTTTCCTCTATGTGCCAAGAATAAATCTAATCATGGTTATTAAAAATACATTCTAAAAAATAAAAAAAATAAAAATACATTCTATTCCTAATAACCTCTTACATATGGATATTGCTTAAATGTCAATAATCTCATTGGCTTTAAATTACCTGTGTTGTCAAATTTCTTCATTTGTTTGACTTAGATGATAAAAGTAGATATATCAAAGATGTTTACAACTCAGAAACGTAAATGGCTTTATTACTGAGGGTTCTCTATAGTTGGTCCTTGGATTTTAATACATATTGGTAAAATTAGAGGCAAAGTCAATATATCACCTCATAAAAGCTGTTCCCATTAGAAATTTCATAATTAACAAACTCAGATGAATTTTGAAAATCTTTAATGTCTATATCTTCATGTCCTATTACATGATTCTCTGTAAATCCTTATATATTAATTAGTAAAAAATTGGTTTGAACATTCAATTACCCATTATTTTACAGACCAATAAAATAAATTCTAAGAAATAAACCCACAAAAAAACAAATAAAACCTCCACATGTTAAGCACATGCAATACATTTTTAAACATACCAGAAGTCGTGAAAACATAAGCCATGTTTTAATTAACTCCACATTCCCCAAAATAAATAAAATTAATTTCTTGTAAATTGTAGCCATTAATAATGTTAAATATGTAGTAACTTAGGACAGACCAATTCATAGCTATTTTGGGATATTTAAGAATGTCTCAAGTGCAGTGGCATTTGAGCTGTACCCTTGGAAGAAATGTAAGATACACAAAAATAAATCAGATGTAAAGAGGATGTAAGTCAGAGGAAATCACAAGAGCGGGCACATAGGGTTTGACAAGATGGCCTTGTTCACAAGAACAGAGATCAGCTCTGTGGCTCCAATGAAAGAAATAGAGGAAAGACCTAAATAGAGTTTTGATGACAGAGCTTTGGAAAGTCATGGGTGCTTTTCTACTTGATAGCAATATCCAAGTAATTGAAGCTAATATAATTGTCCAAAATTTTTAAAACTTGAAATTTCCATTTGGATAAAAAAAAAATCTACAAAAACTCTACAGTTAATGTCATACTTAATAGTAAGAAACTTGAAGTTTTCTCACTAAGGAAGGGCAAGGATATCTCTTCTCACTACTCCTTTTTGACATTCTACTAGAAGTACTAGCTAATACAATAAGACAAGAAAAGGAAGTAAAATGTGTACAGAATGGGAAGGAAAACATAAAATTCTCTTTTTCTCAGATGACATGATTGTCTATGTAGAAAATCCAGAAGAGGGGCAGCTGGGTGGCTCAGTTGGTAAAGCATCTGCTCAGGTCCCTGGGATGGAGCCCTATGTTGGGCTTCTGCTCAGTGGGGAGTCTGCTCCTCCCTCTTTCTTGCCCTCTGCCCTTCCCCCATTCATGCTCTCTCTTAAATAAAAAGATAAAATCTTTTTAAAAAATACAAAAAAAACCTATTGCTTCCTCTTTACCAACAACGAATAAGTATAATCTTAAACTAAAAATACATTACCACTAAATTGGCCTTACAAAAAATGTTAAAGGGACTTCTTAAGTCCAAAAAAAAGGCATTAGTTGCTAATAAGAAAACATATGAAAGAATAAATCTCACTGGAAAGACAAATATATAGTAAAGGTAATGGAATAGTCACTTATAAAGCTATTATGAGGTTTAAAAGACAAATGTAGGGAAAATATCTATGATTACAATAATTAGTTAAGGAATACACAAGTAAAATGTGATATCAAAAACACAAAACATGGAGAAGAGAGTAACAATGGAATCAAGCTTAAGTTGTTATCAACTTAAAATAGACTGTTATAAGTTGGTGTATGTAAGTCTCATGGTAACCACAAAGCAAAAATATATAGTAAATACATTTAAAAAAAAAGAAAGAAATAGGAATGTAAGCATACCACTAAAGAAAGTTATCAAATCACAAATAAAGAGAACAAGAGAAAAAGAATGGAACACAGAACTACAGAAACAGTCAGTAAACAATTACCAAAATGGCCATGAGTACACACCTAATGATAATTACTTTAAATGTAAATAGACTAAATGTAATAAACATAGTGTTTAAATAGATAAGTAAAAATAAGACCACCCTATATGTTACCTACAAGAGACTCACTTTAGATATAAGTCCACACAAAAAGTGAAGGGATAAAAAAGATAGTGCACCAAAAAAAAAAAAAAAGATAGTGCATGCAAAAGGAAACCAAAATAAGGCTAGAGTAGCTATACTTATGTCAGATAAAATAGATCATATAACAGAGACCATAATACAAGACAAAGATGGGCATTACGTAACAATAAAGGGGCCAAAAACAAGAGGATAGAACATTTGTAAACATTTATGTTCCCAACATAGAAGCACCTACACATATAAAGCTAATATTAACAGGCTTAAAGGGAGAAATAGACAGCAATACAACAATAGTAGGAGATTTTAATATCTTACCTACATCAAAGAATAAATCACCCAGGCAGAAAATCAATTAAGGAAACATTAGCTTTTAAACAACATGTTCAATCAGATGGAATTAAGAGATACATACAGAACATTCCATCCAAAAGCAATGGAACATAGATTTTTTTCAAGTGCATGTGGAATATTTTCCAAGATTTATCATATGTTAGGCCACAAAACAAGTCTTAATAAATTTAAGAGAATTGAAATCATATCACCCATCATTTTTTACCACAATGGTATGAGACCAGAAATTAATTAAACAAAGAAAACTGAAAAATTTACAAGTACATGGCAATTAACCATCACACTAAAGAACAACCAAAGGGCCAAAAAAAGAAATCAAAAGAGAAATTAAAAATAAAAATACCTTGAGACATTTGAAAATGGAAATATAATATGCCAAAATGTGTGGGGTGCAGCAAAAGCAGTTCTAAGAGGAAAGGTCATAGTGATAAATGTCTACCTCCAGAAATAATATAAGTTCCAAATAAACAAACTTACTTTATACCTCAGGGAACTAGAAAAAGAACAAATGAGGTTTAAAGTTAGTAGGAAAAAAGTTAATAACAAATATTAGAGCAGAA
The DNA here is from genome assembly GCA_028533885.1 of Nasua narica. Taxonomy (NCBI): domain Eukaryota; kingdom Metazoa; phylum Chordata; class Mammalia; order Carnivora; family Procyonidae; genus Nasua; species Nasua narica. The sequence continues at coordinate 128,442,091 of CM052799.1, forward strand.
ATAAATGAAATAGAAACTAAAAAGGCCAATGGAACTAAAAGTTGGTTCTTTAAAAAGATAAACAAAATTGACAAGCTTTTACCTAGACCACCAAGAGAAAAAGAAAGATAATTCAATAACATCAAATATTAAAGAGATGTTAAATCTGATACCACAACAATATAAAGGACTGTAAGAGACTATTATGAACAATTATATGCCAATGAATTAGATGTCAAGAAGTGAATAAATTCCTAGGAGCACACAACCTACCACAACTGAATCATGATGAAACTGGAAAAGACCCAATTACTAGTAAGAAGATTGAATCAGTAATTAAAAACCTCCCAACAAACACAAGTTCAGGGCCAGATGGCTTCACTAGTGACTTCTACCAAACATTTAAGAAAAATTAATATTAATACTTCCAAACTCTCCCAAAAAATAGGAGAATTCTTCCAAATTCATGTTATGAGGCCAGCAATACTCTGATACCAATACCAGACAAGGATGCCACAAGAACAGAACATTATAATCCAATGAAATAGATGCACGAATCTTCAACAGACTATTAGCAAACTGAATTTAAAATACATTAATACATAAAATACACCATTATCAAGTGGATTTATTCCAGGGATGAAAGGATGGTTCAATATCTGTAAGTCAGTCACTGTGATATCCCACAATAATAAAATAAAGATTAAAAATTGCATGGTCATCTCAAGAAAGGCAGAAAAAGCCTTTAACAAAATTCAACATCCATTTATGAAGAAAGCTGGTAGAGAAGGAACATATCTCAAAATAATAAAGATTATATGTGACAAGCTTACAGCTAATATCATACTCAACGATGAAAAGCTGAAAGCCTTTCCTCTAAGATCAGGAATAAGACTAAGATGACTACTCTCACTACTTCTATTCAACATAGTATTGGAAATCTTAGCTGGGGAAATTATGCTTTTAAAAAAAGTATCCTGGGGCACCTGGGTGGCTCAGTGGGTTAAAGCCTCTGCCTTCGGCTCAGGTCATGATCTCAGGGTACTAGGATAAAGCTCCACCTCCGGCTCTCTGCTCAGCAGGGAGCCTGCTTCCCCCTCTCTCTGCCTATTTGTGATCTCTCTTTCTCTCTTTAAATAAATAAATAAAATCTTTAAAAAAATAAAATAAAAAATAAAAATTAAAAAAGGTATCCAAATTTGAAAGAAAGAAGTAAAATTTTCACTATTTGCAGATTATATATTATATAGAAAAACCCTAAAGACTTCATTAAAAAAACTGAGCACTAATAAATTCAGTAAAGTTTCAGGATACAAAGTCAATGCATGAAAATATGTTGTGTTTTTATACACTAATTATGAACTATGACAAAGAAAAATAAAATAATCTCATCTACAATTGTATCAAAAAGAATAAAACTCCTAGAAATAAATTTAACCAGGCAGGTGAAAGGACTGTGCTTGGAAAACTACAAGACATTACAAAACAAACCAAAGAAGAAATAAATCGAAAGATATTCTGTATTCATGGGTTAGAGAAAACAATATTGTTAAAATGTCCATACTACCCAAAGCAAACTACAGATTCAGTGCAATCCCTATCAAAATTCCAATGGTATTTTTCTAAGAAATAGAACAAATAATTATAAATTCTGTATGGAATTACAACAACAACAAACAAACAAACAACAACAACAACAACAAAACCCTGAAAAGAAAAAGCAATCTTGAAAAGGAAGAACAAAGCTAGAGGCATCACGCTCCCTGATTTCAATCTATATTACAAAGCTATAGTAATTAAAATAGCATGATATTGGCATAAAAACAAATACTAGAGAGATCAGTGGAACACAACATAGAGCCCAGTAGTAAACCCATGAATGTATATGGTCATTTAATTTACAAGAGAGCCAAGAATAGACAACAGATAAAAGACAGTCTCTTCAATCATGGTGTTGGGAAAACTGGACAGTCACCAGCAAAAGAATGAAACTTGATCACTATCTTGTACCCAAATACAAAAATAACTCAAAATGGATTAAAGATTTGAATGTAAAACCTGAAACCATAAAACTCCTTGAAGAAAACATAGGTGGTATACTCCTAGACATAGGTCTTAGCAATGATTTTTTGAATCAAAAGCAAAAGCAAAAAAACCCAAATAAATAATTGTAACTACATCATACCAAAAACTTCTTCAGAGCAAAGGAAATAATCAATAAAACAAAATTTAACCTAATAAATGAGAAAAATATTTGCAAATCACATATTTGATAAGGGGATAATGTCAAAATACATAAATAACTCATGTAACTCAAGAGCAAAAGAACAAATAATCTAATTAAAAAATGGGTAGAAGATCTGAATAGACATATTTTTTTAAAAAGACATACAGATGGCCAAGTACATAGAAAGATGCTCAACATCATTAATCATCAAGTGGAAGCTAATCAAAAGCACGATGATAACACCTCACACTTGTTAGAAAGTCTCTTATTAAATAGATAAGAAATAACCATTCGTAAGGATGTGGAGAAAAGGGAACCCTTGTGTACTGTTGATAGAAATGTAAATTGGTGCAGCCACAATGGAAAACAATTTTAAGGTTCCTCAAAAAATTAAAAATAGAACTACTATATGATCTAGCAAGTCCCATTTTTGGGTATTTAGCTGAAGAAAATGAAAACACTAATGAGATATATGCATCCTCATGTTCACTGCAACAGTACTTACAATAGCCAATTACAATTGTATTACAATTATAATAGATGGATAAATGGATAAAGAAATTGAGGTATATATACAACGGAATATTATTCATTTGTAAAAAATGAAATCATGTCGTCGGTGACAAAATGGATGGACCTCAAGGGCATTATGTTAATTGAAATAAGTCAGAGAAAGACAAATAATATCTTATCTCTTTTATTACATATGGAATCTAAAAATCAAAACAAAACAAAACCAAAACAGACAAACAAAAAAAAAGCAAACAAGCTCATAGATACGGACAGCAGACTGGTGATTGCCAGCGATGGGATGTGGGGGGTGGAAGAAAGAGGTCAAGGGGATATAAAGTTTATAAAAACCATTTTTAAAAGAAACTGTATTACAGATACATGTATATACAGAACTATATTACAGATACATGACATCACTTCATTGAAGAGAGTGAAGGGAAACATTTTTCTAAGTAACTTAGGAAACGAGTAGAGACTATAAGACAAAAAGAAACCAAAAATAAAAAGTGGATACCCATAGGAATGATTACAGTTTACACATCACTTTAAAGTGCAGTCATAATAATAAAACTATACTTAAGAACGACAAATTTATAGGCCTGTTAAAAAAAACCAGAAACAAAAAGTGGACATATGAATGTGAAAAAAGTGGAAATGGAAGTGACAAAATTATTATTAGTTTGGATTAAACGTTTTTGAGGGAAATTTTTTTTAAACAATACTATTTATATTAGCCCCCCACCATGAAATGTTTAGGTATAAATCTAAAAAAATGCATATAAGATCTATATGAAAAAAGCTATAAAACTGATGGACAAAATCAGACAGACTAAATAAATGAATAGGTATTTCATGTTCATAGAGAGAGAAGACTCAATACTGTCAAGATGTTAGTTCTTTCCAAATTAATCTGTAGATTCAATGCAATCCCAATCAAAACCCCAGCAAGGCATTTAGTGGATGCTGATAAGCTGATTCTAAAGTTTATATGGAGAGGCAAAAGATCCAGATCAGCCAACTTCTTGCTCATCTTCTTTGAGCTAGAAGACACTTGCTAATATTGAAGAACGAAGTTGATAGGATGACACTACCCAACTTCAAGACTTCCTATAAAGCTACAGTAACCAAGGAAGTGTGGTACTGGTCAAAGAATCGATGAATGAAACAGAACAGAGAGCTCAGAAACAGACCCCATAAATACAGTCAACTGATATTTGACAAAGGAACAAAAGGAAGAGAGGGGAGCAAAGATAGTCTCTTCAACAAATGGTGCTGGAACAACTGGTCATCGACATGCAAAAAATGAGTCTAGACATAAAACTTACATTCTTCATAAAAATTACCTCAAAATGTGTCACAGTTTTAAAAGTAAAATGCACAATTATAAAACTCTAGAAGATACCAAAGGAGAAAATCTAAATGACCTTGGTTATGGCAATGACTTTTTAGATACAACAAACAACAAAGGCATGATCCATAAAGAAAGAATGGATAAGCTGGAATTCATTAAAATTAAAAACTTCCGGTCCGTGCAAGACAATGTCAAGAGAATGAGGAGACAAGCCACAGACTGGGGGAAACAAATATTATGCAAAAGACATTATCTTATAAATGACCATCATCCAAAATAAACAAAGAATCCTTAAAATTCAACAGTTGATATAAAAATGGACCAAAGACCTTAACAGATAACTCACCAAACAAGATATATACATGACAAATAAGCATATAAAAGATGCTCCACATCATATGTCATCAGGGAAATACAAATTAAAACATCATAAGGTGCCACTACACAACCTGAAACATTGACAATACCAAATGCTGGCAAGGATACGGAGAAACAGGAATTTTCATATACTGCAGGTAGAATACAGTTGGGTGATTTCTAACTAAACTAAGCATACTCTGCAAATAATCCAGCAATCATACTCTTTGGTATTTACCCAAAGAAGATGGAAAGTTATGTTCACAGAAAAACCTGTACTTGGATGTTTATAGCAGCTTTATTCATACTTACCAAAATTAAGAGCAATCAAGATGTCCTTCAGGAGGCGAAAGGATAAATAAACTGTGGTACATCCGAACAATGAAATATTATTTAGGACCAAAATTAAATGAGGCATCAAGCCATGAAAAGACTTGTGAATAGTGGAGCCTTAAATGTATATTATCAAGTGAAAGAAACCAATTTGAAAAGGCTACATAGTATATGCTTCCAAGCATTTGACATTCTGGAAAAGGCAAAACTATGGAGACAGCAGAAAGATGAGTGGTTTCCAGGGGAGAAATGAACAGGGAGAGCACAAAGGATTTTTAGGGTAGTGCAAATACTCTATGATAGTGTAATGATACACACACACACACACACACTTTATAGTGCTTACTAACAGATAAAAGAATTACCAACAATTACTACCACCAATCATCACCTCATCCCTTCTTTCCATTTAATAAAAGAAAAGGATTAGCAATAAGAGAAGGTTTTCTTGGAGCTAGGCCTTAGGAATGCAGGGTTCTTTCATAAGACACAATCATTAATTCCCTTCCCTTCTTGGGGGTTAGGAGAAGAAGAATATCTCTCCCAAAGCCAAACGAGGAAGGGTCCAAGAGTATCACACCTAAAACTTGAGCACCTGCCAAGGAGAGACTGCCATCTTATTCTCTGACTGGATGCTTGCTAAATTGTGCAAATAAGCATCTCTGTCCTAATAGCATAGCTAAAGCAGAGAGGGATTAAAGAGACCTCAGTAGAATGTGATTTGTGTCACCCGAAGTTTGGGTCTATAAGAAGAAGAAAATGATGATCTATTCTAATTTAGAGACTTGGCAATCAGATCATCTGCTAAAATAGATCATTGAGGAGGCCTTGCAGTGGTTTGGTGTGCAAGAGAAGATGATGGGAGCGACCCCACTCTATACCAGGCTCTACATCCCTTGGAGGACAGAGAAAGAGACCCTGGAATCTCCCTGGTTTTACATCCTGAAGGTCCAGTTGGCTGTGGGCAAAGAACAGAATGCTTTACCCAGGGAAGTTGTTACTATTGTGTACCACTGATGGGGTCAATTAGAGACACAGTTATCTCTCTGAGAGGGTTCTCAGCAGTAGCGTGTCCCAGGAAATTGAACATTACACCAAGGAAACCATGATAGCGCTTATATGGGGACCATGCACGGGCTGTAGTCCTTTCAGCAGACAAAACCAGGCTAGTTCAAAGCAATGCCATGGACACCACTCCACCCCCCAACATGTGTCTAGTCATATGGATATCTTTGCCTTCCCTATTCTTTTCCCCTTCCCTGAAAAACCAGAGACTCTAGGCCCAGAATAGGTCATGGATGTTACCATAAGGAACCCTCTTTTCCACCACTTAACAAAGTGAAGGATCATAGTTTTAGTTCCCAAAGGAGAAGGGCCATAAGCCGAAATCAGACAGGAGATTAGAGGTTTTTTCTAAAGTGAACCAAGTGGCTGGAAAAATCATAGAACCTAGCCTTCATGGCATTAAGAAGTAGGGAGGTGGGATTTAACAAAGTAAATTTAAAAGCAGTGACAGAAAGACCAAAGCAAAACAAAACAATAGTATGTTTCATATTTATATCCATCAAGTTATAACAACTCAATTATTTAATAAATACAGATGCACTTCTTTGTTTATGTTTTTTCGCTCGTTTTTGACGGTATTCCACCTTAATCTACATTAATAAACAAATGTTTCCAAACTATATCATAAATCTTTATCACATATTACTAATCTTTCACTGTACACTTTTCCAAAAGGAAAAATAAAATTTTAATGAGACACGGTAGAGGATGGTGAGCCCATGTTTAAGCTCAGTTTTTCTTTTGGAAAAATCTGCTTTGCTGTTATTGAAACAAACACTTGCTGAGGAAAATGAAGTAATGTTTCATATTTAATTGAAAGGACAGCTGCATCCACCTCTCAAAAAAATGAAGCTCTCCCATGGCTCTTAATGCTCTTGGAAAGCCCCTCTGGAAACTGCCTCTGGAGCATCCTTTAACTAACCTCAGTGGTGGGAAACTTCATCCTCTGAGCATGAATATGATTTTTGGAGACAGTCTAAACTCAATTCCATACATTTTTCATGTATTAGAATTCAATCATGGTACTAAGTTCTGAGGATGGAGCATGTTATATTAAGGAAAAAATATATCTAGGCCTTTGCATCAGACATGGATTTAAAACCATGGCTATAGACTTCATTGACCACAAGACTGCTCCTTAATATCTTAAAGCAACCTTTATTCATCAATGAAATAGAAATAATACTTTATAATTACAATACCCTATATTAGAAGATTTAGTGACCTATTACTTGTAAAATGCATAGAATCTGGGATTCAGTAAACACCCAAATGTTACCCAACCCCCATACAGAAAAATTTATTATGTCATGGCCCCTAAACTTACAGTCTAATTATGGAGACAGACATATAATGATAATTACAATAAAATATAAGTAGGAGCAGATTGCTATGGATATAAGGAGAGATGACTGACTTTCTTTGGGGAGCTGGAACAGAGAGAGTTGAGCTGAGGCTTGCAGAAAGAGAAATTCTTCAGGTAGAAAAGGTGTTGGACCCAGAGCAATTCAGGCATGGCCAAAGGCAAATGCAGAGAAGTATGAAATGTTTGGTATATTTGGATAGTGGGAAGAAGTGAAGTGTGGCTGGAGCATATGGTATGTGGAGGGGAATGGCAGGAGACGTTGCTGGAAAAGCAGTTGGGGCCAAAATGTCAAGGACCATCAATGCTCTGCTAAAGGGCTTGGCATTTATCCAGCAGGCAATGGGATCCAACAGAGTTTTTAGCAGGGCAGTGAAATGAGTACATTTGTTTTTTAGGAAATATTTCTCTGGCATCAGAGTGGCTTATGAATTGGAGTGGAGAGAAACCAGTGTCAAGACATAGCAACAGCCTCCTAACTGGGCTCCCTGCCACCATTTTAGACATGCTGAAGTTGAGGTGCCTATGGGACATCCAGTGAAAATCACACTCACATAGCTAAACGTAGGAAAATCCCAAGTAGGGCCAGATTAATTGCAGGGTAATTACTTCCACTGCTAACACATTCCTTGCTTCATGAAGGGATTCGTATCAGGAATTCAGATTTCCTTAATATAGCAAACTTCTTAGTGCCTTTAGGCATCGCCGTACAGATCATTAGCTACTACATGGAGGTGGAGAAAGTCAAGAAAACCTTAAAGATACAGTCTCAAGAGTCTTAAAAATCATCTTGGAATGAAATAGTTTTGAAATTATTGTGTATCAGTGAAAAAAGAATTTGATTTAGAAAACAGTTCTGATATAATTCATAGAAATAGTTATTTCATAAGATGAGGACAATGTGTGTCACGATATTCCAGAGAATGCATCCCACAAAATTCAACTATGACAGCTCAAAACATTGTTGGGAAATCTCTTTGAAGAATGCCTTCAGAATATTCTTTGAATTATCCTAATGGCTATTTGTCTGTGAGTGCCTTGTTGTACCTACGTCAAGAATCAGTATATAGTAAGCCTTGTAAAGTATTTTATGTTGAACTAGTTCAGAGATTCCTTGTTGGTAAATAAGAGTCATTTGGCAGAAACTGAAAGTTGCTTATCAACATTTATTTTTATATTCTTCTTTGATAACAAAATATATATTGTTATACAAGTATTTTATAGAAAAAAATCCTTTATTAGTCTTGCTTCTAGCCATACATGGTCATCGGTCCAAATTCAAGCTAATAGAATGTAAATAGGAGTATGTTATGAGATGCTCAAAAAAACTGATTAAAATGAGCTAATTTGGCTTGTAGAAAAACATTTTGTTAGCCTCTGCTTCTTCCTGCTGCCATTATAGGAATGTAGATGCAATGGTTAGAATTCCAGCAACCATCTTGAATAAAGAGGTGATGAATGCTACCACTGAAGGTGGAAAACAGTACAATAGAAACCTGGGTTTATAATGTCCTCTGAAAATCCTATGGCGGTTATAATTGTATATCTTTGGACCTCTTTTATGTAATAGAAATAAACTTCTATCTTATTTAAACCCCTAGCATTATGAATTTTTGTTGTTATATCAAGGTTAAAATAAATCCTAATGACACACATCATATTACAATAGAATGCATTCTTGCCTACATAACTCATCAGGATAAGCATGCATAAAACGAATTAAGAAGAAATGTTCTATCATCCTGAATTTTCTAGTTAACATATAATAGTAATTAGAATAAGAGTATCGCCTCTTATAAGCACAGGATTTTAGAGACAGGCATTTTTCTGTACATGACCACATTTATTCCTTGATGTAACTTATCACAAATAAGCAGGACTTCCATCCCCCATGTAAACAGATGATGAAATTGAAATTAAAACTCAAAGTGACCTGCCCAAAGTCAAATCATTGCAGTTGATGGAGTTAGAAATCAAACCCTTTGACTTGTAATTTATTAATTTTCTGCTGATAATTTGCAGGTTCAATGCATGTGAAAATTAGTCATAATTCCATTTATTACCTGATTCACTTATATGCTCCTTTGTTTAAAGAAAATAACTTTAAGAAGTGCCTTCAGTACTTTTCCCCTAGGCTTCTGTTTTGGCCATGTTGGGGTAACAGTGATTTGATTTACCTTTCTCCTTTAAACACCAAAAATGAGACAATAGTTTTCAGACATTGAAAAATGGCAGTACTGCCATGCTCAAGAAAAAGGAAACAAATATGGTGGGCATTACCTTTACTCCAGTAAGAAGTTTCTAGGTAGCAGCACTAAAAGGAAGAACCCAGACAGCCCACAAACTCTCTGAGTTGAGAAAATAGACCTAGGAGTTCAGGGAGCCAAGGTGGCTATAACTGCAGGGCAGAGTACCAGAGAGAAAGAGGAAAACTCTGCATTTCTACAAAGCCCTGTAAGAATTTGGAAGGGTACTGATAGGTATGAGAGGAAACTACCCAAGAGGAGGAAAAGAACTACTAGAAATAAGTCTTGGTGCTCACACAGAGCTGGAAGTAGTTCATGCTCCCACATATCAGGATAGAAATACCTAGTAATACCGGAGGCTTTAGAGACAGCTCTAAGAAGGGAATTACCTTCAATATTTGCATGTTGATAAAATTCTGGAAAAGTCAACACCATAGTCACAGAAAACGGATGGAAGAATGGACAGTTGCATAGCCACCTGGGACTTTATTAAATTAAACACAAATGACAATTGTAGTACTTCCGCTTGACTTTGGTATCTATTACAGAATTAGCCAAAAAAACCACTAGTCAGTGCTTCCGAGCCAAGCACTATTTTACATATATCAGAGTATAGCAATGCAGAGAAGTAAAAATACCTGCCCTCATGGAGTTTATATTCTGGCAGAGAGAAGAAGGGAGGAAATAAATGCAATAAATATTATTATATTAAAATAAATAAGATCTATTACAAATGTAGTTGGGGGCAAGTTTGGGATACGTTGGGGGTGGGTGCTGTAGTTTTAGCAGATTTGTAGGTTTATCAAGATAGATGAGACCAAAGCCCAGAGATGAGGCCAGGGTGGCTGGAGAGAAATAAACAAAAAGGAATACAATAAGGAGATAAAGTCGAAAACACAGTGAAGGATCATATCCTTTTAAGGCCACTGCAAAGATGTTTGCTTTTTAATGAAGAAGGGAGACATTTAGAGTTTAAAGTGGAGGGATGCCATGATGTCTCATATATTTTGAAAGGAAACTCTGACTGCCATTTAGATTAGTTTCCATGGGGCAATGCTAGAAGCTGGAAGATAAGTTAGCAGGTTAGTCAACTCCAGAGGAAAACTGCTGATAGTTTGGATCATAGTGGAAATGCAGACAAAGTGGGAAATCATCAGATTATGCTTATGTGTGAACAAATAGAGGCATGAGAATCTCCCAACAGATTACCTGTGAGTTGTGAAAAAAGAGAGGTGCTAACGATGATTTCAGGACTCTTATTTCGGTTTGTTTTTTAACCAACTGGAAGGGCAGAGTTACCGTTAACCAGAAAGGAGAAGACAGTGGATCGAGTGTATTTTGGATGAAAGATCAATTCTGGACATGCAAAATCAATGCCAGCTGAGTTAGTGAAGCCACAAAATCTATTTCACAAAGAAATTCTAAAGAAAGTATGCGATCTGCTGCATGGTAATTTCTAAATGCTTTAAAAAAGACACAACTTAAAATCTCTTTTCCTTCCAAAGAACATAATAAACCCTACATAACTGCATAGTTTAAAAGAAATAGGAAAACACAAAAGTTCAGACTTTTGCTACAAAGTGAAGTCTCCCACGTTATACACAGGAACATTAAACAGCCTACGATGTTCCCCCAAATAGGCCATTGTGCAACTTGAGCAACATGTATTTGCAATTGGATTCTGTGTTGCCTGCCTTATTTTGTAAATGCATCTTCTTCGTGTTGCAACACTGTCACTTACATAGAATCGTACAGCAGGGCCTACCTTTAAATAGTGAGATCTTAACACAAGTCGATGCTCCCTGCATCACCTCTTTGGCTGTTTGCTGGGCTGTTGTCATGATTAACAGTTATTCTTTCATAGTTAATAAAAACAGGAAGGTTATATGGTCTTAATATGGAGAGACAGAAACAGATGACCTGATCTTATAGGCTGACACTGTCATTTTACAGATGTAGAAACTGAGGGCTGCAGGAGGGAAGGGATTTGCCATAAAATGACGAGGCGTGATGTAGCTCAGTTAGGGGCTTTCAGGAAAATTGTATTTAAATGTGTTATATAAAAATGATGTAGGGGGGGATAACAGTTAAGTTCAAACAACTTGTTATTTTAAAGACCATAGGTGACAAAAAAAAAAAAGTTTGTGCTGCTGTCTGCCCACCCCCTCTGCCTCCTTGCTTGAAAAAGACAGGGAACTGGGTCAATAATTTACAGTACAATTTGCACAGCCAAAATGAGCGTTTCTGCTTGAGACCATTAAAATCAAAGGTCACATTTAATACCAACCTTTTATCCTGCCTGGACTCAAAGCAGTTTCAGGATTTGTCATTTAAAAGTCATAAGTAATGTACCTTCTTTTGTGACCATCCTGGAGAAAGATAATTGCTCCTTTCATATTTTCTTCAATATAAAACTTCACATAGATGGGGACTTTCAGAAAAAAAAATAGGAAAGAAAAAGAAAAAGATAACATGGCAGTTTCTATTAATGATTTCAAGGGCTAGTCTGGTGCTTTGGTAGGGATAATAAGATGGCTAGCCATCAATGATATGTAATATAACGAAATATAGAAATGAATGAGGCGTCTGCTGTGAGGACTGCCCTTGTCAGAGCTATGCATTCTACACCAGTCCTGGAAGTGCCATGATACCAATGGTCTTTGTTCCATATTCTTCCTCTAGCATAACTTGTCAGGAGATGATGTGCCAATCCTTAATCAATGTCGAAAGTTCCGTAGAAGAGGGTTCCACACAGAATGTTTTTACCCGTTTAGCAAAAAAAGGCTGTCACTCACCCCTGTTTTTCAAAGCACAACTTTCCCAGGAAGCCAGAGCCAGAGCTGAAAGTGTGCCTCCCACTCTTTTTTTGGAAACTGCATTTGTAGTCAGTGGGGAGATCTGCATAAATCAGTAGAGGAATCACCCTTTGAAAAGGGAATACCTTCTAAATGGTTAGAACTCCACATCCAATAAGAATATCTCCCAGCAAGAATTATTAAGCTCTTGTATTTTGCCAAAGCTTATCTCATTTTATTTCTTCATGTATAAATATTTATCTCATTTCATTTGCAAAGTGATTTTGAGCTAAGTATTATTAGGCCACTTTCATGATGATGAAATAGTTTTCAATAAGACTTATCTAACACCATCCAGGTTGGAAGCAGCAAGGCCAGGTCATCGGTCCAGGCAAGCTCTCATTTTACTACATTTTAACTGCTTTATCTACAAAACTTATAGTATCTATTAGTATAGAATTTTATGTTCCAAAGAATTGATTTATCAAATACAACAAGAACTGTCTCTGTGGCCCAACAGATAGAAAGACTACCTAGAGACTTTATGAGGAAACTAAAATGTCCCCTATTTAATGTGATTGTGGTATCTCCAGATAGATTGGATGTTTGTGATCCATTTATTCCAATGGCACTTCCAGTTCCACTGATTATGGTGCTGGCTGTCGCCATGTGACTGAGTGAGCTCAGCCTCATCTTGGAGAACTGAGCCCAAGGTTGGGAAACTTCCTAAGGAACCAGGACAAGAGTAACCCAAGTCAAGAAAAGGGAGTGGCATGTCCTTAAATAGCTACCTTCCTCCACGTGTCAATGTGATTTGCAAACATTATGATGCATATTACTAAACTGTCAAACTCTTAATTAGGTCATTTCTCAATCCACAGGGTGCATTTTCTTCAGTGGAGACAGGGGCTGTAACATTAATCAAGTCTCTACGTGATCATGCATTATGCTTCATAGGTATTTACAAATTAACTTTTGTTTATTCTTCATAACAATCATGTGAGATCAATGTTACATTCAATTTACTGAAAAGAAAATTAAGAGTCAAAAAGGTAAAACATTTACCCAATATTTTATATTTAATATGTGGGAGAACCCAGAATCAAATCTAAAAATGATAATTAAAGGCAATAGTTTTTAATCTCTGATTAAAAATTCATTTTTCTTCCCTCAAATCTTAGTGTGTTTTTACTTCTTTTTTTTCTGAAAATATTTTTTGGGGGAGAAGTGATGGCGTTGTCAAATATTTTTGCTAAGGGAAGATCTGGAATGAAGGAAATGATTGCACAAAGCCATTATCACACATTACATATCTTTGTAATAACAGTAGAGCTCTAACTATAGACTGGTTTACAGTGTGTCACATTTTCCTGTATTCCAAGTAGTTTTAGGTATTATGATTAAGCAACTTATACAAGAATGAAAACCAGCATAGAAAAAGGGAGTTGGTAACGGACTTACTAAACCTTGTTAAAAATGTTACATAATAAGCATCATTAGATTATCCATCTTGAAGCTGGGTCATGTGGCCAATGGTTGGCCATATTATGAACATTAGGACAACGCTAAATATGAATGTTAGGACAATGCCAAACAGCATTGACAACTGTGACAACATGAATGGTTGGAAAAGACTGATTTTAGACTCATTCATTGACTAAAGTAGAATATTTACCAATCTGAATTTAGTTATATAAAAACAGTTGTTTTGGGCATTGTCATGTGCAAGCCAAACCCCTCTTCAGGATGGAGGACTCACTCCTGAACTGCTGGGAGCACTGCTGGCAGAAATGCCTCATGGTCTCAGTTCCTCAAATGTCAGCTGAAGAAAGTGCCCTCACCCAAGGTCACAGCCCCTTTAGTGACCAATGACTGATCAACATAGAGGTCTAGAAGCCCATCCTCCTCACCCCGACACAGGCGGGCTCAAATTTGTTATTTGAGCTTCAAAACTTGAGGCCTACCACCAAAATTTCATAGCAACCTAATGGCTTCCTCTGCTCAATTCAGCTTTCTTGGCTTCCCTTTGATAGGTGTTGATGTCACTTGCATTCTCTAGTCAGACTGCTGCACACTAATCTCTACTTCAGAGCTCATCTTCCTGAGACGGTGATGAAACGAAGGGAGAAGAATGCTTAATATTCCTCATTCAGTAATTTAAGAAGTTTTTCTCACCCTTGCTCCATCGCTGCAAGGCACTAACATTCCAGATTATCACTGATAGACTTCTTATGGCAATGCTCCATCAGAATCATCGTTTCTTCTATTAAGATTTCACTTACTATTGAAGGGGATCAGGACTGCACCCTCTAAAATGTGCCACTTTGGTGTGTAGATGATTTTGAGCTCAAGGCACTTGAGACCCTTTGGGCTCAAGAGAAACTTTTGTCCCTCCTTTAACCCACAGAAGAATCTAAATTGATGGTCTTTTCCAGAATAAAGGTCATTAACAGAGATAAATTTTCTCCTAGTGACCCATCTGTATGGTAAGGCAAACATCTAATTACCAAACATCTGCTCTTCTTAGGTCCCTGAGAAGAGCATTCCTTCTCTCTGAAATCCCAGACCTTTAATTCCTTCTCCTTAGTTCAGAAAGACATATAAATACCTCCTTTTGTCTGTCTTTGGAATTTCCTTGTCTGTGTGGATTCACCATATGTATGGAAATTTGATTTTCTCCTATTAACCTATCTCATTTCAATTTGATTCTTAGTCCACCTAGAAGGACCTTTGAGGGGATAGGAATTCTTGTTCCCCAACACTATTCATTACTCATAGCACTGGGCCCTAAATTTAAGTGCTTGACTCCTAGTCATAGGGGCCTTAAAAGCACTCAAAAAAACAAGAAATTCAAGACCAATGAATAACGAGACCCCCTCTACAGCACTCTTGTTGACTTCTATCTACTTTCTTAGCATGTCTCCAACTGCGAGACTCTCACGGCCTCCCCAAATAACCCCGAGCTGTTTTGGGGCAGTGTGGATTGATTCTCTTTTTTCCTCCAAGATCTTTTTCCTCTATAGAGAAGATTCTGCCAATTTTTTCTAGTTCTATCCGTTAAAGTCATATGAAACAAATCCAACTCTTTGATATATTATAATTTTTTGGCTGCACAAAAACAGCTCTCTGGTTTCCTTGAAAATTTCATCTAACACTCCCGGATTTTTAAACCTATCCTCATAGGATTTAATTTTAAAATTCTGTCTTCTCATCCTGCCATCCTCCTCTGTATGGATCCCACTTCCTTATCATCAGTATTAAAGTGCTAAATGTAGTCCTAATTCATTCATTGCTCAAACAGTTAACTTAATACTATGTCCAAGGCACTATGTTAGACCCTAAGAATAGAATCTGCAAGGAACTCAGATTTCACAGTATGTTTAGGAATATTTACTTTCCTCCCTGAAACCAATTTCCAGACCATTGTTACTAAGATAGTGCAGTGTACTGTTACATTCTGTGACAGAATAACCCTTATTCTTTCCTCCAGAAGATCTGTAATTTGTTTCCATTTATATTTCTCCAAGTGACTATTTTTTTTCTTTCTAGGCACAAGAAACTATTCCCAAATTACTGTTAACCTGGATATCTTATAAATTAGAAAGTGTCACATCAAGCCATTTGTTACCTATGCAACCAAGTAATGAAGGTTATTCCTTGTCAACCCTGACCCTCACTGTTTAACTGTCCATTGTCTTTAATAATAAGAGGGAAATTTTTTTCAGCTTTTAGTCTGAAATACAAAACAGGATCCCTCTTGCATGGAAAGTAAATGAATTTACCCATTGCTCTATGAACTGCAATATGTATTATGTAATTAACATGCATTTTTAAAAACTTGCGCTCCATTAAAACACAAATGCCTTCACACCATATAATAAACAATATTTTTAAAAAGCCAGGAACTTAGAAACTTGTCCTGTGAAAACTTTTAGATTAAAGAAAATTATCAATCATATTTTCTAAACAATACAATCATGATAGAAAACAATCTCCAGATAATGCTCTTGTTCTTTTTTCATTTTATCTTAGAAATACAGTTTAATTCATAGATTTTAGAGTTTAAAAGAATCTTCAAGACCATCATTTAGACATGAGAAAAGGGAGACCTAGAGAAATGCAAGTATTTATTTAGTCTACTATAAAGAGCCTAGATCAGACCTAAATATAAGATCCATCACTTCATTTTACAATGTTTTCTTTCACTGCACTGGGTGATAAATTTTTTAATAATTGAATGTTTTGAGTGTGACAAGGTAAATTCATTGGAGAAGAGAATTTGATGATTGTATTCTATTTGTTCTATTTTATAATTTGTGTGTCAAGGAAATCATTTGTACTTTCTATACATTAAAAATACAGTATGGGATGCCTGGGTGGTTCAGTCAGTTAAGCGCCCAACTCTTGATTTAGGCCAGGTTATGCTCTCAGGGATGTGAGATCCAGCTCCACGCCAGGCTCTGCACTGAGCATGGAGCCTGCTTAAGATTCTCTGTCTCGCTCTACAATAGAACAACGATTGAGAGCATTTGCTTTGAATCAGACAAACTTGAGTTCAAGTCACTGTTGCAAAGGAAGAATTTTCTCTACCTCCTCCAGGTCCTTCTAGCTGGACTAAGAATCAAATTGATGTAGGATAGGGGCGCCTGGGTGGCGCAGTTGGTTAAGCAACTGCCTTCGGCTCAGGTCATGATCCTGGAGTCCCGGGATCGAGTCCCACATCGGGCTCCCAGCTCCATGGGGAGTCCGCGTCTCACTCTGGCCTTCTCCCTGCTCATGCTCTCTCTCACTCTCTCTCTTTCCTAATAAATAAATAAATAAAATCTTTAAAAAAAAAAAAAATTGATGTAGGATAGATTAACAGGAGAAAATCAAATTTAACAGCATACATATGGAGAATCCACACAGATGGTAGAAATTCCAAAGACAGTCAGGCAACATGATCCTTATATTAGCTAAGGAGAGGGGTAGGAGCCTGAAAGTATAAAGCGGAGAGAAACCATTAGCAGGCAGGTAAAAGGAGATGTTTGGAAATCATAGGTTGTACTATTATGCAGATACCTGTCTCAGGTAAGAAGGAATCCCTGTTAAAAGCTCTCTTCCTGGTAAAGCTAAGCAGTTGAAACGAAAGTAAAGAGCTTTTTCTGAATCTGCTGGGTTTGGATTGCTTTTTTTTAAATACATTTTTTAATGAAGTGTTTTCATTTTATAATCTTTTCAAAATATGTTTCTGGAAAATGCCCACCATTTAACCCATGAAGCAAAGCCCATCCTCAGTCTAAATCAGCTGAATCATACTTACTGTTTGTTAGAACCCAACTTTGTTTTTCAATTCAAACAGATGTGTTAACACATGAAAAAGTGCTCAACATCACTTGGCATCAGGGAAATACAAATCAAAACCACAGTCACACCAGTAAGAATGGCTAAAATTAGCAAGTCAGGAAATGACAGATGTTGGCGAGGGTATGGAGACGGGAACCCTCCTACACTGTTGGTGGGAATGCAAGCTGGTATAGCCACTCTGGAAAACAGTATGGACGTTCCTCAAAATGTTGAAAATAGAGTTACCCTAAGACCCAGCAATCACACTTTAGGGTATTTACCCTAAAGATACAAATGTAGTGATCCGAAGGGGCACATGCACCCGAATGTTTATAGCAGCAATGTCCACAATAGCCAAACTATGGAAAGAATCTAGATGTCCATCAACAGATGAATGGATCAAGAAGATGTGGTATATATATACAATGGAATACTATGCAGCCATCAAGAGAAACGAAATCTTGCCATTTGCAACGATGTGTATGGAACTAGAGGGTATTATGCTAAGCAAAGTAAGTCAGTCAGAGAAAGACAATTATCATATGATGTCTCTGATATGAAGAATTTGAGAGGCAGGGCAGGGGGTCATGGGGGCTGGGGAAGAGAAATGAAACAAGATGGGATGGGGAAGGAGACAAACCATAAGAGACTCCTGAACTCACGAAACAAACTAAGGGTGGCTGGAAGTTAGGGGGGGTTAGGGTTATGAACATTGGGGAGGGTATGTGCTATGGTAAGTGCTATGAAATGTGTAAGCCTGATGAATCACAGACATGTACCCTGGGGCAAATAATACATTATATGTTAAGTTAAAAAATAAATTTAAAAAGATGTGTTAACACTTGTTTCTTTTTTTTTTTTTAGATTGATTTTAATTCCAAATAACGTTTATACCAAAGTGGCCCATCCTGGCGTGGTCTGCCCCTGGGCCCTACATCCCCTCCCTGCCTTAACAGCTTCATGACACTGAGCAAATCACCACTCTTGGCCTCAGTTTCCTAATCCTGTATAGGCTTGATTTGAGAATAAAATGAGTTAATATATGTAATGCACATAAACCAGTAGCACATAATAAGTACTACATAAGTGTCTGCTGTGGTTTTTGCTGTGATTATTGCTTTTCTGGTCTTAAGAATTAACTTTTTCCACATTCTTCTCAAGGTTAGTTTGTTACTCTTCACTTGGTACCAGTCAGTCCTCAAAGTCAAGCCAAAGCGAGGGAGCCTAATGTATGGGAAGAAGTGGTGAGGAGAGCAAAATATACCACCCTAAAATATGCCTTTTTGGCATACTGATTATTTTAAATTGGTTATTAAAAAATAACAACAGCACAGCAGCAGATACCAATGAAGCTCTGGAAACTCAATAGAGACATTTACCAGCATAAGGGAAATTTTCCTTCGTAAGGGTGCCTTCCTTCTGAACCAAGAAAAAGGGGATGACTCTAAACTCTAAAAGCTCTTAGTAATGGATGTCAACCACAACTACCTTAAAGGATCTTGCCCCAAACATGTGAGAGACAAAGGACATATATGGCCCAATGCAAGCTCCATGATCTGGCCCTACATTTCAGCGAGATGTCATGTGTCTTTCATCTGCCTAAGCCAGATGTCACACTGTGTCAGGTAGATGGGAGTGATAACTTGAAAGTGCCAACTGGCCAAACTTGTTTTCTTTCGAAGATGGAATGTTATCAAAATAAGAAAAATTTGCATATATTCCAAATTTTTAGCTTCTTAAATATCCCCAAGATCTAAGTAGTGGTTTTCAGTCTGTTGCCCATTGTGATCACCAGAGGAACTCAAGGGGAAAAAAAGTCACCTAGAATTGTTTAATAGATGTGGTATGAACCCAGCTATTGGTATGTTTTTAAGGCTCCTCAGATGATTCTCCAGTGCCTCATGATACACCTTCTTGGGCAAGGTAATAGAGGTTCTCAAAGTTGTTGGCTAGTAACATCAACCTCACCTTGGAATACGTTAGAAATATAAATGATCAGGCCACACTTAGACCTACACAAACAGAAACTCTGGGAGGGGGTTCAGGAATCTACATTTGAACAAGCCCTCCAACTGATTCTGGTGCTCTTTCAAGTTTTAGACCCAGTGCACTATAACACGGACCTCTACACATAGACCCCATCTGTCTCTTGTAGCCTATTTTCACTCAATTAAGTGACCTACCTTGTACTTCATTATGCATTTGCAGACCCCTAATTGAGCTCTTTTCATATTTCTACACCTAATCTTTCTGTTTCTGACAGATACATTTACATTTCTTGTTTCTGATTATGACAAGAAAAGGACACCAACCAAACTTCAGGTATCATTTTCCTTTCTGGTGCCAAAGCTACTTTCTTGATATTATTCACACTCATTCTTTCTTTATAGACTTACTGCCACTGTTTCAGTTCAGGCTCTCATTACTTCTTATCTTGACTATTAAAATTGTTTCCTAACTAGCTTCCCTGCCTCTAGTACCTACTCACTCCAATCTATTATATATACTGCTGACAGTTTAATCTTCCTAAAATGCAAACCAGGTCATAAACTACCTCTGCTCAGATTTCTTCAGTGACTCACCATTGAATTTTAGTCTACTCCATCCAGCATCAAAAACCCTCCATGACCTGGTTTCTACCTATCTTCCTACAATTTTTTCTTACCATTTCACTTTCATTCCAACCTTAAACTCTAAACAATTTACTATCCCCTAAACTTTCTTACTCCATATTTATTTTTAATATTATAACTTTATGCTTTCTTTCCACTTGGATTGTCCAGACTTTCTCTTCTATTATCACCTACTCCAGATTCTTCTTATGCTTACTAATGTCTAAACATCAAGTCCCCCTGATTTTTTTTTTCTGATCCATCAAATCTAAAGTATTTTTACCCATTCAAGCCTAACTTAGGTTTTCATTCCACCTCTCATACATCACTTGACATATGGGGAAACACACACACACACACACACACACAAACATATTCATAGTCAATCAGGAACTGATTCAGTTAACAAAAAAAAAAAATAATTGCCTTCTATGAGCCAAGAATGTGGTAAGTTATAGGCAATTGGTAAATATTATTTCATTGCATAAAAAATATTCTAAAAATCTACACAAAAATATGTTTTCAAAAATTCACTTAAAGGCTTTAAAAACAATTGGAAGCATGATATTCAATATTCTAATAGCACACTGAGAAAGATAACGAAACTCTTATTTCCATTTTCAAGGTGGTTGCTCTATCATCACCTCTTTATTAGTAAAATGACACAATGAAGTCCTTTGAACATGTGTCAACCACAATTACCTTAAAGAATCTTGCTCCAAACATGTGAAAGACAAAGGAACAAACTAATGTACTTGTGTGATTCTACGAGAAATTGGTTTAAAGAGAAGGGTACCAGGAATGGGCTAAGATAATGGGCTAAGACTGAGTCTTAGCCAAACCTAGAAGTTTGTTTATCTTTGGTACTAATTTGATTCTATCAAGAACATGAAATTCTCTGGGTTTTCTCTTTTAGTAGGGTGACTTTTTCTCTTTGATGAAGTGTCACTTTCAAAAATAAATCCTCTATTCATACATGATTAGTATTTCTTTTTCTTTTAAATGTTTTTCATGTTCCAGAGATCAGCCAATGAGAAAATGGTAACTAGGTTGTTTATTTTTTGTTCATCTGTTTTAGTTTTCCAAAGTTTTACTGAAGCAAAAATGGTAACTAGATTTAAATATTATGGTTATCTGATAGTAATTAGAGTTTAACAGGGCTTTTTTCATAAGACATAGGCCTTACTCAAATGAGAGATACTGTGGGCATCCTGACAGCCCAGGTAGGTATTCAGTACCTTTAGACTATGCCACATATACAAACACCAGTGGTGTTGGAGGATAGAAAAGATACCAATAGCATAGGAACCAACAGCATTGCCTTTAGAACATCATAAATAGTCCTTCAAATAATTAACCTTTAGATGAAGTGATTCAGGACAACTTAAAGATGGAGCAAATTGGGGAAACAATGTGTGTGCTAATATGAAGAAAGAATATAGTCCAAGTCTTAAAAATCTAAAAGTAAAATGCAACTCAGGTCAACGAACATTTACGGATCCATAAAATATGGAAAAATATTACAAAGATATTTGAGATGCAATCCTATTTCCAGTGATGGCTATCAATATAAAGGTAAGATACAGCACTTATAAAACAGCAATTGTAATTTAAATACTATAAAGGCAGAAAGGTGTGAAGATTTAGAGGAGACACGCACACATGCACATATACCCAAAACAAGAAAACACCTTTTGGTGAAATAGAAAGGCATTTGAGATGCTTTATAATTCAAAATCAATTTTGACCAGAAAAGGGGTAATAAGAAGAGGAAATGACAGGAGTAAAGAGAGAGAAAGAGAAATGCTAAGTGTGATTCATACTTAGGCACTAGTCATAAACCTGTAGAGAAAACAAATAAATTGAGAAATGAAGTGGAAGATGGGACTGAGAAACTCAGTGGGGCCATAGTGAATGGGACATCAATGTGGGAATAACAGTACTAACCGAGCAGGTGAAAGAAAACCAATGAAAGGAAGGTTTCTTGTTCTCTTATGCTCAAGAAAGACCACTGAGACACATTATTCATGATAACCAACTCCATTAGACAGACTTAGATAAGGTGTTTTGGCTGAGAATAGCTTATGAGAATGTCCAGAGGAGAGTCAACTTCCATTTCAGAGACCTTTGTATCTATATGGAAGAATTTTGTAAACTCCTTGAACATGATTATTCTTGGATTTCAGATTTGTGTTTTTAAATACTAAAATGTCAGCATCTGGGAACCCAACAAGAAAGAAAAATAATTAGCATTTGTTCTTGTACATTATACTTTAACTTGCTCTGGCATGGTCTTCTCTGGGAACTATATTAGGCAGAAATTGAATGAATTGTGAAAATTGCTTTTCTCTAGAGTTGAAATAAAATAGACAAATTAATGGTACATCGACATGTACCATATCAATACATGATACTTCTATGGCATATGGCAGAGGCAAAAACTCATGTGTATATTTGTGATTACCTTGGCTGGAACCTATCAGATCATCCTAATACAAGTTGGAAATGGACAATCTATTCAATCAACTCGTTTGACTACTATTATCACCAAATACACTGCCTATTCTGACTCTGTGAACATAGGCTAAAAGTCAACCCACTTTCATTACCTTTCCTGTAAAAAGAACTAGGCATTAGAATTCTGAAAAATGAATATTGAATTAAAACTCAGTATCTACGTTATGATGCAGTTGAAAATCTTTCATTTCTTTTCTTTTTAGCTGAATAGAAAGTCTTTGCCTCCTCCCTATATATTCTGTCCTGTAAATCTGACGATACTTTTCTCTAGACCAGAGGTAGGTATCTTAGTAGAGTAAATCTGAGATCATTAATATTTTCAGATCAAATAAAATCATGTGAAGGAAATCTTGGAATCATCTAAGGTAAACCAGTCTCTTATAGTTACGTACCTTCAACACATTTTACTTATCAAAGGCGTGTGAACACTTTATATTACAGGTTACCTAGGAAACTTACAGTGACTATACTTAAAAACAACACAAAGCTCTCTTACTGAAGCAGAATGCCATTTTTAAAACTCTATTTTGGGAATGGTAAAAGAAATGGTTAACGAACAAATATTAGCACATAGATATGTTCCATCCAAGTTTTTCTCTCTCATGTTATTCTTCAGTTGCCTTCTATTTCTGTCACTGAGTTGCTCTTAAAATAAAGATCTAAATAACATAATAACAGATCAAGAGCAATGGTTTCTATTATCGGTTATAATGCAGTTCATGAGCTTTCACCCTGTGGTTTCTCAGATGATGTGATAAATAATTTGCATGCCTTTTCAGCATTTGTTAATGTGGAGTAACAATACATGCAATTTGCCTATTTGCAAATTTACAGTCAAAATTTGCAATTCATAGTCAATTCCAGTTTTTGCCTGTAGTCCTGACAGCAATCTTAACGATGCCCCATTTTACTTGAACATTATTGAGGTTTAGATGATAAATTATATTTTGGCCTTAATTTTCTTTTATATGAAAAATGTATTGGGGAATATAAAATTAAACCAGGATACTCAGTACCCTTGAGGAGCTAAAAATATGTCACAATTGCAAAAATATAAAATGTAGCATACTATATTACTTACAATATTTACTACTAAAATAATATAATGATGTTGTTACATTATACACTACTACCAAAGTGACAAAAATAACTTTTTTATAAATCTTCCTACCTAATGTAATAAATTATGTCCAGAAGACACTTCCTCAAAGCCCATAAAACAAAGAAAGATAACATGTATAAAGAGTAGGTTGTTACAATTCTGCAAACCCACAGTAGCTTGCTTTGCAACAAAATCAAGGTCACCTTGCCTCTCCCCAATCCTAAATCTACCACCGCGAGATTGCCTCCGGGTTGAGATTTTGTAAGATATCAACCGAGAGTTGTTGCAGTGTTTTCTGAAATCCAATTACCAAGTCCATTATTACTACCAAGCAAACTGATATAGCATTTCTATATTTGCAAGGGGCAGTGATCACATAGCTCAGCAAAAAGGAGCTTAAGAAATACTTCTGGATGATGATGCTGGTGATGATGATGGTAATAATATAGAATTCCATTGCTTTTATTTCTACTCTAGACAGTTCAAAACAAATGTGAAGGACCCCTACCCACAGCTAGGACACAGTTGTCCTTCCTTTTCTTAGCAACTTCCATTATATGCAGTAAATGATATTTATTCTAATATGGTTTGACAAAGTGAAAAAACATTTTAGGGTTTATCACAATTCTGCCATCTCTTAGTTCTGTGGATTTAAACCTTCAAGGCTAGGTTCCTCATTTTTATAAAGAAGATTATAGTACAAGGGTACTGAGCTAGGTTCGCCTCAAAAATGAAATGCAAGAAAAAGTGTGAAGAGTCTGGCATGATGCTGGTCAAACCTGAACCTGAATGTCAGCTGTCAACTATACGTCATCTCCAGAGCGGTCACGGTTATTAGCACAGTCAGTGTGGTGCTTACAATCACCTTTTCTTATACTATTGGTTAGAGTGGTGGTTTTTAAACTCTAGTAGTATGTAAGTGAATTGACTGAAAGTACTTGTACGTAAGTACTTGAAATACAAATTCCTAATGCCCCGAGCAGAATTTTAATTTTTTATGTCTGCAGAAGGCCCCAGAATTTTCTATTTCTTACTAGCACTGGCCCATCCATTACCACGGACCATACCTGCACAGATACAAGTTTGAGGAAGTGAAGTCATGCTGCAATATCACGACTGATATTTAAAAAATATAGCAAACCACTTGGAATCTCCCTCTGAATATCCTAACAAGTCAGTATGTCCCAAACTGAATTTACCCTAAAGCTTAAAACTGTTGTTTCTGCAGATGACCCTTCTAACTCAAAACTTCACTCGA
Source organism: Nasua narica (assembly GCA_028533885.1). NCBI lineage: Eukaryota > Metazoa > Chordata > Mammalia > Carnivora > Procyonidae > Nasua > Nasua narica. The sequence continues at coordinate 128,467,134 of CM052799.1, forward strand.
CACATCCTCCAATGGGGATGTGAAGAAAAGTAAAACCCTTATGCATTGCCAGTGGGAATATAAAATGGTATAGCTGCTTTGGAAACCAACTTAGCAATTGCTAAAGCTAAAAATGGAGTTGCCATATGACTAGTAACTCTATTTCTAGACCTATACCTATGAGAATTGAAAACATATGTTTATGCAAAAACATGTGCACAAGTGTTCATAATAACATTATTCATGATAGCTGGAAAGTGGAAATAGATGAAATGTCCATCAGCTGCTTAATGGATACATTAATGTGGTATATCCATATATATCCATACAATGGAATATTCAGCCATGAAAAAAGAATGAGATACTGACAGATGTTATAACATGTATGGACCTTGAAAACATTATAAAGAAAGCCAGACACAAAAGGCCACATATTATGATTCATTTATATGAAATAACCAGAATGGGCAAATCCATAGATACAGAAAGTAGACTAGTGGTGTGCAGGGGTTGGGAGAGGATGGAATGGGGAGTGACTGCTAGGGGTATGGGGTTTTTGGGGGAGAGAGAAAAATGTTTTTAAATTAGATAGTGGTGATTTAAACAACTTTGTGAATATGCTAAGATCCATGGGACTGTACACTTTCACGCGGTGAATTTTTTTGTCATATGAATCACATTGCAGCTAATTAAAAAAATAAAGAAAAAGATTCCTTGGGTCCTCACTGTCTGCAATGAAAACTCAACTTCCTGACTTGGCCCATGAGACTCATTCTTCTATAGCCCCTGTTCAGGTGTCCTATCCCCCAGCCTAAAAAAAAACATTGCTTTTTCCAAGTGTTTGCATGTGTTTTCCCCAGTTTAATGTATATTTCATACATACAAACACACATACACACACAGAGAGATACACACATATGTAGTTTCATGTTATTACCGCCATGTATGATACATCAGTACTTCATATGTGAATGTTGCATAGAATTACAAACTATGGGGTGCCGGGGTGGCTCAGTGGGTTAAAGTCTCTGCCTTTGGCTCAGGTCATGATCTCAGGGTCCTGGGATCAAGCCCCACATCAGGCTCTCTGATCAGCAGGAAGTCTGTTTCCCCCTCTCTCTCTGCCTACTTGAGATCTCTCTCTCTGTGACAAATAAATAAATAAAATCTTAAAAAAAAATCGCAAACTATTTTTTTTTAAGAACGGTGTGCCTTAAATTTTATATACAACAAGGTCTATCTTAAACATGAGCGTGCTGAAATCCTTAAAATGGGAATAAAGCAGGATTCTACCCTTTACAAAAATACCATAAAATGGCATTACTATAGCCATAAATAAATAAATACATTATCTGTGCATACTACACAAACAAACCCACATACATAGATACATACATATACAATAAAAGAACAGAAAAGCAAGTCTTTTTTTAAAATATTTTTTTATTTTTTAAAGATTTTATTTATTTATCTGAGAGACAGAGAAAGAGAGAGCACAAGAGGAGAGAAGGTTAGAGGAAGAAGCAGACTCCCCGTGGAGCTGGGAGCCCGATATGGGACTCGATCCCGGAACTCAAGGATCATGACCTGAGCCGAAGGCAACCACTCAACCAACTGAGCCACCCAGGTGCCCCAGAAAAGCAAGTCTTAACACATCTTACAATTACCCTGTTTCCTCATGCTCCAATCAGTAAAATAACTACTTTTGCAGCAATTATAGAAAGAGAAGTCAAACCCAGGAAGCATAACTCTTGTACTACTCACATTTAGAAACTTAATCCCATATCCTGTGCCTCTGTTGTTAGATTATATGATATCCTTTCTTCTGTTCTTGTGAAGATGCTAATTCAATCTTTTCTATCTCCAGAAGCTGACTATTAAGCAGAGTGAGTATCAGAAATATATACATCGATTGTTTCCTATATTCCCCTTTATCTGATTGTTGGAATATTGGAAGCTATGTTGGAGAAATACAATGGAGAAAATGTTCCCTTCTACCTGTTACAGCTAAATTTCCATTACTTTTGGTAAAAACTTAACACGCCACAGTAAATAAACAGGAGGTAACTAATAACCATATGAAACTGAAGGAAGAATTGACTGAAAATCAAAGCAAAATGGGAATAGCCACTCATTCCCAATTCCTGATAAATATAGATCAATTACTTCTGATTGAAGTTCATAATACATGATCATTATTTTCAATTTTTTGCTTAAAATGGATGCAACTCAGCAAAAATCAGAATTGAGAAGCACTGAAGGGGGGCTGTAAATATGGGGAGCCAGGGGAAATTTTTTTTCATTTAAATTCAGTTAGCCAATTTATAGTATATCATTAGTTTCAGATATAATGTTCAATAATTTGCCAGTTTCATATAACACCCAGTGCTCATCACATCACATACCCTCCTTAATGCGCATCACCCACTTACCTCATCCATCCCACTTCCCCTCCAGCAACTCTCAGTTTGTTTCCTATAGTTAAGAGTCTCTATTGGTTTTTCTCCCTCTCTGATGATTATTAGCCAACTTCTAGTTTGCTCCTTCTATTTTTCTGTGTTTTCTACAAGAGAGCCTATTACTTTAAAATGTCTTTTTGCTTATAGGAAATTTAAAAATAAGTGATTAGAAAGGACATCAAGCATATATAATTTACTAGCAGGGTAAAAATCTACTCTCTCTGAGTCCTGACTTTGCAAAGCTTAGCAAATAGTAATGTTAACTGCATTACAGATAAACATGGTATGTAGGAATTGAGATAGGTTGAATACACCTAACTCCTCCCCCCCACCACCACCACAACTGTATTTCTTTTATTCAGCAAGGCTTCCAAGTCAACCTGTTAAGGCTCACCACCTTTGCACACATAGACGAGACCCTTAAAAATAATGGGGACTTTTTCACAATCATGATGACCTGAGGTATTTTTTTTTTCCTCAGAACAAGAAATAAAATAGATTCTTATAGTATGAAAGATAAAATGAGAATCATCATCTATTTTAGGGAAAAAATATACTGAGAATTGAATATCATATTCTAAGATAATCTAAAATCCGTATTTGCTTAGGGCACTATAACCATCAAGATTGATATGAAAGAATACCACTTGCTGCACTAATTTACATTTTATCATTGGTTACAGGATTTAAGTACTTAGTACTTAGTACAACGGTCTAATCCTAGTCTGAGAGAAAGGAAAGGAGGGAAACGTGGCATTATCAAAGCCTATAAAAGTTTCCAGTCACAGAGCACAATTACATTTCTTAGGTTACTCTATTCAATTCTTACAATCATTTTTGTGAGTTACAGAGGTAGCATAAGCCTCATTTTATAGTAGACAAAATAATGTCAGGCTATTTGGAGCTCATAATATGAGATTCCCCACCCCACAACTGTGAGTTCTTTGAAAGTAAGGACATCCCTATGCCAAGCATAAGTAGTCTAGCATCTGGCACACAGTCGAAGCACAATAAATGTTATGGATCTAAATGAATGAAATCACAAAGAACTGAGACTTGGAGGGTTAAGCACACAAAATTAACTGATGGAAGAATCTCATTTGAACTTGAGAATGTCTTTCTACCTTACCACACCATATTGGTATAATGTTTACTTACTGTATAAAATAAGAGTTGGTGAGAAAAGGAAAGAAAAAATGGTATCTTTTTTCCAGTTCAGGAGGAGTGAATCCTTCATATTTTTTAACTGACTGCCCTCATTCACACAGGGCATGGAAGAGCTAAAATTTGTATGCAGATACTTTGGCTCTGGTGGTTTTCTACTACCTCATTGCCATATATCAGATAATCTTGTATGTTCTGATAATTACAGATTTTTATTTCTCAGAAATTTTAAAATTGTTTTTAGCATAGTGTTACTGGGTTACAAGCCAAACACCACGTGTAACTAAATAACACACTGTAACAATTTGAAGATTAATAACAGTTTTGCAGTTTTACAGACTGAGAAAATAAATTTTCAGCAGCATAAAATGGGGTAAATATAAACTCCCCTGAAAAATACAAAAATAGCTATTATAAACAATTTGTATGGTCAAGGAATATAAACTAAAGTATATTGTTTTCATACCACTTTGGAACATTATATAAATGAAAGAGATCTGTTCATGGAGTCTGAGGAACAGAATCCTTGTGCTATATTTACTAACTAGTAGTTCACATACTTGAAAACCTTGAAAAATCATATTCACTTCAGTTTTCTTATCTACAGAATAAATACATATCCCTGGACATGTTCTACACAATTGCCATAAAAATTAGATAATACATTATGTGGGAAAGAATGCTGTAAACTTCAAAGGGCTGTACATATGGTGAAACTTAATATCTAATACCTTGCTATATAAACTATGGTCACAGTGCAACAATATCAACATCCCTGGGAACTGAAGTGAACTGAAGAATCCCAGACCCCATGCCAACCCTACTGAATCAGAATATACATACTAATCCTCTTATCCTTCAATTTCAGGAATGTGTGGCTATCCCAGTTATGTAACGTGAAACTTCGGTGACTCCATGTCCACTCATTTACACAGATGCAGATTTGGTATTACTCTTCCATATTCTAATTAGCTGCTCCTCCATAAATCAAGAGTATGCGGTTTTATGTTTTTTTGATTTAGCTTTTTTTGCATCACTATGGCGTATTTTAGACCTTATGTCATTGGAGGGGGGCGCTTACCCTCAGATACTTAACTCATTGCCTAAGAAATAAATATGCTAAGAAATAGTAATGATAATATTATAACCTGACAAGAATTAGAGAAAAAAATGATTTTGATGCAGTTCATGTTAAGAAACTCTCAGTAACAGTAATTCCAACAGAACTGGAGATACAGATTCTCAGAGTGGAAAAAAACAAAGGTTGTTCTTGAGCACCCACAGTTAATTTTGATGAGATCCTGTGTCAGACTGACCTGGAATTTAGGTGGGGAAAAAAAAAGAAAAAAAAATTCTTCCTTTTTATGTCTTTACTTTTTTCTTAAGGGTAAAAGCCTCACTGTATAATTTTAAGAGGACAGGAGAAAGCCCAGAAATGCAAGGAATGACAAATCAGATTAATTTAGTCTATCAGAAAAGATGACCTTTCAGGTTGTGAAAATAGAATTGAAAAATGAAGATTGCAGATATGGTCTCAGAATTTCCAAAACAAGAAATGAAAGCTTTAATAAAACTAAACACTTTAAGCTAAGGATGACCTACTTAAGAAAATCATTTACCCTTCTAATCTTTAAGCACCGGAATTAAATAGTTTAGATTTATAGTCTCTAGGCATTGCTAAATTTGATTAGATGTAAAACACTGAAAGTTCACCTGGAATAATATCCCTGATTAATTTTATCTCTGAAGGGAAAACCTACACCATTCTCTCTGGCCTCGGCAATTATCTCTGACAGAATTCTGAATTCTTCTCTTTATTTTATATGCTGTTGATATATTATTGATACAGTTTTCAGTCATACTGAACAAACCTTGAAATGCACGGAAAATTTGCAAATGCCTATTTGGACAAGTGAGAGGCCCCCTTTTCACTAAGCTAATATTTAAAATCAAGAGTCACAGAGCATCCATAGAGAAGAAGAAGATAAAAACTTGAGTCATGAGATACTCTAAGGAACTCCAAAGAAACACTTTAAGTTAGTGTTTTCATGCACTTAAGCTAGGACTGTTTCAGTGAAAGGAGGTATATGTGAAACTAGAAAACAACCAAGCAGCAAGACTAGATTTAGCAGCTTATACAATATGAATTACCGACTTCAGAAAATCGAGACCAAACTCAGTATCGCCTACTACTTCCGGTATGCAGAACTAATTCCTCTGATAGACTTCTAGTTTCATTTCATTGTTCAATGCCTCAGACACTATTCATTCTCAACAAATACTCATTTTAAATAAATTCTGACAAGGGCTCCATAATATCTCAAGAATTCAGTAGTAAATCAAATACTTCTTTTCTTCCTTGTGACTTCCCACTCAGAAGGACTTTGAAACCCAGACTTCATATGCATGGCTCTTCCTTCCTACCACAATGAAGGCAATGGATGGGGAATAAGTTTATTTATTAATCTATTAGCCCAGGTTATTTCTCTAACAATCTCTGGGGTATCTCTGGGGTTGTTTTCTTTCTCCAGGCCTCGGTTTTGTTACCTATAGAATAAGGGGGCTAGACTAAAAGTTTCATTAAACAGAAAGATTTCAGTTACCTATTTGATGCGTATAACAAATCTCCCACTAGACAACACTGAAAATGGAGACTCAGGGAATGAAGTGAGCTATCTCTAGAAGGTAGCAGAGCTGGGAATGCATCCAAGGTTGTTGTTACAATTACATTACTCTTTCTATCATCCTACAGCAGCTTCAAAGGTTCCCAAATTTACTCTACCTCAGTGAACTCCTCAGGTTATCCCACATCTAATCCTTCTGAAAAAAACATTATCAATGCAATCTTTAGATAGTGTTGATATTCATCCCAAGTCAAGGCTACGGTGACCTAATTCTCCCAAACCTGATGGGAAGGAAATTCTCTACAAATAGTACTCATTTGGGAAGGTAGTCCAGCATTCTGGAAAGAACAGAGGTTTTATAGAATCACACAAATAAATCAAAGTGTCAATCCCACAGAATGAGCTAACTCAGTGCTGAAATTTTCCTAGTCTTTCTACTTACAAAATGACATCACATCCATGTATAGCATATAGAGATGGGTGGGACTCAAAATATTCATCAAGCCTGATAAGTACTCATGAGATGAGTAAAATGCTAGCTCCTTTCCATTCTTTCTTTGGCTGGTGTACAAATGATAGCCCTCATGCATTATAACACAATCAAGATTAATTGTAAGATTAAAAAACATGCAAATGAATTCATTTTGTTTGCACTATCTCAGAACTACTGATTTCAATATACTTTTTCTTTCATCTAAAGAACTAAGGACAAATTCCTGAATTCTTACACTGAATTTTAGTGAAGAGATTGATGATGGGAGAAATTACTGCAACTCAGCCTGCTCTTTTCATATCACTTTAGGACAAAAGCATTCATTATGTCTAACATACTTTAGCAAGAGTTCTCCAAGTGTGTGATAGACTGTTAAGCCCACTGACCATGTAACTCAAGTCACAAGCAGATTTAAGCAAGTGACTATCTGAGGGCTTAGTAGGAGTGAGCGAAATGAAAGGTGAGGGAGTTGTGTTTGACAGTAAGTGGGTGGGGGTGGAGCTTTCAGAAATAATAAAGTCTTTTCATGGGAGTTCAATCTGGCCTTGCTGGTAGAGAGAAATTCAACAAGGAAACTTGTCTTACAAATTTTTCATAGACCTTGTGCAAGTTAAGTCCCTACCCTTATGGAAATGCACGCGTGTGCTGAAGGCTCAGAGGAAATTGGGAAAAACAGGTGCATTCGTGCTTGATTTTTCCATGTTTGTTATTCAATAAAAGCACAATGAGTGATGAATCCTATATCTAATTACCATATATGAAAGAACTTTTTGGATTTTTGTAGCCCAGAAGTGAAAATAATTGTCATTCAGAAAAGGTAAATGTTATAATGAGGCTAAGATGACTTGACTGATTTTCCCTGATATCCTACGTCTATTTAGGAAAACTGACTTTTCATAGACTTGAGATGATTTTTTGATGATAAAGTCATCTCTTACTCTGAGAAACATCTTAAATAAATTTACCTGCTACAAATAAGGATAACAATATGCAACAATAAATATTGTCGTAGCTCCTATTATATGTAAAAGATTGTGCTGGGACTTGCAAGGGATGAAAACACAGAGCAAAACTATTTACTGACTTTAAGGTGCTCATAATCTAGTATTATAGATGACCTTATGAACAGCGATTATAACACACTATTTCCTATTTCCATTCACCTGAGAACAGCTCCCTCTGAGTTTCCCATGTCCTAATTCTTCAAGGCTCAGCTCAAATCTCATGAAAAACTTAACCAGCCATTTTTTAAGTTAAAAAAAATTCTCTTCAATTTCCCAGAGCTCCTTATCTACCCTTTTTTATATTACTTATAACTTCTCATTTTATGATGTTATCATTATGCTCTTGGTCATGAAAAAGCCAAGTCTTTTATTTTTTTTAAGATATATCCTCTTAAAGCAACTAACCTCAAGGATAAAGAAAGGATCCTTTGGAGCTGTCAGGAAATAAGAACAACTCAATTACCAAGAGGGAAAAAATAAAGCTGACCTTAGATATCTCCACAGCAACATTCAATTCTAGAAGGTGGTGGAGTAGTGCCCACAAAATCTTCATGGGAAAAAGGAATAACCCAAGTTTTTAATATCCAGCCACAGTGTTGTCTGAGTACAAACACTAACAAAAAAACATTTCTTAACATACAAGAATTCAGGGAATATTGTTCTCATGAGTGCTTCTTGAAGAATCTCACACAACAGAGAGGTATTTTTGGAAAGACTATGCAAAAAGATTAGTACTGAAAGTTGAATCTACTTTTTTGTGAAACAAAGATTTAAATGCATGCAAGGATTGAGGTGACAGAAAAGAAGGTAAATAATACATACTCTCATCACCTGTGGGAAAGTGAATAAGTATGGTCATTTCCATATGTCCAATGCCAAGGATAAGGGATATTTTTAATACCTCAAAATAAGTAATGGGGTATAAGTCTAATTAACAGCTTAAAGTAAAACACTAAGAAATATTATGTAATTAACTAAAATCAGGTACAGAAGTAGAAGGAAGAGAAATATAAAGAGGAAAGAAATTAATTCCATCTTTGGTTATAGTGGGGAATCAACCACTGTTTAAAGAAATAGAGGATTGAGACTATTTAGATCTTAAAAGTTATACTAGGTGAAGAATACCAATCTCCCAATTCGCAGAAGCAACACACACACACACACACACACACACACACACATTCCAGTACACAAAAACAGAGTACAAAAAGCCTTAAAGACAGAAAAGCATAACATGAAAAAAATATGACACAAATAAAATTAAATATAGTATATAGTCCCTACTAATAGCTCCAAGAGGGCAGGGTGGTCCGTTTGTTTTGGTCACACTTAAGTCCCAAGACCCTGGGACAGTGTCCGGTTCATGACTGGTATGAAAAAAACTCTTTAAAGAATGAAATGCATACATATTAAAGAAGAAGATTTTTAAGTTGCATTAAACAGCATAATGTACTCTGTACTATATAGAGGAAAGACACCTAATGTAAAGTGCTTAAGAAAATTTGAAATAAAATAATGGCAAAAAAATATACCAGGCCAATGTAAACAAGAGGAGAACAAAAGTCCTTGTTTCTGGACACCTGGCTGGCTCAGCTGGTTGAGTGGCAAACTCTTGGCTTTGGCTCAGGTCATGCTCTCAGGGTCCTGACATGCAGCCCTGCTCAGCAGGAAGTCGGCTTGAGATTCTCTCCCTCTACCCCCCCCCACCCTGCCCCGCTCATACTCACTTGCTCACTCTCTTTCTCGCTCTCAAATAAATAAGTCTTAAAAAAAGAAAAAACTTATTGTCTTAACAATAAGGTGAAGGTGAATTCAAGGCAAAAAAAATAGTTCTTTAAAAAGGCGAGATTATCATTTAAAATGATAAATATTTAATGAAACTATATAGATTGAAGAGTTATAATCAGATAGGTACCAAATAAGCAGCAACCTTCATAAATTTAAACACTAATAAATAAGACAGATTGTAATAAAAAGTAAAAATGGATCTCCTTTACTAGTGGCCATAGAACATTCATAAAAACTGACTTATTTATGGTTACACACAAAACACAAACAAAATAGGAGAAAGAGTAAAGGCAACCTTCTCTGATCATATAGTGACAGAACTAATAATAAAACTGTAAAACAAAATCTGATATTTTAAAATATTTATAAGGATATCTTCAGTCAAAAAAGCAATCAATACCAAAATTATATTACATCTAACTACCAATAATGAAAATATACTGCATCAGAGTCTATAGGACATAGCGGAGACATTGCTCAAGAACATGTCATTGCATTAAATATTTATATAAGCACACAAGTACAAAAATAAATGCTAAGCATCCATCTTTAGAAATTAGTTAAAAGATTAATGAAGCCTAAGGAAAGCAGAAGTGAGACTATTAAAATGATTAAAACAGAAATTAATGAATTAGAAAGGAAATGGTAGAATTAGTCAATAAATATAAAAGCAGAATCTCTGAAAAATAAAATACTATTAATACAAGAAATATTTTTAGCTACCAGGATTTCTTAACCTTGGTAGTCATGAAGATTGTTCTTTGTTGTAAGTGCTTGGCCTTGGCCTACACCTACTAGATGCCATTGCCACTCCCCTTACTCCACTGTAACAACCAAAAATGCCTATGGACGTTGTCAATTGTTCCTTGGGGCAGGGGTTGTCAAAATTGCCCCAACTGAAACCACTGAATCAACCTAATCAAAAGTAAAGGGGGGACGCCTGGGTGGCTCAGTGGGTTAAGCCTCTGCCTTTGGCTCAGGTCACGATCCCAGGGTCCTGGGATCGAGTCCCACATCGGGCTCCTTGCTCAGTGGAGAGCCTGCTTCTCGCTCTGCCAGCTTGTGCTTTCTCTCTCTTTCTCTGACAAATAAATAAAATCTTGAAAAAAAAAAAACTTAAAAAAAAAAGTAAAGGGAAAAGGCACAAATATCAATGTAAGAAATAATAAGGAAAACAATCAGTCATGGAAAATAAAAGAATCAGGAGAGATCATTTTAATAAATTCTGCAAATTAATATAAAACCTTGGTAAAATTGACAGCACCATAACAAAATGAAATTAACAAAAATAGAAAACAACATACAGATTATTGAAGAAGAAAGAATATTATCAAAATGTAACTATCTAAAAATAACAAAAACAAATTAACCCCTACTATTTAAATACTGCTTCTTTCTCTCAGGTATACTTGGCCATATAATTGAGTAAGAGAAAAAAAAAATCTTGGAAAAAAAAAGATTAAGGAGATAAAATTAATATTATTACACAGATACTGTTTCCCAGGTGATAAAATTGTTCACCTTAAAAAAAAAGAAAAAGTGAATTTTACTGAGCAGGTATTGAAAACAATGAGAGATTTCAGTAATTTAGCTCAGGATAAAATTAACATACAGAAATTATTATCTTTTATGTATATAAACAACCTCGTTTATAAGAGAATATGCAAGAAAAACACAATATAGGAATAATTTTGATAGTAAATTTTTAGGATCTATATTAAGAAACCATCAACAGGCTTCTGAGGGATACAAAAGAATACCATGTGCTTAAATAGGCAGATGGAAGTACATAAAGATGTCAACAAACCCTCAGTCAATCTGTAAATAAAATATCAACAGGAAACTAGAACATTGGAAAAATAAACCAGAAATAATAGCTAGGACAATCATGGAAATGAAGAGTGATTTGGGAGGGAGAGAGGGGAGAGGTAGACTTACTGATATTAAAAAAAAAAAACAAACAATAAAAACAATGTAAAGTGACAATACTTAAATCAATGTGGATACTGGGATTTGCACAATGAAGCAGATAAAAGTACGGAACTCAAATAAGTAAAGAATATGTGTATATTTAAGGTGGCATTTCACACTAATGGAGAAAAGATGAATTATTCAAGAATTTGTGTTGAAACACTTGGGTAGCTCTATGGAAAAAAATTACCTCAGGATAAATTCCAAATATGTAAGATTTAATTATAACATTTAAAACCACAATTTACATATTTTAAATGAATTTAAATGACATTGGAGTAAGAAAGGCATTTTCAGTGTGATTTTTAAATATCTCAGAAGCTATAAAAGAAAGATTAAAAAAATGTTGACATCTTTATGTTGTTGAGTTTGTCAAATACTTGGTACTCATGAAAATGCAAACATTTCTGTACAGAAAAAGCACCATTAACTAAGTCAAAAGTTAAGAAGAAAAATAGGAAGCATTTCCAATGGCCGATTTTCACAATATATAAAGAGTCCCTTTAAATCAATAGGTAAAAGGCAAAGATCTAAATAGAAACAAGGGCAAAGACAGGTGATCAAAAAAAAATCAAAATAATGCAGCTCTTAGCCATTTCTCTTGCAATATACTAAAAGTCATATATCCTAAGTGAAGTAAACATCAATGCTACAGTGAATAAAAATTTTCACCCAACAAATTCAGAAGTTACATAGCTCACTGTGTTAGTGAAGCTGTGGAAAAGCTGGCACTGTCATATATTGCTTTAAGGAGTGTAGCTCTGTACTAAATCTATGGAATTTTTGGCAATATCTAGCAAAAGTACAAATGTGCTGCTTTCCATTTCATTTTCAGTAATTCACAGATATACTTTAAAATGTGCACCAATACTTAAGTTTAATGACACTATTATTGTTTATAACAGCAAAAAAAAAAAAAAAGAAAATGAAGCTAAACATCACCAATATGAGATTGAAAAAAATCATGTATGGCAAAATCTGTAACGTAATAACCACATGGCTTAAAAAGTACAGAACCTTTGGGTACCAGGGTGGCTCAGTCGGTTAAGTACCCATCCCTTGGTTTTGGCTCAGCTCATGCTTTCATCAGGGTCATGAGACCAAGCCTGCATTAGGTGGGAGTCTGCCTGAGATTCTTTCCTTGTCCCCCTCCCTCCTCCTCTGTTTCTTCCCCTGTTCGTGATCTCTCTCTAAAATAAATAAATAATGTCTTTGAAAAAAAAAAGGACAGAAACTTCTTGTGTACTGATATGGAATAATCTCCAAGAAATGTAGTTAAGTGGAACGAGCAAAGTGGAGTGGTACTGTGATTACCTTTTATAATAAAGTGGGGTAAATAGACATATTTGCTTATATATGGAAATGGAAACCTCTCAGCTACACATAAGAAAGTGATGACATTGGTAGCCTATAGGAAAGAGTGGCCAAAGATAGGTAAAATGGAGATTTTTTTTTTTTTAGTGAATACTGTTTTATATCTTATGGTTTTGAGGTAAGTGAATATATACTTCTTCAAAGGTAATGCATAATTTTATTATTTTTTTAAGGATTTTATGTATGCATGTATGTATGTATGTATGTATTTGAGAGAGAGAGCATGAATGGTGAGGGAGTAGAGGGGAGGGAGAAGGAGGGAGAAAGAATCTCAAGCAGACTCCCCACTCAGCTGCAGAGCCTGACATGGGGTTCCATCTCACAACCCTGAGATCATGAGCTGAGTATAGACCAAGAGTCAGACACAACCGACTGAGCCACTCAGACACCTCAAAGGGTTATGCATCACTTTTAAGTAGTGGACAAAAGTTCAATTTGATAAACATGAAAGAAAGCATCCATGACAAAATCAGATGAAGCCAAAACAAATGTTGATTTTGAGATGCAGAATCCAAGCTTATGTGATTTTTTTTTAATTTAAAATTCATGTTGACAAATCCAACGGACAGAGCTATAAATAGCTATGTATAGCTTTACCCTATGGATCATAGCACTACATTCTGAACTTCTTCTGACCAAATGGTTATTTTCTTCACACAGACAGGATGTTATCTCCCAAACAAACCGACACTTCCCTCCTTTTGAAGACACTAATTCCAAAACTTCTACTGTAACTGTGACTGATGCCCCTTTCCGCTAATTTTGAACCTCAGAAATATTTAAGCAGGCAGTCATTATGTATTTGCTCAAGCACAACTTATTATTTACTCAGCAGACATTTATTGGGTATCTATCAATCACATGCCAAATAGGATGGAGGGCACTGAGAACAGAAAGATGCAAAGTAATGGTCCTCACTCTTAAGGAATCCGCGTGGTAATCATACAGGGAGACCAGGAAATGGTAGGATTTACTGTAGTTTGTTCTGTGTTGGAATAATAGTGATAGCAATAAATGTAGGAGGAGTTTGGGAGAGGGAAGGCAATTATAATTCTGGAGATTCAGAGGGGGCTTCACAAACCAGAGAACATTCTTCCTCTCCTAGATCTCTTAAGAGTTAAGAGTGACAATCATATCGTTGGTTCATGGTACTTGAATACTAAAAGACTGAATATACATGATAGTAAAAAAAATGTGATCAGTGGATGAATGAAGTTTTGACTTTATAGTTGGGAGATTTCTGTTTCATATCCACTTTGCTTATCATCATCTTCCAGTAAATTTGCTTGGAATGGTATTGGGATTGTGTCAATAGCCATCCATGCCAAAACATTAGGGACTTTGTGAGAATTTATAACCAACTGTCTAGAATTCCCAGTTCTTTGGAATCCCACCTCATTAGAAAAAGCCATGTTATTTAACACCTTCAGAACATAAAAATAATTTCAAAACATCAACTAAAAATTATGGGTTTAGTTTGAAAATGGTCCTTCCAAAAGCATGCTCCAATCCAAGGTAAATAGTCATGAATTAAAAATATGAATACCAAAAAATATGAATATCATCATTTATCTTCTTAGAATAATAATTAATAATTGGAGTATAAAAATATTAAAAGGAGAAAGATTCACTTAGACTATAGGTGATATCACTGACCAGTAAAAGCAGTACAGGGAAAAAACTGATCTTTAACCAAGGGAGCAAATATAAATATATAATATGGGGGGAAATATATAAGTGAAGCAAATCCTTTCATACAGGGGATTTTCAGGGACTCAACACCAAGCATAACCATTTAAATCCAAATTCCCCTGAATCCTATACTACCATCTATGTAGTTCTGAAAGTCTTAATATTTTGTAGATGGAGACATACACTCCTCGACTAAAGATTTTAAGAACTCATTTTTCAGATATTATGACAGGCCTTCCCATGCAGTGCCTGGTTCTAGTTGATATAAATGTTAAAGTGATAAGGAAACCTAAAGCAACTTCCAAGCAACAGAACGAATGTGGAGCCCAGAAGCTCAGTGACGTGGGAGGGCACTGAGACACGCTGACGGGTGCTGCTTGCCCAATCCTGTAGGCACATTTCCAGACTAATCCCAAATACTCAACAAGCAGACTTACTAATTTGGTATCCCCCAAAGACTTCAGCACTGAAGAATTGTTTCTTCATTATAAAGCATTAAATGGATAGGTAATTTTGTATTTCTACCTGGCTACAAAAACACTCAAGAGTCTGTTAGTTTAAAGGTCATTGTATTTTGCAGTTACCCATGCGTGCAATCAGATTTGGCTCAGTGGACTCTGCTCTCCTCACAAGCATGCATACAATACTATTTAAAGGTCAGCCAACTTTCACTGTCAGAACGGTGTAAGGAGAGAACACCAGTAACGTGGGTCTCCATGATGACACACATTTCACTGACAGCTTTCTGAAAAACACACCTAGAGATCAGTGGCAGGAACATGACAATTCAGGGTTAAGAATTTAACAACTGCATCTGTTATATGATTATTGATTCTACCATATATAATGAGGAATATGGGAAAAACTGAAGACATTAACTATGGAAAGCATTTAAAAGAAGAACCAGTCAACAATTTCTGTGTGGCTTCATGGAGAGATTAAGACCAAATGAGTGACACAGATTTTGGCTTTAAATAAGACCTTATCAATAATGAGGGATGTTGAAAACGAAATACGGTTAGCTTCTGAAAGTAGAGTTCCTGCAGTGAATACCTGAAGAAGTTAAACTATCTGACCCTTCAGGACTCTTTCTCCTTTCATATTCTATGATCAGTCATAGGAATTCTTAGGGAGGGATATTTTTTTTTCTGTTGCTTATTACCATTTAGTATCAGAGGAGCCAAATTAATCACCTCTACTTTCCAGAGGACAAATTTCATCCATTAGGTATGAGATACAGTTCAAAGGGGAGCAAAATGAAATTCACAAATGGGAAATTAATGAACAGTCATTAAAGGATCTGGACATATTTAACATACATACTGAACTGGAAACATCATGAAGGATAATCTCAAATGTTTTTGAAGCTATTTCAAGATATATAGATGTAGCTCAACATGACATTTTTCGTATTCTCCATGCAACTGCTTTCATCTATCCTGACATCTTCAAGTTATCTGAATATAGGAAGTATCACTACTCATGTTGTACAAGGATTAACACTGAATATACTTATCACATTCTCTGGAATGTGGCTTAAAGCTATCCTGAGTTTCTCAGACAGTTAAGGTGTGGGGGTTTTTGTTGTTTGTTTTTTGTTCTTAGCTTTTTTTAATGATCTAAAAGTTTCCCTCTAATGGTCTTCTGGACTAATAGTCATTATATTACTATACATATATATCAGAAGGCAATTTTTCAGAGGTCACCATGTAATTGCCTAACATAATTAAATTGGTCTATCGTCAAATCCTACCTAGTTGATGAACCATATTTACTATTGCCACTTTTGATCTACCATTATAATCAGTGGTCGTCTATTGGTAGCCAAGAGCTTTCAATAGCTTAGTTTTAGTAGCTATTTTCAATATAAGACTTGGTTATAGAATGTACAAGTCATGATAAATCAGTCAGCCATCACTAAAATGAAACTGTTCTAGTCAACAATGAATGTGGAGGTATTTTTTATTATAAAGTTTATATAAATCAACACACTATAGTACTGTAATTACAATCTAAGCTCTTTGAGAGAGGGTATGTGAAATAACCCTTATGGCCCTTAGCAGAGCATCTTCCACAAAGCAGATGTTCATTAAATGTAAGCTAAATTAATCAAATATTATAGAAAAATTAGGTGTAAATCAAGTATTGTTTTAAAAACTTGTCAGTAGTGCGTATTGAGTGTATGTATTGCATGGAGCACTGGGTGTGGTGCATAAACAATGAACCTTGGATCACTGAAAAAATTAAATTAAATTTTTAAAAATTGTCTGTAATTATACTCATATACAACATTGCATGCAGGAGGTATTCATGTGAGTCAGAGATTGAGCTTAGTCAAACAATTCCTGCGTGTCAAATTTGTGGTATAATTTCCTGACTCAGCTCTCCCAGAGTATTTAAAATATAGTGAAAGGATTTCTCTATATTTCATCAACAGTGGGTAGGGTCTGAAATACTATTTTTACATAGGCAATACCGAGACCTTAAGAACAGAAGAGATTTTTTTTTTCAACACATAGAATCTGCTGGTTCTTATGAATGACTGTGGAAACTCCAGCTTTAGTTGCTAAGGAACATAGATTATTTTGTAGGATGCTCGAAAAGACATTATTTGTTCTGATTCTTTTGATGAGTTGAGACTGTTCACACAGTATCTTCAGAATGAAAAGAATAACCCTCTTGCTTCCTCTGATGGCATGGTGACTACAAAAAGGGGAGCGGTATGTGAGGTGGCCCTCTCAATGCCTTTGAACAATGAGGCAATCATTACAACTTGCATTCCATCCATTTTTATGTGACACTGACCAAAGGGAGTATGGAGCTTCTTTCAAGTATTTGCATCAAAAGATACTGAATGGCTTCATCCTCTTTGTTATACTACAAAAAAAGATTCAACCAATGAGAGAGGCTTGAGTCTAACCTGAACATGAGAATGTCTTACACATGGATATCATTGCTCTGATATTTTATTATTATTTTTAAAGATTTTATTTATTTATTTGACAGAGAGAAAGAGATCACAAGTAGGCAGAAAGGCAGGCAGAGAGAGGGCGAAGCAGGCTCCCTGCTGAGCAGAGACCCCCCCAATGCAGGGTCCCAGGACCCTGAGATCATGACCTGAGCCAAAGGCAGAGGCTTTAACCCACTGAGCCACCCAGGCGCCCCTGCTCTGATATTTTAAAATACTTTTTAAAAAACAATATTTTTATTGACTCATATATATACTCGATTCTCCATTCTTCTTAGTATTTGATGTAGGCACTCACAGGGATAATCTGAAACAATGACAATTAAAAAAACATTTATACTGAATCTGGGCTTATATTAAATATGACACATAACCTAACTTTTTAGGGGAAGCCAAAGTGGGATCTTCTATTTCTGTTTATTCTGATGATCTTTCAAATTTGGTTTTCTAGCCCTGAATATGCCACATTTAGTAAAGAAAATAAAAACATGCTTTTAATTGTGGGATATAGTCTAGCAATAATTATTAGCTTAAGTAAGTACACAGAAAAAAAATGAGTCATGATTTTGATGGGTTTGATATAAGTTATAGTCAAGACAAGAAAATAGCACCTTCATAACTGACCACCAGAGGATATCCACTTAATATTATACACCTTAAGAAAATAATGCCACAATTAAAAACAAATGTAATTTTTGATAAATATTATTAAAGTATTACAAATTAAATTAAATTAAATTATATTTAAATTAAATTATAAAGTCAATTCCTGCCTTAAATTCTGATCATACCTTATATACCTAAATTAATGAGAATAATTTTTATTTCCTGCTAACATTTATTCAATGATAATTATAAATATTTAGAATATTGCTTTTTTGGGGAAATTTTAGATATATTCATTATCAAAACTAGTAGGGGACTGTACCTACAAATTTCCTTTTCTAGAGAATCTAAACACCATAAAAAATGAATGCTTTTTTCATGCTTTAAAAAATTGAATAAATTATGGGACAAGTAATTCTACTTTGGAGGTTTTTAGATTTATGCTGAACTACAAAGGAAGGATACAACTTACATGTCTGTTATTTAAAATTGAACACAGAGAATTAAATACACAAGAGCCAAAGACATTTTTTTTCTTCCAGAAAGAAAGAACTCCTACAGATGCAGAAATTATCTGCAAGATATTTAATTATTGGTGTCTGGATAGTGATATCCAGAAAAAGCAAAAGCAAGGGATGCTATTTCTTGTGGGAGAAAACATGTCATTGTTTAAGGTAGTGGGCTTTCAACAAAGGAGATCAATGATCTCAAGCTAAAAATGAGTCAATAATGGAAAACTATTGGGACAAAAATTGACATATTTTGTCCCTTTCTCAGAAATTTCTTTTGTCTCACCACAGCACACATTTGCTGCTGATCAAATATTCCAGGCCCATCCAACTCATACAACTCAGCAAGATTCTCCCAGAAAGAGCTACTCACCCATTTAAAAAAAAAAAAATGTACATCCCTAAAGTATACCACATGGTGATTTGATGGAAATATACACAGTGAAATGATTACTACTGTCAAGCAAATTAACATATCTTCTCACATAGTTTTTTGTGTGATGATAGCACCTGAAATCTATTCTCTCACCATTTTTCTTTCCCTTTCTTAGAGCAGTGAGTGTTCCATGCAAGTACTGCCATTGATGAGAACCTTACCATTATTCTGCTAGAGAGGAAGTTGTGTTTTTGTGTCATAGTCATGCTGTGTATTGCCCTTAAATCCATTATACTATTACATTTCTAAATTTGACTGTAACATAGGAGTATTAATTCATTCAACAACTTTGGAAATATATTTGACACCATCTACTAAAGCTAAATATATGACCAACCATATGACTTAGAAATTCTACTCCTATGCAAATTCCGAAGACAAAGAACTATACAGGGCCACCAAAAAAAAAAAAAAAAAAACTAAAATGTGCCTAGCACCTTTATTCATAATATCCCCAAGTTGGAAGTAACCTAAAATCCACAAGAATGCCTAAGCAAAGTATGATATGTTCATAGGAAGGAGTACTGCTACATAAAAATAAAAATAAATTAACTAGAGATTAAACCTAAAACTGCACTAAAAAAGAAAGTCTTAAAACAATTACTAACAAAAACAAAAACTAAAAAGAAACATGATCTTAGAAACATTAAATTTCTTTTTAAAAAAGATTCAAATGAGAACATGTAGTATACCGTTTAAATGAAGTTCAAAAATAGACAAAAGTGATTTATGTGGTAAAAAATCAGAATGGTAGTTAATTTTTGGTGGGGGTTTTTCTGTGAAGGGGCACTAGAAAAACTTCTGAGGGTGATGGAGTGGTTCCATATATCTGGGTCATACTATACAGAAATTTTGTGTTTAAGATTTGAGCACTTTGTCTGTAAATAATATCTCAAAAATAAAGCATATATAATTATTTGGGACCTAGTCTGTGCTAGGTTTTCATGTAAGAACTGGTGATAGACTAATGAACCAGATAACACTTATGCATTTAATTATTTTTCTGTGATTTTTTTTTAAACATAGACTGGGGGTTCTGTGAAGTTAGAGAACAGTATGATTCATTTTTGTATTCTCAATATCTAGAGTAATAGCAAGGTAATCAGTAAGTGTTTTGGATTAATGCCTTCATGAGTTAAAAAAAGTTATTTAGTTATAGTTAGTACATATCTCCTCTTGCTAGATTTTCTTAAACATAAACTACCTGTTTTCTTTTTGCACCACAAATAAAAACCTCTCACATTTATATTGTCTTCTAAACACAGAAAAGAAAGAAGTTTTAACAGCAACACATTGTCCCTATGAAGTGATGCTTAAAAGAAATAAAGCTGAATCTATACAGGAAATAGTTAAAAAGATGTCAAATCTTCAAAATCATGAAATTATTTTATAATGGAATTATGACCAGATATTTTTTCTCCAAAAATAAGTGCCAGAGATGTTTTAAATGTAATCAAAGAAGAAATACTTTATTGACAGGATGATAAAATACCCAGGCTCTTAAGAAAGGATATAGTACTTTCAGCCCTAGAGTGACAAAGAGGATAAAAATGTATGTACTTAGGTTGGTTGCTTCTAACTATAATCAATGGCTCTGTCAAGGAGCTTTTTACTGCCAACTATTTCAGAAATAATCACTTGTCGTCAAGTAATACAATGAAATACAATGATCATCTTTATTTTGATCAATGTCAACCATAGTAAAAAATTGTGACTAGATAATCAGGAAAAATATTCTAAAAACTACTACTTAATTCACATGAGACACATACCTTTATGAAAGTGGAAAAAAAAGAACCCCAAAAAGATTAATCATAATAAAAAGCATTATATCAAGTACGATTTTCATGCTATTGCCTTTCTAACATTGCTCTCCTTATACCCTGAGGGAAATGGTTCAGTCTTAATACCAAGGAAAGCAACAAAAAGGAACTAAATCCTACTGACAAGTTAGTTGTTTAGTAAATATTTCAGGACTATGAAATGCATTCCCTTGAAAATGTATTTATGAATCGATCAATGAATTCAAAGATCATTTCTGACCAATGGCATTTATAATATATCAAAAAATCATCTGATCTCCTACTTTGGCACTGTTAGAGAAATAGACCTAACTCTGGATGAGGAAATATGGTCTGATTTCCCAGAGCTCCTGAAACCTGAAATCTTACTCTCAATCGAATACTTTACAGAAGTTCTCGGTCACCTATTCCAAACCTCCAAAAGATAATATTTCTGAGATCAGACAGACCATTTTGTTGATACTGAAATTTGCTCCCAGACATGGAACAAATCCCACTGAAGAAGAGGGAAAGGGAAAGAGGAATTGACAAATTATGAATCCTGGCAAGAGCAATATATATTACATAAGCTTAGTTAAAAAAAAAGTGGCAACAGGAAGGGAGATGGGATATTATGAAAGGAAAAATGGAAGGACAGAAAGATGGACAGAAAAAAAGAAATAGTGAATTTTGCTGTAGCCAACACTTTGAGGAAATTAGGATGTTCTATTGATTTTCTGTAAGATGTGTCCAGAAACGCAAATTAAAGTCAATACAGGAATTAATAAAAAGGATTGAAAAAAGTGGTTGAGTTTGGCTGAAACTCCTGAGGTTTGGAGGAGAAGATGGATGTTATTTAAATTATGTATTGAACCCTGCCCCCTCATGTTAATTTAGGGAAAATTTGAAGTTTTCCTGAGACTCCCAGCATAAAAATCATAAAAATGTTTCCTCAAATAATAAGTTCAGCTATGAAACTGATTTACTTTAGAAAGGCAATTAATCATGTATTAACATTAGCATAACATTTTTTTCATTTATAACTTTTTGAAACAGCTATATGTAACATCACCTTAGTAGTAGTATGCATTTCTGTAAAAGTGATAATACGTATTCAATTTCACATGTCACAGGTATTTTCAGCATAGTAACACACAGTATAGGGTATGTGATAAATTTATCACTTAATATAATCACAGAGGTATAAAAAGAAAAAAGATAATCACAGAGGCTATAAGGAAGCATGTACAGAGGACAATGCATTGGATCTGATATTGGACAATAATACCCTACAATATATCTTTAAACTCAACATATCTGATTCTATAAATGGGCAGAAGTCAAAACTGTCAAGCTAATATGTAAATATTGAAAGATCAAGTTGAGAGGTGCCTGGGTAGCTCAGTCAGTTAAGCGTCTGCCTTCAGCTCAGGTCATGATCCCAGGGTCTGCCTCTCCCTCTCCCTCTGTGTGCGTACTCTCTCTTTCACTCTCTCTCAAAAATAATTTAAAAATCTTAAAAAAAAAATCAAGTTAGTAGATATCAAATGTTTACATTAGAATAATGATTTAAACTTCTCTGTTTCCACCCTTAAATGTTTAATCATTCAATCAGAAGATGTAATAACAAATAAATGAATACATAATTTCTTATGATTTGGTTTACACTGAACACACATTATACCTCTCTGTATTGCTTGCAATATTGGATAACATTGCACAATTCTTGCTAAGGTTCTACTGCTGTGTAGTGTATATCATGTTATACCCTAGGAGAGATGAGAGGCATTGATGTAAAGTGACAAGAAGAGTTTCAACTCAGGAGGCACATGGGTTAGGGTATGAATTGTGATTCCACCATTTATTATCTGTGAGACCTTGGAAAAATACTTTATCTGCCAAAACTTCAGTTTCCTCATCTGCAAATGAAAGTTAAAAGCAATTCTCTCTCATATGCATAAAAGGTTATGATAAGCATTAAAAGAAATGCTGCAGACACAGTATTTCTCAAACTGCTGGCCACATTGTATATAAGACCTCCTTATAGGGTTGCTATTATTATTAAAGTAACGGAAAACTTAAGATGATTAATATTATATACACTGTGAACTTTTTGCACATACAGTAGCAAAAGCCAATAAATGGGTTTTGCAGTGAGGAAACATATTCAATTAGGATCTGAGGAGAGAAAACATTTCTGAGGTTTACTATATTAATGCACTAATAAGGTACGTTATTATCAATGTTTATTGATATATATAACATAATTAGGTTATTATATATAATATATAATATTGATACATATAACATATATAATATAATTAGATGTGCTAATACTTACAGGTACGCTGTAAGTCAATTTATAGGGGGAAAAATGGTTATGGTATGAAAAAGTTTGCATTATCAAAGCACCATAGGCATAATATTGATGTGTATATCACAGACAGCATAAATTTTTACAATTAATTAAATTTACATTCAATGTGATAAAATTTAGATTCAAGTCAGATTGTTTTACATGTCAATTATAAGCACTATTTAATCTCCTACTATTTTTTTATTTGCAACCTCTGATGAGTCATCAAAGGTAAACCTCATCTAATTGTTTAAAAGTAATGATTAAATGTTATATTTGCCAAGGATTAAAATTTAAATTGTTCTCATGCCTGATCCCAGATAGTTTTCAACATAGAAGAGAGAAATCTGTTACATTTAATCTAAATATAGCCATGCACATACATTTTTCCTTGAGAGGTACATCGTAAGCCTATGGAAACCCTCCAGTGGCCATTAATGCCCTTCCTGGGGTTATACAGCATCTAATGAGTACACTCACCTGGCAAGACCCTGGTTAGTATTCCACAAGGAAATAAAACAGCTATTAAATGAGCTTTACAGAGTCTTCCAACATGAGTTCTGGTGGGGAAGGAAACTGCACGTCACTTCTGTTAGGGCCTGTCTGGTTGTGCTATTCGAAATGATGAATTCATTGTCATAAATACTCAGGTTTAGGCCAGAGAGTACAGACTCATTTTGTCGGTTCTTGACCTGCCATGGTCCTCTATTACAATTGTATCCAATGAGCTACAATGTGCCAGGGTCTTAATTCCCATGTAACTGAATCATTCCTCTCATTTCCAACTTTTGCTTTATAAATTTACATAATTTTATAATAATTAAATCACTGAAACTCTCAATAATCTGGCCAAGTATACACTGTTCTTTTTGGAAAGGAGATTATATATAAGGAGAAATCCCTTGTTATTTTTGCAATAATTTACCCTCTTGATTTGTACCCTTGACTCAAATCCAGTGCTGGGGTGCCTGGGTGGCTCAGTTGGTTAAGCAACTGCCTTCGGCTCAGGTCATGATCCTGGAGTCCCAGGATAGAGTGCCGCGTCGGGCTCCCCGCTCCAAGGGCCCGCTTCATGGGGAGTCTGTTTCTCCCTTTGACCTTCTCCCTGCTCATGCTCTCTCTCACTGTCTCCCTCTCACATAAATAAATAAAAAATCTTAAAAAAAAAAAAAAAAGGAGCACCTGGGTGGCTTAGTGGGTTATGCCTCTGCCTTCGGCTCAGGTCATGATCTCAGGGTCCTGGGATCGAGCCCCACATCGGGCTCTCTGCTCAGCAGGGAGCCTGCTTCTCCCTCTCTCACTCTGCCTGCCTCTCTGCCTACTTGTGACTCTCTGTCAAATAAATAAATAAAATCTTAAAAAAAAAAAATCCAGTGCTGCATTTGCACACACACACACACACACTCACACTCCCCCCCATAGCTGACAGTCTTGTTAATATGTGAATATTTTTATGTTTTATATTCACTTATAAATAGAAATTTATTTACAAATATTTCATTCTTGTATTCATATTTTATAAGGTAAGCAGGATATGCATAAATAGCCGTGTCCCTTTACTTGAAAAATGATGCCTAAGAATCTGTATGCCATTTAGTGTAGCATATGTTATATATTTAATGCATTTAATGCAAGAACTTTAAAATTTTTTTTTCTTCTCCTTTCAATATGCTCCTTCTTTGAACCATTTTAGTTGGACCAAAATGAAATACGGAGTCCTAGTGTAAGAGCATAGAAATAGTCAAGTAAGTTATAAAACTCTTATTTGAGAATAATTTCCTTTATGGTTTAATTGATATATTTATTTACAGATAGATGCACAGATGGAAATATGGTAGTACATGTGGATGTGAAGCCCTCTTGTACTCAGGCAATTTGAACTGAGGTAACTTGAGCTTTTGGCTTTCATTTTTTTAGCTTTGATCTGGTTAGAGACTATATGGAAGTCAATATTAGTTTTCATCAAATCTAATTATCAAGTGTGGATTTTAAGCATTATTACCTTTCAGAAAATCTCCCACTTGTACAGCTGTTAGACATAAACCCATAAAATGTAATTATGTTCTAATAGATTAAAATAGAAGATCCTGTTAGTGCTTGGTCTTTGTTGAACCATAAGCCACTATGCAAAGGTAATATAATGTAACTCATTTACCCTCAAAATATGAAATCAGCATCATTATTGCTACATGCCTTTACTAGTTTTCTAGGATTTTATTAGATTCACTAAGTATACTATCTTATCTCCTTTTGGGGAAATCTTATTGGTATTTAAAGCCCTGTCAGAATCTCAGCATTGGTATTTGGCTATGGAACCAGAATTTTCCATTTATGTCTCAGTTTTGCAGCTGTGTTAGATTCAACTTCCTGTTCAACAGCAATCAAAATACAGTCTGTCCATCACCAAATGATCTCCACATCAGTATCAGAGGGATAGATAATGTCTTAATCCCTGTATCAGCTGCATACATATTTCCTGTCATTGTGTACATCTGGTCTTTTGAGTGATTTCTCATAAATCCTTCATACAACATTATCTTAGGATTTTGACTTTAAAATTTTATTTCTTGGTGAATGACTTTCTCCATATCCTCTGCAGCAGCTATTTTGGTTTTCACCTCTGGTAGAATGATTATGTGTAGCTCACCTATATCATGAAGGAATTTTTGGTGCTGATTTTGTTGGTTGGTTGGATTAGCCAAATGTTCTAGTCTTTTGACCAGGTAATTGTTTTCATCATTAAGGAAGAAAGTACCTTGCCAACAGCTTCCATTAGAACAGTATCACAGTGGTAATAGTAAATACTAGCTTTCTCCTCTTTTCATAACAAAAAATACAAAGTTACACATTACAACATAAGATAAGATGAGCTGATTCTAAACAATAGTAAACAAACCATTTTTAAACTTCAGCTTGGCTTCTGAGAGGGCTTGACATTGTAGCAAATGTTTAGGAATTGAACTCCTGAATTCTAATACTTAAGACAGTAAAATACAGCAAAATGAACAGAGGTATTACAAATAAATTGTGTGGAAAGGTATTTTTTGGAACCAAAAAAACTTTATATTAGGAAAAATATAATACATGATCATAAATATAATGAAAAAAGTCAACAATAGCATTATTGTTTTAATCAACACAATTTGTTTATAATAAAATTGTTTTTAAACCATAAGTAGTTTGGAGTACTTTTTTTTTTAAAAAAAAAAAGGTCTGGAAACATAAATATTTGCTATCTTAGCTTTTTGCTCTAATCTTTAGTTTTTTGTTTTTAATTCTTTTGTTGCAATCCATATAAAGATTCAAATTAATTTGAATTATTCTAGTTGTATACCTTTAAAAGAAAATATAAAAGTATTAGTGTGGCTCTAGAGTAGAATAGCAAAAATGAGCAGATTATAGGCTGAAAGTTACTCTACTAGTGATATATGAAAGAAAGCCCTGTTCCACATAAAAAGCAGTGAACAAGAAAATTTTAAAAAACAAAATAACACAAAAAACCAAACAAAAACTCGTGTTTCTAAATTAACTGAATATTGTATGTTGTCATCGGTGCTCAAGCAGTGTGTCACTAAAAATCAGATTTTATCATATATATGTGAGATAGGTATGTGGGGGTTTGCATGTATATTTATCCCCCTCATCTGCAACTCTATCACTATTACTATGTAACTGCAGTTATTCAGCTGAATACATTCTAAGAGAGGATACAAAAATCATTCTCTTGAGATTCCAAGCAAATTACTTTGTTGCATTTACGATCTAACTAGAGTGGCTTTTCTTGTGTCAATTCATTATACCCAAGGGCAATTCTTCTATTTAGTTCCTTTTTCAAGGTCATGGAGTTGAGCTTGATTAATATGGCTGCAAAACAGAATCACATGAGAAAAATATTGGTCTACTATCAGAAAAGGTTTTGTTAAGAAACTGAAAAGGGATATCTTTGTAATGAAAATATTGCATAATAAGATAACAATTGCATTGTAATTTTATTTTTTATTATTTTGGCGTGATGAATAAGAACTATAATAAAAATAGATGTTGAGGCTATGGTTGAATGGTTTTAGAGTGACTTCATATTTGTAAAATGCTGTTGCCAAAATCTCTGTAAAATAGAGGGAAAAAAGAATTTAGTGAGGTGGACACAATAATGTTACTATAAAACCCCAAAAACATTGTATTAGAAAAATGGAAATTTTAAGTCATGAGTAAAATGCATCAAGTCCCTCACAGGCTTTGTACAGCTGAGAGAGAAAAAAAATCAGGGAAAGGTTTGTAGGTGGAGTAGAGGATGGATTCTTTCTTCTCTAAGGAAACCTGTAAATTGAGAATAGTTTAAAATTTTTCCTCAAAAGAAAAACATAATCAAATATTCCTTTTTTTTCCCATGTAAGATATAAGAATCCTATAATCTTTCTTTGTCACAGTTGAAGGAAAAGTTTGCCTAAGCATAGGACAGAGAAATGAAAATAAGCAAGGTGTTGCATTTCATGATGAAGCTAGGGATTCAAACCTAGAACTTTTAAGTCTTAATGCCAGAATTCTTTATCATTAGCCCATCTCACAGGAGAGATTTTATGTGATACTTTCCTAAATATGTCTCCAAGGCATAACTGCCTCCACTGTGGATGCAGTAAATAGAAGACAGAAATTGCAATAAAATGCAGCGCCTTAGCATAAGTTTATTATATAATCAATAGCCTATTATAGATTAATTTACTGTAAGACTTTTTTCCTTCCCCACCCCAATGTTCCATTTCTTTTTATTTTTTTTTAAGATTTATATATTTGAGAGAAAGAGAGCATTAGCAGGGGAAGGGGCAGAGGGAGAGAATACGCAGATAGACTCCCACTGAGCATGGAGCCCGACACAGGGCTTGGTCTCAGGAGCCTTGAGATCAGGAACTGAGCCAAATCCAAGAGCCAGATGCTTAACTGACTGAGCCACCCAGGTGCCCCCATAATGTTCCATTTCTTAAAGCATCTCTATGATAATAAGTAACTCTACCAACCCCCAAACCAAAATCATCATGTCAAATGGGCTAATGCATAGCAAGCTATCTAGCTTTTCCCTTTGTCAAGTAACAAACCACCTGGATTGCCAAACTACAGGATGCCACGTCAGTGTAGTTTGACCAACTGTATCATAGGCACATTCATCTATATAGAGCTACTTACAGCATACCTGATTTTCCCAATTAGCTTGTGTGTCCATGAAGACAACTGCTCTACTTTAGATATCCTTGATCTTTCACAAAATTCTTATTATATCTAATTAGTAGTGTCTAATCAATGGTTAAGAAACCACATTGAACAAATTCTCTCTATCCTCAAGTTGTTTAAAGATGTAACATACTTAACGGGGATTCTTCCTGCTTCAGCTTTATCTAAGGAACCAATATAGAATGCATTACTATATTAAACAAATGCGCATATGTAGATTGGCATAGCTGACTAAAAGGAATATGTTCCATTACTGTTGGACCTCTTAGATACAATAAGCTATAAAGAGAGGTCCAAGGGTCAAAAAGAGGATTTTGGAGAAAGTTTCTGTTTCTGTTGCTGTGCTAGAATTCTTCCTTCTCTCCTCATTATGGAGAAAGGACTGAGGGGTGCCACCTCTTCTGTAGAAGGACACAAAGGACTGGGACTTGAGTTACATCTAAGAAAGTTAATTTTATTAACATGTAAGCTGTATCAGAGAGAGAGAGAGAGAGGGAGAAAGAGTGAGGGAGAGGGATCACCTGGATAGGTTAAATTAGAGAACAGGGGTAAGAGTTGCTCACCACAAGGAGGTTGCCTGTGGACTTCAGGGTATGCAGATGCTGAGGAAGCATCTACCAAGGAACCACCCACCACAGAGATATGAGTCAAGGGAACTGCAGGTAAGAGAAACCAGCAGGGAATCAGTCCTTAATGTCTCCATGAAAATACTCATGAAAAGACATGAAAAGAAAAATTTTTATAGATATTGGCCTGACCCATCCGAAGACATCAGTGTACAATCTGCTAAGGCCCAGGGTTTATGAAGTCACCTAGACAAATAAGACCTGTACTATGTTTATAGCTCCTCTCCCTCCACAAAACACCTAACACAGCAGCTAGACAGTAAGGGCTAGGATCTGAGAGACTCTAAGAAGTAAAGACTTAACTGTGATAAATCAAGTTTAGAAGTTTGAATATATTCCTTGGACTCTATTCTCATTACTGAACTGACACCGCATTTGTGACTTAAAGTGCCTAAGAGCTGTAGAGATGCCACAGTTCTGTCAGAAGTTACATCCGGGCACAGAGGAAAATTATCTCCCACTGCATAAAGCATCAGGGAGGCAAGTGGGAGGGAAAAAAAATCTGCTTGTTTACATCATAAAGTGTGGGGTTTTTTTAAGATTTTATTTATTTATTTGTCAGAGAGAGAGAGAGAGAGAGAGCACATGCAGGGGGAGTGGCAGAGGGAGAAGCAGGCTCCCCACTGAGCAGGGAGCCTGATGCGGGGCTCGATCCCAGGATCCTGGGATCATGACCTGAGCTGAAAGCAGACGCTTAACCAACTGAATGACTCAGGTGCCTTTAAATCATGAAATGTTTTTAAAACACAGGTTACAGATATATGAAGCTTTAAATTAGTAAAATGAAATCACCTTACCTATAGTAGTTTCATGGAGAGTCAGACTACAGAAAATTCAGTGAGTCATTTCTCCAGTGTCCTGTGGGATAATCTGCACTGTTTGTCCTTTACAAGGAAAGGGGTGTGTAAAGAAGAAAACAGTGGCAGTGGCCCATGGAAATTCTGCCATACGGCCTGTTTTCCTGAGAAGATAACTACCGGATTTTATTAGGGAGGGGGCCAGATGCCAAAGACAACAGAGACTGCTACCTTAATACTTGGAGAATCAAGAAATGTCTTCAGAAAATAACTTAAAACCCGAGGCATGCCAAGAGGAATGGAAAGAGCAGGCTCCCAAAGAGGCTCTTAAACAGTGTTGTTAAAATTCACACTCATTTGCCTAACATTAAAACCCAGCAATTAGCTAGCAAACCTTGGTGACAGACTGCTATTAATTTTGTGCTGACTCCATACATGTAAATTAAACCATTACAAGTCCCCCACGTGCTGCCGCTGACATTTGTTTTGGACAAGTAAGCTGGCAGTGGGGAGGCATAAACTTTGCTCTGAACTCCCTTGGCAACTGAGGCTGCTGATCACTTTGTTAATTTCTTGAAAGATATTCAAAAACCATTTTTTGAGGACAAAAAGGTGATTAACAAAATGCCTTCAATTGAATAAGTCTGGAGCACTAAAAATTATACAACACTACACAACAGTTTTTAGATTTGGCTGGAGACGCTCAGATGATTATTATACAATTTAATTTGTAATTATATATTATAAAATGATTTAAATATATTATCACTATTTTTCCCATGAAGTAATCAAAATCTAGTATAATTCATTTTCCTCACTGAATCCTAATGGTACATTAGAGTATTTTACTTTTTGTTTTGAATCACTTAAAAAACTGAAATAGAGATAGCTGGCTTATTTAAAATTAAGGTCATAGGGGCACCTGTGGCTTAGTGGATTCTGTATCTGCCTTTGGCTCAGGTCAGCTCTCAAGATCCTGGGATGGAGCCCAGTTATAGGCTCCCACTCAGTGGGGAGTCTGCTTGTCCCTCGGCCCCCCTCCCCACTTGTGTGTGCACATACACACTCTCTTTTGAATAAATAAAACCTTAAAAAAAAACTTAGGTCATAAACTAGAAGATAAGATGTTATATTTGGAGAACTTTCTCATCAATGACCAAGTGAATCTACCAAATTCTTCATAAAGAATTCATCTATAAGTTCAGTTTCCAGTGGAAGACCAACTGTCCCAGACACACAGCCTGAAACTGCTTAAACAATCAACCTCTTAGGCATAGCTGCTGGTGAATCTGGGGGACCTGATTACCTAAAACATAGAATGGACTGAGTGATCCATTCCTCTGTATGGTTTTTAAATGTCTGATCTAGAGCAGCTGCTCTGCAAGCACCCTCCTCCATCCCTTCTCCACTCTTCCTATAATGAAACTGTCCTAGGTGTGACATGAGATGTTAGGTCTCTCTACCTTTATTATTTTTTTTTTCAGCTGCACAAGCTTTTTTTTTTCCTCCCCAAATTTGTTTATTTCAATTTTTCAGTGTTACAAGATTGATTGTTCATGCACCACACCCAGTGCTCCATGCAGTACGTGCCCTTCTCGATACCCACCACTATTGATTTCCTGTCGCACTACCTGTTGCAAAAGCCACAGTCCTTAAATATTAGATGGCAGATATCTGTTTCCCATCATTCATTCCACCCACATTTTTCAAGGCTTTTTAGTCAAGAACTGTTCCAGATACTTTGCACATCAACAGAATAAATGAAAAGCCCTAAGAACTGCCCCTCCCATCCTTCAGAGGAAACAAACAAACAACAAAAAACAACGTTAGACTTGAGAAATTTCCCACACCTAAAAAGTATCTCTAATGAAAATGTATAACTTCTCAAAATTTAGCAAAAACAAAAACAAAAAACAAAGTAACTTCTCTTATAATGCTTTTCACTTTGAACTATGGTCATTAGCCCTATCCCTTTACTCCTCTTTGAGTTACTTTTTTTCTTTTTTTAAACTCTGGCCTTTTTTTCTTTTTTAGGATTTTTATTTATCTATTTGAGAAAGAGAGAAGGAGAGAGCACAAGCAGGGGAGAGGGACAGAAGGAGAGGGAGAAGCAGACACCTCGCTGAGTGGGAAGCCCCATGGTGGACTCAATCCCAGAACCCTGGGATCATGACCTGAGCCAAAGGCAGATGCTTAACTGACTGAACCATGTAGAAGATGCTCTTTGAGCCACTTAAGCATAGGGTTTGTGTTTTTCTACTCTGTATGTCCCCTGCGAGGTAGTGAGCCTGTAATGGATATTCAATAAATGTCAGATTGAATTAAAGAATGTGGCAGTAAAAAATGGCTGCTTTTTTATATGTACCATATGAAATCATTTTGAGTAACTAATTAAGCAAAAGTTAATTACTTTATAGACAGTAGTTTAGCCAAGGCATCCATAGATACAGTTTCCTAACAAAATTGGGCCTTACTTTACACTTTTCTTACTGAATACATGATCCTTAAATCAGCAACACTGGTCCACCAATGTTTTCTCCCAAAACTAAAAAAGAAGCAGTCTGCATTTCAACAAAATCCCCAAGTGGCTTATATGCATGCTAAAATTTGAGAAGTGCAAACATATAACACTGGTTTTTAACCGAAACTACATGTAAAACTCATCTGATGTTGTTTCAAAAAAAAAAAAGAAAAAGAAAAAAGAAGGAAAAATTAAAAAAAGATACTATGTCTGGGCCAGATTCCAAACCAATTAAATGTTCCTATGAGTTTGGGAATGAGGTTTCTTTTTTCTTTTAACTCTCCATGCAGTCCCAGGTATAGCTAAATTGAGAAACAATGTTTTAAAACAAACAATAAGATATGAGCTGGCTATGCCACAGCATCCTCTGAATTGAATTAAAAGAAATTGAGTTTTTAAACTCAAATCAGAGTAAATAAACTTCTTATATATGGAGTCTCAAGTAAGATCTTACTTAGTCATCTACTGATTTTAGGGTTAAATGGAGAAACATGTTAGTCTAAAGATGCCTTCTGATGTTGTCCAACAAAGCATCCTATTCCTATTCTTCTTTGATACAAAATCATCTTAAGCAATGAGCAGCAGTCTGCACAGTAGAAATGAGCCTTACAGCAACATTCTATAGAATTATAGCAAGTTCTCCTCATGGCGGCTAAAGAGGAACTAACGTGTAATATTTCATCTTTAAAGACGGAAACACTGTTTTCCCTTGGGGAAAATCAAATGAATCAATCCTCCCATCATGTAAACTAATACCTCATTCTGAGTTAGGCTCTTGCTGAGAATTTGACATAAGACATTCAGATTTGTTTTCATAAATCACTGTAACTATACAACATATTCAGGAATCTGGAGAATGAATAAATGTTCTCCTAGAACATAGTAACTAAACTGATTTAATACTTTGTGTTAATTCACCCCATCAACAAAATGACTTTCAAGAAAGAAGGAGGTCTTTTCTTTTTTTTTTAAATATTTTATTTATTTGACACACACATAGAGAGAGAGAGAGAGAGAGAGATCACAAGTAGGCAGAGAGAGAGGGGGAAACAGGCTCCCTGCTGAGCAGAGACCCCCGATGTGGGGCTCAATCCCAGGACCCTGAGATCATGACCTGAGCCGAAGGCAGAGGCTTTAACCCACTGAGCCACCCAGGCGCCCAGGAGGTCTTTTCTTAAAAGCCAAAGAGTAAATTGCCTAGGTACATCTTGTTTTTTTGACAAGAGTTGGTAGAACAAAGATAGGAAATGATTTTTTCACATTCAATGTGGAATCTAAAAGTGTCTAAGAAGAAAATCTTGGGTTCATAATAGACATAGCAAGGAAATGGAAATCTTAAATTCTATATTTAATTCTGTCATGGAATAAAAAGAAAAATGGGGGTGCTTGGGTGGCTCAGTAGGTTAAGCATCTGACTCTTGATTTCAGCTGAGGTAATGTAGGGTTGTGAGACTGAGCCCTGCATCAGGGTCCATGTGGGTCATAGAGCCTGCTTAAGATTCTCTCTGGGGTGACTGGGTGGCTTAGTCAGTTAAATGTCTGACTCTTGATTTCAGGTATGGTCATGATCTCAGGGTCTTGGGATTGAGCCCCTTGTTGGTCTCCATGGTCAAGGTGGAGTTTGCTTGAGATTCTCTCTCTATCCCTCTCCTTCTGCCCCTACCCCTGCTCACTCACTCACTCACTCACTCTCTCTCAAATAAATAAATTTTTATTTAAAAAAAACAAAAATTCTAAAAAAACAGTGGTTGAAATAATTAAAAGGATCCATTATCTCATTTAATCCTTTCATTAACCCAAAGAAATAGCTACTATTACTCCACTTTCCAGAAGGGGAAAATAAGACAAAGAGGACAGATAGTTGGTCAAAGCCTCTTTATGTTTTATTTGGAATTCTCATAATTATTAGACTTTTAGAGACTTTGAAGTCAGATAGAACTATATGAAAAGCTCTAATATTCTAGAGGTAATCCAAACTACTTTTAGGCCACCAAGTATGGAATTCCAAGATTCTTGCCCTAGAAACTTACAGTAAAATGTCTACTGAACCTTAAAATGTCCCTGGGATCGACTTTTTTTTTTTTTTCAAATCGTTATTCAAATTCCAGTATAGGTAACATACAGTGTAATATTAGTTTCAGGTGTACAATATAGTGATTCAACACTCCATACACCAGTCGGTGCTCATCACAATAAGTAGACTCCTGGGATCCACTTTCTGGTGCCACAGCTTTGCCTCTGTCTCTATAGCAGTACTGGTCTGCTTCAAGGATACTCAGGTGTACTGGCTCTTGCTGGCGATACTCAGGTATGTTGGATCTCATCTGTGCTTTCTAAGGATATCATCGGATGTGCCTCATGGACCCTTTATAAATAACTCAACTTTTAGGGCCATTTTCTTTCTTTCTTTTTTTTTTAATGAAAAGGAGCCCACTGAAGATAACTCAACAATTCTTAAACAAAATAATACAAAAAACTCTTGCTCTTTAAAGATGGACAAATAAGATGTCTTAAGGTATCACAGATCTTTGCTCATTTCAAGAAGAGGTTTAGAGGTATTTCTTGGCTCAGTAACAGAATAAAAGCTTTATCTCAGATGATTTCCTGACCTATTATTTTTCAGCAGATGCATCTATATAAAATGTAGTAGTATCCAATATTATATTCCTCAGTGTTGGATTACAGGGCCACTGACCATCCAAGCTATAGAGTTCACACATAGATAAGGGGTCAAATGGAGGACCCAGGACCTATGTGATGCTGGGGCCTTGGACAAGGAGTAGGGCAGTTTTTCTTCTACTAATTACTTTTCATAACAAGTATTTATTAAGCACCTGTGATATGCCATTAGGGGTCAGCAAACTATGTCCCACTAGAACAAATCCAATCCACCACCTGGTTCTGTAGAGCCATGAGCAAAAAATGGTTTTAACAACTTTAAATGGTTGAACAAAATACAAAGAAGAAAATTTCATGAAATGAGAAAATTAAGTAAAATTCAATTTTCAGTTGAAAAATGGTTTTACTGGACCACAGCCATGCCCATTCGCTTACACATGGTCTATGGTTGCTTTTGAGCTACAACGGCAGAGGTGAGTAATTGTGACAAGAGTTTAAGTGTGAAATACCTAGAATATTTATTATCCACTCCTTGAAGAAAAGTTTGCTAATCAGTGTATTAGACATAATAATGAACAAAAGAGATATGGTCATGCAGCTTGGCAATACTGCAGTGGTGTTTTGCTTCCACTCCCCTTTGGCTTGAAAACAAAGCAAACCTCCATAGGCTTCCATTTCTTTCTCTGTACCGTGGGGATAGAAAAATAACTTGGTGGGGACACTGCGTTGTTCAGTCAGTTAAGCATCTGCCTTTAGCTCAGGTCATGATCCCAGTGTCCTGGAATCAAGCCCCACATCGGGCTCCCTGCTCAGGAGGGAGCCTCTTCTCCCTCTCCCTCTGCTCCTTTCCCTGTTCACGCTCTCTCTCTCTCTGTCAAAATAAATAAATAAATAAAATCTTTAAAAAAAGGCAAAATAACTTGGTTTATAAGTAAGGGTTAATTTGGGGCTCCTGGGTGGCCTAGTGGGTTAAAGCATCTGCCTTCAGCTTGGGTCTTGATCTCAGGGTCCTGGGACAGAGCCCCGTATTGGGCTCTCTGCTCAGCGGGAGAGCTTTTCCTCTTCTCCCTGTGCCTGCCTCTCTGCCTACTTGTGATCTCTCTGTCAAATAAATATTTTTTTTAAAAAAAGGGATTAATTTAGCACAGTGTCTTGCACATAAAAAGCACTCAATAAATCAATGTTTTCCTCATGCTGGAAGTCCTAGCACCCTTTCCCCTTCTCTACCTACCAAAATCCTACCTATCCCGATTCACGATGAAGTGCAAACTTCATGTGCAACTTTATGTGATCTCTCAATTTAAACTTCTCCATTGGTGTTCCTATAGCCTTCTGTTTACCAGTCTGCTATTATATGAGTCTCATCTCCTCTGTACTTTGGTTATTTACAAAACCCTCCTCAAAAGTAAGGATCATTTCTTATTAATCTTGTAACCCCCATAATATCAAGCATAGAGAAGTCATTACATATAGGAGACAGTTGGTTAGTGTCTGTGGAGCAATTAAAAAATTGAATGAATGCACAAATGGAAAGCCACATGGAGGTATTCAGAGAGCTTTACTGCCCTCCCAAATAGGCAGACAACAGATAAGCTGGGAGTTTCAGTCACAGGAACCTCAGGGAAAGGCTATTGCCAACCAACCTGAAATACTAGATCCGTCAAGGATATAATCTTGCTATATGTTCCTTATAAGCACGCGGGTTTCACTCTTGGCCTTATTGTCTAAATTATAAAATGTCAGGGCATAGCAATTGTCAGAGTCATTGGAGGCATTAAGGGGAAGAAAAAGGTAACTAATAAAATTAATATGTTAATTAGAAACTGAAGACATTCCATTTTATTTTCTGCTGCATACAATTAATTTTACTCCATCCTATATCACAAACCCAAGCAGTTCTATTAACTAGGTTCTTCTCAAAAGTCATTTTGCTCTATCTTTAAATACCACATGCAATCACACCCACCCCCACAGCACCACCACCACACACACACACACACACACACACACACACACACACACCCCACACACAGACGCTTTTTTTACAGTGAACCAAGGGGAAAAGACACCAGGGAAAAAGCAATGAAGGTGAATTATATCTCAATAAAGTTGTTATTAAAGTAAAAAGCAATAAAACTTGGGTTGTAAAAGAAGACCAACCCTCTTTTCATTGGTTATTTGCAGTAAGAGACCAATGCCTTGATGAATCAGACAATGTCTCATGCTAATTTAAATTTTTTATACCTGTAAGTTTGGATAACATAAAACCTAAAGTGGCTTTCTAAACAATGACAAGAGATGCCCAACAATAAAAAACACAGAGGTAACCAAAGTATGCAAAGGCAGGTTTATTTGAGCCTTAGTCCTTGGAGAGGTGACTTCATCAGAGAGGCAGCATGGTATCCCCAGGAAGAACCCTAGGGCATCAGCCCAAAGCCCTAAGCTATTATTTTAAGCCATACATAAGGCACAAAGTAGAGCTGTGGCTCAATGTCAAATTCCTATGTGTTATACTCTTCAGAGCCCCTGGGTTAAAGACTTTTGAATATTTGTGTATTTGTGTTCTCTACTTTGATTTTGACTGACAGTTTCTAATCTTGTACTGGGGAGATTCACAACATTAGGAAGAAAAAACAAGACTCTCCAACTATATGTAATAGGCTATCTATCTATCTATCTATCTATCTATCTATCTATCTATCTATCATCTACTGTAATTACCATCCAGCCTTCTTTTCCTGTAATATATCAGGGGAGATGCTATAGTACCAATCTGGTATCAGAGATATTTAAGAATATTTGATAAAAAACATGATGGTTTCCCCCTGAAAATACTCATATGTAAACTTGCTGTAAAATTTCAGGGGGTAATGTATCAATCTTAACCCATTCATGAACTCCTCCAGGCCACAAGCCAACTTGGAGTTCAATTCCATGACCCTGAGATCATGACCTAAGCCAAAATCAAGAGTCTGATGCTCAATGTCTGAGCCACTCAGGTGCCCCTCAATCATACACTCTATATTCTACAAGGTACTTCATCTCCCACTTTGACCTGTAAATGTTCTTTCCTTCTTTATGTCAAGACTTTCCACTCCCCCGAACGATTAGTAGCTATAGGTATTATATACAGCTGTTATATTAAAACGTGAATATACAAGCCAACACAACACTATTAAAGTTCAAAAGTTCTTCCTAATATGTAAATTAAATTTCCCTATGTCAGGTCTATCTATCATCCTTGTCATTTTAGCAGTATGGGCTAGAAGATTGTGAACAGATTACCCAAGGGTACAATCCTCTCACCTACATACTAGCAAATTCTGCTGCTTTCAGTTTGCCACAAATGCTTCCTTCTCCTAACATCTACTCTCCCACTATCTGGGGCTCTTTGGTAGCTGTTACCTAACACTAGATCTAACACTAGCCCTCTAGGAGTGGGTGTTCAAATGGAAGAAGTAGCTATGTGGGATGAAGATTTCCTCTCTTTTGTAATATGTGAATAGCCTATTTTAATAAAGTTTGAACTTTGTCCTCAAGTGTTATATATTACTAAGCCATCTTTTTAAATAGTAAAAATCATTAGTTAACAGTGTTCACCAATTTTATTTAGGGGATATAAGAATACCTATCTCATAGGCTTATTTTGAGGATAAATAAATGTAAAGTGCTAAAATAGTATTTGGCACACAAAAAGGGCCTACCTAATAAATGTTAGCTATACTTATTATACTAATTATTAGTTTCTCCAATATTACATAGACTGGAGCCAATTTTCTACAATTACATAGCCTACCTAACTTTCATTGGCTATGGAATATTTCCTTACTTCTGTACATCTGAATTTATTTAATAATTTCTATACCATTGGGTATTTAAATTGTTTCCATTTTTTACTATGAGAGCTAATACCGCCAAAAATGTCTTCAGGTATATAGTTTTATTTTCTCGTTTGACATTATTTTATTAAGATAAATTTCTATGAGTTCAATAACTGGGTCAAAGAGCTTGAATATTGTTATTGAGTCCCATGTGATTAAGAGAAACAGCATTCATTCAGGTTAGTGGCTGAGTGTTTCATTTACATAGAATACAAAGCATTTTTAACACTGCAGTATTAGTAAAAGGAATAATTTTCATGGGGTTACAATTCCAATTCTGTGCTCTATACCCTCCTATCTCCCAAGGTCAATGGAGTCAGGACCCAGAGGTTTGTTCAGTAGAAACCTGTCACAATGTAAAATTCAAGTGTCTTCTGCTCTGATGGCCATGGAGTTCTTTTCACAGAAATAAAGCTTTTCCTGATGATCTTGGAACAATTTCCCACAGCTCATTGAAAAGTAAAAGCATTTTTCTTGTCTCCAAGGAGCCTCAGGCTGCATGTAATATGGCACTTAATTTCCTGCACCTTAGTTGGCAACTGTTAAATCAATTCATGAGCAAAGAACTGGACTTTCTTGAAATTCTCAGCTCATGCTGTCCAATTATATGAACATTTCATAAAATTCCTTTTTTTTCCCTTCTATTATTTGGCAAAATGAACTAAGAAAAAGAAGGAGGGCTAGAGAACCTCAATCTAAATTATTATGAACCACAGCAGGATTCTTGAAAGGTACTGGGACAAAAATAAAGTGGGTACATTACAGGAGCTGAGGAACTAATTCTGGATGAGCCAAGTCCAAAAAGCTCACAAGAACCAATATAACTTATACTTCATATATCCTTCGTACTTTCAGCAAAGATAAACTAAAATGACAAATATGTAGCCATAATTTTGTAACCTCTATATTCTTCCATACTATAGATAATAAAGTGTTAGCCTGAATATGAGAAACCAAGAAAAGTACCCACTAAGTCAGAGGTAAGAATAACAAGGAGATATATTTGGTATTGAAAAGATGGTAGAATTCCACTAAACATACCTCAAATTCAATTCAAATAGAATTGATGAATAAATTCTTCTTGCCATTCTGAGTTTCTCAGCTGCATTATTGGCAGTCTACTTCATTACATGCCCTGAAGATGGTTCTTTAGAAAACTGGACATGATCAATTAGATATTGCCACAAATCTCTCTCCAAATGTCATCCAAAAGTTACTAACTTTGGGCACAAAAATGATGGCCATTTTCTAAGTAAGAGATGCATGCATCATTCTGGAATACCAAGGAAGAATGGGACTCATGTTCAAAACTACAAGGACTTCTTTGTGTCAGTGTATTTGCTGACATACAAAATATCTTCTGGCTTTACATGAATTTAGAGATTCAATTTCTCTTCCAGTTCTTTTACCTCTATATTCTGTATCATTCATTCATTAAACATTTCCTGAGACTACATCAATATCTGCTTTAGCAACCAGATATATTGTGACTGATTCTTAATTCATTTGTTAGAAGTTAAATAGAATGGCTGAAAAAGCCTGATCGGGTCCCAAGTTCCTGAGTTACAATTTCCATCAAGGCTTTCCACCAATATTCAAAATTCAACCTACAAAGCCCCACCTACCGTGTCCCATCTTCCTCCTTGGCCTTAGCGTTCCCTACCAACTTCTCCTTCCTTTCCTCCCTCTGCTAATGGCACCTTCCAACCTTCACATCTTGTTTACTCCTAACTTCTTGTGGGAGTTGGCATCTACTCAAAAGCTGCTACTCCAGGGAAATCTTTCCCAACCCCCATCCCCAAATTAGATCAATGTACTCTCATGTATCAGGTTTTGAATATTCTAAGGGAAAAAAAAAACAAGGAAGCAATCTAATATAGGAGTCTGAAAGACTTGCAGTGTGTTCTAAGGAAGAGGTGCAGATGTTGGGGCGTCAGTGTTGAGGGACTATGAGAGGAACTACCTCGAGAAATCAGTTTCCAAGGCTGTGAACAAACTACTTGGTCTACTCGGACTTCTTAAAACGGCTTTTAAAAATTGCCCTTCTGAGAATGATCCTGTTCTGGAATCTGACCTGCCCCGACTCATTTTTCCTCCCCAGGTCTAGGGTTTCCAGGTAGGCAGGAGAGGGAAGAATATTGACTTTTCTCTCAGTGATGTTATAAGAAGTGACTAATGAAAATGATGGCAAGTCTTGGAAAGATCAAAGTGCTGCATAAAAAAATTAATAGCCCGAGTTCCTTGGAGCCATCTGGAAATGAGATAATCACTCAAGACAAATCCAAAATGAAAAAACAAAACAAACTAAAACATTTCATACAAACACGATTTACTCCAGGAATTTTCAATAACTGTTATTGCTTTTTTTGTTGCAGCTAAGCTTCACAGAGGGCTCGTTTTCCTTTCAAGTCTACCTTTGTGCCCTTGAGGACAGAAAAAGGGCAAAGGGAGGTATGTGTATCCATAATCTGATTGTGTGAAATTGTTATGTCAAAATGTAGCCTATGAAATATTTCTGCGTGATTATAAACAGGAACTTGGGACTAAGTATCAGAAAGTCACAAAACACTTCACTAAATGTATATAAATCCTCTACAATGGAAAAGGGGGCTGTATGTATATATGATATGCTTGCTACTGGTTTAAAAGATATTTCCATATTTGAGTAAAATGGAGGA
Organism: Nasua narica; assembly: GCA_028533885.1. NCBI lineage: Eukaryota > Metazoa > Chordata > Mammalia > Carnivora > Procyonidae > Nasua > Nasua narica. The sequence continues at coordinate 128,508,683 of CM052799.1, forward strand.
GAAATTACATATAGATGAGGCTAGGTATTTATGGCTTATTTGTCAAAAAGCTCCAATTTGTTTGATATTCTCCTATGTGCCAAAGAATCAGCACACTGAAAGACAGAGATCTCTCCATCATTTGGAGTGGCCAAGAATAGCCCCACTGAGCACAGCCACTGAAAACACATTCATGGATGAGGCTGGCAGGTCTTTTCCTAGTCTGATGTCTTCTGACTTGTGATTTGCTCAGCTTGACGAGTCATCACTTTCATATCCCGCTTTACAAACAAACCCCTATCCAGTTTTAGAAGAAAAATATCATCTATCTTAATGCCCGTCTCTTTTTCAGAAGCCTCACAGATGAGCGGAGAGCAATGATGAATAAATATTACGAACGTGTTTTGCTAGATTGGATTGGGGGCAGGTAAAGAGTGAAGGATATAGAGCCATGCTTTTCACAGATTGAAGAGCAAGTTAATCACTTTTGTGCAAAGCAAATAAGAATTCTCCATGAAGGGATTTTCTCCCTTCATAAGAGTATCAGTCTTCCACCAAACCACCAGACCACTCACACTGTTACATAAATGAATTAATGGGGGAATCCATTCAAACATTTGCACTAGGCATTCTGGGTTTACAAACACAGACAAGGTTAAGAGACAGTGCCAGTCAGGACATTGAAGACCTTCCTGGGCAAAAAAAGGGCAAATATGTACAACATACTATGATGCAAGGCAAAAAGAGAAAATGTCACAAAATTCCAACTAGTTAAAAAAGGAAAAGAAGAAAGAAAGGCAAGGCTTGCCTTGGGCTGAAGGTGGGTTCTCAACACAGGCTATGGAGCCCCTCAGCAGAGTCCAGTGTGCTGGGTTCTATTTAGAGTCATTTCTCCCCAACAGTTCATGCTGCTCTCAGATTTAAGCTCTGGAAGTCAAGGAGGGTCTCCTTACAGTATTAGTTGTCTGTGCATCCATGTCTGTGGCTGGACAGCGAACCATCTGCAAAAGGTAAGTGTTCTTTCCCAGGGTTTTGCACATGGCAGACCTTCAGCAAATGCTAACGGAAGGCACGTCTTTCTCACACTGAGGGTGTCAAAACTGAAAGATTTACTTGCACTTCTATAAAACTTTTTCTTTAAAAAAGGCTGGCAAAAACATAATAGATGAAGGAGTTCAATCTGAGTACAACCTTGAGACAGCAAGATTGGTTTGTCTGCCTGCTGCCAGTGCCCTTCCCGCTCAGTGGATTGATTCAAGGATTTGAGTCTTGAAGATGTCAAGTTAGTGATTAAAAAATAGAACTAGAAACAATGAAAAATGCCTGTCATCAGGATCATCATGATTGATCACCATTAGCCAGATAATTATACAGGCTGAGGAAGACTGTTACAAACATAAAACCTAAAATAGATGCCTCAAGGTTAACACATCCTAATTACCTTTCATGATGTCCTATAAACATTTCTATACTCTATTTTTGAAGGTAAGTCTGGAAAAACAGGAGAAAGTGGAGTTAATACGGATATTTTCTACATCCAAAGAGATGGTGAATGTATAGGATAATCTTCCCCATACATTCTTACCTAGCTAGCAAGAACAGAGTAAAAATTGCCCATTAACCTCTGCAAAATAGCATATTCATTCAGTAAGCACACACTGAAATATTACATTGAGGAATTCAGTGACAAGTATGTATGCATATAAAATGTGTACAGTAAACCATACCAGAAATAAATGGCATAGCAAAATGCATAAAATACTTCATATTTGCCAACTGCTTATTATACTTCGAGATTTTCCAAAGTATACCTATTAACTCACTTGAGAGAAGCTATTTAGTAATAAAAATTGGAAAATGCTTATACTATTTGCAAACCATAAGGAACATTTGGTGGTAGCAAAGATAGGGTTCAAGAATTTGGCTCTGATGAGAGAGAGAGACAGGGGTTCGGGGGAGACAGAGAGGGAGAGAAGAAGGGAATGAGAATGGAAAAAGAAAAAATAACAAAGAGCTGGTTTTCATTTACAACTTGTTTCTAATTATCTGGCTCTTCTGAAGTCAAGGTCAACAATATGTGAATACCTTAAGTAGATATAAGTATTTACTCAAATTGGCATGATTGATTTCCAGTTAGGGACACATCAGGACACAGGACATTGCTCCTAAAGCAGTGAAGTTGCTTAACACATAGACTATTTCCAAATAACTTCTATTCCCTTGATATTAGTCACCACAGAGGACTTCCCATTCTTTTTTTCCAATGATGCCATCAGTGCAATTGAGATGTTTCTTTAAAGAAAGATGCCTCAGTGGCCTAGAGAATATGTTCCTTTGATTGTTCTTAATGGAAAAAGACCCTTAAGAAAGAAAGCAATTCTGTCGAATAACATGGGTGATAAATCAGGGTATTAATGTTTCAGATTAAAGATGATTAGTATCTATTATTTCATCTGTTCAGAACCTGGCACCAGAGCTTCCCTGCAGGTGAAGGCACTGCTGTGTGTGTGTGTGTGCGTGTGTGTGTGTGTGTGTGTGTGTGTGTGTGAGAGAGAGAGAGAGAGAGAGAAAGTGGAAATATATGTACTTGTGAGAACTAGAAAGGGCTTCTAAAGGCAGTGTTTTCTGAGTGGGATCTTGAAAGACAGATTAAAAACAATAATAGGAAAATATAATAGGAAAAGAATGGAGCATTTTCTCAATGATCAGATATGGTCAGATATCTTTTTAGTTAAATAAAGTTTAAATAAAGCTTAGGGTGAGAACAACTAGGGATGTACTTTGGGGACAAATCTGGAGAGATATAAATACCAGGCCAAAGAATTTGAGCTCCATTTCTCGCTCTCTGGAAAATCACTAAAAGTTATAGATCATGAGGTTGACTTGACTGTATTTTCTATATAATCCCACTTCCCAACCTCCTACCTAAAGATGTCTCCTTACTGTCACAGTATTGGGCTGGACTGGAATCCCTGTTTCCCTATAATGTGAAACTAATAGGAAATATTTTACCAAGAGCATCTAGTATTCAAGCTATTCTATATGCTATATGAACCAGCAACTACTAACAAGAGATGTAATAGTAATTATTTACTTTTCTAGATTATAAATGTTAAAACTCAGCAATTCATTAAGAATCATTAAATCTGGGCGCCTGGGGAGGCTCAGTCAGTTAAGCATCTGCCTCCAGCTCACATCATGATCTCAGGGTCCTGGGAGTCTGGCATTGGGCTCCTTGCTCAGCAGGGAGCCCTGCTTCTCCCTCTCCCTCTGCTGCTCTCCCTGCTTCTCCCTCTCCCTCTGCTGCTCCCCCTGCTTGTGCTCATGCACTCTCGCTCTCTCTCACTCTCACTCTCAAATAAACAAAACCTTTAAAAAAAATCATGAAACCTTATAAATACATGAGCCTCATATATAGCATTCAGAAATAAGAACTAACCACCCAGAAGCCCTCTGAGAGAACAGATTCACCGTTTGTGCTATATTCGTTCTAGGGCCTGTAGTCCGTATATAATAAGTAATGTCTCCTCCTTTACAATAGCACACATTTCAGAAAAAAACATGTGGAAAATGAACAGACATCTCCCCCCACCTATACAACAGCATAGATGAATTCTAGATATACGGTGCTGCTGAGCAAAATGAATAAGCCTACTTGAACTGTCATCCAAAGTAACTCCCAGTATTCTGAGTAGTCCAGCAAGCTTTTATGGTGTGGATCCACTAATTTTGTTGTTGTTGTTGTTCTAGTTTATTTTTAAATTTATGTTTTCTCATAAACTTACACAAAACCAAGTTGCCATATGGGAAGGTGATTCTTATTTAAATTCTCTAGATCCATCAATAAAATAGTTCATGGCTGTTCCTATCAGAGAATAGATTGCTTCTAAATGAAAAGTGCTGCCTCAAGTATATTCAGATATAACAGATAAGCCTGGGCTAAAGGCAAAAGCTATACTCTGGGAGAAAAGCCAAATTTGAGAGGGTAGCCATAAACCATCTATTACTTTTCTTTGGCTCAACAGGAAAACATTCTGTTAAGTATCTACCCACATGCATACCTGTGCCTGTAGGACCAACAGAAGACAGAGTTTCCCAGAGTGAATGAAGAAAGACAATCCGTCTGCAGTGGCAGAACCTATCTGGCCAATCTACCTTGGGATCTTCACTTGAAGCTTTTTTAAAAAATAAAAAATTGTACCTATTAAGTTGTATAACATGATGATCTGATATACAAATACTAGCAAAATAATTTCTACAGTCAAGCTAATTAACATGTCATTTCTTCACATAGTTACCCCTTGTGTGTGTGTATATGTGTGTGATGAGAGCAACTGAAATCTACAATCTTTTTGTTCAGGAAAGGAAAACCGTTTACGGATTGTAATTGGGTGACTAAGAATGTTGCCTGTGATGCCATGACCATGTTGCTGTACTCACTACTGTTTCTATGGATCTTTAAATATTCTTCCTCCTTGAATGTGTTCAGAGCAGTAGAGCCTGCTTTCTAGCCTTTGTGTGGAGATCTGGCTGTCACAGTTCTCCCCCACCCTACCTCCCATACACATATTTTCTTCTCAGTGTGATCAACATTGAGCTTATCTGTGAACTATATTCCAGACATTTAAAACTGGTTCTTGGAAAACTGAAAATCATCAACTGGTTAACAAACATTGACTGAATAGACATCACGCATATAAGGATTTTTAAAAACTGCAAAATTTAATTAAGGCATCAGGTCATGATAGATACAAATTCCAAAGTATGATGCCAAAAAATATGAACATGGAAAAATAGATAATGTGAAAATTGGTTATACTGCTATACTGTTTTACTGCTCTAAATTCCAAAAGGAAGATAAAGAAAGTTGAAGCTTGGTCATGTTTTTCATCTCAAACCCAGAGAAAGGTTTCCAGTAGGACCATTCAGAAGCTTTGATCTTCTCGCCATACGGAAGCGTACAATAGACCAATGACCAAATACAACCTTACCTGGGAAAGTCAGAGAACAAGGGAGAGGAGCTGATTGAGAGGTTATATTTTGACTGACCTGAATTCCTGAAGTTGGTCAAGGCAAAGGAGTCTGAGTGTTCTTTTCAGACCACGTATGGGCCACATAGTAAAAAGAACTAGCCTAGAGTCATTTTAATTCCAATCCAAGAGAGCAGGATGGAAGGAAAATGGGTCTCCACCATGAAAAGTCTTGAAGAGTGAAAAGTGGCAAACTAGGGGCTGACGGGGAAGCGGTGGTTTGAGGATTAGAAATCATCACTGATCTGACAGAATTAATAGCTGGAGAGCCAGGTTGGGGAAGTCTCTGAAGAACCCACAAACAAGCACAGGTGAGTACAAGTGACCCCCAAAGAGCTTCTTATTGTGTCACCAATCAAATCAGAACTCTCTGCCTCCCTTTCATCCTAGAGTGGTCACAGTGGTCAGAATGGGCAGTGCCAGCAAGTGCAGGGTGAGGTAGCCTTCTGTAATCATGCCTAGCGAGGATCTGACTCAGGGTAGAACTGGGAAATGAATAACCTTCGAATAAAGAAGAACTTACATCTTACCAGACTAGGCAACTTCAATTTATTAAAGGAATAACTATTATACAACTTTGAGAAATGTGATAAGTTTGATCTAGGCAGATGGGAAACATTCTCCCCAGTGTGTAAGTTTTTAAAGGACATTGAAATAAAAATTCAGTTGTACTTTGATTTTATCTTATAAATTATGCTTGTTTAATGTATGAGTTCACATACATTTCTATATGCATTTTACATACATTCCCATAGAGAACTTTAATCTTGGCAGCAGCTCTGTGAGATAAATGTGCCTGCCATTTAATAGCTGAGAAAACTGAGTTTAAGAGAGATCCTGTAAGGCAGGGAACCTGGGTGGTTCAGTCAGGTTAGCATCTGCCTTTGGCTCAGGTCAGGATCCCAGGGTCCTGGGATGGAGCCCGGGCATCTGGGCTCTCTGCTCAGCAGGGAGTCTGCTTCTCCTTCCCCCTCTGCCTGCCTCTCTGCTTACTTGTGCTCTCTCCTGCACTCTGTCAAATAAATAAATAAAACCTTAAAAAATATATAAAGATTAAAGCAAAAGTTAAAAAGGAAGGAAATAACATAGCAGGTCTGTCACTGCCTTGCTGTGTGGTATGGAGTAAATAGCGTCCCTTCTCTGGGCTTGAGTGTCCACATCTATTAAATTAGAAAAATGGACTGGAGAATCTCCAGGAGTTCTCCCAGTTTCGGATTTCATTTCCAGTTCTGAAAGAATATGTGTGTGGTGGGCAGATAATGCATATTAAATTACTCAAACTATTTAGCTTAGCATCTGACTGATGTGGCTGATGAGACACTTCTGACATTTACATTTACCTAGGAGATCATCTTTGGAAAAACGTTATCTTAACATGCAATCAAAAAACACCTTTTATAACATGTCAACTGGATGAAAATATAAAACAATTTCAAAGATGAGAGAAGCATAAATGTAATTTTTTTAAGAGTGTGATGGTTTATACTTAGATTCATTATTATTATTTTTAGAACTGCACAGCTGTTTTAGCAACTCGTTTTGTGAATTCTACTTTGCAAATGTAATGAGGTTTGTTTTTTTTTTCTTTCTAAACAAATTTTAGTTAATGGAGCAGATAACACATTTATTTCCTTGTCATAGCTTAGGATTAAATAAGAAATGCAACAAGAATTCAGGGTTTAAAATTTGAAACATGGTATTTTGTCTTTTTATTTGCTAGTTATAAGATTAGAAAATTATTCAGTATTTTAATTTATCTCCATATATTTTAATGATACTATCCATGATTAGGTAATATCGTTGTTCAGAAACTCATTTCCTGTCATTTATGTCTTTCCTTATTTTCAAGTCAATAGTTATGATGCTACTCCCTCTCCAAAACAAATGCTAAATAGTTGAGCAGAAGCTTTTAATATCAAATGTGTTTTAGGAATTCTCATATACCAAATAACTGAGCTGAATGTTTTGCGTTTATTGACTTATTGAATCCTCACATTAATTGCATGGTTAGGACTCTTATTAACCCACTTAACATATGAGGAAACCCCAACAGAAGGAGTAACTTGCTCCAAGGTAATTGATAAGGGAGCTCTGTTACTACTAAGATTAGTAAGAGAGCTAGGATCTGACCCAGACTACTGATAAGTGCAAAATAAAACTGAAAAAAGGATAAAAATAATAATAGCAGGTGCGCCTGGGTGGCTCAGTTGGTTAAGCGACTGCCTTCGGCTCAGGTCACGATCCCGGAGTCCCGGGATCAAGTCCCATATCGGACTCCCGGCTCTGCGGGAAGTCTGCTTCTCCCTCTGACCTTCTTCCCTCTCATTCTCAGTCTCTCTCTCTCTCTAATAAATAATAAATAAATAAATCTTTAAAAAAATAATAATAATAGCATATGTCAAAGTAGTCTAGCTTCAGTCAAAATGTTTAATGCTTAGAAGCGATACATCCAACAAATTTCACTCAGGCCTGTTTTAAATGTGTAAAATTTGTGCCTTTTGTGAGTTTCATTCATTTGGGGGATCTATTTTATTGCAAATAGGATTTGGGAAGATATTGCCTATAAGAGAAGCTTTGTTTTTGACTCTGTATCTGCCACACTGAATGATGAGGCCTAGAAATTGGTTGCATGTTTTCCTTGTATTTTCTAGTTTCTCACATTCAGCATGTGTGGGTGTATTTGTTTCCTAGGGCTGCCTGAACAAATTACCACAAGCTGGGGGACTTAAAACAACAGAAATTTATTCTCTCCCAGTTCTGGAGGCCGGAAGTCCGAAACTGGCATATGAGAAGGGCTGTGCTCCTTCTGAAGGCTCTAGGGGAGAATTGTGAATTCTTTCTGGCCTTTTCCTAATTTGGTCGGGGGATACCCAACAATCCGCAGCTCAAAGCTGCACACTGCAGTCCCAGCCTATGTCTTCATGAGGCCTAATTCCCTGTGTCTCTGCACCCTCTCTTCTCACAAAGACACACCATTGGATTTAGGGTCCACCCTAAGTCAAGTATGATGACATCGGGAGATTCTTAACTAATTAAGACTGCAAAGACCCTATTTCCAAATAAGGTCATATTCTGGGGTTCCAGGTGCACATGAATTTTGGGGGACCCTATTTAACCCACGACAAGGGCTATGGGGATATTGTGGCCTGGCCCTAAGTTGTCATTCTGTAACACCTCTGAAATTCCCTAGACCAAACACAGCAGCTTGTAACGACTTCACGGAGGTCCCCGTGCCTGCCAACAGCAGCCCTGTGACCTCAGCAGGGGTAATTAGCAACACATGGGGAAAACAGGTTTCAAAGACCTCTCCTCAGGAGACCGGAGTGGAGGGATTAGGGTAGTCCTCTGGGTGAAATACACCCAGGGCTCACCTAAACCATAACAAAGAGGCAGCTTCAGCCCCTCCAAATTCATTCCCTACAGTCCTTATGCAATCCTGGGGTGGAAAGGCTTCAGCGTGCTTGTTCTCTCTGTAATGTCCTCCACACTCCACTGTGGATGCTGATAGGGGAATAGCTATGGACTTGAAGAGATTTCATGGAGAGCTGCTCCCAGAAATCTCTAACAACAATACACAATACAAACAAGAACAACCTAAACTCATCTCAATGACATGACACACAGCAAACTTACTCAATCATTTGCTGTCTCTTTCTTTTTCATGCTTGAAGAACGTCGAGTGATATATAGTGCTTTTCATAAAGGATAAACGAATATTTTAAATTACCATGATGTTTTATTTTCAACACATATATTTAAAAAATTAGTTTAATGTATTTTAAGGGCAAACTTACAAGAACAGAATAGAAAACAGACTACATTAGAAACATGTACTGGCACATAGGACAACCCAGAAAAGGACAGTAAATGAATTAAATCTGCTGCATGATAAAAACACTATAAACATCACTTACGTGACAAATACTGGCACTGTCCCGAAATATTTAATAGGTTTATTTATCATTGTTATAAAGCTGAGACACTGAAACTTGTTCTTAGAAACACTTTGACTCGAACTAATTTATGTCCCTGCATTCATATTAAAAATTCACACACAAATGGAAATGGAAAAATGTCTAACACTTAATTTCTATCCTCTATCTTTCCACTTGTAATCATACACTTGGGTACCTTTTGATCCCATGGAGAAAAGTTTACTAATAAATATTTCTGAATAGTTGTCTGATTAATTCACTAGCGTTTAAGTTCCATTTGTTCTGAGATATATCCCTAATATCTAGATAAATGTCTGGGACATAGTAAGTGCTCGACACATATTTTGCACATAAATGAATGAATGAACTGAATCTAGAGGGGAAAAAAGGTACAAAATTACTAAACACTTAAATATAAAACATGCCTTCACTCATTGTCATAAAGAACCAAAAATAATTTCTACTAGCAGAATTATCTTTCAAGGTTGTGGATTCTCTTCTCTTTGTGCCACTCCTCAATAGTTGCCTTATGAGATGCTATGTGAAAATTTTCTTTAAGAAGTAGCTACATTTGGGCCCCTGGGTGGCGCAGTTGGTTGAGCGACTGCCTTCGGCTCAGGTCATGATCCCGGAGTCCCGGGATCGAGTCCCACATCGGGCTCCCAGCTCCATGGGGAGTCCGCTTCTCCCTCTGACCTTCTCCCTTCTCATACTCTCTCTCACTCTCTCTTTCCTAATAAATAAATAAATAAAAATCTTTAAAAAAAAAAAAAAGAAGTAGCTACATTTGCCATGGCCTGAAATTAAACAATAAGAACTGTGTAAATGACTATATTTCTGTTTACTGTGGGCGTCCAAACAGCGCTGGGTCAATCCATTGTGTCAAATACAGAAGCTCCCCAAGTTTTATGCCTACGGATCTACATATCTACTTGGTTTTATATATGTTTTAACCTCCCATCTTAATCTTTATTATTTTGTGGTTTGATTTTTTTCAATTATGATTGACATGTTGCTTTGGTACCATTGATTTCCATGAGCCTTCTCAAATCTATTGCGAACTAGGGCAAAGCAATTTTTAAAATACCAAACTTTCACAATGGCCATCACAAAATGACCTCAAATTAATTTTTTACTCTTATCTCCCACACTCACTTAGTCCAGTTCACTCTTCAGAAAGTTCTAAGTTTATAAAAAAAAAACTTCACAGAAAGTACAAAACATTCCCATATATCTGTACCCACACAGTTTCCTCTATCATTAATATCTTGCATCAGTGTTATATTTGTTATAATTGATGAACCAATATTGATACATTAATATTAAAGTCCATAGTTTATATTAAGATTCCTCTTTGTATTGTAGAGTTCTATATGTTTTGAAAAAAGCACACCTTAATGTATCCACCATTGCAATTTCATATATAATTTCACTGCCCTAAAAATCCTCTATACAAACATTTCATTCTCCCTTCCTTCCTCTCCACCCTCCCCCCACCCCCCACCCGAGAAACCTTGGAAACCAATGACTATTTCAATGTCTCTGTATGTTTGCCTCTTCTAGCAATTCATACGGTTGGAATAATACAGTATATAGTCCTCTTGGACTGGTTTCTCTCACTCAGCAATAGGTATTTAAAGTTCCTCCATATTCTTTCTGGGGCTCATTTCTTCTTATCATTTGATATTATTCTATTGCATTGGATGGTGCATTGGATGGTGTATGTACCACTTTGTAGTTTTCCTCATATAGACATCCATCCATGGAAGGATATCTTCATGGCTTCTAAATTTTGGCAAGTATGAATAAGCTACTATAAATATTCATGTGCAGGTTTTTGTGTGGACATAAGTTTTCAACTCATTTGGATAAATAACTATAAATGTGATTACTGGATTATAAAGCAGGCCTATGTTTAGCCTTGTAATAAAATGTCTTCCAAAGTGGCTGTACCATTCTGCATTCCCATCAGCACTGAAAAACAGTTCCTGTTGCTCCATTTGCTCACCAATATTAGAGGTTGTCAGTGTTTTGAATGTTAGCCATTCTGATAGATGTGCAGTAGTGTCTCATTGTTTTCATTTGCAAATCCCCTATTGTCGTATAATGTTGTGCATCACTACATAAGCTTATTTTCCACCAATATACAATCTTTGGTGAGCTGCACGCTTAGGACTTCTATTTTTTTAATTGGATTGTTTGTTTTCTTACTGTTGAGCTTTAAGAGTTCTTTGTATGTTTTGGATACAAATCTTTTACCAGATATGTGATCTGCAAATATTTTCTTCAAGTCTGTAGCTTATCTTTTCAGTCTCTTACTGGTGTCTTTCATGAAGCAGAAGTTTTAATTTTTATAATTCTAACTTTGCAATTTTCTTTTTCATGGATCTAGCTTTTGGTATTGTATATAAAAAGTCAGTCGAACACAAGTCCAACAGATGGCATTTGGTGGGGTCTTCTAAGAGTTCCATAGTTTTATACTTCACATTTAGGTTTATTATCCATTTTAAGTTCATTTTTGTAAATGATGTACAGTTTGTGTCCAGATTCTTTTTTTTTTTTGCATGTGGATGTCTAGAAGTTGCAGCACCATTTGAGGAAAAGACTTTGTTCCATCAATTGCCTTTGTTTCTTTGTCAAAGGTCAGTTGACTACATTGTGTGGGTCTATTTCTGGGCTCTCTATTCTGTTCCATTGAAGTATTTGTCTATTCTTTCACCAACACCAATTATTTATTTTATTATATTCTTATATTTTATTTATATAAATTATATTTTATTATTTATATATTCCATATAATTTATAATTATATTTTCATTTTTTATATTATATACTTATTAAAAGCAACAGTAAGTCTTGAAGTTGGGTAGTATTACACCTATTTTTTTTTCTTCTTCAATATTATGTTAGCTACTCTGGGTCTCTTGCTTTTGAGGTTATTGATAACCACAAAATGATTTGCTGCAATTTTGGTTGAGATTGCATTGCATCTGTAGAGGAGTTGGGAAGAAGTGATATTTTAACAATATTGAATCCTTCTATCTGTAAACATATTCTGTATCTCTATTTATCTAAAACTTCTTTGACTTCATTGTAGCTTTGTAGTTTTCCTCATATAGACGTTATAAATATATTTTTTTATTTATATCTAAGTATTTCATTTTGTTTTCATGGTAACTTAGATGTTGTTATAGTTTTAATTTTAACTTCCTATTATTCATCGTGGTAAAAAGGAAAGCAATTGACTCTTGCGCATCAGCCTTCCATATGCAAGCTTGCTGTAATTGTTTACAAGCTCTAGTATTTTTCATGTCATTTCAGACTTTCTATATAACCTTGTCACCTGCAAACAAAGACAGTTTTCTTTCTTTCTTTCCAATCTATACCTTTTACTTCCTCTTCTTGTCTTACTGAATTAGTTAGGGTTTACGTATGGTGTTGAAGAAGAACTTTGAATAGGAATGGGATGCCCTTGCTTTGGTCTCAATCTTAGGGGTAAAGCATCTGGTTTCCTGCCATTAAGTATGATATTAACTCTAGGTGTTTTGTAGATATTCTTTATCAAGATGAGAAAGTTCCCGTCTATCCTTGGATTGCTATGAGTTTTATCATGAATGGGTGTTGGATTTTGTCAGATTCTTTTATTCATTAAAAAATAATGATTTTTTTATTAGCCTGTCAATGTGATGGATTACATTAATGGATTTTCAAATGTCAGACCTGATTTATATATCTGGAATAAATCTCACTTGGTCATGGTATATAATACTTTTTATAAATTGTTGGATTTAATTTGCCAATATTTTGTTGAGGATTTTTGTATGTATATTCATGAGAGACACTGGTCTGGAATTTTCCTTTCTTGTAACATCTTTGTCTGTTCCTGCTATTTTAAGGTAATGCTATCCTCATTGAGTTAGGGAATACTCCTCTGCTTCTATTTTCTGGAAGAGACTATAGAGACTTGATAAAATTTCTTCTTTAAATGTTTGGTAGAGTGCTCAAGTGAAGTGGGCCTCGTATTTTCTGTTTGGGAAGGCTATAAATTTCATTTCTTTAATAGACACAGACCTACACAAATTATCTTTTCTTCCTCGTGTGAGTTTGGTAGTTAGTGCTTTTAAGGAATATATCCATTTCATCCGAGTTTATCAAATTTGTTGGCATAGAGCTGTTCATAACATCCCTTTCATACCCTTTTAAATATCCATGCAATCAGTAGTGATGGCTGCACTTCAATTTTTGGTGTAAGTAATTTGTGTATTATTCCTTTTTTCACTTGGCTGGCCTGGTTAGAGGCTCACCAATTTTATTGATCTTTTTCAAAGAACATGGTCTTGGTTTTGTTGACTTTCTGTACTGATTCTTTCCTCAATTTCATTGATTTCTGCTCTAATTTTTATTATTTCTTTTCCTGTTTTTACTTTGGATTTAATTTGCTTCCATTTTCCTAATGTCTTAAAGTGGAAGTTTAGGTTATTGATTCTAGATCTTTCCCCCTTTCTACTATATGCTTTCAATGCTATAAATTTCCTTCTAAACACTGCTTTCACTGCATCTCATGGATTTTTTCAAGTTGTATTTTTATTTTCATTTAAGTCAAAATATTTTTCAATTTCTTCTTCCTTTAACTTCTTCCTTTAACCAATGTGGTTATTAATCTCCAATAATGTTAGGATTTTTCCAGTTACCTTTCTGTTTTTCATCTCTTTATTCCATTATAATCTGAGAGCATACTTTGTATGATTTCCATTCTTTTGTATTTGGTAAGGTGTGTTTTTTTGGCCCCAAATGTGGTTTATCTTTGTCACTATTTCATGTAGGCCAGACAAGAATGTGTATATTGCTGGTGTTGGATGAAATATTCCATAATAACAATTAGATTTAGTTGATTTGTGGTGCTATTTAGTTCAAATACATCCTTACTGCCTGCTGAATGTATCCATTACTGATAGAAGGGTATTAAAGTATGACTATAATAGTATATTCACCTATATATCCTTGCCATTCTATAAGTTTTTGCTTCACATATTGCAATGTTCTCTTGTTTTAGGGACATACACATTGAATATTGTTATATCTTCTTCAAGAATTGTCTCTTTTATTATTAAGTAATAATATTATTATTATCCCTGATAATTTTCCTTGTTCTGAAGTCTGCTTTGTCTGAAATGAAAGTAGCTACTCCACCTTTCTTTTCATTAATGTTAGCATAGGATATCCTTATCCTTATCCATCCCTTTACTTTTAATCTATACGTATTTTTATATTTCAAGAGGGTTTCCTGCAGATGGCATTTGGTGGGGTCTTTTAAATTTTATACACTGATAATCTCCTTCTTTTAATTACTATATTTAGACTATTCACATTGAAAGTGATTATTGACACAGTTGGGAAACATATTTATTAATGTTTTCTTTTTGTTACCTTTTTTTTAATTTCATTTTTTGACTTCCACTCTCTCTGCTCTGGCTTAAACTGATCATTTTATATGATTGCATTTTCTCTCCTTTCTTAATATATCAATCATATTTCTTTCACTTTTTTAGATATTCTCCTAACAGAGGTTGCAATATATATTTATGACAATCCAAGTCACTTTCTAAAAAAAAAAAAAGACTTACTTATTTGAGAGACAGAGAGAGAGCACGTACAAGCAGGAAGAGGCAAAGGAAGAAAGAGAGAATCCCAAGCAAACTTTTCACTGAGTTGAAATCAAGAGTTGGATACTCAACCAACTGAGCCACTCAGGCACCCCAAGTCACTATCAAACAGATTATACCACTTGGCAGCTAGTGGAAGTACCCTGTAACAGAGTATGCCCAAATCCTCCCTATTTTCCTTTATAAAATTGCTGTTATTACATTTAACCATAAGCTATACACCAAATACATTGTTGCTATTATTAATTGGAACAAACTCAGACAAATTAAACTTTTGTCTTCAACTAATCCTTCTCTACCACACTCCTCCTTTATATATGTATATCCAAGTTTCTGACCTATATCATCTTCTTCTCTCAGAACAATTTATTTTAACATGTCTTTCAAGACAGTTTTCCTAGCAACAGATTTCCTCAATTTTTATTTAAGAATGTCTTTGTTGCTATTTAAATTTTGAAAGATAATTTTGCTGGATACAGAATTCCATGTTAGTAGGGTTTTTTTTCCCCTTAAAAACTTTAAATATCTTACTCCACCCCCTTCTTGCTTGTATGTTTTCTGAAGACAATTCTTTTGCTTGTTCCTCTCTAGACAAGGTGCTCTTCTCTACCCTCCAGATTCTTTCAAGATATTCTCTTTTTCTTTGATTTTCTGCAGTTTGATACGATATGTCTAGGTGTAGGTTTTTTTTAATTTTCCTGCTTGGTATTCTCTGAACTTCTGTATGTGTAGTTTGGTGTATTTTAATAATCTGGGGAAAATTCCCAGGAATTATTACTTCAAATATTTCTGCTGTTTCTTTCTATTTTCTCCTTCTGGCATTCTCAATACACATGTATGCTACACCTTTTATAATTGTCCCACAGTTCTTGGATACTCTCTCCTGGATTTTTTTCTTTTTACTTTCAGTTTGGGAAGTTTCTATTGACACATATTCATGCTCCTTATTTCTTTCCTTGGCCATGTCCAGTCTTCTATAGATTCATCAAAGGCATTCTTCATTTCCTGGGTGCTTTTTAATTCCAGCACTTCTTCTTAATGATTTCCTTAGAATTTCCATCTCTGTTCTTACATAACCCATCTGTTCTTGCATGCTGTCTACTTTTTACCTTAGAGTCCTTATCCTATTTTTTTTTTTTTGATGAGCCCATCGTGGCTTTATTCTATTTAGTCTTCTTTTTTATTTTTTAATGTTTTTATTAACATATAATGTATTATTTACCCCAGGGTACAAGTCTGTGAATCATCAGGCTTACACATTTCACAGCATTTGCCATAGCACATACCCTCCCCAATGTCCATATCCCTACCCCCCCACCTCCCAGCAACCCTTAGTTTGCTTTGTGAGTTTAGGAGTCCTTATCCTATTAATCAGTTATGTTAAATTCCTGGTCTAAACCATTCCAAAATCTCTGCCATATCTTAGTCTGCTTCTGATGCTTGATTTCTTTCTTCTAAGTATTTTTAGAAGTGTTTCTTCTAAGTATTTCTTAGGCACAGCTTGTGATTTTTTTTGTGAAAAGCCAGACATGATGCATTGGGTAAAAGAAACAGAGGTAAAGGGGTGTTTAGTGTAAGTTTTATACTTATTTGGCTAGGGTTTAAGCTGTGTTTACTGTTTGCTAGAGTTCAAGGTGTCAGAGGCTAACATTTTTCTATTTTCCTTGTTTTTTGTCTCCCCTGTTGTCTTTGGTTTTCCCTAGAGGCTGCTTCTTAAATAGAGTGTGAACTTCGTAGTTATTTTCAGCTGCAATCCCCATAATTACAGAGTTCTGTAGTGTGGTAGTAAGACGTGGGGAAGAAGGAAAACATTAAAACATTCTCTATCCCTATGGTTAGCTCTCATCTCTTAATAGACCTGTTCCACTAGGCTGTGACTTTCATAAGTGCTTCTCAGCTTCTCTGTCACACTCTTCTCTGAGAGGGGAAGGATAGAGGGGCCTGTAGTTAAACATTTCCCTTCTCCCTCTTGGTTAGGTTTTTGGCAAAACCCATGATGATCATAGGTTGATCAGGCTCTGGTAAAGTAGTTTCCTCCAAGGGCAGACCTTTCTCAGTAAGAACAAATGCTCTTGGTATACTGAAAACGGATACTTTCCTCTTCCCCTGCCACATAATTTTCACCCCCAAGAACTTAGTTGGGCTCCTAAAAGTAAGACTACTGAAAGTGGGCACACTACGAAGAGTAGGTCTTCAGAAAGATTTTCTCTCTCAAGCTCCAACAATTGGTGCATGACCCTTCTTGTGTCCCTATCAGGATCCAGCAGTAGCTTCTGCCCTCAGTAAGCTCTGACTCTGTATTTCTCACCCCTCCATTTTCAACTGGTGGTTTGCCCTATGGCCCCAATTCTCCAATATATCTAAGAAGAATTATGAATTTTCATTTGCTCAGTTTATTTCTTATTATGAAGATAGCCATGATGACTTCTCAGCAATCCAGGACCAGAAACCAGAAGTCAGAAGTTCACTTTTCACTGGTGATCCTATATGACTTTTGTATGTTTTCCCCTTTATATGTGCTGTTCCTTCTACCTGGAATGTCCTTCCTCCTTTTCACAGAACTATAAGAGCCTCAGCATTTCTCATATTTATGTATTACTTCCCAGTTCACGTATTACCCAGTTCATGTATTACTTCTATTCTGAAGTATTTAGCTAAGGATATTTATTCACTCCTTAACTATGTTCTCAATCTCCTAGGTACATGGGATGATTACATCACTTATCACATTATGTTTATATTATATTATTTGCAATACCATCTATGTTGTAGTACATATTGTGGGCAGTGACTATAAGCTATGGTGTACGTAGAATAAAACATGAATAAATAATTTACTGAATTGATTCCAGAGTTGTTCTCTCAGGTCTAGCATTGACTCACCTGAAACTTCCTTTCAGAATGAGCTAGATCAGATAGTCTGAGACAATATTTTTTGAGCTTATAATAAAACCCTGTTATTCAGTCTCATTTCTTATGTAAAGGGCATAGAAAGTTAGTAAGATGGTTTTGGAGAATAATGCAAATTAGTAACATTATCTCATGAGACTCTGAAGATTGATTACTGCTGCCCAGTGTTCATTAAATTCCCCATTAAGGTTAAACAGGGTCTGCAGATGATCCCAAACTCTTCTGCTACATTAGTGTAGGTTAACATCACTCATTTTGCCATTTTTAGTGGTTCCTCCCTTAGAAGGTTGGAATCATGTTATATTTTAACAAAGCTATAATAAACCATACTGAGAGCTCTGAACCAAAGCTTAGCTTGGATGTGAAACCGAAGTCCTCTACCTGGAGAACTGTTTCCTTGCTGGTGGTGATGGGAAGATGTTTGCCCTTACAGTTACTAAGGTATATATGTGACTAAACTGTTAATATCTTGGAAGAGAATGACACTGCCTGTTTTACAATTATAACTTCTAGTCCTTAACTGTCACAACTATTTACACATCAGAAAATGTAATTCTGGTGTGTTAAACCTGGAAGGATCCAGAGAGAGTTTCACATCCTGTCCTCTCATTTTATCAAGTGTGGAGTTTCTTTTCTACAGGGAAATATGCCAAAGCCAAAAAAGGAAAATTAGAATTTACTCCCCCACAAAAGCATAAATATTTGTACATTTTGCTCATTACAATCCCTCCAGAGTCTAGAACAAAGACTTATATACAATGAGCATTCCATAAGTATTAGTAGAAGAATGAAAGGACTTAATAAAGTTCCAGTATGAACTAGAAGCTGAAGTAGGAAGAGAGCAAGGTTTCTGACTCCCAAACAAGTAACCTTTCAATCACATGATGATTTTTCCCAGCAAATTCTATCTCTTTATAATTACTCTACATATCTTGGAAGGGGATACTAGAGAACAAAACTGCCAAAATAGGAGTTCTTTCTCAATTTAGAATTAGGCCAGGTAGAAATATCTGTTTATCATGAATTGTACAATATCCAGTATGGATGGTCTAAAACCATCCATGGTTTTTGCTATGCGTGAAGATGAAATATATTTACCTTTCATATAATGAATTATTGATATATTTAAACAAATAAAAATTCAAAGTGAAAGGATCAAATCCTCCTAATTTTTAACTCACAAAGGGTAGTAAATAAAAGTCAATGATTATTAAAAATTTATTGTTGTAAAGTACTAAGTGAGATAGATAGTTGGGGGAAAGTAGAGGGACATACAGAGCCTGCTTTCTGCCCATGAGGTGAGGTGTAAGAAATGCACACATAAACAGATCAAATGAATGCCTCATGCTGTTGGATAAGTACTATGTTTTCCAGGGAATACTATAAGATTTCCAGGAACTAAGAAATAATGTAGGTGAGAGAAAATTATGGAATACTTCTCAGAAGACATAGTTTCTAAACTGACCCTTGAAAAATAAAGGTTCAACAGATATGTAAGAGAATTTTTCATGAGGTGAATGACATAAAACATATCCTTGAGTATTATTTTTTAAATGTAGGCAAATGTAAGCACCATGAAAGATTTAGTACAAACTTGGCACATATGGGGCCTCAGTACATAACTATCATTATTTATATTATTTGTAATATTAAGAAAAGTATGGAAAGTTCTCTTTTAATTATGATTCCCTCTGAATAGAACCTTGTATTTCATCTTGTTTTCTTCATAAACAAATATTATTTTTCATATTTCTTTAATCCTGGAGAGGCAACTGAGCCTTTCATTAAAAGACGAGTATAAGTATTTATTTTTTATTTATATATAGCTTGTTCCAAAGAGGATGTAATATAATTTCCACAGATACATATAATTAATCATAGTGTTCAAATTTTTAGGAGACTTTAGTTATAGTAATTATCTGTATATACATTTTATCATTCCTTGCTAGGAGGGAATCCCATTTTCTTCAAGAAGAGTAAGTAAGTTTTTACCACCACTCTTTTTTTTTTTTAACCACAACAGAGAAGTGGAACTTCAGTTGCTATGTCTAATGCTTTATTATACAGGAAGAGTGGACATTTCGGTCGAAATTTCACGTTTCTTGGGCCATATAAAAAATGTATAGGGCTATTTAGGTTCAAAGGTGGAGTAAAGCACAATTTCATCAATTTCACTGCCTGCTTCACGGAGACTAAGGCTCCTCCTGCATCTCCTAATCCCACGTGGTCAGCACTTCTGAAACAGAGTCCAGGTTCTCTCATCTGGGGTGTAAATAGAGGTCTGCTATTCTTTCTTTCATTCATGCTCCTTCAGAGAACTTTGCATAGCAGAGTGAGGAAACACTTGGGATCACTTTCTTGACATAGCTTTCCTCACAGGGAGGCCGTAGCTCTGAGGTCTATATCCAGAAACCCACAAATAACCTCATGCTTTGTCTCAGGTCAAAAATAAATTCTGCATTGCAACTTTTCCAATTACCAGGTACTTGCCATTAATTAAAAAAAAACAGATACTTTTGTTACCATTTGCACTCTTGACCTAATATTTTGGGTCTGATCAGAACCTAGAAAAAATGCATCAGTAATCAATACTACAAATTTTAATATCATTTCTAGTTTGGAAAGTTCTTAATGGCAAGAAGGATAGAGTATTTACTTTGTACCCTTGATGATACTTTGATGATCACAAAGTACCTTGCCCATCATGAATGTTCAATTAATATTGCTCAATGGATATATGGTTATGTAAACACTTTGAGATCTTTGCAGAAATATTCTCTCATTATAGTTATTCCCTACTTTGTCTTTCAAATAATCATTATACAACAGAACAACATAATTATACAAATTTAGTATTGGCTTTGCAATTTGCCTTCCCAATCACAAATGTCTAGCTATGGGCAGGGGTGGGAACAGAGGGTTAAAAAGTGGGGGAAAGAAGAACAAAGTGTATCAATCTATTTGGATTTTTGAGGATCAGGTCACACTGCAGAACTGCCTTTTATCTTCTATTCCACAGGGAAAGAGTAATGCTTACTGCGACTCTCATGGCAGATCAATATAGTTAGGGAGTAAAAAGAACAAAATTCCAAATCTCAAGTTCCCAATAACTCGAAAACATTAAACTCTGGGCAGACTCTACTGTAATATATCAGCTTTCATAGAGTCATAGAATCATTGAGGTGGTAGTCTTAAAATGAGTTCCTGAAGTCACTTAGAAAACTACTGGGGAGGTTGGACTTCGACTCATAGACTCTGGTGATATGTAGAGAGTTCCAAACTATCATCAAATTGGTGGTGACACTGAAATTATATGTTACTGGTAGCTACGCTCAACAAGCTGAGTGGGCTGCCTGGAAACTACCCCAGTTAGGCTCCATCAATGTTTGAGTGGGGAAGGCAACCTATATTCAAAGATACATCACAGTCTAAATAGATAATAATCTATCCCCAACAAATCAAGGAACTATTCAGACCCTGAATTACATACTGGTCCACTATGAAATGAAGCATGAATCATTCCACTTAATCCCCATAGCCTTTAGGGGGTAGGTAAGCAATTAATTCCTATGTGACTGGAATTATTTTACAGATGAAGTATCTGAGTCTCAGTGAAATAGAGGGACTGGCCATAGCCATATATTTCATAATAGATCAAGACGGTATTAAAATTCAAGCTTCCTGATTCGAAATCTAGTCCTCTTTTTACTATAATCACAAACAAATGTCTTTATATCAAGAACTTATTTTCTAAATCAATGAGTTATGAATAATAACAATTTATTATATGTAACAAATAAAATGAGTAAATGAAATATTACTAGATGGTATCTTCTCCTTTAAAAATGGTCTCTGTAAATAAATATTTCTCTAAGAATCCATCATTTGAGTATAGTTTTGTTACTGTTTTTTTTCCACATTATAATCTAAAATTCTTCCTAAATATTAAACTTCTTGCTTCATTTCCTACCTCATTCTAATAAGAACTGAAATGTACTAGAACCTAATTATACTTTTATATTTGGTACTCATGCTGTGAACCACCTTTTGGGTCAGATCTGCATAACTGTTTTCTTGGATACCCCGAGTAATTAAAACTTTTTGCATGAAATAAATGAAATGCCACTTCTTTGCAAATACATCCTGTTGTGAGAGTATTAAAGTAAGATTCTAGACTATATCAAGGTTATATTGTTTTTAGTGGAAATAACCAGAGACAATCAAGCCGACTAAGAACTAAGTGTGCCCATTCACTATGATGATAAATGTCTGAATATCTACTATGTGTTGGAGATCTAAAAATGAGCACAACCTGGTGTCTGCCCCTGGAGAGATCACAGTTTAGGAGAGCTGGATATATATTCAGTTAAACAAAAATGTACCCTTTTGACTGACAGAAGCACAGAACATCTGACTTAAAGAGGGAAAGCCATTCATTCTGCTAATGCAAGTGAAGATTTCAAAGAGGAGGTGATAATTTAACCAAATCTTGAAGCAAGAGATGCTTTTATTACAAGATGAAGTTAAAAAGCTAAGGAGGAAAAGGATTAATCCCCATGCTCCAAATGGTATGCCATCAGATATCTGGCTATATTTTCCATCATGTGCATTGTTGGCACCCATCAGAGAGAAGTGAATTTTATGATGGGAATTTTTCTCTCCCCAATATGTTAGCCTCCTTAAAATTCTTGCCAAATCATAAAACCCTCCAAGTCACATATGCGTCAAAGGCAGACTCTGGTTGGAAAAGTTTCCATTCACAGTTACTAGTGCTGAGTACTGTGGTGTTACTAAGTTATGGAGAATTTAAAACACCAAGAAATCTGTTCTCCCTCACCCCACTTTGCCAAGGTATCCAGAATAATCTACAGTCTGGTTGAAATCATTGATTTCTGGAATCATGACCAAAGTTTTGGTTGTTTTAGGTACACCTACTAATGGAGGATACAGAGGTTTCCATCACAGAATTTTTTTTAAAGATTTTATTTATTTATCTGACAGAGAGAGAGAGAGAGATCACAAGTAGGCAGGGAGGCAGGCAGAGAAAGGAGAAAGCAGGCTCCCCACGGAGCAGAGAGCCAATGCAGGGCTTAATCCAGGACCCTGAGACCATGACCTGAGCCGAAGGCAGAGGCTTTAACCCACTGAGCCACCCAGGCGCCCCTTCATCACAGAATTTTAAACAGTCTTCAAAAAAGCACATATGAGAGGATGGGATGAACAGATCCATAAAGCCAAATGAAGAAAGAATTCATTTTATTAATTGTAATACTTTGTATTTGAAAACACTCAGGATAATTTTTTATTATCATTTGAGTGTGCTGTTGAGATTGACTTTTTTAATCAAATTATCTTCATTTTATCATCAAACAATCAAATAATTATCTCATGAAAATAAAGGAGGGTTTGGGCTACTTATGGAGAACTTTAAGGAATTATACACATGTTGCTGAGCCATGATACATACACACCTGTAATGTACAAGGTGTTACTGTTTATTGCAGAGATGTAAGTCTTACGATTTGTTAGTGTTTGCTGTGTAAAACACTGTCCTTTCAAAATATCTTTAGAATTTACATTCTATCCAGAGGGCCTGTGTGGTTCAGTGCTTATGTGCCTGATTCTTGGTTTTGGCTCAGGCTGTGATCTCAGGGTGCTGGGTTTGAGCCCTGTGTTGGGCTTCAAGTTCAGTGGCAAGTCTGCCTGAAATTTTCTCTCCCTCCCTCACTGACCCTCCCTCCTTGCTCTATCTCTCTGTCAAATAAATAAATAAAATCTTAGAAAAAAAGAAGTTATATTCTATCCAGTTCTAAATTATGGGGCAATCTATAAA
The DNA here is from genome assembly GCA_028533885.1 of Nasua narica. NCBI lineage: Eukaryota > Metazoa > Chordata > Mammalia > Carnivora > Procyonidae > Nasua > Nasua narica. The sequence continues at coordinate 128,532,033 of CM052799.1, forward strand.
AATAATGCTAACATAGAAAATTAATGGCCAAACATAAATATTTGCCTGAACTAGGCTTTTTCCTGCAAATAACTTCAATATTGTCAATCATCCCATCTGTTCCTGTTTTCTTAAACTTGCAAGGTTTAGATCTAATCATATAGTCTGCCATGATCATTTAAGCCCTCCATGATTTCCCAATTCCCTTAGCCTCACTTCCTTCATTCTTATCTGTACAGCACAATTCGGTACTGGATATATATTATCATATATTACCTCATTCTCCAGTTGTATTCTCTTTTTACATACTGCCTCTACAAATAAATCTGGGAGGAACTGTGTCTGATATATTCTTTGTACCACTATGATGCTTAACACAATGCTAAGCATATAGCTTTGTTCAGAAGTTATTTGGAAGTTAACAGTCTGTAAAATTTAGCTCATTGTTTTAATGTGAAGATTAGAAGCAGCAACCACCAGAAAAGACCTCAAAGGTAACACAAGTGAGAATAGATTAGGTGAGAAAAGCCAAAGCAGTAAAACCACTAACCCCAAAATAGACAGGGGCCTTTGAGTAAAGGAGCAAAGAAATGCAAAACCTTAAGTGCCTCCAAGAATGTACCTGAAAAGAACAAACTATTCACCCAGATTTCAAGTTCATCAGCTACTTATTTAATGCTTAGTATGTGCCAGGAACTATGCTAGAACCTGAGTTTACAAGAATTGACATGACATCTGGATCACTTGCCTTTGAGAAACTCGTATTCAGTGGAAAGAAACGTATTGTTTTCAAAACTAAATGATAAATGTCAAGATAGGTATAAGCACCCTACGGGAGCACAGATCATTCCTTTTACTCAGCTTGACCCAAAAGGGCTTCCAAGTGGAGTAACTTTCTTTGATGACTCCAGTTATCAAGGAAAAGTAAAGCTGACAGTCACTATTTAATAAGGCATTATCATCTCTAGAAATAAGTTAAAGAACAGGCTTTAGAATGAAATTTTTTGCCAAAAGTGCTTCAGGATTTGGGTGTTTACTATAGGAATAACTTTAGGCAGAAGTGACAAGTTTTCAAGCAAAATGTGGGTACTGAAAAAAAACTGTGAATTACGATATCATTCTGTGTAACAATGATCCATCATTCACAAAATACAAACAATTACCTAACAGAAGAAAAATATTTCACAGCAAGCAATCAAAGCAATTTATAGCAATTAATGCAGATTACACCTAGTTATCCAGAAATATTATCAAAGCTGAAACACAATTACATAAACTATCTGTATGTCATTTAAGAGAAATATAAAACAGAGAATGATTCTCCCAAGGGATTCATTAATCTTTTAAAAATTGATTTATTCCTTTGATTAATTTTTAAGATTATCTTCACTAAATTATAATGTGATCCTTTATGATATTCAGATTAAATTTACGCTCAAAACCCAAATGATATTTATCTTAATTGATGATTCTGCATTTTTAGCTGAAAGCCTGAAAGTCCATTCATAGTCATCCTATTTCTTGACTCATCAATTATCAAGTTTTCATAATTAGGATTCTGGCTATGATGAATTACCTCAAGCATCTATTTAGTAATCAACTTTTTTAGTAATGAGTTTTCAGTAACAAAGTAGACAAAATCTCCAGTTAGAGAGTCCATCCCAAAACTAGGTCGTCTTTGTTACCCAGGAACCTGGATCATTTTTATAAATTCATTTTTTTTCTTTGGAACTGTACTTTAAACATTGCCTGCAAACTGTTTACTCAAAATATAATCACTCTCTTTGCATTTTAATGATTTTCAAAACTTCCTCATGAGTTTCCATGTATACCATGTCTTATGTGCTTTACTTTCTATCATGGTTGAGAAGCATCAATCATGATTCCAAAGAGATCCCATATCAAAGTGCCCTAGCTGTACCAGCACAGATTCAAATTATTTACCAAATACTCAAGCCTATTAGCACCAAGAAATCTTTGCAGGAAATTAGGTGACATTCATGGAAAACATGAATAAACATTCAAATGACTAAAGGTTACATTTAAAATGATTTGATGAGCTTCATCCTACAAAGAAAACAGATTTTAAGAAACAAATGAACATCATTCATTCATTCAGCAATTACTGATTGTAAACCTAATGTGCCAAGCCCACTTTGAGTGCAAATGAGGTCCCTGGTCTCATGGAGCTTATAATCTACTAGATAAGTCAGCCAATACCTAAATAAATACATAAATGATTTCACACAGTGACAAGTGCTATAAAGAAAGCAAAATAAGCAATGTGACTGGTGATTAGGAGAGACAGAACAGCATCTCTCAACTTTTGTGCCTAAAGAAAGGTAAGAAGGATAAGAAGGAACAGCCCCTGAAAGGGAAGAAAATAAACAAATGAAAAGCAGGTAGAGAATTCAAACAGGCAAATACAAAGACCACTCAAAGTCAACATGTATGAGGCACAGACTGGGATCTCGCGGGTATAGAGACCAGGCTCCAGCCTATAGAAGAAAAGAGAAGTCTAGATATTGCCATTATGTGAGAGAGGTAACCTTTGTTTTCTCACTACAAAATCAGGGTAATAACACTTAATTTCTAGGTTTGTAGTTAATATGAATTAGTGTAAATAAAGCACTTGGGACATATTAGACGTTCAGTAATTATCAGTTTCCTCTTCACTAGGGAAACAGGTAGAATTTACCCAGTACTCTTAAAAAAAGAGATATTGGGTCCAGTTACAGCAACTTATTTTATAATACAGCTGACATTGCTTCATTCAGACTTTCAATAATCCCATAGAATAGGTTTATCATCTTTCCATTGGGGATAAAAAATTGAAGCTCAAAGAGGTCAGCTGATATTTGCAAACTGACTCTGTGTATGTGCAAGCTTGGACTGGGACCCGGATCTCTTCTAATATCTCATTCCAAAGCCTTTGCCCAGACTGTGCTGCCTATCCATCATACCTCTATGTTCAGTTAACATCAATATAGCTTTAGTGAAAGGGGCTAAGAGCTTTTCAAAAAATAGTAAGTGAAAGGAAATTTGTGCTAGGCACAGATGTCCATAGAGGATAACTCTTATGTTCTATGTAATTAAGGGCAAGTCTCATGAAGCCAAATAAGCCCAGCTCTTGGGCTTACCATTTATTAGCCATGCAACCTTGGACAGATTATTTTCTCTTCAGAAATCCAGCCTTTAATCTATTAATACTCATCTGGACTTAACCACAGCATTTATGCCACCTAAATGTGTCAGTGATTAAATAAGATAATGCACGTATAATACATGTAAACACCTAACACATGTGTATGACAGATACCAAGTTAGAATACTACTTCCCATTTACTAAAAGACTTCACCAACTTATATCTGGCAGTTTAAAAGATATCTTTTCAGAATATCACCAAATCGTGATTTCTCATTTTTACACGGTAATACTACCCTCATGAAGGAAGTATACATATTCGAACTAAATAATGTACACTGCAGTTTTAAAAAATGCCTTTTGATTTCTAGTCTTATAATAAATAGAAGGAGTCAAAGGCCATACAGGTTTGTAAATGATGGCTTGGACATAGGAAAGAAATCTGTGACTTGCTATGGAGATGACCGACCTGAAAAACTCACCACTACATCTGCTGATGATGCCCAGCATTCTGTATCACAAGGTAAATCATACTACATTAATCATGGGGGCTTTTAAAGAATTACAAATATTCTATTTTTTTAAGATTTTATTTATTTACTTGAAAGAGAGAGACAGTGAGAGAGGGAACACAAGCAGGGGGAGTGGGAGAGGGAGAAGCAGTTTTCCCACTGAGCAGGAAGCCCAACGCAGGGCTTTGATCCCAGGACTCTGGGATCATGACCTAAGCCTAAGGCAGATGCTTAACAACTGAGCTACTCAGGTGCCCCAGAATTATAAATATTCTTATTACAGGGTATTTCTTGATTATACGCAAAATTTTGGAGCATAATAAGCACGTTTGTGGCTAAAGGTTCTGATCTCAGTTCTGGATAGCCTGCAAAAATTATAAGGACCCTTTGTTTTTCAATGCACCCTATAACTTACTGAACACAAAAACATTCAATAACATCATTTACCTAAGGGGAGCATTTTAGAGCTTCTACAGTCATTATTTTATTTTCTCTTGAGAACATCCCAATGAGGTGCAGAGCAAATTAGAATCCTGTTTCATTGAACAGAAGCAGAGACTCACAGAGGAGAAATGATTTGCCCGTGTTATGGGCAAATGCTAGAAGTATCAGGGTCAGGACTTGACATCTTGAATCTCCACTTCATGATACATACTTCTCCATGTGATAAGTTGCAAACCTCTGTTTGCTATAGCAAACAGATTCTTCTGCTGTATTTTTATTAAAGTGACTTTGCCCCCACCAAATTATGTACAGATTGTATCCTTGTTAATAATTTGAGGGGCTTAGAATCACTTCTGCTCTTATAAGCTATAAAGTTATATATATATATATACATACACACACAATTATATATATATATATATGTACACACGTATACACACATACATCTATGTACATATATATGTATATACATGTAAGAATATATATGTTTATCTATCTACATATACATTGCAATTAACTCTTATTTACTTAATAGCCTTAAATGATCATTTTCCTAGTCTATGCACTACACGTTATTTATATATGAATAAGTGGCTTTTTATAAGGTCACCTAGTGATTTAGTATCATTGACTAGGAGGGCTTTTTGGATATTAAAAAAAATCTGAAAATATCTAAACGTGAAATAATTTATTAATTATTCTATGAACATAAGAGTTTGGAAATCTTACGTTGTTTTTTTTTTTTTTTAATTTGCACTATAGCCAGGGGAGTACTCTAAAACATTTCTGAACAAATCTGACTTTTTCTCCAAATGAATACTCTGGGAAGTACTGGCTTACTGATACAGATAAAAAAGTATAAATAATAGGTAATAAAATGTGAGAAACTTTTGGAAATAAGAGAAAATTAGGTGAAGGAAAGGAAAAGTGAATTGGGAAAATCAGAGTGGAAGATGAACCATGAGAGACTGTGGACTTCAAGAAACAAACTGAGGGTTTTTTGGGGGGGGGGAGGGGAGGAATGGGTGAGCCTGGTGGTGGGTATTAAGGAGGGCATGTATTGCATGGAGCACTGGGTGTTGTACATAAACAATGAATCTTGGAACACTGCATCAAAAACGAATGATATAGGGCCCCTGGGTGGCGCAGTTGGTTGAGCGACTGCCTTCAGCTCAGGTCATGGTCCCGGAGTCCCGGGATCGAGTTCCACATCGGGCTCCCAGCTCCATTGGGAGTCCGCTTCTCACTCTGACCTGCTCTCTCTCACTCTCTCTCTTTCCTAATAAATAAATAAATAAAATCTTAAAAAAAAAAAAAAAAAACGAATGATATATTTTATGGTGACTAACATAATACAATAAAAAAATAAATTAGCCATAGAAATATATTATTTCTGAGTTTTAAGACAAAATAGCAAAAATTATGTAACCTTTGGCAATAAACTCCTAGAGGAATAGATTGTGAATCTTAATTAAAGAAAAAAGAAAGTATTTTTCCAAAGTTCTCATAAAAGCAAAGTATGCTTGTATTAAACTAGTATGAGAACCATGTGTCTTATCCAATTCAAAGCTCTATTTAAGTGGAAATAGGAAGGCAATGGATAATGATTTCACAGTAAAAGCTCAAAATATGTGCAGCTACACCCAACCAAAATACAAAATGGCTAAAATTCAAACTAAATTTTAGTTATATCCATAATAAGTTTAAAACCACTCGTTATCATCATTTCAAATTAGAAGCCTATTCAACATGACACAAGTGACTCTCTAAGGGCTGCCACTGTTCACATTTGACCTGGCAGCTAATGCCAAACCCTGTGTCTTCTTCTCAAATGTGTGGTAGCTTTGTGTTGGGCACAGTATCAAGAATACCAATCAATATTTTTTTTTCAGTATTCATAGACCAATTTGGCATCATACAGTCATAGACGTAGAACAATATATGCCACAAAGTCAGCATTCTTCTATTCTAATTTTTGTAAAGGATATTAATAATGGGAATATTAAAGGAAAAATTCATTATTCAAATATTTATACAATTGACCTCATGTCTAAGGTATTGAGATAAATATGGAGAAAAATATTTTAAATTTTAAAATTCTCTATAATTTTCTGGTTTGTGAAGTCAATTTGTTTCTCCATCTATTGAAAAAATATATAGGTATACTTATGAGTATATATGTGTGTATATAGACATGTACACACACATACACACACACACACACACACACACACACACACACACACACACACACACACTTAACGTTAGCTGAACAAGTGGCCTCTTCAGAGGTGGTTTTAATTAGATGTTCTCCCAGAATTCTATTTAAATTTTATCCATAGACAGATGAGACAGATAAAAGTGGGGGAGGGAGATTTCATTTAAGTCAATCAAAGTTTTCTCTGGTTAATTTAACTCTGTGCCCTTGTGATGTTTTCTAAAGGAAAAATAAATCCTTTCTCTTGGTAAATAAAAGAAAATTATATGAAAAATTACATGTTATGATTTTTTAACAAAAGAGAAAATGAAGTGTAAGTGCCTGGGGATTTCCAATCCTCTCTCCATTGCTAAATTGTAACCTAATTTAAAAGAGTTTTCTAAAATAAAACAATATGTCTTTCCATCACTACATCCCCATATCCACCATGCCAGTTTGACTTAGGGGTTATTCTACTGTTTTGGCTTGCTACCAATTGGAGATCTTCTGTATCAAAAACAAAAGTGCTAAATGTATGAGATTTCAAAGAGAACAATTCAGCTGAGTAAAACATTAGGAAGTGAACTATACTGAGGGTAACATGGGGGATAACTTTGTATGATCAATTGAAGATATAGAGATTTTTATATAGTCAAACTTTCTTCCTTTTCCTGCGTAAGTTTTTCTAATATGGATTTAACATCCTGCTGCCTTTTCTTTTTTTTTTTTTTAAAGATTTCACTTATTTATTTAGACAGAGAGAGCGAGAGATGGAGATCACAAGTAGGCAGAGAGGCAGGCAGAGAGAGAGGCGGAAGTAGGCTCCCCATTGAGCAGAGAGCCCGATGTGGGGCAGGGCTCAATCCCAGGACCCCGGGATCATGACCCAAGCCGAAGGCAGAGGCTTTAACCCACTGAACCACCCAGGCGCCCCTGCCTTTTCTTTTCATTGAATTGCTTTTTCAAGCTCTCACTCACTATTGACTGTTGTCATTCTTTCCCCTATCTCCTGTTCTATGTAGCTTCCTGTATCTTTACACAAAGAAACAAAACAATCTAGGTTTGAACTAGAGACATCAGATCATATGACAGTAGAATAATTTCTTCCCTTATAAGCAAGATACAGAAGTTTTTATACAAAGACATTGTAATTTATCTTTTGATTGTTCAGAGGGATTTTTTTGTTGTTTTGTTTTCTTCCTGGCTTTCCAATATATTTTAGTTTAGAGAGAGAAATATTTGGACGGGTAAAAGTTCAAAACTATTAATCAAAATAATAAGATAAGCAACAGTAATCTTCTAAATGAATAAGGGCAAAAAAAACTTTACTCAGATTGAGTAACTACTGCCATATAAAATACAGTATCTCCCCATAAATACAATTGGTTTCCACTAAGATAGTTCCTTGGGCACACAGAATAAGGAAATAATCATGAAGGTTGGTTTCTTGGTACACAGACGCTTAAAACATTGGCCATAGGACTCTACTACTTCAAATAATACCAATGGAGTCTAGCAGGTCAAATATACTACAAAGACTAAGGGTTTATGCAGATGTAAATAAATCACAGAGCTTTGAGCCTCAGAATTATTCAAAGAAAGGGAGCATGAACCCCACCTTGTTCCCTTGCCAATTCTCGTTCACTCTCTCTGGCTTTCAAGGGCAAGCCAATCTAAGAGACCCCTGACTGGAACCTCCTATGGCATTCTCTGACTTGGATCAATGTCAGGGCTGGAACTAGAAATCAGATTTCCTCACTCCTACTTCATTTACCTATCCACCACAAAACCAAGAAAACTCGATCAATATTTATACTACTAGATCATCATGACCTTTGAATAACCATTGGTGCCAACTCTACACCAGGCATCCCCCTAGTCCTCCCTCTACCATAATCACTGCCCTATGACTACACAGACTTTAGATGTCATATCTCCTGCAGAACCCATCAACAGATGTAAGACTTTAAAAAAGAAAATCTATTAAATGTAAGAAGAATTCAAAGACAGAATATTCGAAGGTGGATGGATCCGATTAAGATCCACATTTTACCCCTGACCTATTCAACTAAGAGGAGCTGAATATAAGCACAGCAAGAACACTATTGATTACATGTTAATCAAGTGTTTTAATAGGAAAGTGCAGCAACATGTAACAACCTGGAATGGTTGTTGCGATGGAATATTTTAAAAGGTAAACCTAGATTTGCTCTTCAAGTAATAGACAATTTCATATCGAATCAAATCATTTCTTCCCTGGGATATTTCTCAAAATCAAGAGCTTGTACAGAGACTATTTTTATCACAAAGATTCTCATACTTGACAGCCATTCCAATAAAAGTCTGGTTTATAAAAATACTGCATTATTGGGGCGCCTGGGTGGCTCAGTGGATTAAAGCCTCTGCCTTCGGCTCAGGTCATGATCTCAGGGTCCTGGGATCCAGCCCTGCATCACATCGGGCTCCCTGCTCAGCGGGGAGCCCGCTTCCCTCTCTCTCTCTCTGCCTGCCTCTCTGCCTACTTGTCATCTCTTTCTCTCTGTCAAATGAATAAAATCTTTAAAAAATAAATAAATAAATAAAAATAAAAAAATAAAAACACTGCATTACACATATTTCTTTCTACTTTCAAACCAAATCTTCAAAAGTTGTCATGATTTCCTGGAAACAAAGTCTCAAAACATAAGAGATTAATATTTATCTTTTTAAAATATAGATATATATAGATATAAAGACCATTATTATGCTTCCGTTAAGGAATGAAGTAATTTCTCTCTACAAATCTAGTGCACGCAAGTCATCTATAATTTTGTATAAAGCTTTTACAATCCCCTAAAAATTTTATGCAAAATTGATACTTTCAAACTTGCAAACAAAAGATTTTTAAAGTCCTAACCTTATATTTGAAAACAGAATATGATGGAGTATTGGAGTGGCACAATCTAATCCTCTTATCTCACTTGCACGGATATCATTATTCCTGAACCCTTTTTAGCCCAAACCCAGAGAACACAGGCTTACAAACAAGCTAACAAATAGAAAAAAAAAAAAAAATCAGGTAGTCAGCAGAATGCCCCGAAATGAGATAGCCGAACGTCTTTCGAATTGCTTTTTGCCAGTTTAATTATCTAGGCTTCTTTTTGGAACAGCAAGAATATTGTTAAACTTTTTTTTTTTTTTTGAAGAATATTGCTAATGTTTTACTATCCCTTTTTCCAGCACATGTTATCAAGTACAATTACATTACCCAATTGGTATGCCTACTTTAAATAATAATAATAAAGATAATAAGGAAACCTCTGTGACTAAAATTCTCCTACAATCCAAATCATGGTCCACAAACAGGCATGTTTCATTCACTTTTCTGAAAATAAGCTATAAAACAAGAATTTTTAAAAGGAAAAAAAAATAAAGCAGTTATTTTGGACTGTAAGTCTACTCCAGATGCAATACCTTGTTTGAGGAGGGAAGAGAAAAGCATATTCTTTAGTAATTGAATCTCAAAGACCACCTCCCATGTTGTTCAATAAAGATTTCTTAACTGGCATCACATGGAGTACTGCAATATAATTATTTATAATTGCCGATTCACATGTCTAAAGAAATGAATGTATAAGCCTCCCCAGGGGCATTGTTCTACAGCAGGAGTTTAATACATCAATGCAGGCTTTAGCAAATGGGGGCTTTTGTCAATATTTCACCGGCACATCACCTACAATACAACATCACCACTTAGAATTTACATAGGTCTTTCCTTTGCAAAGTGCTTTGCAATAATTAATTCTCCAAATACTCATTTTGGGGGTACGAAAAATAGATGATAAAACAGAGAATTTCAAGCAAGAAATGGTTTGGGGGAGACCAAAAAGGAGTCAGTTTGAGACTGAAATAGAATCTCCACTACCCCCCCAAATCAGCAGTGCTGTTTTTTTTTTCATTTTTTTAAAGATTTTATTTATTTGTCAGAAAGAGAGAGAGAGAGAGAACAAGCAGGCAGAGGCAGAGGGAGAAGCAGGCTCCCTGCTGAGCAAGGAGCCTGATGTGAGACTTGATTCCAGGACCTTGGGATCATGACCTGAGCCGAGGGCAGAGGCTTAACCCACTGAGCCACCCAGGTGCCCCAGCAGTGCTGTTTTGATAAGATTCATGTGTGTCTAATATTTTTTAGGCATTGATAGTAGAATCATGCTGTATTCGGTATGACTACTGTATTTCCCAGTAGTTCTTCTAGTCTTTAAGTAGTGTTAAATTTTTAAGAGCCACAGATTTTTTTTCCATACATTCTCCAAAATGGTAATATCCCTACATTTCTTGATATATATTCTTCAACATTAAGAGTTCATTTATATGGTGACTGGGTGGCTCAGTTGGTTAAGTGACTGCCTTTGGCTCAAGTCATGATCCCAGAATCCCGGGATTGAGTCCCACATTGGCTGCCAGCTCCATGGGGAGTCTGCTTCTCCCTCTGACCTTCTCCCCTCTCATGCTCACGCGCTCTCTCTCTCTCTCCCCCAAATAAATAAATAAATAAATATTTTAAAAAGAGCTCATTTATAAGCATTACTATAACTTAGACTATCAGTGCTATGGCAGCAGATAAAAGTTCACCACTTATATATACCCAAGACTAAACACAATGCATGGCACATGACAGCCTAGTACTCACTCCAAAAATCTTTACTGAATAAAAAACGCGTATTCTTTCAACTTTGCTCTCTCCTTTATGCATACACCCATGACTCAACTATTATATACTGAACAGCTATTCATAAGGTACTAAATTAGATGATTTAACAAAAAGGAGAAAAAAATAAATCTGCCATGTGATTTCATGGAATTTATAATTAACCAGAGACAGACAGGTAAATGAAAAATGAAGACCATTAAGGACAATGATAGGGGATGGGAGCGCAAAAGAAGAAATAAATATTAATACTTGGTAAGGATTCAGCATACTTCGCAAGAGGTAGTTTTTACTTGTACTGTGGATGAGCATGGTTTTGATAGGCAGTAGAAATTGGAGGAGATTATCAGACTAAGAGGAGACTGAAACTTTCCTGCTCCCATCAATATGAAGGAATGTGTAGCTAAAATAATACCACTTCTGACTACATACTGTAAAGTCAAACTGGACTCATGTTGCTGAGAAACTCGGGATGAGAATGGCTTGTGATTATCATACAGATTGGTTGTATGTAAACGTACGCTTCTGTAGTGCTCAAGGACACACCCCAGTCTTTTCATTTATTTTAAATATTCTTAAGATTGTTTCTGCTTATAAATGTATATTATATAAAAATGGGGAAATTTAATCCCCCTTTGAATATAAGGCTGAAAGAATAGATGTAGGACACCATTATTACTTACACGAAAACATGTAATAAGTCTACAAGAATTCCTCAAGAACACATTCTGTGCTTTATTTTGCTCTAGGCATTATGCAGGATATGGTGTAGCTCCTAAAACAAGGTCTTAAGAGTGTCAATACACTATAAATGTTCAATAAAAGCTTATTAAATTAAGCATTCCCTGATGAGTATACATTCTGAGGAGAAAAACATTTATTTCTTCCATACACACATTGAGCCACCTGTCCCAATGAGGTCCATTTATTTTCTTGAAGGTTTTTGTGCATGTCTCACAAAAGCCAGTGGAAACTCTAGCAAAGCCGAAGGGAAACACAGGCAATCCTCTCTGCTACCTCAGGACTGAGACTCAGGAAGATACCAGTACCACTGTTCTTAGCACCTGCAGACTGAATGTCCTGAGTTGGAAAATACTGTATATCCTATTGCATGGCAGCTCTCCTCCCAGCGCTTGCCACTAGAGGTACTTATGGGATTATAATGATCCACTTTAAATGTCATCAAATACCCATATGAAACTGACTTCAACCCCAATTTGTATATTTCCTACGACACATCTCTCCTTGAAGCTAAGTATTAAAGGTTAAAGTTTAATAATCAAGTTGTTAGTAAGGAATCTTACAGTTTACCTTGATTTTCAGCATAAACACAGATGTCCAAGTAGGTTTACCCAACATCACAATCCTGGGAAACTAACCTGCCCACCTTCCAACTGTGTATGAGGCCAGTCAATTTTGGCCAAACCAGATATTTTCTAGGGGTCGTCATGAGAAGGGAGAGTTATAGATAAATATATTTCAATATAATTGTTTTTTTAAAATCTTGTGTATTTTCTCTTTTATGCATTACACATTATTACTCTGAAAAAGGAATCCAATGACAAGTCTGCCAAGATAATCCATAGAATAAAAAGGTTAAGAATCTCTAAAGGTTATCCAGAAATCAGTTAATGTGAGAGCATGCCAAATGCATTATACCAAAATGAGGAGAGAAATTACCATCCATAGGAAAATTATGTGAGATATTAGAAGTATAAAGAAACAGAGATCTAAAATTTTACTGTGAACAAAACCCTCTCAAAAGGGGTATGTGACGTCAACAGATTAAGACTACACAAAATAAAGCAATCCCTGAGCATTGAGTGGAATCATTCTCAGGCAAGTCTCCGGAAGTGAGTGTTCTCCTTATCTTGCAGGTAGGGTCTTAAAGGTGCAGCATCCCATAAAAAAGTCCCTAGACAAATACAGACAAGAACTAAGAATAATGACTTCATTCATTCATTTATTAAATAAAAATATTTTAAGCAGCTTCTATGTATCAGGTAGCATGTGCTCAGGGATGGATATCCAATGGTGTAAAACACTACAAACGGTCTCCAACTTTGTGGAACTTGGAACCCAGTTGGAGAAGCAAACATTAAATAAAATAAACACAAAAAAACTTCAGAATTATCATAAGTACTGCATAGGAAATAAAATACTGTGGCACAGAAGGCTTCAGTAAAACTGAAGCTGTGACCTATAAGATGAGCCAAAATTTGGCCAGGCAGAGTGGAGGAAGGAGTCTTCCAGGGAAGGGGAAGAGCATGTGGAAGAGAAAGTCTCATGCTGCTTACTATTTTAAATTATTACACTTTTCAACCTACTAGAAAATATGGGTAGATCCCGCATCCTGAGAAGAGTAAGAAGTTACAAGACAACTAAGGAAGGGAACAGGAAAAGAAACAGGGATGAAGAGGTAGAAGTTCACTTCCCAATCTTTATTGGAAACTGGTCAAACTCTTCCTTCACTTAGTCTTCAAGGAAGAACTAAGTTTTCCCTTTCATACCCTTTGTATTGAAGGGAATATGAGAAGTTGATGAAAAAAAAAATAAGAGAAACCTTAGTTCATTTCTATATTTATTGAGAATCCAAAATGGAAAACTCCAAAAGTGCTATGGAAAATACAAAAGTAAGTAAGCACAACACTGGCATTGTAGAACAATTGTGTGGGAGGGAGGGAGAAACAAATAATACAACGCTCAGTAGTATTTGAACCACAGCTCAGCCACTAGCCCTCCAACTGGTGGCTTTGGGCAAGTCACATCTCTTCTGTGGGCTTTCTTTTCCACATCTGTCAAAGAATATGTGGGTCAACTAATTGTCTCACATTCCAGTTCAGTCTGTGCTCCAGTTCCCAGAGTCTGTAATTGGAGAATGCTCAAATTCCTCTAGTGTGGGTGTGACTGAAAGCAGTTATTATATTTCAGGGGTCAAAGATATAGATGGATGATTAATAGATAGATAGATAGATAGATAGATAGATAGATAGATAGATGATAGTTAGATAATTTTCTTGTAAGCCTGGCTTTTGAGGCTCCTGAACTTAAATTGAGCTGTCTAAAGACTGAAGAGAATAATGGATTATAATGTACACTAGCTAACCACTAGACTCCTAGGAGCTGGTGTTAGGGTAGAAGGAGGGCTGTCTTCTAGGGTCAGGCACAGTACTAGGTGTGAGGAATTAAAAAAAATGTCCTTCAAGAAAATAAAGACTATAAACATAGTTTACGATCAGAAGTCCCCAAATAGGAATATAAATGAAGCACTCAGAAGACACAAGGAAGGGAGTGAACATGTAGGGGTGATAGCGGTACATGTGGAAAGTCTTGCCATAAGTTTTGCTTTTGAGCTTAAGCTCGAGGTGTGGAGAAGAGTTAACTAGCAGGGTGAAGAACATTCCAGGCAGACAGATCATAATACATAAAGGAAAGCAGAGGAAAAATGAACACAATGCCCTTCCTTCCTCAGCATCTACTTCAGTCAGGTTGCCGATAAACAGGATTTTAAACATGGGAAGCCATCCAAATTGAACGATTCTCATTCTTTCCTCAAAATCCTAAAGGGAACATTTTAACCTCCCTTTTTTGTAATTGCCAGGAAAATTATGTGTACCCTTATTTAGAAGAAATAGCTCTTACTTCTTTTAATCAAACAATATATCACTAGAGCTGGAACCAAATTCTTCTGCATTTCAGATGTTAATTGGAATTTACTTATTCTTTTGTAAAGTGCATGAATACGGTCTGTCAGCAACTAAACAAATTTAAGCAGAGAAAAGAAGGAAAAGGGACCAAAATGGGCTCTGTGAAAAGCAATGAAATGCATCAAAATTGGGGATTCTGTCAGCCAAATTGACAAAAACATTGACTTCAAGGATGTCCTTGCCAGGCTAGGACACATTTCTTTTCCAGCTACTGTCAACCTGGGCTCAGTTCCACTCAGAAAGGCCTGCCTGGCTGGCAGCTGCTGAAAGACAGCCTCTCCTCCTAGCAACAGATAAAACCAATCAAGAGCCAGCAGCACGGATCCTTGCTAAGTGCAGTGACATCTCATTTATCTGGCAACTCCAGTGAAGATTGTATAATGCAGGAGATAATTACTAAGAGACGGAAATGTACATTCCCAAGTACCAGAAACTATTACATTTTAGCCAACTGGATTGGATGTTTGCCTAAAATTAAACATGTCTCTGTGGGTTTAAATTATGAACAGATATCAGAGTGCAGCGGATTCTACTTAGGTTTTGGAATAAATAGACCTGAAGTGGAATGTCAGTTTTTTCACTTACTACCCATGTGTTCTTAGGCATGGTAGTTTCCCTGAGCCTTAATGTTTTTATCTCTTAAAATGGGATAAAAAACCTGACTTAATATACCTCATGGGAGTGCTGTATGAATTGTAAATAATGGTGATGTCAAAGCCCTTTGAAACTACCAAGCACCATGTAAGTAAATATTAACTGACATTTTCTTACTCTTAGAAAATCAGTATTTAATACAGTTAAGAGCTTCATCTCCCATATGAGTAATCTTGAGTAAATCGTTTTATTTCCTCACCTGTCCAAGGAAAATAACACTAGGACATAATTTAGGTAATTTTGGTGAAGATTGAGTGAAAAAAAAACTATAAATTCCAAACATGTAGTCAGCATTTAAAAATGTTAACTAATACAATTATTATCATAATTTTCACCCATCATTTAATATCATGAAAGATTGAGGCATTGTTAAATTGGATAAAGTTATTATTCCTACTAAATGGCCCCAACACAATGGGTTGTAGAACCAGAACACACATATGGAAGGGATCCTGCACAATAATTGCTTAGCCCTCTATGGCTTTTGAACACATATGTGCATGGGAGAGGTTTATCCTCAAGCTGCCTACATTCCATACTGGGCATTAAGCACTGACTTTGCTTTCACTTGTCTCCTCCCTCTGTAACGTCTCCATCATTCCCTGAAATTACTACGCTCCTTCCCTTTCCATTCATAAATACAAATATGGCATAGCCTTTGTATGTTTGATAAAGCAGCCCTGCTCAGCACATAGTCCCTCATAGTTCTTTCTAAACAGAGTATGTTTTTTTTATCATACTACCAATTTTCTCTCCTGCATAGGAGAGAGAGGACAAAAGATTTTTATGAAGAAACCTGGAATAGTCAGTTTCTCATTTCACACTCAACTTCCTTTGTACATGATAATTTTTAATACTGAAGTTATGATATATATATATATGTATGTATGTATAAGCACATATACCATACTTTATGTGATATGATAATAGAATTTTATACACAGTTTAGGACAAGTTACAATGGCCAAAATTTTCCTGGATGCAAATTGGTAGGACTTATTGATTCAAACTACATTTCCAGGACAAGAACATGCTCTCCATTCCATAATCCCAGTATTTCACTTTGAATAACTGAAATATTGCTTATTCCATACTTGGGACTTTGGAAAAGCCCACCTTGAATGTCTTCATTTTTGTACTGTCCACCTACCCTGCTAGACTATAAGCTCCTGTGAAAGCACAAGTTTTGCATCCTTTGTAATACACGTATCCAAAGCATCTGGCTCACCTTGTGTATAGAATATGTTCAATGAAAGAGTATTAAATAAATATATCCAAAAGAAAAAAGAAGAAGGAAGGGTTGGGGGCATAAAAGAGAGATAAACAGAAAGAAAAAATAAAGAGAGGGAAGGACGGAGGGAGGAGGAGGGAGGAAAGAAAGATGGCAATGGAAGAAACAAGAAGAGTACAGATGGATGGTCACAGATCTCAAAGACGTTCCAACTACTTTAAATAAAATATTTGGATCACTTTTCACACAGAGTGCAACACACTGTTTCCTATTGCCACTCTGGTACCCCATCTCTTGGTGGTTAGGGTGATGGGCACCATTACAGAGTGCCAAAGAAAAAATGTGAAGTTAACAGTCTTCTCATATGAACTTAAAAAGCTAAATACAAAAAATAAGTTTCTAAGCAGAGATAAGATTCTTCTTTTTGTTTGTTTCTTTTTCCTTTCTTTCCCAGAAATACAGTTGAGTTGCCCTTTCTCTGTCTCCTTCCCACTCTACCTCCTAGCAGACTGTTCCCAGCTCTCACCTCTTTTTTTTTATTGCTTTTTTTTTTTTTTTAGATTTTATTTATTTATTAGGAAAGAGAGAGAGTGAGAGAGAGCATGAGAAGGGAGAAGGCCAGAGTGAGACGTGGACTTCCCCATGGAGCTGGGAGCCCGATGTGGGACTCGATCCCAGGACTCCAGGATCATGACCTGAGCCGAGGGCAGTCGCTTAACCAACTGAGCCACCCAGGCGCCCAGCTCTCACCTCTTTACAGCATAGTACTGACCCTTCCAGACATGCACCGCAACAATATTCTGCTCTCAAAAAATAAACAAATGCATAAAATTCATAAATAGAAATTCTAAATGACTGCAAGCAATGGAACATTCATTTTTCAAGTAATGGAGAAAAAGTAGGCTTAGGTATGAAATGAAAATCTTAGCTCGGGCACTGGGATTAGTGACTCTATTACTTTTGAGCAATTTACTATGTTTCTAATTAGTGATAATTACACTGGTCTAATCAACCTCTCATGTTTTTATGTAGATCCAATGACACTACAAATATGAAAATTCTTTGAACATAAAAAATGCACAAAAATGCACAGTCAAAAATATTTTTCTAGATGACTTTTTGTTTATATAACTTCTATCAGATGTTAAGAGAAAAATAAGTTGGGAACTCTTGCACAAATTTATCCATTATAGAAGCCTTAATCTACTGACTGTTACCACCTCATCAGATATATGTATAAAAAATGTGCTTCAATCTCTGACTGAGAGGAGTTGGAGGTTCTGATTCCCCAATGATGGAGAAAGGGCATCATTTTTGTCTGAGAGGTGTCACGCTGACCATCAAAAATTTGGCTAAGGAAGCAAAGGATGAGACATTTTAGAAAAGGGCCTTGGGTAGATCTATAGAAAAAGAATTAGGTATAGATTGGGCTATCAGAACGCTTTGTGATGAGTGGAGCAAGTGAGAATACAAAGTAGAGATTTGTTTGGAATGTAATGTCATAGGAAATAAAGCCACCTCAATTGAAAGAAGGTTTGGGGCCCATGTAGGGGAAAATTAGCCTAAGTAGTCAATGCCAGTGAGAGAAAACCTTTTCTAATAGCATGAATTTTCTTTGGGACTTACAGAAATGACTACCAAATAGATGTAAAGTTCTCTATATTACAAATAAAGAACTCTTCCAGGATCGCCATCTTGGTCCCCCTACAGTGTGGCTGTACTTAGCAAGGATTCAGCTTATCATGCTTCTAGTTCAGGCTACCCATTGAAAAAAACAAAGACCAAAGCTGTTATTGTGTAAGTATAAAGTCAATGAAAAAACATATTTCTGTAGGTTTATTTTATATCAGAAAATCAAATAAGCTAGTGTTGTGGGAGACCACCAGAATAATCATAAAAACTTTGTGAGACTTAATCAATGTTATAAACAAAAGTAATATCAGAGGATTTCTTAAACATATATAAATGGCAAGTACGTGAATTCTAATTCCCCATCCCCACATTGCTGATAGTATATATTGACTCTCCACAGTTTCTTGGTGGTCTCAGAGAATCAACTGGTATTCAGCAAGGGCTATAGCAAAGCAGAAACTAATATAACATTACTTGCACAGATTATAATTTCACATTTTAGGAGACATATGTATAAATGAAAGAGTGAGCTCTGTATGATGAAGGAATGAAAACAGTCCATGTCTAGAATTCTATTTTCTAATCTGAAGGGGAAAAAGAGAGAGAGAGATTGAACCATGTGACTTTTAGGTTTCTTTCAATTTACAGATTTTAATGATTCTATTGCTTATTTGTTCATTTATTTATTAAGTAATATTTATTACCTTGTGAAAGAACTGAAACCAGTGAATGTTCTCATAAAAACCAGGATGGCTTCCTATAGTATTTATTTTTAAAAATTTTTTGGCTTCCTATAATATTCAAATGTATTCAACAAATGGTTGAAAATGTGTCATGAGAGAGATAAATAATAATTTTTAAAAAACACTTTTAAGGGGCACCTGGGTGGCTCAGTGGATTAAAGCTTCTGCCTTCAGCTCAGGTCATGGTCTCAGGGTCCTGGGATAGAGCTCTGCATAGGGCTCTCTGCTCAGCAGGGAGCCTGCTTCCCCCCCCCCCCACCGTCTCTGCCTCTCTGCCTACTTGCGATCTCTCTCTCTCTGTCAAATAAATAAATAAAATCTTTAAAAAGAAAACACTTTTAAGGCCCTTACTATGTAGCAAACATCATTGTCTGTGATGGAAGGTAAGTATATACAGATGTGGATATGGATAATCACCGAAATAAAGATGGAATACAAACAAAGACAGAAAAACTCAGTTGATCTTCATGCGGTCACCAGTGCTGGAGCATAAACCATGTGCCAAGCCCTGCTAAGCAATTAACATATATATTCCCTGTGACTCCAGGTGGCAGAACCAGGACCAAAAAAGGCACAATAAAAAGGAGATGATCCTAACAATCATCTCCAGTGTACAATTCAGGTAATAAAGTCCTCAGTCTTAGAGATGTTTCAGCAAAGATTGGATTCTAATCTTGCTGGATATTAGAAAAAAAAAAACACTGATTTAGTCTAATTGTCTTCTCTGATCACTTTTATTAACTAGGAGTCCACAAAAATAAAAACAGAGTGGGCACAGTGCTGGATAGCAGAGAGAGAATTGGTAGAACCAGAGGATCTCTCAATACAAGGAGAATTAAAACAAGACAACAACAAACAGCTGGTTGTCATGGGCAGCGTCTGGGCTGGGCTTTAAGAGTTCTTGAGAAGCTGATTCGCAGAGATAGGTACACTTGGATTCCGGTGAAGTAGTCAAATAAATAACCGTGTTCAAAAAGTTCTATTTACTGCCACACAAGATGAATCATGCCTCTTTGGGGAATTTTTTTTTTAAACTTCTTTTTCCATTTTGGACTACCGGATCAGTCTCTGCAAAGAGTTTGGAACGTGGCCAATTACTTCCCTTGGCATTTTTCATCTGAGACTGAAGGGCTGTACAACTCCATTTTCCATTCTCAGTCAATATATCTTAGATAGTGGGGACTTGGCCTGTGTCCCTCCATTTTGTAAAAATAAATGAATAGGAAAAATAAGACACCCAAAACATAGCCTGTTTATAAATATAGATTTGAGAATGAGGACCAAGAAATATACTTAAGAAATCTTAAGAAAGAGATTCTTATAATAATCCACTATTCTAAACTCCATACCTATATTTCAGATTATAATAAGAATGCTAAATTACTACTGGGATAATGAATTAGTAGATACTGTTAAAAACTTTCAAGAGTAAGAACCATACCCCAACAACATCCACGTTAAAAATCAGGCACTCAAATGGCATATAGGGAAACTCAGAAAACATTCCGAAACCAATTTCTGACTGCCTCAATCACACATTATCTCACATATCACCTGAGCACTCAAAACGAATATGATGGTAAACTGATCTGTAGGTAAGGGACATTGACAGATCTAATGGCAAAATGGATAACTTAAAACATCAAAGAAAAGTTCAAACCAAATAAGGCCCCTTAAAATAGTAAATCTATAGCAACACATTTTACTTGATAAAGCATTAGGGGAAAACTGCAGATAAATCACTTTGAGAACTTAGATTATATGAATTTTAAATATCCCAGCATGATACAATGGAAAGTATCTTAGAATGGGCATGGAAAAACTAGCTCAAGGCCTGGCACCAGCTTGTGACATTAGTTAAATCCCTTAAGACCCCACACCTCCCTTTTCTAATCCATTAAATAAGCACAATTTTCTTTTCCTTTGCCTACTACTTCACAGGGTAAGAATCAATAATAATAATAATAATAATAATGGATGCAAACATGCTTTGTAATCCATAAAATACAATGTCAATATTATATTTAAGTTATAGAAATACTGCTTGCTTTCTGTAAGTTGAAGAATCACCTTCAATTTATTATGCAGCAAACAGCTCTATTTCTGGGTATCACATCATATTAAAGCAAAAGCACAAGCCATAAGTATATAAAATAGATTATAAAAAAATATACAAAGGGCAAAAGAAGAGAATGAAAGGAAAAGCACAATATGGCTGCTAATGGAAAGAACGCTCCTATGATTTAGACCACAAGGGGAGAAACAAACCACTTTTTAAGATTAAATCGCAAATGTTCAGTTTGATATGGTTGCAAGAGTGGCTTCGGTCAGGCCACAAAGCTTCTCCACGTGTTTGAAGAACACTGGAAGCTAAGGCAACTGTGATAATAGACAAATCCAGCACCTCTGTGGAGGTGTTGTTGGGTGGGTGGTGGGTAGAAGAGTTTGCAGGAAAATGGTAAATGGAAATTCAAGGATAAATCAGACACAGGCTTTGCCTTCAAAATGTTGGTAGTATAATTCTGGAGAAAAAAGTACAAATTAAACCTAAGGCAGAATAAAGAGCTATAAAAAGTACAAACAAAATGCCAATTAAAGATAAAGTAAGGTAGAACTGATTTCTTTAGTTTCAACATGGTGGAGGTATACCGGGTCTTAAAGAAGGCATGGGAGATGAATAAGCAAAAATAGAAGAAAAAGGCATTAGGATTGAGTGTATGAAAAGGTGAGATCTATGAAATGACTCAAGAAGGAAAGAAAAAAAAAAGAAAGGAAAGGAAAACGTGTTATAGAGAGAAGTAAAAATATAGGTGAAACCAGAAAGTTATGTTGGAGTCAAATCGTTAAAGGGCTTTGAAGGCCGGGCAAAGAATTCTGGATTTGAGAGTGTGAGTTACTAGAATTCAGTGAAGGTTTTGAAGGCAGCAAGTGTCTAGTTTACATTTAAGGTGATGAAGTAAAAAATCGTGGGGCACAAAAGAACCCTACCAGAGTTTGCAAGGGTGATCTGGAGGAAATGAGAGAGCAGAGAACGGATGCCATGAAGGTAGTCATGAGGAAGGATGAACCTAAGTAAAAGCATCACTATATTTCCACCAAAATAAAAATAGACAAATAATACATTTTTCAGGTGAAAAATATGCATTCTTCTCTGAAATAGGTTGTATCTTGCCAAGTGTCTTGACATTTATAAGGGGTACGAAGAAAATACTGCATTTATTGGGTAATCTGAGAGTATTACGTATTATTTTATCATTCTAAATTCCTCCAACAAGCTTAAAAGGTAGATATAGTGCACTAGGTTTTAAAAAAAATAATAAAGAGGAACTCATTAAGTAAATCACCTGAAGTCAACCAGCGGCAAGAAAGAAATTACAGAAACTGGGAAGTGTGACTGATTCCACCGTTTACACTATACCAGAATGTTCTACCACAGCATGAGAAGTCTTTAGGGGCAGTTCAAGCAGAGACTGGATGGCTACACAGGGAATCAATTACCAAATGTTATTTTTGCCTAAATTATATTGAAAGTTTTCAACTCTCTTAAAACTCTAATGCATCTTGCTATTTGTTTTAGAGCATTTCTATTTTTTCTTTCTTTCTCTTTTTTTTTTAGATGGCCTGAATTAAACTACACAAGGCTAACTAGATTTAGCATATTTAAAATGGTAAATCTTTTGAGAATGAAACCTTATTCTATTCACTGAGTGAAAGTAATATTGATTGGCCCAGCCACTGGCCTTGAAAACAGACGTAATGAATGCTGTAATGAACACAAAAGAGCGATCGTAACATAATTGTGACAATTCCACGACATAATAGCTGGATTAACAGCCATACGCCACAAAACAGCCTTCTATTATGGCTAAAGATGTGCTTATTATATCTAAAAATGAAGAATGTAAAACAAGCTATACTGAGAACAGAAGATACATGCTGCCCCTCAACTTTATGCTATTTTAGGTCCTTAAAAATGATTTTGGAGTGATTCTATCATAATATGCATAAAATAAAATAAATATATAATCCTAAAAAGTATATCTTTATGTATAATTCCTTAAATATTCTAACGAGCTTCAAACTTCAGTTCAAGCTTGTTTAAAATTTTTGTATTTAAAACTGCACCGTAATTTGAAATTTCCAAATGTGTACTAGGAAGTAATATGGTCTGCTGCGAGGAATTAAAATGTGCATTGCTAAATAGATATATATATATTTCTATACCTTTTCCCATTAAATAGCCCATGACACAATTTTAAGGTACAGAATATTCAAGAATATCTCACAAAACATATTTAAATTGAGCCAAAGAGAGGAAGAAAAAATATATTCTGTGACTTAAACATATACCTATCCAAAGGTACCACCTTATTAACAGATATGCATAAATTTGAAAGCCCTGGAAATAATAATTTAAATGTCCAAGCTCAGTAAGTAAAATCAAGTACCACGTTCCCCAAAAATATTAATATTATTATAAAGACTCTTCTCTCATAGCTAGTATTTTGTGGGCAAAATCAGTGGGGTTTACAGTTGTAGGACACTGCTTCACAATGAAAACACAGACTCTACTGTTTTCCCTCCTTTCTTCATGTTGGTGCTCCAACACCAGGTTAGAATTGTGTCACACCTCTACCATAGTGAGGAAATTCACACTTTTGTGTTACTTTAAACAAATAAAAAATGCAATTCAATTAATGTGCATTGAATCTATTAGGGGAAAAATGATCTTACTTACTTTTTAATCTCTATTAAATCATGATTAAATTGATATTTTAACTAGAATTAGCTTTCTTAATAATAGCACTATTGAGATAAAATTCATATACCATTTGCCCATTCAAAGTGTATGATTCAATGGATTCTAGTATAGTCATAGAGTTGAACAACCATCATCACAATCAACTCTACCCATTATTCATTTAGATACCCATTCTTCATTTGACAAACGTTTGGATTGTTTCCACCTTTGGGCTATTACAAATGATGTTGCTATGAATACTAGTGAACAAAAGGTTTTGTGCAGACATATGTTTTCATTTCCCTTGGGTGTACAGCGAGTAGTGGAATTTTTGATCATACAGTAACTCTATTTTTACCCTTTTCAGGATCTACCAGACTATTTCCCAAGTGACTGCATATCATATAGAATATAAAATATTTACTAGCAGTAAATAAGAGTTCCAAATTCTCCATATCCTTATCTACACTTGCTATTATCTGTATTTTTTATAAGATTTATTTATTTGAGAGAGAGAGTGAGGGGGGAGGGGTAAAGGGAGAGGGAATTTTTTTTTTTCAAGATTTTATTTATTTATTTGAGAGAGTGAGAGAACACCAGCAGGGGGAGCCTCAGAGGGACAGGGAGAAATAGGCTCCCTGCTCAGGGGCTCCATCCCAGGACTCTAGGAGCAAGACTAGAGCCAAAGTCAGCTGTTTAACTGACTTAGCCACCCAGGTGCCCCTAGGAAGAAGAGTCTTAAGCAGATTCTGAGCTGAGTGTAGAGCCTGATGCTGGGCTCAGTCTCAGGACCCTGAGATCATGACCTGAGCTGAAACCAAGAGCTGGATGCTTAACTGACTATGCCCCCCAAGCGCCCCATCTGTCCTTTTAAAATATAGCTATCCCAATGGGTACGAAATGGTATTTGTGGTTTTGACTGAAATTTCTAAACTGATCCAAAAAGAGGAAGAAAAAAATATAGCCTATGAGCTAAACATATATATCCTCAATAACTAACAGTGTTGAGCATCTTATCATGAAGTTATTGACTATTTGTATATTATCTTTGGAAATACATCTCTTCAGATTCTTTACACACTTTCTAATTTGGCTATCTTTTTATTTTTAGGTGTAAGAGTTCTTTATACATTCAAGATTCACATTCCTTATCAGATATATGGTATGCGAACTTTCGTGCCTTCTTTGGGTTGTCTTTTCACTTTCTTGACCATGTCCTTGGAGCACAAATGTTTTTAATTATGATGAAAGCAAACTTACCTATTTCCTCTTGTTTCTTGTGTTTTGGTGTCATATCTATGAAACTACTGTTTATTCTAGGGTCATGAAGATTTAGCTTAATGGCTTTTTTCTAAGCAGCTTAGGGCGTTAGCTCTTACACTTAAGTTTATGATCTGTTTTGAGTTACTTTTTTATATGTGGTATGGAGCTTTTAAAATTTACATATATTTGGCAACCTGCTATTAATTAGACTTTAAGGTCTTAAGATAATGCCAGTGAAATATTTTTTCTTTTTTGAAATAACTAAGAAAATTCCTAAAAATCCCTTGGGAATATTAATAATGAAGAAAGCATCCATTAAATAGCATACAAATTTTTTTAAAAAAATACAACATATTCTTGGATTTTATGTAAAAAAGAGTTAAAATACAAGGATGATTTACCAATAACAGAAATTCATAATGAGAGTTATTGTAAAATTTAAAAATCAGAAAATATGCCAAGAAGTAACATGTATTATGTTTCTATAAACTTGCTTCCTTCTGTTATGACCTATAACAATTTCATTCTTTCATTTTGGTGTGGAAGCAGTGTTTGTCTTTTTTCTCCTTCATAACTAGAGCACCCAAAATAGTTCTCAGCACATAACAAATAAAAATATTTTAAATCAAATAAATAAGCAAATGAAAATGAATACATATAAGAACTAGCACTTCAGATGTAGGAATTATGATAAAAGAGTAAGACAGAAACAGAGAGGTTGACAAATATTTTGTTCCTATGAATGTTTTTCATTTATTTTTCCCTCTGCTAGCATCATTCCTTCCCTGGTTTAGTGATTATTCTTTCTTTTCCTCCTTTAGATTTTAGCTTGAATATCATCTCCTTAAATACATCTTGTCTAAATTAGTTTCCTCTATTATTCTCTATTACAGAAATACATTCTTTGTAGGACTAATCCTGAATGGAGTATTTTCATATTTGTTTGTTTACACACTGTCTTGCTGTCTTCCACTAAAGTAGAAGTGTTTTACATTCTATCGGTAGTGCCTAGGACAACATGTGTCACATTACCAACCTTAAATAAATAGGTAATAAACTACTGGATAAATAGGAGCATGAAAAAACTGCTGATCCCTGGATTTTTAGGAACAGCTAGATTAAAACCATAGGCAGGGGACCCAGGTAACTCAGTCAGTTGATCATCGGACTCTTGATTTCAGCTCAGGTCATGACCTCAGGTGATGTGAGATAGAGCCTCACTTTGGGATCCAGCTGGGCATGGAGCCTGCTCAAGATTCTCTCTCCCTCTGCCCCTCACCATTCTCTCTTTCTAAAAAAGAAAGAAAGAAAGAAACCATAGGCAAACACACCTTTGCAGAGCAATGCTATGTTCTTAGTGGTGCATGAACAATGAATCTTGGAACACTGAAAAAATAAAATTAAATTTTAAAACTAAATAAACAAATAAATAAACAATGGAGAGATAGATAGATAGATAGATAGATAGATAGATAGATAAAGACCTTGACTGTAATGTGCTTCTTGAACCAGTCCATTAACCAACACTCATAACTGTCGATCTCCAGGCTTGTGATGATGTGAGAAAATTTAAACCTCTGTTATGGGTATCTCTTTTACTCAAACTCAAACCCTGAGTGAAACAGGCAAGTGAACTTAAGAGTTCTTTCATTAAGAGTTGGCCTTGGAAGTAAAACCAGAAGGTGGAATTTTCAAATGTTTCAGTGTGATTTTGTGCATACACTGATACCTCAGATGACTCACTGAGTCATATATAGGATCATGTGTAAAACGATTGCATAATTATTGCCCTAATCCTAATCCAGGACTCTTTTGAGGGTCAGTTACTCTCAATAACTACACTAAGACATCACACATAAACTGGAGTTCTCCTCGATGAACAAGGACATATGGTTACCCTGTGGGAGACTTATGCTCTCAATGGCCTCAAAATAATGTTCTATCCTTCCAGTTAGAAGTGGCTAAAATATGTCACTTTTGACATATACATTTCCATGCAACTAAACCACTCCTCCAATTTAACTACTAGATTTTAAAATTTTGTGGTATAGAAGCAAACTTTAGGTGTACCATAAATGCAGTAGGCTGTAGGCTTGAAATTGTTTCTCTGCTTTGTCACATCTCTCCCCCATCCAAATCTCCATGGAAAATCAACTGATTTTTCCCTTTACGTTTAGCACTCATTTCTTTTGCTTTCCCCTCCCTAAAGTATACGAAAGTCATGGCCTATAGACTAATTTTATGTAGTATATTTTCCTGCAAGTGAGTTAAATAAATATTTAGAAGAGGGAAAGCCCCCCAAATTGAAAAACTAGCTCAAGCTGGGAGTGGAAGAGCGGGAAAAAAAAATGATCTATATCTTTTGAGGATTTTTTTTTATTACAAACCAAGAAACATTAACTTATGAAATCACTAATTCTCACATTGGTTTTGAAGAAGGAAAAGCAAGGGAAGGCAGAACTAATAATGACAAGAAATCCCTTTTGGGAATTAGGATGGCCCAGAAAGCCATAGTAAAGCCATAAATCTTCAGAAGGATGCAAGTGGGTAATTTCTCAATAAGAATGACATGGAGAATATAGAACTTTCACAGAAAGTCTGACTTCTCTGAAAATTGGTCCATCTATTAGTTTATCTGGTTAAAAATAAAAAATGTAACCCAAACTGGTTAACACAAGAAAGTCAATTATTGAGTCATAAAATTGCAAATGTCACAAGTAGGGTTGGCTTCAGGTGTATCTTCATGTGCAGCTTCAAAAGATGTGAACAAGACCTGGTTTCTCCATCTTTTCACCTAAGCACCTGGTCCTTTGACTGTTGGAATCATTCTAATCCAGGATTTCTTTTGTGCTTTTAAGATGGTTGCAGTCCTTTTATCCTCTCAGTTCTAAATCTAGTTTTAAAAAAAAAAATAACTCTCCTTCCTTCAACAGATAAAGTCAAGTCTTGGGCCTGAAGTTAATTGGCTCTAATTACCTGAGAAATACTCTACAACTAATCTTCCATGGCCAGAGCAGCTAAAGAAAGTACATTAGGCAAACCAGGAATCACCATTGAAACTAAGGATAGGGGGCGCCTGGGTGGCTCAGTCCTTAAGCATCTGCGCCTTCTGCTCAGGTCATGATCCCAGGGTCCTGGGATCGAGCCCCCCAACGGGCTCCCTGCTTGGCGGGGAAATCTGCTTCTCCCTCTCTGACTCCTCCTGCTTGTGTTCCCTCTCTCACTGTGTCTCTCTGTCAAATAAATAAAATCTTTAAAAAGAAAGAAAGAAAGAAAGAAAGAAAGAAAGAAAGAAAGAAAGAAAGAAAGAAAGAAAGAAAGAAACAAACAAACTAAGGGTAGAATTAATACTACATGAACATCATGGACTGATGGTAAGGAACTGATTGAGGATACACTGAGCATATACTACTACTGCTGCTGCTGCTGGCTAACACTGAGCATTCACTGTGTACCATGCACAGTGCTAGGGTTTTACATATATCCTTTCATTTCATCCTTGCTATAATCCTATATAGCATGCATTTTCATTAATATCCCCATTTTACGTATAAGGAAACTGAGCCTAGAAGTTGAAGAAATTTCTCCAATGATATAAAAGAAAGTTACAGATCTATGATTCAAACTCAGTTTTATTTCTAAAGCTCGTATTCTTAAATACTACTTAAAACTTCCTGATGCACTAATGACTAAAGAAATGCTTCTAAAAATTTTGTATATATGACTACATATTGGCCTAACGGCAAGGCAGAAAGGAAAAAAATATATAAAATTTAGTATCATTTCCAAATGATTCAACTAAAGGTCTTCATTAGTGCTGCTCTTAGAAGCTTAATCCTACTTTTATTTTTCAATGAAAAATGTTAGTAGAAATACATATGCTAATTTTTACAATTAAGGCTAGCCCTGGAGCTAAAGTACCAATATTTTCCAGAAGTTATAAACTCTTAGAATAAAATCAATACCAATTAATACTGAAAACACAATAAGTTAAAAATGAATGCTTACCATTTCTCAATCCTTACTGAAAGTAAAACTAATGATCTATTGATTCTTTCTACAGAAAGGCAACCTAATTCCAACAACAACCAATCATGTCACATTTGTAAGCAACAACTGCCAGATTGTTGGGCTGGCAAGATTTCATATTTTCCTTTTTCTTCTTTTCTTCCTTTTTTTCTGTTATTGTTGTTATCATCATTGTTGTTGTTGAAAAGGATAGCCAAGTTCACTTAATTAGTATATATGAGTGTTAAAAAAAAAAGGCAAAATAAGTAATTTTTTTTCTAGGTGCTATAGCCAAAAATTAACCTAAGATGAAAAAGAAATGTTATGAAATTCAAGGAAATCACATGTATATGGTAGAAAAAAATGTAAATTGCCTAAACAGAATATTTAACAAACTAGTTGCTAAACACACTTTTATGATTTGGCCTTTGACTTCTCTCTATCCAAGTGCCATTAACCAAAACTCTATGATTCAATTAGCATTAATGGCTAAAGTATTCCTTCTTTCTCTCTTCTTTCTCACTCCCTCTCTCCTAAATATTCAGGATTTTTCAGAGAAAGTACCTGCCCCAAGAAATAGTTCTATATATGCCTCAGATTTCATAACATTCCATGAGGAAATCAGTTGATGAGGAAACTCAAATTCTAGAGTGGGTAATTATTTCATACCTCTATTTTACATATGTTTGGTTAAATAAATCTGCCATTTCTTTTCAACATAAAATGGAAATCTTCCACTGAAAGATGGACTACAATGACAAGGCTGCTTCCCAGAACATGTTCTGGCCAATCTTAGCTCCCTCTCTTTTATAAGCAGTATTTGATACAGAAAGGAAAATATGACAACATCACCTCTTAAAACTGCAACACAATATTAACACTGAGAAGAGAAGCAATGCAGAGAAGCATGAACAATGATTCCTCTAGCAAACTTGCCGTGTTTCAAAGCCTACTAAATGTTGAACCAGTTAACTGAACTAGAAAGTGTGTAGAGACACAATTAGCACAATTATTAGAAAAACCAGTAAGACCAGAGGCCCAATAAACTATTTTCAGAATTGACTGCATGAAATGTATCCATCAACTGACTCAACAAGATTTTAACAGATACCTTTATACGGTAATTGCAGTCTTTAGTGCTATAGGATATATCAATCTATATTAGATCTGATCACTAAATTCAAGGAGCTTGCATCTGGTAGGATAAAAAGAGCACAAAACCCAGTGATTCTAACAAAAGGAAGAAAGGGAATATATAGATAAATGTCCTATCAAGGTGCAAAATATGGAAGTTATTTTTGTAGAAATTTATTTTGCAGAAATTGAGAAAAGTTTTATTGGGTCCTCAGCAATGGGAAATTTTGGACATCTATATTAGTGAGAAGCAAAAGAAACTAGAAAAGTAAAATAAAAAGATACTTTCTCCTATTGTCACCTTGTGGGCACAAACTCATTCTCCCATTATAGATGTCAATGTTGGTCCTCTTCTTTTCTTCCTCCTCAAAGACCCCTCCCATGTTTCTCAATAACTCTTAACTTAGTTTTTTCAATATAAAGTATATTATCACAATCTTGACATCATCTGCTCTCACTGAAACACCAGATTTAGGCATGTCCAAAGGACATGAGGCAATTAAGAAATATCTCTCTCATTCTTCTTGTAATTATTGCTGTTGATACCTATAAATTAAACAAGGTGATAGGTTGCCCTGGTTTTAATATAATTATGCTTTTGACCTTATATTATAATAGTACAGAGTGACACATCTTTAATTTCAACAGCAAATAGGAGAAACAATGTTGGCTTAGAAAATGAATATTGAACTAGGATTTCCTTTTCTTGACCTACTTGACCTATTCTGAGTGCCCTCATTCTAGTCACATAAACTCTGCTTCCCAGGTGTATGGTTTGTCCTTCAGTAGCAAAATCACTGTTATTGTAAGGCTCAGATGAGACTGTTTATATGAAAGCTCAGTTAAGAATTGAGAAAGTGTTCTACAGTGGGAAGATCTATTATACATATGGTCAAGGTCAGTGTGGTATTACCAAAATCTCATAATTTCTGGAGTTATGATCTAGATAATAGTTTGGGTTCTATTACTCACCAGGATGGACTTAAGTCAACAAGCTTCCTAAGCCACAGCTTTTCATCTATATTTAATGGTCCATTCCTGTCTTTCCTCACAGAGTTGCTGTGCAAATTACATAGAAGTCTAAAAGCCCTTTAGAAACAATAAAAACTAAATAAACTATTATTTGTATGAGCACAGGCAATACTGACACTATGACTATCACTGGTAGAGCTACTCTCATAACACCTTATAATACTCCTTATGTATTAGAACAAATACTGACTTAAAGAAGTCATTTTATCACTGATTTAGTGTCAAATATAATTGACATGGATTAAGGCAGTGTTAAACAATAAGAATTTGTACTTCTAGAATTTGAGCTTAATCCCTCAATTGAAAAAAAAGTTCATAAGCTAAATAATTTTGATTTTGGAGATAATTGATACAAGGCCAAACATTATCAATATAATTGTTTTAAGTTCATAAAGTAAGTAAACAATGATTGTAGTCAGAAAAGCAAACCTTTTTAAAATATTTTAATCATTATCAATCACCAAAATCACTGAAATGCAGGGACATGTGTGCTAAAAGCATCAAACTATTCATTTAAAAAGCCCCAGTCCTGAAGTATCTGGGTGGCACAGAGGGTAGAGTGTCAGACTCTTGGTTTTGGCTCAGGTCATGATATCAGGGTCCTGAGATTAAGCTCTGTATCAGGCTCCATGCTCAGCATGGAGTCTACTTGGGATTCTCTCTCCCTCTCCCTCTGCTCCTGAAGACTGCTCTCTCATTCTCTCTCTCTAAAAGTAAATAAATAAATCTTTAGAAAAAAGACCCAATACTTTCAGCCTAGTTATAAGTCTTAGACATGTATCAAGCTATTCAAAATGCATTATTTTTAAGTGCAATTTCCTAAATTCAAATGTCAAGGCTCCCAAGTTGTCCAAAGCACTGAGTTATGTTTTCACTTCCCAAATGATGATGTACCAGATGTTACTCTCATAACTTTCTTTTCTTTCATTATTGCCTTCTTCCAAGTTGGAGAAAAAAGTAGATTGTAGGCAGGAGGGAAGTATCTTGTCTGCTCTAACAAAATAGCATAGACTGTGTGGCTTAAACAACCGTCATTTATTTCACATAGTTCCAGAAGCTGGAAAGTCTGAGATCGAGATCAAGGTGTCATCAGATTTGCTTCCTGGTGAGGGGCTCTTCTCCTGGCTTATATAGAGCTATCATCTCACTGTATGCTTATATGACATCTACTTCATGTGCTCAAAGAGAGAAAAAGTTCAGGTTTCTTTTCCTCTTTCTCTAAGGATGCTAATCCCATTATGAGGACTCCATCCTTATGACATCATCTAAACCCAATTACTTCCCAAAGGTCTCATCTCCTAAAACCATCACATTGAGGATTAGAGCTTTAACATAGCATTTTGGGAGGACATGCTTTATTTATAACAGGGTGTGACTGGAGGTCGAATCAGAGTAACATATTAATAAAATATGGCATTCACTTCAATTAGACACTGTGTATACATGTAAAGAACTTAAAGAACATAACCTTGTCCCAAAAAATGTGTGGCATTTGCCCTTGGCTTCTGGAAATTGGTATGTGTTTGCCTGAGGGCCTTAGATTACCCAGAGAGAAACAATATGTTTTAGGGTTAGCACTTTGGGTCATGCAACATGTCAGTCTACCAGGGGCCCGAGGTCAGCCCCATGGGCAATTATTCAATCAATCCTACATAATGGAGTCTCAATAAAAACTCTTAACACCAAGGCTCCAGTGAGTTTCCTGATTGGCAGCATTTCCTGTGCATTGTCACATATTGATACCAGAAGAGAGACACATTCTGATTCTATAGGAAGAAGACAACAGAAACTCTGCATTTGGTACTTTTGGTGTCTCCTATACTCTGCCCATATACTTCTTCCCTTGGCTTCCCTGTATGCTTCCCTGTAATAAACAATAACCACAAGTATAATACTTATGATAGCTTTTGGTGAGTTCTATAAGTCCTTCCAATAAATTATCAAACCAGAGAGTGGTGCTGGGAGCCACCCTTGACCCGAACTTAAAAGTTGGTGTTAGAAGTGAAGGTGGTCTTGGAGACTGTGCTCTCTAACTTTGTACTAGCCCAAATTTCTTGTAATAGGTAATTATGATGTAAGTGAAAACTCTAAGAAGATGAGGATCTGTCTATTTTACCCAGTTTCATATGCTTATTATATAGTACAATGTTGAGTATGTGGTAGAGTTCCTATAAATATATACTGACTAGGCGCCTGGGTGGCACAGTTGGTTGAGCGACTGCCTTCGGCTCGGGTCGTGGTCCCGGGGTTTCGGGATCGAGTCCCGCATCGGGCTCCCAGCTTCGTGGGGAGTCCGCTTCTCACTCTGACCTTCTCCCTTCTCATGCTTTCTCTCACTCTCTCTCTTTCCTAATAAATAAATAAAATCTTTAAAAAAAAAAAATATATATATATATATATATATATATATATATATATATATATACTGACTGAATTTTAGGTTTACTGAGGCTGACTTTGAGGGCAAAGGAGCATTTGTGCTGTGGACCGCAAGATCATCAATGTAATCATAGTCAACTGTTCACCTGCTATATATAATTTTCTCCATCTCTACTTGGAATAGGTAATTCTTTAAGATTCAACAAGTTCATTGAGAGCTTTCCCTTATCAGAGAATGTATTTAATGTTGTGATTGGGGTAAATATATGACCCAGGTAACAAAGATGGGTATGATATAATTCCTATATCATTCCTATTTCATACAGATACCAAGTACTGTGATACTAAAGCAGGTATCTAATTCTCACTGTTATGGGTAATAGAAAGAGTTCACATATCAGTAAGATTTGAACTGAATTACTAGGAAGGTTAAGAATTACATAGGGGGCACCTGGGTGGCTCAGTTGGTTGAGCAACTGCCTTCTGCTGGGGTCATGATCCTGGAGTTCCGGGATCAAGTCCTACACAGGGCTCCCGGCTCCACGGGGAGTCTGCTTCTTCCTCTAGCCTTCTCTCCTCTCATGCTCTCTCTCACTTTCTCTGTCTCTCAAATAAATAAATAAAATCTTTAAAAAAAAAAAAAGAATTACATAGGTACAGAACACAAAAAAGTCAAATATAATAGTAACATCAAAGTAACTATAGTAGTATTACTTTCAACCTTTATATATTTTATTATACCTATGACTCTATAATAATTGTCTAAAATATTTTATCACTAATTTTTAACCTTCAGTTTGAAAATAATCTGACTTTAGAATTTTACATCAAAAAACTCTTATCTGTAATTATTTTATGTATACAAGGTTCAGTTCTAATTAATAAAATATAAAAAGGTACCAATCTTAAAGTAAATTTATAGAGGAGAGTAGATAGAAAGAGGAGATTCAAACTACACCTTCTCTGTATATGATGAAAAGATGCAAATGCAAATGCCTTTAAGCACTGTGATAATTTGACAAAATTTAGGTTATTTTACAAGCTTTTTCAAAATCTTGTAAGCCTCAAAGAGAATAAAATATCAAATAATATTAAAATTTGAGGTAGTTAAAACTGGTTAAATAGCAAAAATTTTAAAATTAAGGGCAATATCTGAATAAGGTAAAATTTGTAGGAAAATCTGTCTCAACAGATTGTGACACAGCAGTGTTTCCTGAACTACTGAAGAAGGTGTTTCAGGAACAGAAGTTTCTAGCATTTGTGAGCTTCTTTTGTGTGAGAAAGTGATGCCTTCTAGAACTTTTATTTACTCTACTTTACAGAAAAAAGTATCATTTAATACCATTAAAATTATTTTGGGCTTCCCTTCAAAATGGCACAATAAATATAAACTTAATCAAGGGGGCAAAAGAATTATACACTGAAAACGACAAAACATTGCTGAAAGAAATTAAGGAAAAAACAGATAAATGGAAAGACATCTGAGTTTATGGATTGAAAGATTTAATATTGCCAAAGTATCCATACTACCCAAAACAACCTTCAGATTCAAAGGAATCCCTAGTAAATCCCAACAATTTTTTTTTCAGAAATGGGAAGAAAATATCCTAAAATCCACATGGAATCTCACAGGATTCTGAATAGTCAAAGAAATTTTGATTTTAAAAAAAAAGGTGGAGAACTCACACCTCCTGATTTTAAAATATCTTACAAACCAACAGTAATCAAAGTGTAGCATAAAGACAGACATATATACATATACTAGCATAAAGACAGACATATATATGAACGAAACAAAAAAGAGAACTCAGAAATAAACTCTCATAAATATGGTCCAGTGATATTTGAAAAGGGTGCCAAGACTAGACAATGGAGAAAGGATCATCTCTTTGACATATGGTGTTGGAAAAACTGGGTATCTCTATGCAAAAAAATAAACACATAAAATTGGACCCTTACCTTACACTATATACAAAAATTAACTCAAAATGGATTAAAAATCTAAATGTAATACCTAAAATTGTAAAATTCTTAAAAAAAAATAGGTGAAAAGCTTCATGACATTGAATTTGGCAATGATTTATTGTGTATAAAACCAAATTCACAGACAATAAATGTAAAAATAGACAAGTGGGATTACATCAAAGTTTCTGCACAGCAAAGAAAACAATCAACAAAGTGAAAAAGTAACCTACAGAATAAGAAAAAAATAGTTACCAACCATATATCTTATAAGGAATTCATATTCATATATAAAGAAGCCTTATAACTCAACAGCCAAAAAACACATTTAAAAATGGACGAACTTAAACAGACATTTCTGTTTAAAAGACATACAAATGGCCAACATGTACATGAAAAGTGCTTAACATCACTAATCCAAGAGAAATGTGAGTCAAAACTACTATGTGATATCACCTTGTATCTGTTAGTAGGACCACCAACAGAAAGAAAAAAGAAGAAAAAAGAAGAAAAAAGAAAGGAAGGAAGGAAGGAAGGAAAGAAGAAAGAAAGAAAGAAGAGAGGGTGGAAAGGAGGGAGGGAGGGAAGGAGGGGAGGGAGGGAGAAATGAAGGAAGGAAGGAATAAGAAAGGAAAGGAAAGGAGAGGAGAGAAGAGGAGAAGAAAAGAGAGGAGAGGAGAGGAGGAAAGAAAGAAAGAAAAAGAAAAAGAGAAAGGGAGGTAGGGAGGAAGGAAATAACAAATGTTGGTAACTACGGAAAAACTGAAACCCTTCTACATTGCTGTTAGTAATACAAAATGATGCAAATGATGGGAAACAGTATGGAGGTTTCTCAAAAAATTAAAAGGAAGGAAATTTTTTCAGATGCTACAACATGGATGAAACTTGAAGACATTACACTAAATTAAATAAGTCAATCATAAAAAGATAAATACACGATTCCACATATATGTGGTATCTAAACAGTCAAACTCAGAAACTGAAAGTAGAATGGTGTTTTCCAGAAGCTGGGGCAGGGGGGTGGGGTGGTGGAGCAAAGAGAATTGTTTATGGGCACAGAATTTCAGTTTCGCAAGATGGAAAATTTCTAGAGATCTGTTGCACAACAATGTGCATGTAGTTAACGCTACTGTAATGTAAAACTTAAAAATGGTTATGATGGTAAATTTTATGTGTTTTTTATTATAACTTAAAAAAGAAAAAAGGCATGAGTTTAGACTATGTTGCACCAACTCTGCTCCAAACAGATAGCAATGATGAATAAAATATAAAAATGTAAGATTTAAATGACATAGCCAGGTTTAAAGCAAGCAAAGCATCCCTGTGGAATGGAAACAAGCATCACTATGGAATGGAAATGAAGGACTGAGTAGGTTGGAGCCACGAGCTCCATATCCTGACATTGGTAGTGTGCCCCAGAGTTCCACTCTGGTCAAGTCAATGGGAATAAAATCCCTCTATGCAGGATGGGGGCCAAAGCCAGACTACATGCTCACACCAGTGGCTAGGATAATCTTGCTGTTCCAACAGTAAAAAGGCAAAAATAAAAATGCTGATACTACTTTAGACAAGATCTAGTGAGGGACACAGCCTCACAATGAGAGGAACTTGACCTAGCCCCCTTCCATAAGCCCAGTGTTACCCTAGGATAAAAGCCTTGAAATGACTCTAACATCTTATGCTGAACTAGGGCCACTGGAGGCTGGGTAACAGCAACAGCAGCAGCAACAACAACAACAAACTAGAAAGTGGGAGCAGACCTCTGAGGAAGAAGACCATGAGGTGGGGCAGGGGAGGGGACAGAAATGTTTCTGCAGACCAAAATTCCAAACACATGGAGAACTAATTTTAAATTCTAAGATAATTTCAACTTAATTCTAAAAATGATTGCCAAAAAAATCAGTGATTAAAATAAATTCATTACCAAAGAAACTGAACTTATAGGAAGTCTGACAAAGTATTATAAGACTGCTCCGAGAGATAAATGAGTTAATAACCTCCTATAAAAAGAGCCAGATAGTAAAAACAGGAAGAAATCTATCAAGATCAGGTGGATATTACTCAGAAACCATTTGACATCCAAAAATGAAAAACATACTGATTGAAATCATAAAATAGCTGGCATTAATTTGAAAGTAGATGAATTTGAGTTTCTAACATAAGTCATTTGAGCATTATCAGCATCAAGACAGAGAAATAAAATGTATATGGTTTAAGAGTTAAAATTTCCCAGGGGCACCTGGGTTGCTCAGTGGGTTCAGCTTAGGTCATGATCTCAGGGTCCTGGGATCAAGCCCCACAGCGTGCTCTCTGCTCAGCAGGGAGCCTGCTTCCCCCTCTGTCTCTGCCTGCCTCTCTGCCTACTTGTTGATCTCTCTCTCTTTGTCAAATAAATAAATAAATAAAATATCTAAAAAAAAAAAGAGTTAAAATTTCCCAGAATTGAAGAAATGTAAATCTTTGGATTAAAAGTACATTCTGAATTTCTAACAAGATAAATTAAGATAGGTTCACAACAAGATATATAGTTGGATGTGTAAAACATGAAACATAAGAAGGAAATTTTTTTCCATATATAGTTATCTACAAAGGAAAAATATTCAACTGACAGCAAAGTTCTCACAGTCAACAACAAATGTCAGAAACCAATGGAATTTAATTTTCAAAGTGCTGGGGAAAGTACAGGTGTACTGGAATTGAAAAATTATCTGAACTATAATTAAAGAGTGAAAAGTGAAATATAAAAAGTGAAAAGAAGGCATTTTCCTGGACACTAAGACAAAATAAATTTACCACCTACAGACCCTCACATCCAAAACAAAGATTTCTTTCAGAAGAAAAATAAATTTCAGAGGGGCCAAATTGAATATGCACACAAAATCAAAAACTATGCACATAAAAAGTATTTTAAAGATTGGTGAATTTAGGGGCATCTTGGTGGCTCAGTCATTTAGCATCTGCCCTCGCCTGGAGTGGTGATCCCAGCGTCCTGGGATCTAGCCCGTGTCCAGTTCCCTACTCAGCATGGAGCCTGCTTCTCTCCCTCTCCAACTCCCCCATGCTTGTGTTCCCTCTCTCTCTATCTCTTCTTGTCATAAAATCTTAAAAAAATAAAATAAATAAAGATTGGTGAATTTAACTATTAGCTATAGAATAATAACTAATTATGCATATGATTTTCTTTTAAAGTGTCATTAATCAAACTGGCGAGAAGTATGGTGGTTCACTAGGGAAGGCAGCATCCTAAGGTCAACCAGCTTTGGGGAAGGAGGATATAAACACAAAATAAAATATGTAGCAGACTATGTCCTTATATACACATGTTAAAAAAAAACAAGGGTAAATCACTAAAGATGTAGAATTATAACCTACATTTACAAACTAGCAGAAGAATAAAAACAGAATAGAAAAAAAGTGTCAAACCAAGGAAATAAAAAAAGAACATGGAAGCAAAAAAAAAAAAAATACAAACTACAATGGTAAAAACAAGTTCAGATGCATCAGCAATCTCATTAAATGCACATGAATTAAACTCCACTATTAAAACACAGATTTTTCAGAATGGATCTTAAAATTTTAGCTCTAAGCTACCCAGCAGTCACTTCATCTTTCCCACTCTCCTGTCTCCTGTCTCCTGTCTCCTGGTGAGGGGGAGCAATCAGATGTCACAAGGGAATTCATTCCTAGTTTAAAAATGAATACAAACCAGGTGAATGATACTAGATAAATAATACCATTTGGACTCTAAGTAGCTTCTTTAAGACCAGCTGGGGTTGACCCCAGCCACATGCCAACCCCCATTGGCCTTTACTGGCTATGGCCTTCATTGGTATGCCTAACCACACTGTTTAACATGAAGTAGGAAACTGTTTTTTAAAAGAAAAATTTAAGCCTTAATATAAGCCAAAAACACCTCAAGAAAGCCTATGTTAATAGCCTGCTTTTACTCACCACAGGGCCCCTGGCTGCGCTGGTGCTCTCTTGCTGAGGTATACCCCACACAAAGGGACACAATATGAAGGGGTGATGGAGCCTTGATGCTCTCTTCTCTTTCAGGTTTGCTTCCCCTAGTACTAGCCTTCTCTAGACTTAAAACAAAATTTTCAGGCTTGTACCCATCATTTAAAATTTAACAGAACCGAGATTCGAGAAATGGACCCTGAACTCTATGGTCAAGTAATCTTTGATAAATCAGGAAAAAATATCCAATGGAAAAAAGACAAGTCTCTTCAATAAGTGGTACTGGGAAAATTGGACAACTACATATAGAAGAATGAAATGGACCATACTTTCACACTGTATACAAGATAAACTCAAAATGGATGAAAGACCTCAATATGAGACAGGAATCCATCAAAATCCTAGAGGATAACACAGGCAGTACTCTCTTCAACATCAGCCACAGCAACTTCTTTCAAGACATGTCTCCAAAGGCAAGGGAAACAAAAGCAAAAATGAACTTTTGGAACTCCATCGAGATAAAAAGCTTCTGCACAGCAAAGGAAACAATCAACAAAACTAAGAGGCAACCCACAGAATGGGAGAAGATATTTGCAAATGACCTTACAGATAAAGAGCTGGTAATCCAAGACCTATAAAGAACTTATCAAACTCAAAACTCAAAAAACAAATAATCCAGTCAAGAAACTGGTAAATGACATGAAAAGACACTTCTCCAAAGAAGACATACAAATGGCTAACAGACACATGAAAAAATGTCCAACATCACTAACCATCAGGGAGATATAAATCAAAACCACAATGATATCACCTTACACTAGTTAGAATGGCAAAAAAA
>CM052799.1:128572377-128613342 GCA_028533885.1 Nasua narica
TCAAATTCTTCATATCAGAGCGATCATGTGATAATTGTCTTTCTCTGACCAACTTATTTCGCTTAGCATAATACCCTCTAGTTCCATCCACGTCATTGCAAATGGCAAGATTCCGTTTCTCTTGATGGCTACATAGTATTCCATTGAATATATATACCACATCTTCTTGATCCATTAATCTGTTGATGGACATCTAGGTTCTTTCCATAGTTTGGCTATTGTGGACATTGCTGCTATAAACATTTGGGTGCATGTGACCCCTCGGATCACTACATTAGTATCTTGAGGATAAATATCCAGTAGTGCGATTGCTGGGTCATAGGGTAGCTCTATTTTCAACATTCTGAGGAACCTCCATACAGTTTTCCAGAGTGGCTGTACCAGCTTGCATTCCCACCAACAGTGTAGGAGGGTTCCCCTTTCTCCGCATCCTCGCTAACATCTGTCGTTCCCTGACTTGCTAATTTTAGCCATTATGACTGGTGTGAGGTGGTATCTCACTGTGGTTTTGATTTGTATTGCTCTGATGCCGAGTGATGTTGAGCATTTTTTCATGTCTATTGGCCATAGAATGGCAAAAATTAATAAGACAGGAAACAACAAGTGTTGGCAAGGATGTGAAGAAAGGGGAACCCTCTTAAACTGTTGGTGGGAATGCTAACCGGTACAGCCACTCTGGAAAATAGTATGGGGATTCCTCAAGATGTTAAAAATAGACCTACCCTATGACCCAGCAATTGCACTACTGGGTATTTACCCCAAAGATACAGATGTAGGGAAAAGAAGAGGCACCTGCACCCCAATGTTCATAACAATAGCCAAACTATGGAAGAAGCCAAGATGCCCTTCAACAGATAAAAGGATAAAGAGAGTGTGGTACATATATATACAATGGAATATTACTCAGCCATCAGAAAAGATGAATACCCATCATTTGCATGGACAGGGATGGAACTGGAGGGGATTATGCTAAGTGAAATAAGTTAAACAGAGAAAAACAACCATCATACAGTTTCACTCATATATGGAACATAAGGAATAGCACAGAGGACCATAGGGGAGGGGAGGGAAGGAGAAATCAGAGAGGGAGAGGAACCATGACAGACTCTGGACTCTGAGAAACAAACTGAGGGTTTCAGAGGGGAGTATGGTCAGGTGATGGGGTAGCCAGGTGATGGGTATATGGGTATTGAGGGTACATGTTGTGATGAGTCCTGGGTATTACATTCAACTAATGAATCATTGAACACTACATCAAAAACTAATGTACTATGCAGTGGTTAACTGAACATTTAAAAAAATTAAAAAATTAACTTAATAAATTAATTAAACTAAACACCAGCACTCCCTCCAATTAGTTCTATCCAGAAAGAGTGATTTCGAAAATAAGAGTCCTGATGATCTATGTCAGCCATACCATACTTATAACTAAAGGAAAATTGTTCCCAGTCACCTCTACCATAAGCAGGGAAAGATTATGATTCTTGGTATGAGGCGAGATGATTTAAGAGAAAGGAAAAACTGAATATCTGGGTACCCCAAACAGGTAACTTAACAGGTAATTATCGGCATACTAAGCCATTAACTCCTTCACAAAAAAGCACCCACAGTGAAATTATCTAGTCAAGAATTTCTTAAAACCCCTCCTATGGGCTCAAGCCTCCTATGTTTTAAACCTAGTTCTGAGCAAGAATCATAAAAAATATGCATCTCTAACATGTTTCAGAGTAGCAAGTTCACCTATCTCATACTGAATACTCAGGCTCCTCTCAGCAACTTTGGGATTGCACTCAACAATGGTGCCCCTCCCCAGCCCTGCCCATCCCCCACCACATACACACACCTATACAATTGTCCTCTGCCTACAATACTGTTGGTCAGATTTTCTGTGCTTTTCTTCTTGCCAAACCTTTGGGAATGAACTCTGGTCCAGAGAGCTGAACTCATTGTTTTTGTACAATTGCTAGTTTTATATCTTCACTTGATGACTGATTAAATCCTTAAGTCAGTATTATCCTAAGATCATCTCCATATTTTAGTTTGTATTACAGTCAAAACTTTATTTTTAAGATTTTATTTATTTATTTATTTATTTATTTGAGAGCGAGTGAGAGAGAGAGAGAACATGGAGAGGAGAGGTAGAGGGATGCTGAACAGGGAGCCCAATGTGGGATATGGGGCTTGATCCCACAACTCTGAGATCATGACCTGAACCAAAGGCAGAGGCTTAAACTACTGAGTCACCCAGGTGCCCCAAAATTATTTTTTAAAGCTTAACTAATTGGAATATTCAAAACAACCTTTCTTTTTTTTTTTTTTTTGCTTATTTAAATTCTTACTTTAAAATATAGACTCACAATAAGTGAACATTAAGAACTGTTAGAATTATGGCACATTAAGAATGAAAGCTTATTTTTGTTTTAATCAAAAATGTACTTATCTGTGTTATATTGAATAGAATGGTTGAAAAAAAGGTGCATGTACACATCTAGTATATGTATGCAAATGCATATCTGAATATGCTCAGGAAGAAAACAGTAACTTAAAAATCCTAATATGAATGAGAGATGTATCACTAAAAAGCAAGCATACTATAGCAAAGATTCATTTTACTGAACATGAAAAGAGTTTAATAAAAGCTATTTAATATTTAATTTAGAATCTCATAGACATAAGTGAACTTCCTGAATAACTATGCTATTTACTGA
Organism: Nasua narica; assembly: GCA_028533885.1. Lineage (NCBI taxonomy): Eukaryota > Metazoa > Chordata > Mammalia > Carnivora > Procyonidae > Nasua > Nasua narica. Next base: position 128,575,086 of record CM052799.1, read on the forward strand.
GATCATAGAAAGGGTGGAAATCTTTAACCACGATTTTCAAGGATATCTCTTTGTGAACTACAAATAGGCAAATTCCCTTCTGAGAAAACAGAAATTATATAAATACATGAGATTCAGTGCAGCCACACTCTCCCAACACATAAATTATTATCTTGAAAGTCAGATAGGCATCAGACAAGAGTTAACTATTTTAAAATGTCAGTGCTCATAATGCAGCCACCGTGCTACCTAATTTTGTCAGTTTAAGGTTCAGAAGAGATGTTAAACAACACAGTGTCCAACACACTCTGTTATAGGTCCAGAAATTAAGCCAAAGAGGGGATGTAACTTACCCAAAGAGAAACAGTAGCTGAAATGTAAATAAAACTCAAATATCCAGCCCCTAATTCAGAGCTCATTCCAAAAATTCACCTTGTCTTTGAAGTGACCAGTTATGACAGGAATCTGTTGTATTAGGTACTGAACAGATTTACTAAAGACAAACAAAACACAACCTATTCTGAAGAATTTTCTCCACAAGACAAGAGAAGACTCCCAAACTGAAGAATTTAACCTCTTAAACCATTCTCTGTGCTTAAAAGAGAAATAACAGGAGAAAACAAAAATATCTTACCCTTTGAATTAAACAGAAAGGTAAAATTCAAAAGATTCAAAAGATTGATTCAAAAGATTCAAAAGACTGACATATCCTCTAGAAGTAGAAGGTAGATGAAAAGAATTTATATTGCATAGTGAGTAACAAGCTCTTTCTCAAGAGGGCATGATCCTTCACATTGTAAATAGTAAAAATCTTAATAAAATCCTGACATGTTGGGTCAGAAAATCTAAAATGACTTCAAAAAACTTCTACTTTTCTTCCCTAAAATAATGGTTACTCCACTAAATCTCAATGCCACGTTATGTGTGCACACAAGCACACACACACACACACATACACACACACATCCACACTTTACGAGGTACTTACTGAGCTGTAGAGATAGCCTTCACCATTCATGGCCACATAGAGGCTGGCCTTCACCCCTTGGATAGCCACCACACGCAGGCCCACAGGAATTAGATTGAAGAGGGCTGGAGAAGAAAAAAGAAGACAGAAGAAAGAATAGGTGACCTTTTGAATAAGTCATCCTGCTTCTTAAGATGCCTCTTTGGAGAATTAAAAATGATGAATTGAAATTAGTAGGGAAAGAGAGGGAGACTGAGGAGATGAGGAGAACTGGCTTCTTATCTCTGTACCACCTTTAACTACCTATGTGACCCCAGGTAAATCACATAAGCTCATCTGGAGCAAAGGGGTTACATTCCATTAGAAGGTCTCTATGGGCCCCACAGTTTTATTTCACAAAATGAGCCCATAATCAGTGTAATATGATTTTTTTCAAACAAATAAGTAATTTGAACCAAAACATTCTCAACAGTAGAAAATGTAATTGTAGACATGAGTAATTATAAAATATGATCTTTATAACCTATGCCAGAGTGTGTTGTTTTCAGATTTTCCCCTGTGGTCCTAAACATTGTCTTGAACATAGAAGATAAAGATAAAAATCCTGGCTCATTCTTAGCTACATTGGTGGAATGAGAGCATTTCTTTTTATAGTTCAATTCTTTTACATGTAAATGTAGATATATAAATAGATGGATCAGTAATTGATAGCTTAAGCTCTAATGAACATATTTTCTATCTCAGAATATGTACACACACATATACACACATTTGTATATAGACATGCACATGTCTATATACAAAATCACTATAAACATTAAAAATTAACTTGTTAAATTTAATTCAATATCCTAAGATGAAGTGGGAGCCTGCTTATAGTCTTTAAATATTTGGGTTGTCCATCACTGAAAATATTCAACAGTCTACATGTCTACTTGGAGAAGGTACTCAAAGACCAGAAAGAAAAACAAGAAGATAATCTATTTTTCTTCCAATGATGTATTTTTTATGAATTATATCTCCCTAGCACGACTCTAGTTACTGTTGCAATTATAAAATGAGCATAAGCATAAAACATTGCCCCCTCCATGAAAGAATTCATATTACATAAGGGAAGAAAGTAATAATATAGGGTCTACAGATGACAACATGCCTATGGACTAAATATCTCACAGTTGCATGCATAAGAGCATATATCTGTAGTTCACTTTAATCTCCTGGTTTAGTTAGAAGTTCTATCCCTCTTTTCTCCTGATAAAATGTCCATCAGTTCTGGTCATCTTCTTAGTTTTGAATGTAAAATGTATGCAAATCCACCCAAGGGCTACCTGGAATGCCTGAGTATTCTTGGCTTCTCTCAACTTAGGATGGTAAGCTAAACAACACACACACACACACACACACACACAGTATTTGGCTTCCAGTCAAATGTTCATTTGATAGTTGTAAAAGATCAAGCCTGAGATCACAAGATTACTAGAGCAGGTTTTAATTCCTAGATGTGTTTGACACTGGACCAGTTTCTTTGCCTCTTTTCCTGGCAAAAGGAAACCTGTTTCCTCATTTGTCATGAAAGTTGGGAGTAGATCTTATGAGATGCTCAAGAATTATTAGCTCAATTCGAATCTGAAATGGTTTTGTTGTTCCCATATTCTTACCACTGTCCTTGTGTTACTGAAATAACTTAAGAAGTACAAGACCTTAAATCTAGTTGGGGAGAGAAATCTAAGACATATGGAATAATCTGATATAGTGTATAATTTATTTCTATAGTTAAATATAATATATGCATTCTATATATATTCTCTATGTTACAGAAGTTCAGGAAAATGGAAGATCTGTGTGGCCTGAAATATTCAGGAAATGTCTCACATGGAAGATAGGACCTAGCTTGACACTTAAAGAAAGGGTGGAATTTGGGTAAGCCAAGTAAAGAAACACATTTTGGTGGGACAGGACTTTAGGTGGTTTTAGAGGATAAAGGATGTGTACAGAAAGGGACTGGCAATTGGATTTGATTCATACTAGGGAGAAATGAGAATGAACAGAACACTATGTAGATAAAGTAAGGATAAATATCTGAATGTCTGTCACTCTAATCTTAGAGATCTAAACTTTGCCAAATGGAAAACAAGATGCATGACGCATAAAGATTCGAGCAGCAACAGATTACCAAAAAGGTGTGAGATTTGCAGATGACATAGTTTCTAAACTCACCACTCAGAAGCTACCTGGCTTGGAGCCATTCATTTAACCTCTGCTTTCATTTTCCCATCTGTAATATGAACATAATAATCTTCACTGCATAGTGTTTATAGAAGAATTAAATGCATTATCATATGCTTGAAAGTGTTTCATAAACAGAAGGGTTTTCTCTTGATATTAGAGTTCTTTGTCATTAATCTATTATTCTTTTGCTTCTCAAATAAGGTTACCATAAGGTCTGACCTAACAAGAGACGTTGTCTCATTAATATCTATTGCATTTATATTCAGAAGACTGCTTAAGACTTTAAAAAAACACAACTATATTTTGGGCAACACTTAATTTTCAAAGTGCCGATCAATTCATCATTGTATTTGACCCTCAACCACCAGCACTATAGAACATTTAGGACAGAATGATTATCCTAATTTTTAGAAAGACAAACAGATTCAGAGAGGTAATCCAGATGAAACTGCACCTGAACAAAGGTTTTCTGGCTCTCTCATGTGGTTATCTGCCTAAAATATTGGGTGTCCTCCTTCTTCCTTTTTAAGTTTAATTTCCCCTAATACCCATTCTTGTCTTTTCACAAAGTCAGACTACTTAGCTACATTTCTCTACATATCACACAGCTGGCTCTGGTTATGGACTCAGTAATGGCCAATGAGATGTTGGTAGAAAAGTCTCTGTACACTTGAAGACTCTTTCCTTAAGACAGCTTCTAGGTTTCCTTTACTCTCTTCTCAATCCTCTGCCTTATTGCTGTTTGGATTGGCATGAGGGGGTAGTGGGGAGGCTAGATCATCTGAGACCATGAAAACAAGGGCTACCCCCAAGGGAGTAGTGGCAGGCGAGCTGGAAGGAGTTGGGTCTCTGAGGACATTGTGGGGTAATGGCACGAGGCCAGCATTCAATTACCTAGGTCTGGCTTTTATTTGAGAAAAATAAGACCTTGTTATTTTAGTCTGTATTATGTAGAGCCAACCCTAATCCTCACTGATAGTGCTAAAGAAAGCAGAGTTAATATGTAAGGTACCAACTAAATGTAAGGTGCTTCTACGTGGTAAATAAATGCAACTACTAGACAGCATCAAGTTCCAAAATTATGTAAAATGTCTTTCCAGCCTAAAGATTTCCCAGGACAAATGTTAACAACACTAGTCCATTTAGTTGAAACAGTCATAACAAAGCAACTCTAAAGCTGTTCATACCTGAGGAGAGTGTGAAAATTACTAAAGCCAGGCAAGGACAAAGGCAAGAAGCTGTGACAGTCATACACGAACCGGAAAGTGATAATGGCTTTTAGATGGTATGCTTTGCGAGATTTAGCAAGTCCATTAAAAAAAGAAAAAAAAAAATCAGTAAACACTTTGGAATGAAACTTTTTCGTGGTAAAAGTTAAAAACTACTCTCTCTGGGAGGGTCTGCATCTGCCTCCTAAAATCATGAAAAGTGGCAAATGATGTACCCTCATCTATTATTTATCTTCATTGTAACACACAGGTTCTAGCCCACAGAAGTCCTTTGCTATGCATAAGAAGTCCTCCCATATCTCCTCCCCTTCCTCTCCACCCTCAAAGCCACAGGCCTTTCTCATAGTAGTAAGTGGGCCACAACATTATTCAAGCCCCTTACATCTCATGATGCCATTTCCCTGCTTACAACCTCTAGGCACTACACAAAGTCTCCGCCCTGACCCTTAGCACCCTTTGCAATCTGGCTTCAAAGAGCATTTGGAAGTTGATCACCTGCTACTCATTCCAGGCACCATAAGCAGCTTTATAGAATTTCCCAGCTTCCTAAGTTCCCCTTGATCTTTAATGAGGCTAAAGTTACTTTTCTTTTGTTCTCTCTTTTTGAAAAAGCTGTCTTCACTATTCAACTGCACCAGGAGTCTTACCCAAACCCTTCTGAGATGGCTGTTTCCTTTTCCATCATTATGTAATTTATCAGTATATCTCTATAATCGAACTTGGAACGTGGTATTATAGTCATTTATTTACAAATCTATCTCCATCCATAAAATGAAAACTTCTAAGAGTACGTCTCTGTAATTTCTACCCCAGTTGTATATATATATATATATCTTACATTTAATAAATGTTACTGATCATAAGAGTCACGAAAAGACATATTACCAGAATCTGTGGCTTTCTTATTGGAATAAAAGTACTTTTTTTAAGATAAAAAAGATACTAAAAACTTAAAACATCTCAGCCTAATAATAAAAGTTATATATACACATAGCATGCATTTCTGCTACATGATATTATTCCTTCTAATATATTTATTTACTGCTTCTAGTACTTTGATCACCCTCTTCTTACTTTTAACCTCATATTTTTGCTTACTACATTCTCTCTCTCTGATTGGGAAGCTCTTCTCCCCATATCTTCATACTGAAACCCCTGCCATGCTTGAAATGACACACCAAATACCAAGGGCTTTCTCTCACTCCTAAGCTGCCCTTGTCTTGAATCTAGACTATTTTCACCACAGCTTATAATTTTCTTCCTTAAAAAAATTTTTTTCTGTCCTAACCACAGCTAGATTGTAAGCTCCCCAAGCAAATATCACATCTAAACCACACTTGTATAATACGGAGAAAAGGAGAGTGTGGGAGAGGAAGAAAAAAAAGGAGACAGAAACAGAAAGAGAAAGCTCGAGAGAATAAACAGTAGTATATATTCTATTTACATTCAGAATCACAGTAAACATTTGCTGAAGACTACCATTATAAGCCAAAGAGAGTCCAAGCATCAAATCTCATATTCAGGCATTTTCTCAATCTTGTCCTTTCCAAAAGGAGTATCTCATTCTAAACCTTTATGTAAATCTAACTCTTATATTTTGAAAAGTAAAATAATGGAGTTAGTATTCTTGGGATCCATACAAAACTCAATCACCACAGAAAAATTGTATGAAGAAGGCAATGAGAGGAAAGGATAGTTTCTTCAGCAAATCGTACTAGAAAACTGGCATATTGACATCCAAAAGAATGAAATTGGACCCTATTTTATACCTTACACAAAAATGACTCAAAATGGATTAAAATTCCAAACACAAAACCTGAAACTATAAAACTCCTAGAAGAAAATATAGGGGAAAAATTTGTTGACATTGGTCTTGGCAGTGATTTCTTACATATAACACCAGAAGTGTAGGCAACAAAAGCAAAACAAAAGAAGTGGGACTACATCAAACTAAAAAACTTCTGCAAAACAAAAGAAACAATAAATTGAATTAAAAGGTAACCTGCAAAATGGGGAAAAAATATCTGTAAACTGTATAACTGATAAGGTGTTAATATCTTAAATATATAAGTAACGTCTACAACTCAATAGCAAAAACCAAAATAACCCGATTAAAAAATGGGCAAAAGACATGAATAGACACATCTCCAAAGACAATATACAAATGGCCACTAGGTACATGAAAAATGTTTAACATCATTAATCATGAGGGAATGCAAATTAAAACCATGATGAGAGACCATCTTATATCTGTTTAAATATCTATAGATTAGATAGATAGATAGATAGATAGATAGATAGATAGATAGATAGATATTGTTGACAAGGATGTGGAGAAATTAGGAACTTTGTGTACTACTGATGGGAATGTACAGTAGTGCAGCCAATACAGAAGATAGTATGGAGGTTCCTCAAAATTTAAATATAGAGCCACCATATGATCTAACAATCCCTCTCCTGAGATATATGGAAAAAGTTGAAATCAGGATCTCAAGAACATACATGCCCTTGTATGTTCATTGCAGCATTATTCACAATAGTCAAGATGTACAAGAAACTTAAATGTCCATGGAGGGATAAAGAAAGACAATGTGAATCTTGTGAATAATGGAATATTATTCATCATTTTAAAAAAAGAAAGTCTTGTCATATGCAATAACATGGATGAATCAGGAGGACATTGTGCTAAGTGAAATAAGCTAGTCCTAGCATTATTCCACTGCATTATTCCACTTACATGATCTATCTAAAATAATTAAATTCATGAGAGCAGAGAGTAGAATGGCTGTTGCCAGGAGCTAGAGGGAGGGGCCAATGGGCAGCTGTTATTCAAAGGATGTAAAGTTTCAGTTATACAAGATGCATAAATCCTAGTAATCTGCTATACAACGTGGTGCCTATGGTTAACAATACTAAATTGTGCACTTAAAAAATATCAAGAGAGAGATCTCTTGTTAAATTTTTTCACAAAAAAAAATGGAAAAGCAAAGGGGCACAAAGAAAATTTTGGAATTGATGGGTATGTTTATTACCTTGGTTGATGGTTTCATGAGTGTATGTATATATCAAAACACAACAAACTGCAAACATCAAATATGTAGTTGGTGGGTTTCTTTTTTTTTTTTTGGTGTGTCAATATACCCCAAGAAAGTGGTATTTTTTTTTTAGTAATGAAGGAAAATTATAAAAAAAATTCTAGTAGATGAATTGCATCGATACACTCAATTCTCTACTTTTCCTTCTATTTATATGCTTTGCCATATAAACACGCAATGCTCTAGAAGAATATTCTGCCTTATCCCTTGACACGGAGTTCAACTATGTGACTTGCTCTGGTCAATAGGATGTTAGCAAATGCAAGCAGAGTCTGAAAAAGAGCTCATTTATTCCCATTTGTTCATTTCTCCTCTGCCACTGCATTAAGATGAATATGCACAGACTAACCCACTTGTGCCAGGAAAAGGATATAAGACACTTAGAGCATGATAGAGTTGTTTCACTAATCCAGCCAAGGTAAGTCTAGACTAACAGACAGATAGCTGACCCCCAGATATGTAATTGAGACAAGATCAACAGAGCTACCTGGCTAACCACCCAAGTCACATGAGACATAAACACTGGTGTTGCATGCAATGGAGGCTATGGGATTGTTGGATACACAGCATTATTGTAATGACTAGCAAAAGGTATTTACTGGGAGAAGTATGTGATGGATTTGAAATGTCCTGATACCATACAACCAAAAATTTTCATATTTAGAACAATCCTCAACATGTACATGATATTACCAGTCATCAACTATGAAGCTAAAATAAACTTTTATGAATTAAAATAAAATTATAAAGGATAATTTTTATTAATTGTGCTACAGGAAAGATTGAATTATTTTTTCAGGAAATAATTACAAGATTATTGCCATATGAAAAGATGTTCAAAGATTATATAAACAAGTATTGGAAAATAAATGTATAGACTAGCATCCATCAAGTAATTAAAATGTTTTTTTACCTAGATTTTACCATTTTTGTGATAGCTTTCAGCTTCTTAAAATTTAATCTTTTGTGGTTTATTTTCTCGCCCTACTCACTTTTGTACCTATTTTTCATTTCGTCATGCTATATTTGTTTTTTATGAGGGAAATTGTATAAGTTTTAGGACCAACAAAATTTCAGTCAGTCTCAGGTTGAAATTTAAGTGGCAGGAGAGAATGAAAGAAAATAACACATGAGGTAGGAAAAACTAAAAAGATTATATTCATGGAATGCCTGCTTTTTTTCAGGCATCATGGAAGGCATTCGGACATGTAAAATATCACTTTTAAAATAAGTATCTCACTACTTGGCTTTATTTCAGGGTATAAAAATTCTTAACTTCTTTTTTAGGTACCAAGTGAATAAGGAAGGGAATGAAAATTATCATCCTAAACTTTAGGGTATGATTCCATAGCCTTAGCCATTTGAACTTTCATATGGTATCTTGTAAGTATCTCTACAATGTCTCTGAATCAAAAAATTTGTATTCTTCCATAAATATCTATTGGGCACTTAGTAAATGCCACATGTCATGCTTAGGATGGGGAAATTGTGATGTAGCCACAGATGTGGTCCCTGGGGGATAAACCTTCATCTGTAATCCTTCCTGTGGTTGTAGGCAACTCAAAGGCCTTGGAAACTGTTAGTATTATCCTCATTGCTTAACATATAGCATTCTGGTCTCACAAGCCACTATTCAGTATTTGCCAAATAAATAAATGAATTAGCAGTGGTTTCTCTTTAAGCTTGCTTATACATAGCTTTTCCTGGTCATATTTCCAGCATGCAAGAAATTAAGCATGCAAGAAAAAACTGACAATATTTACCATACATAGAATATATTTAAATATGGAATCTAAAGAGAAAGCCAGAAAATTTACATGACACAAAGTTTGAGAGGATGAATGATGGTGAATGAGAGGTAAGAGGTGAATATATGGGGCTGATGTGTGTGTGAATGGTGAAGCTGGTTTTAGAAGGAATGATGAAGAAAGGAAGAGTTTGGGGGAATCTGTTACGATCAAGATATTAGACCTCTTAAGAAATTATACTGGATCTGAAAAATGTACCTTGTAAAAATGCTGTGCTCTTATCAATTTAATTTCTACCTGTTACCCACACAAATTAATTCCTGTGACAAAAAAGGTAGCAATCTATCCAAAACACATCAGAAAACACTGACAGTGACAACCAGTGAAGGTGCAAAGGAGAAGAGGAAGAGAGGAAAAGAGAGAAAGAAGGGAGAAAAGAAGCTCATTATGAATCTTTCTTACAACAGGTAAATCTAGTATCTTCCCAAGCAACTTATAAAGATGGACTCCTTATTGCTTGTAATAGTGAACATGTATAAAAGACCATAGTCGTATTTTCAAATTCCAGGTTGAACCTGAGAATGGGCAATGGAAAACACACATTTTGTGACCCACTAAAAACCCAAATTAAATTTATAGTGGAAGACACTGAGAGTGAATAGAGATATTTGGGTTTATATAATATGTATGCTCAATATCACATTGTCTTGAAAATTATCATTTCCCACACATCAAAATGTTCTCAATAAAAATACTTCATTAGAGTGTGAATAATATTATATCCTACAAAAATCTGAACCTAAAATTTAGTTGGCATCAGGTTATTTTTCCATATAATTCTATAGTCTCCTGTTATAACATTTGTAATTATAGTATTTATGGTAATATTTGTAAGTCATTCAATTGATTTTTCATTAGTCATAAAAATACTATTTCTGGACTTTATCATTTACTAAGATCGATTCTTCCCCCTCTTCACTTTCAATAGGCAAATGATCTATAGAATAGTCAATAAACTAAGAGATAGATAGTCTGGGCTCTTAACTCCTCCAACACCAAAGTAGTCATATAAATTATGGTAAAATGGAATATTCATTCAGGCAAATTAATTGCTGCCTCATCCTAATTCCACAGAATTACACAACACTTACCACACTGCTTTTTCATATTTATATGCTTACCTAAATCTCCTAGCAAACAAGGAATTTTAATTAAGAGTGTGACATACCCTTTTATTCATCCAAGGTACATTGCACAGTAGAAGCCTAAACAATTGTCATTGAACTTAACTCTCTAAAATAGATATCTTCCAGAATTTAAGGGAAAGATATTATAGTCCCCATGTTAGCTTTTAAGGAAACAAGACTAGGATGAGGACTGAACTTGCAGGACATAGCTCTCAGTCATGAGCTGTTAGTTCTAACATTTAACAGCTTTGTGACCTTGGTGACTGGAAGTAATGTAACAATGTTGAGCCTTAGTGTCCACTCTGAATGTTTCACTGACTTGTTATGATGATGAGTTAAGCTACTATTTTTTAAATACTTGTTAAACCATAAAAGTAAGGTAAAAATACCACTATTGACATGGCTAGAGCTTTCTCAATGGGGGCGGGGATAAGGGACACTTGAGTCATCATTATCTCATATTTTAAGTTTAATTTTTTAGGATGTCGTGGCAGAAAAAAAAGTAACATATTCCATCTTCTATATTTAAGATTTAGTGAGCAAAAACAACTATGTATTTAAAACAAAACAATGAAAACAACATAAAAACGTACTTTAGGCCATGGTGATTCAGTGCTTTTAGTCGGGTGCCTTACTTTATAAACAATTGGTCAAATAACCCAACTTTCTGATTTATTTTCTCCACTGAATTTACTGACCTATAGAACTGATGAGTGGTTTGGGGCTTAGAGACTTAAAATTTTTCTTCTAAGCATTGGTTGACAGCAAACATTGTGAATTTTCAACATACTGAAAATGAGCAACACGATGATCCCTTTCTTGGACAAACACTAGTAGAAATGTTGCCTTAACTCTGGCAAAAGTCCTGTCGTTGGCTTTTAAACCTGATATTATCATAGAACCTTTCCTGTATTACTTCAGAGATCTTTAAAAACTTGCATAATTAATAAGTCAATTCAATGTGATTCTCTTTTTTTCCTAAGGATGAAAAATGAAGCATATCACTATCAATAATGAAAGCAAATGCCCATCATCACTCATCCTCTGCAGGCAATTTGTCTTATACATCAGACTTGTGTTATGGTCCCCATGAAGAACTCTCTGAACAGCACAGGTGTCAGTCCAGATCAAAGGGCATAAACATCCTCCAAGAAATCTTTCATGTTTCAAAGGATTTAAATTTACATCTTCCACAAATCTTCCATCAAACACTGCATTGCCAAAATTGATACTGTGCCTGCCAGGTTTATTCATTAATTCATCACATATATTTCAGACACTGTGCTAGGCACTTGTAATGCATTGATGTAAAAGACAGACTTGGTACCTGCAATCATAGTGGTGAAAGTCAATAAAATAGGAAAAAATAACTCTACATGTGAACTCTGCAACTACAGATTATGGCACTGAATCTCAAAGATGTGGTTTTCCCAAGGTCACAAAGTCAGCCAAGAAAGAACTAGGATATAAACGTAGGTGCTGGTGGCTGTAAGGCTATAAAATATTGTTGCTCTAAGAAATAAAAGAGAATTTCCAGTAACTATAATCTAAGTAGTTGTAAAGAAAGTGAGAAAAAAATGGGACTATAATAAATATATTTGGAAGCCTTAAATGGAATTTGTCAGGCAAGCAGAAATTCCCCACTCAGAAAATACAAAACCTTTAGTTCCTCTTAGTTAAAATTACACGCAGACAACAAAAGGTAACTTGCTTGAGATGGTTTCAATATGTACAACCAAAGTTTTGCACTTCATTATCCTTAATTACCAAAATAAGAAAGCACTTTTGAAAATTTATGCATACAACACTGATGAGCAATTATATTTAAATAGTGGGAAGTCAATGAAAAAGCCACAATGAAACATTCACAATTCCACTCAAGTTATACTGACATTGACACTCAAATGTTATATTTACTGATCATGATTAATACACACACACACATATACACACATATATATACATACACACTATATAATATCTATGATACGGTATAATATGTAAATATAAATTGTATTTCTACTTCATTCCAAAAATATTAAGTGGATCTATAGAAATAAATGTGGTAAGATTTTTTTTTTTTAGAAATAGAGGAGGGAAAAAGAATTTGAAAAATAAGAGAATCAATATTCTCTACCTTAAAATCTATTTTGGCTCACTACTCCTATTGTCCCTATGTACAAAATTTTTCCAAAGTACATTTCACTTATCATTCAATTGCAATTACTTAGTAACATTCATTTGTTCCCCATGTCCTAAAATATAAGGTGTAAACTTCTCTAGGTATCAGTTAAGCACTCTAAAATATGGTCCTGTGATAGCTCCATATAATTTCTTTACTAGACCCATTAGTGAGTTAATTTGTCCCCAACATGGAAGGAGATTTCTCCACTTGGTAATCCTGTGCCTCTTTATCTGAAATGCGGTTCTCCTGATCTTAGCTTATATACTTTGTTCCTATTCTTTAAGGTTCAGTTTAAAGTCCACTTTCTCTGAGCACCATGGCTTTTGGGGATCTCTTCAATCTCTGAAATCTAGTGATTTTTTTTTCTAATCACTTGGTAGTACCAGTGCTACCTGGCATTATTAAGTTTTATTTTACAAAAAGGTTCAACCTCAACTTCGTCTACTATTCTAGGAGCAGCTAGAAAGCAGGAATTGTATGGGAATCATCTTTGTAACTTAGTAACTAGAACACACTTCTGCCTCAATATATCTTGGTGTTAATGAAGATGAAGCATGCATATGGCAGGCATGTGTGGAACTCCAATCATTTCGTTTAGCTGCCCAAAACTATGTCTTAAGAAGACATTTGAGGCTAAGCCACAACGACTGTTGTAAAACCTTAGTGATGTCTAAACAAAACAAAACAAAAACAGGGGTGCCTGGGTGGCTCAGTGGGTTAAAGCCTCTGCCTTCGACTCAGGTCATGATCTCAGGGTCTTGGGATGGAGCCCCACATCTGGCTCTCTGCTTAGAAGGGAGCCTGCTTCCCCCCTTCTCTGCCTGCCTCTCTGCCTACTTGTCATCCCTCTCTCTGTCAAATAAATAAATAAAATCTTAAAAAAAAAAAGTAAAAATTATTTGTGATGTCTGCTGTGCAGGGGCCCTTTACTTGTCGTCTCCAGCTTTTTTTTTACAATACAATATCAAGGAACATTCCATAAAAGGACAATAATGATTTGCAGTATACTTGAAAACAATATTTTATTGCACATAAGTCTGTCTCAAAGTTTTTTGCTGCATATTACAACCTTCTGGGAGTTTTGTTTGTTTGCTTGTTTTTAAATTCTGACATCTTGGCCACACCCACACGAACTAAATAAAAATCTCCAAGACTGAATCTAGGCTTCAATATTTTTTTTTAATTCCTCATATGATTTCAATGTGCAGCATTGCTAAAAAGCAATTTCATATTCAATAGGTCTGGGGGAGGTCTAACCCGCTCCCAGATGCTGCTGCTGCTTATTGAACAGTCTACCTTATCAGTCGGTAGACTAAAGCTTGTTATGGGTAGTATCAACATCTCCTGCAGCTTATAGGAATGGCAGGATCTCTGGCCCCATCCAAGACCTACTGAAACACAATTTGTATTTTCACATTTTCACAAGATTCCTAAATGACTACTATGCACTTAAGGTTCAAGAAGCACTGTTCTAGAGTAGTGATTCTCAAAGTGTGGTCTTAGGAACTTTTAGAAATACAAACAATCAGCCCTTCTTCCAGACCTACTGAATCAGGAATTCTGGGAGTAAGCGCCCACAAACTAGTAATTAAACAAGCCCTCCAGGTGATTCTGATGCCCGCTATTGCAATGTTCTAGAAGCAATGTTCTAGAAGAAGTCACTGTTCTTATACTTGACTGTACTACAGAATCATCTGTGTTATTTTAAAATACTGATGCCTTGGTTCCATCCATCCTCAAGAGATTCTGATTTTATTGACCTAGGCATCAGATTTTTTTAATGTCACCCTGGTGATTGTAATGTTTAAAAATTTAGGAGCCATTGTTCCAGAGGACTTTGACATGGGTGGGAAATAGACTATCCTCCCTTGCATCCTGATAGGACTTTTCCTGCTGATATCTCCAACAGATTCAAAGGACTGAGAGGAGAACATACGTAACTGTATTCATTCCTACCCACTTTGAGGGAAATTGCCCCAAGTGTAGTAGGGTTGACTCTTAACCAGATTCAACTTCAATCAAAATCCCATAAAGATGAGAAGGCTGGGCCTAGGGTGCCACAGAATGTTGAAACTGCATCTGAGGCATGAAGAAGGCCTATTAACAATTCTTCATGGCTCTGCTCACTCCGACACTTTCCCAGAAATTACTCTTGTTCACACTTCTGGCAGCATAGATTTCTCTTCTTCAGACTTTCCAAAGCACTCTCTACCATGAGGGTATGTTTGATATTATATATTTTAAGTCTTTACATATAATTCCCATTTTACAGAAGAAAAACTAAGGTTTGAAAGTGCTAAGCAAATTGATCAAATGTATATAGCTGGTAAATGGAGAAATGCATGTTAATTTCCATAATTGCCTGTCTCTGAAATTGTATGGGATATTCACAATAGCACACTGCTTCCTCCAAGATCATAAATGATCCCTGCTGTATACTAAAGTAACAATAAAATGATGTCTTCTGCCAATATCTAAGTAAGAGGAAGCAAAGAGAAGCTCTCTTCAGGATATTTTTAAAAATTCAATTAAAATACTATGGAGTGGGCTTAGTAATGCTGAACAGACATATTTTGACACGGGAATGTGCTCCACACTCTGTCTCAGTGTCAGGAAAAGCAGATGTACTAAGTGCAACCTCACTAGATCTTGGCGGGATGCCTGCTCAGTACCACTCTATCTAGGCTACTGAATAATACATGGAAATATATACACACACACAAACACACACATCCTACACACCTCAAATTTCCCAAGTCAGATACACGGAACAGGCCACCAGATTAAGAATGTTAAAATTATTGTATAATGGTTTACTATTTCTAAAAAATACTATTACTAAAAATGTTTTAATTTATAACGTAAATACATCAAATACATTGAAGAAAAATCCTCTCAAGTTCAGTGTTTATACCGCCTTAAAGTAAATCATCATAATATTTTGCACATAAATCATAGTTCCTTCTTAATACTTTTAAAAAGTGTTGTATGAAAATGTAGTGGTATGATTTAAGGAAATGTTTATTATGCACTGGGAAATATTTGCCAGGAAAGAGAAATTCAGTGAAAGGTATTAACTCTGGAACTAAATTCACTGTGTACAAATCCTAGGTCTACTATTATTTAAATTCTATGTGTGTGACCATGGGCTAATTATTTAAATTCTCTATGCCTCAGTTTACTCATCTTCAAAGTGGGTATGACTATACTACTATTTTATAGAATCGTTGTGATACTTAAATGAATAAAATGTATAAAATAACTCAGTGAACATTAGCTATGATTATATGATAACTGCAAACTCACATTTTTTTCTAAATCCCTCAGGGAAAATATATAATTCTTCTTTTATAGTTCATGGTAGTATGCCCTGGAAAATATCCATCCACATGAGAATAAAGTTATGATTTGTTCCTTAATAAACTGGTGGCTATAAACTGGATACCTAATCAAACCAGAGACATAAGAAATCCCACTGCCATTAATTACTATCTCTATTAAGTTTGAAAATGTAGGCAAAACTGCTTAATTTCTGAAGCAATAATTTGTATTGAGGAATGAACACAGGAGCGAGATATAATGGAACTGAATTTTCCTTACTCTCCCTTGGCCAAATCAACTTCTAAGGCCAAATCTCAGAGCCTCAGAAGCAAGTAATTTCAGGGAGATTTTAACAATCTCTAGTTTATCACAACTCTAAAACCCTTTGCTACTACTTCAAGGAAACCACCTGCCTTTTTTTCTTACTTTTTAAGCACCTCAGTGCATGGTTTCTGTTTCCTGCAAAATAAGCTTAAATTTAGCTCCTGGTCCTGGTTGAATAATAAAGCAATGGTCCCTCTCTCGTGGGTAAATGTACCATTTGCATACTTTCAGAAAATGATGCCTCTGTAATTATCGCTGTGAATACATATTCACATAACGCTTTGAAGATATATTTAAAACTGTGCAAAAGTGTCTTCTTTTATTATTATTGCTATAGAGTTCACTTTTCCAGACTAAGCATACTCAATTTTCTTCCTATTTTCATAATGGAAAATGACTTCCTTATCCATCCTTTGAAGTCTCTTAAATTGTCTGTCATCCTCAAAACAAAATGCAAACATGATCCAATTTGCATTAATCCTTCAAGCTGGGTGTTGTTCAACAAAGTCATATTCATTTTTGATGGAGTTGTTCTGAGAATTCACTCTCATTCATTTATTCAATGAATATTGACAACCTAATATGTGCTAGGCACGACTCTGGGTGCTGGAGATACAACAGTGCAAAATGCAGGCAAAGCTCCCTGCCCCTGTGGAGCTTTTGTTCTAATTAAGCCTTTCAATTTAAATGGTATAAAACTAACCTATCCATATCCATTATTAAGGCATTTCCCATTATTAAGGCCTTACTCCATGCCCACACAGAGATAAATCAGACACAGCCAATGACCTCAAGAAACTTATAACCTCAAGGAAGTAAATAAGTAACACATATTAAATAGATAAGATGAAACTGCATAAGTTTCTTAAGAAATGTACAGTGTATACAGAGGAAAAAGCGGGATTTCCAGTTAAAGAAATCTGAAAAAGTCTTCAAAGACAAAAGGCAGTTGATCTTGTTTTTAGACGATGATCCAATTAGTAAAATAAATAAGCAAGTATAAATGAGGAAATTCTGTGGTACATATATGGGGAATGTCTTAGTGGAGGAGGGACATAATAAAATAAGTAAGTATAAAAGACAGTGGCGAGTGTTCTGGAGGAAGAACAAAGTGAAGTTGTCAAGGAGAGTGAAGTGTAGAAGACAAGGATTGAAATGTGTAGACTAAGCAGAAAAGGCCTCCATGTGAAAAGGCCTCACTTTTGAGTAAAGGAATGAAGAAGATGAGGAAGGGGGTATTTAGATATTTGGAGGAAGAACATATTAGGAAGACATGAAATGCTGGTGCCAAGAAAGAGCATGGTTGATGTGTTTGAGGAACAACAGTAAGACTAGTCAAAAGAAAGCAAGGTGAACAGTCAGGAGGTAATGGGTAGGATTACGTAAAACCATATCAGTCATAAAGTGAATCTGGCTTTTATCCTCAATGATGTGTGATGAAAGAGACTGAACGGAGAAGTGACTTATGTGACCCATGTTGCAACTGGGTCTGGCTGCTGTGGGGATAATAGATTAAAGAGGGAAAGCTTGTAAGGGCGCCTGGGTGGCTCAGTTGTTTAAGTGGCTGCCTTTGGCTCAGGTCATGATTCCAGGGTCCTGGGATCAAGTCCCACACTGGGCTCCCTACTCCGCAGAGAGCCTGCTTCGCCCTCTCCCACTCCCCCTGCTTGTATTCCCTCTCTCGCTGTCTCTCTCTCTCTCTCTGTCAAATAAATAAATAAATCTTTAAAAAAAAAAAAAAAAAAAGAGGGAAAGCTTTAAGTGCCAAGATCAGTCAGGAAGCTATTGCAAAAGTCCAAAGACGAGAGCAGCTTGGTCTACCTAGTGGCAAAAGGGGTATTGAAAGTGGTCAGATTCTGTTATATTTTAAAGGCACAGTGAATTTACTAGTTTTCAAATTCATTGCAGAATTATTTTACTACCCACTCTTATAATTTTGCCCTTTTTAATGATGTGTTTAAAGGGAAATTTTTAAGGTTTTCAAAGATAAAACCAAAACTCACTACCAATTTATAGGCTTTCAAAGTTTCAAATCTTTCAGGGAAATTGGAGATAATCTTTTCCAAACACCTCATTTTACAGAGTAGAAAACCAAGGGACAGAAAGCTTAAACAAGAACATGCAGCTAAATGCGGACAGGACCTATACTGAAAACCAGGTTATCTGACTCACAGCCCAAGCCACTTTGACTTAACAATTAGTGATATTTAAGTGGCTTATAGTCTTCCTTTGAAGGTGTATTCAGTCATTTTGATTTTACAATACTGAATAAGAGGTACGCCAAACTCAAACCTCTTAAGGGACAAGGCGGGGAGGAGGAAAATGTGGGGGAAAGCAGGTACACCCACTGTTCGAATACATTCATTTTTTTCTCCATGAGGTGTGCCA
Organism: Nasua narica; assembly: GCA_028533885.1. Lineage (NCBI taxonomy): Eukaryota > Metazoa > Chordata > Mammalia > Carnivora > Procyonidae > Nasua > Nasua narica. The sequence goes on from CM052799.1 coordinate 128,593,738, forward strand.
GCTAAATGAAACATATCTGCCATAACCCTCCAGTTTGGGATCTTGGAAACTGTCCATTGCTGTGCTCGGCAGAAGGGCAAATAAGGACAAGGCACTCTAAGAGGGGAAACACAAATGCAGATAAGGAATCACAGTCTAATATGAATTGTGCAGTTGTAAAGGTACATACAAGGTTCAAATACAGTCAGGTGAAGTGAGTTAGCAGGGAGGAGGGTGTTGTGTAGGGGTGGCAGTTGTCAGGGAAAGCTGGAGAAGGCTACACACAAAGGAGAAAAAAGTTGAGAAGGGTAAGAGTGGCTTACCAGTAAAACCATTGGATAAGATAGGTAAGTCATTCCAAGTAAATGTAATTAGCATGTGTAAAATATCCAAGATAAGCTTACCTGTATCATTTGTATAATTTCCCCAAACCTATGTTTGATCATACATCTGTCTAGATTTAACCTGACTCTCTCTGGGTATAAATCAAATTCAACATTCCATTGTGTGTGTCTTCTTTTTCCATTCATCTATTGTACACTAAATACATTGGAATTAAAAGAAAATGTTTAAAATGTGGCTACTAGAAAACTTTAAAAAAAATCTTTAAAAATAACTTATTCCACATACGTTTGAGATACTACAAAGCTGGAATTTCATCAAGCTTTGCCAGATGCCTACAAGTCTATGCTTTCCTATTACATTAGGAATCAGGTATCAGGAGAAGAGGGTGTGGCAGTCCCAAGACAGAGACTGCCTTATTCAGCAAATGTGAAAACTCCCAATCCTGGGGGCAGAGGAGAGTTACTACTAGTCATACCTACTGCAGTGCATCAGGATCATCTAGAAAACTTGTTGAAAGAGATTGTTGAGGCACACATAGCCCACAGTTCTAATTCAGTAAGTCTAGGATGAGGCTCAAAAATGTTTCCGGATGATGCTGATGCATCCTCAGTGGTCGGAGCCTACACACTGTATGAACCACTGACTTAGAGTACTCTTCAGTACCCCCAGCTCGGCACTTTCACACTCTTTCTCATAACATCAGCTGCCACCATTAAGGATTCTACCTGTTGAAATGGCCGCAGTCTATGAGCTCCCTCCTAACATGGACTCTCTCATCCATGTGGATGAAGATAATAATAATAGTCATAGCAACAACAATTAACAACATTTATTGGGAATTACTGTGTTCTAGGCATGATTTTAAGCACTTTTCAAGAAATCAAGCCATTTCATCTGCACAACAACTCCATGATGTAAGTTCTATTATCATTCTCACTTAACAAATGAAGGAATTAAGATGTGAAAAGGTTAAGTAACTAAGCCAAAGGTACAGAATTTTAAATCAGATAGGCTGGATTCAAATTCTGGCTCTATCATTTATGTGTGTGACTCTCTGGATCCTTACACAAAGCTTCAGGATATCACATGGGGATTTGTAAATTGAAGATCTCCTCCTGGTAACGTACCTTTTAGAACAAATGGTTTTGTCCTGAAATGGGAAATGGAAGCCACCAGTCAGTTTTTCTGAGCATACATTCCCTTCCACATGAGAATGGAAAGGCTTCTAAAATCTGAGAGATTCTCGGTTCCTCTCATTTTATACAACCAGATATCATTTATTTTTTTATTTTTTTTAAGATTTTATTTATTTATTAGAGAGAGAGAGACTGAGAATGAGAGGGGAGAAGGTCAGAGGGAGAAGCAGACTTCCCGCAGAGCCGGGAGTCTGATATGGGACTCGATCCCGGGACTCTGGGACCATGACCCGAGCCGAAGGCAGTTGCTCAACCAACTGAGCCACCCAGACGCCCAACCAGATATCATTTAAATCTGAGAAATTTTATGTGATTTGCTCAAAGTCAATGCACTGGTCACTTCACAGAGTCAAGAATAGATTAAAGATAATATCAACCCTCAGCTCTTTCTAGGAATACACTTTGGTTAAGTAGCTCCTCTAAGATTCTTAACCACTATGCATACTGCCTATAAATATGCTATAACTATGCCCATAAACAGTCACAGAGCAACCAGGAAGGATAATTTCAAATGGTTCAAGTTTTCCTTTACTGACTAGAGGGACACATGAGGACAGAAGTCTTAGGATCGAAAAGAAATATAAGACTAAGAAGAAGGAAAGGGGTCAAGGTTACAAAAAGTTTAGAAGTTATTCCCTTGTGATTTTATAGAGTGGGTAATCTATTCAAGGGAATAATTGGTCCTTGTTCATGCCTTCCACAAATATTATCTGGAGGCATACTCTTTAAAATTAAAGCATAGTCAACAAAAACAAATGGCTAACAAATATTCATTACTCTTCTTCTAGTGATTAAAATCAAAAGGCATTTTTTCTTTATTAAAAATATCAAATGAAGTAATTGCATTCATAAGCTAAGGATAAATATTAAGTTTGATATTGAAAAAATGTGCCACTGTAAGAGTAACAACATTACCACACTATTGCTTAAGATTATGTAAATAATCTTGCTTAAAGAAAATCAGCAGGATAATGCACACATTTCTTTTTCTTTTCATTCAACTTATAGGTGTGATTTCACACATACAAATTGATGACATACTCTTAAAGGATGGATGATAGTAGAAGAAAATAATATCCCTATAATTGGTTATGGCCTAGCCCTTACTTTCCTATGAGAACAATAATATGTATGCTCTAGTAGGTATAAGAGATGAACTCCTTGTCCAAGAAGGCCCCTAGTTAGGCAGAAAAACCTCCTTATAATTCTTCATAGCATCCTTTATGTCCTTGATAGTTTTTCCCAACTAACCATGTGGATCATGTTTCTGTTGATAGTTTAGTAATACAGAGCTTCTGTTGGCTTTGGCTGTGTCTATATACTTGTGGCTGTTGGTGGTATCAAAACATCGTATGTTTGGTATTGTATAGAAAACATAACTGGATGACTATATTTTTAAGTTTCCAATTGGATTTCTGAGACTCAGATACAGATTACTTTGAAATGTTTCTTTATGGTAAACTCATGAGAAATTTAGTTTATTCATAAAATCTGAATCAAATGTGTTTTATGTGTAATCAGTAGTTAGGAACATAAAATATTAGAGATCTAGAATCAAAAGATCTCAAGAAACAGATTCTGTATTAATTAAATATTAAGCACAAAAGTCAAACAAAAATTTACCCAGACAAAGCATGGGAAATTGTTTAAAAAATCATCTGGGTATGAATAAAGTCTTTTCAAACAGGAAAGAAGAGCTGAGGGCATAAAAGCATATTTATAATAAAATAAAGTAAATAAGCATGGCCAAGTAAATTCAGAGACAAGCAACAAAATGAGTAAAATTGTACAACTCATATAACAAAGAACCGACCTTTTAAAATATAAATATATTTTCTACAAATGTAGGTATGTATCATATAGGTATAAACAGGCATTTTATAGAAAAAGAAGTGAAGATGTTACTTAAAATATATGAACAAGTTGCTTAACCTAACTCATAATAAGACAAATAATGTTTATGTTTTTAGGTTATAAAGAACCAGAAGTTTGATAACACATTGTGATGGCCTAGAACATAAAGAAATAGACACCCTCAATGTAAATTTGTACCATGGAGAGCAAATAGATATCTTTCAAAAATAAAAAAGCATATACCCTGACCCAGGAATTCCACTTCTAAGTATCCATCCCATAAAGACACTTGTTCACATGCAAAATTACTTATGTACCAGAATATTCTTTATAGTGTTGTGTGCATTAGCAAATTACAAAAAAGAACTGAAATGGCCTTCAATGGAAAATTAGGTTAAATAAATTATTCCACAAAAATACATACTAATATGGAAAAAATCTCATACATACAACAGTTTAAGTTTAAAAAAGATACAGAATAACGTTAGGTAGATGGTAGTGAGATGTTATCGATATGAACATAGAGCACTGTATATGATGATAAATGCATGGAGTACATCCAGAAGAATACCAAGAAATGTGGCCAGGGCCAGAGAGGAAAAGAACAGAAAATTGCTTTTGACTATGTTAGTGTCTCCCAGGGAAAGAAACACACCCATGGTTGATCAAAATTGGGTTTAATGACTCAAGGCAAGAAGGAAAAATGCACCCCATGGTCAAGTTGGGATGTCTTAGTAAGAGGGTGTAAGAAAGATCTTAGCAGATTTGGTCTTGGGTTAGGCAATTTTAGGGAAGGCTCAAAGAAATGTAGATTTACTCCCAATTGGATGCTCTAAGGAAGTGAGTGTCATTGTATGACTGGGTATTTTAATTATTTAATTAATTAACTAACTAACTAATTAATAAGACAAGAAGAGCAGAGCAAAGTTAAAGCTGTGTTTGCTGAATAAGTAAGCAGCCACTCATAGAAGCCAGGATAGAGAAATATTTGATCATTTTGTCGTTTGGACAACATTCTTCTTTTTGTTTGTGCTCAGACACGCTTACAGAGTGGTGGTGCTTTTGCCTTGATCCAGCACGATCACGGTGGCGTCCTCTGATCTGATGTCCTGTGAAACTGCGTATTTTCAACAGAAGGACACCACGGCCCGGCTGGCAGGGACTGTTTCGCTCTTTCTCAATTGTGTACCCTTTTTGCACATTTACGGTTTTATATATATATACTTATCTACCTATTCAAAATAATTTTTAAAAGAATCTCAGGTCTGGGATTCCCAGGGGAGATGGTGGAGTAGGAGGACCCGAGGCTCACCTCGTCCCACAGATACAAGTAGTTAACACATTAAGTGTAAATAACTCAGAAAACAACCCAAAGACCGGCAGAATAAATGCCACAACTAAAGGTGCATCGGGAGATGACTGGATAAAGCAGATAAGGTATATACATACAATGGGACATTATTCATTCATAAAAAAGAATGAAATCTTGCCTTTTTCAACAAAATGGGTGGAGCTAGAAAGTATAATGCTAGACAGTAAGTTAGAGAAAGACACATGCCATGTGACTTCACTCATATGAGGGATTTAAGAAACAAAACAAGTGAACAAAGGGGAAAAAGAGAAGAAACTGATGCTTAACTATAAGGAACAAACTGATGGTTTCTAGAGGGGAGGTGAGTGGGGGGAGGGATGAAACAGGTAACGGGGATTGAGGAGTACCGTTACCATGATGAGCATTGAGTAATGTATAGAACTGTTGAATCACTATATTGTACATTTGAAACTAATGTAACACTGGATGCTAATTATACTAGAATTAAAGTTAAAAACCTTAAAATTTTAAAAAAATGAATCTCAGTACGGAAAGAGACCTTAAAATCACCCAGCCCTGAAGTTACAGTTACCACCACCTTCTTCCCCCTTCCCACACCAACAGGGTTTTCTTATGAAACCCCCTACAAGTGTCAGGCCAGCATCTGCTTGAGTATCTCCAGTTTCCCCATTGTACTAATTTATCAGACAGCTCATTCCATACTCAAATCACTGTTCCTAAACTTTGTTCAGAGGGAAAGAGAACAATATATTTGGTTATAATATCTTAATTGTTTCCACCCCAGCATGTTTGACCTCTTCAAATGCATCTTCTCCTATGGCAACTAGTAGAGCAGAATAATTACCTTTCTAATTTTATGTAAAATATTCCTATTAATACTCTCCAAACTGCAATTGTCTTTTTTGTGCCAGTGTTCCAACACAGTTTTGTAGCTTTTGTTATCATTACATTTGCAGAGATTCTTATCTGTTGCTGCTGACAAACCCACTTGTTTTTGTACTCAATTACATGTAATTAGTCCTTGCTTCATGAACAAAAGAACAGGTGTCTTTAGCAATTCAATGCAAGATACCATGGAAAGGTTGGTTGGACCTAATGATGTCTAGTGAACCAAACAGCACAATTCTGACAGATGCTCATAGTAACAAGATTTTTTTTTTCAAACAATCAAATGCTTTTACTCCTGCCCACACAAAGTAGAGAAAGAGAAGTCATTTTCACATCTTAAAGGCTTATAATTTTCTATTTTTAAAAAATGCGGGGTTTTTTTACCCTTTATCTCCACTAGGAAAAAGGATAAATAAAAATTATTTGGTTTCACTGGAAATTTTTCAGTTTAAATATGTGGGGGGGGGCTGGGGAATCAGAAGAAAGTATGTTAATTGAAAAACTGGTAAAATCTGAAGGAAGTCTCTAGCTCTGTTAATAGTATTGTACCAGTGTTAACTTCTTGGTTTTGATCATTTTACTGTGGTTACATAAAATGATACCCATTAGGGGAAACTGGATGAAAAGTATATAGGAATATTCTGTATTACTTTGTAATTTTTCTGAAGTCTAAAATTATTTCAAAATAAAAAGTTAAAATAATGGGGTGCCTGGGTGGCTCAGTGGGTTAAAGCCTCTGCCTTTGGCTCAGGTCATGATCTCGGGGTCCTGGGATAGAGCCCCGCATCGGGCTCTCTGCTCAGCGGGGAGCCTGCTTCCTCCTCTCTCTCTGCCTGCTTCTCTGCCTACTTGTGATCTCTCTCTCTCTGTGTCAAGTAAATGAATAAAATCTTTAAAAAAAAAAAGTTAAAATAATATTTGGTGGGCGGAGTATTTAGCCAATGACTAAGAGAAACTTTTGTACATCTGCACATTGGGACATTCATTCATTTGTTCCACTTTTGTTGAGTACTTACTATGTATTAGAGATCATTCTAAAGATATATCAAAGAGCAAAACAAAAATCTCTTCCCTCATGGAACTTACATTCTCCTGGGAGGAAGAGGGAGATAAAAAATAAACAAATAAATAGCAACTCTGTGTGTGTGTGTGTGTGTGTGTGTGTGGTGGTGGTGGTGGTTATAAGAGCTATGAATACAAAAAAAGTTGGGTATCAGAAAAGAGAGTACCAAGGTAAGATGTGTCATTTTATAAAGGATGGTTGGGGAAGGTCTTTTCAACATCTCTAAGAAATATAGTTGTGCTGCCTTAAAGTAGAAATGACAATTATCCACCAAAAAGAGAATGGAAAAGTGTATTTGTGTATATTCATGCAAAGAGATACTTTACAAAAATGATAGATAGATGATAGAAAGGAAATATATCACCATATATGCAGCTCAAAACCATAATATTAGGGAGGGAAAGTACACAAGAAGTTATATATAGTAATGCTCTCACTTATTAAAAGTTTAAAAACATACAAAACAATATTACAAATGCTTTAATTATACATATATAAAAAATGTATTTTTAAAACTGCATGGAAATAAACAATGCTAAATTCAGGCTTGTGGTTATGTCTGGTACTGAAGGAAAGCAGGACTCCACCAGGGAAAGCACAGAGTGGGCTCAAATGTATTGATATTTTGTACCTAATTTTTCCCCAGGGACTGGGTATCCAGATAGATTTATACTAGTCTTATTATTTTGTATATCTAAATTATTTTTAAAACCAATATATCAAAAAGTATGTGCAACTAATTATCTTAAGAAAAAATAAGATATTTTAAATGTACGAATTGAGTTTCTAAAAGTATTTGACAAAATGTATCACCCCTCAATATGTGTGTATTATACATAATTTCATTATGCATGCAAGCACAGGCATATACATTTGTACATATATACGCGAATAAATGGGTGTGTGCGTGTGTGTGTGTATATGTGGATTTATATCAGACATTGACCCAGCATCTGCATAGAGAGCACTTCTCAATTATTTTTCTGTAAAACGGTGAAGGAAGGATTTTTGTGAGTTGAACCCACATTTTGCCCCTGCTCTTCCACCACGAACCCATGATACACCTGCGGGATAGCTTTCCGGGTTATGGCTGCATCATGTGGAACCATGTATAGCCACTTGACTTACTTGGGTATTGAATTTATCCTCCTCAATTGATAATTCTTCAATTTTTTAAAAAGGTGGAGAGATGGTACTGACAGGAGACATTCATATTATTGTCTCCAGCCACCTCATTTTATAGAAAAAGACACTGAAACCAAGGGATAACTCTGGACAGCAGAAGGAACACAACTAAGCAATCTCTCTGATTCTTCCATCAATACTTGTAGCTTCACTAATCTACATGCTAAGCACAGATGCAACAGATGAAAATCTTACATGCAGAGAAAGGCATGCTCATTCTTCTGTACCCAGATGAAACCATGAATCATTTAAAGAATGCATTCCAATAAATAAATCTATAAACCAATAAAATAAAGAATGCATTTTTATAAACAACACAAACCAACAATGCAAACCATAATGGGCTAATCAACTATGCAGGAAAGTAGGATGCAATTTTTTTTATAATAAGGTCTTTACTGTATTGTAATTCATATAGTGCAATTTATAATATTAAGTGAATGAAGAATGATTTAGAAGGGGTGGATAAGAACATTTTCACACTTTAGGAACTGCAGATCTTCCCTCAGATCTTTAATTTTAATTTAAAAGTTATTTCACCATAAAATAAAAGGCTTTATATATATAGAGAGAGAGAGAGATACACATATATAGACACACATCTATATATGTATATATATAGAGAGAAAGAGATTATCACACTGACCACAAAATCATATCTGTCAGAAGACAACTCAGTGGGACATATATTTGACGAGTATTTACTATGTGCTCAACACTAACGATCTAGCAGTGAATACAGACAAACTTTAGGAAATAATATGGCACCCTGCGTAATTTTAAGGTAACATGAATTTCCCCCTGTGTATCTGTATATGATTGTGTAGGAACTAAAAGATATGATGCGAGTGATCACTCTTGGCTCTGAGGCTTGTATTCAAAATTCTTCTGAAATGCAAATATATTGCCAACTCTATACTTAAATTAGTTAAAAACTAATTTCAGAGATATTATTAACAAACTTTGAATATCTGATATTTTATTTAAAAAACTTATAAGCAAAATTTCAGGTCTACTGGTCTTTATTACCCTGTATTACCAAAACATCATCATACTATTTTTCTTTTTAAATCAACATAAAATTAAAAAAAAATTTTCCTTTTAAAATCAATAATTTTGTCCTCAATCAATATGAAATCACATGTAATAGACATATGTATGTATTCAATGTTTACCCTAAGAAGTAATTTTGGCCTGTCAGAAATGATGTTCTAAGAAATATAACATGTTTGCTATTTGGTTCTTAGATTAAAACACCATCTTGTGCTGGAAGGTCTGCCTTGTTCCTACAAATACTTAACACCATATTGACTACAAACCCTGGGATAGGAGGATATTCTTATCCGTTGACTAACTGGAACTCCTTCAAGCCTCCTACCTTCTCATTTACTATGTAACCTCCCAACTGGTCTCTTTACTATGGGGAATCATAGCAAAAAGGATAAAAGACAAGACACCAGCAGTTAACTAGCAGTTAAACAGTTCAAAAGGTAGCCTGGCCACACCTTAAGTCTAAGATACATTGGACCATACATTTGATCATAATGGGATTGCAAGAAGCTAATGTTCCTTACTGTAGTCACTATTTTCGTCCTTGGTCCCGTCAATGGTACCATCTGGGTGCATCTGCAGGAAATATCCCTGCTGGCTGAATAACCTTGTCACAATTCCTTTCAGCTGGGGTTCTGCAAAACAAAATGAAATGATTATTCAAATTCTTATTTTGTTTATAAAAATACGCATTTGCAAATTTTCCAAAAATTCCCTAAGTAAACTCACAAATGCCAAAAGCTTAAATATTGAAATAAGCCTTTGGAAAGGGGGCATTCCAGGAACATATCTTTCCTCTTCTTTTTCCTTCTAGAGGCAGAGCCATAATACTATACAGCAGTAAACCAAATATAAATAGATAAAAACTAATTGCAATTAGGAAAATACAGAGGCATGTTAAAAACGTGATTATTTCTCTCCCTCATGCATCTAGTGTCTGACTGAAAGACCACCAAGCTTCTGGTCCCATTCCAGAATCACCATTCAGACCAAACTGCCGCTATAATTCCTAAGCTTCCAGCAGTCACAATTAGGTCCCAGAAGACTTCTTTTTCTGCTCAATGTCAACTATCCTTCAGAAACTCCTGGGTTTTGAAATGCTGGTCAAGTTTAGCCAGAAAGAAAGAATGGCTTGTATGAGAACCACAGGAAAAAGCAAAACCCTAATGGTCATGAGATGTATGTGAAAACAGATTTTACCCTCAATAAATACTTCATCAGAGAGGAGACCCAGCACTTCAAAAGTCATTTTTCTAGTATAAATCAATCAATCAATCCATGAATATTTCTCTAAGTATTTCAAACTACAAGTGGTCCTCAGCTTTTAAAAACTCCCTACACACTAATACCATCAAGCTGAACTTTGTATCCCACATTAGGATTTTTATATATCAGCTAACATAAATATTTAAAGCTTTCTCATTGTGGTGCTGGCTGCCAACAGCAATTCATTTTCTACAACATTACTACCATCTTTTTCTTTGCTTCAGCACTGGGCAAAAATTATACTATTCTAACCCACCCCTGAAGTAACAACCTCCTACCCTCAAAAGGACAATCACCAAATTTCAATTGATAGCCAATTTCATTCCTTCCCCCATTTACTCAACAAATATTTACTCCAAATTTTTTCGTCAGGCAATATGCTAGGTAGAGTGTATTAAACCAAACACATTTATTGATGTTTAATTCTAAATAAGTATTCTAGTTAGGGATTCAGTGCTTTTAACACTCTAGGAATGGACTTGCTTTCTATAGCATATGTCTGTGGTTAAACTTTTTCACATATGACTTGATGACATATATACAAGAATATGAGGCAATGCCTATATAAACTTGTCTCCCTCAAAGCAATCCCAGAAGTAGAAAAGATGCCAAGAAAATTGGGAATAAGGGAACAGGGTTATGGAAAAAAAAGAACTGAGCTGGAAATTAGGCATTCTGATCGAAAACTATATGTCATATATATGTGTTAAATAAATTCAATTTATCTACTTTGTGGGCCTTAATTTCCTTATCAGTACCATCTAGAAGTTAAAATGAAATATCTTTAGATTCTTTCTATTCTATAAGTATCTATGGACGTGGAGCACATTAGAATCCTCTGCCCTAAGTGATGATAGAAGTCAAGGAATGGATTCATGTTCAGTGTGTTGCCTCCATGGGCCCACCCAGTCTGACATACTAGAGACATGTTGGAGGAACACATAGCTAGCTAAGATCACTGTAAAATAATATCCTGTATCACTCTTACCATCTATCAAACCCTACCTACCAACTTTTCTAGGCTCAGCTCAAGATCACCTCCCCCAAGAAAGCTTGGCTATCGTAATTGCAGATCACTTTTATAATCAGGAGAAATAAAAAGAACATGTGTGCCTCTGCCATGAGGCCAACTGATTGACAGGCAGGTGCTAATATGGCACATTTAATTCTCTATATGCAGCCAGAAGACCCAGCTTTGAACCACAACTGCCATGTGGTCCTGAGGAAGTCATTTGACATTTGAGGTTCGGTTGTCATATCTGTATAAAAGGAAAAATAATTCTTATGCTAACTATAACCGTAGAGAATGTTGATGAATAAATATGGGTATAGTATGATTTGAAATCCATAAGAATATAAATCCTAATTAAGGTATATTTTTCAATGCTGAAAATCAGACATCTTCTGATTTCTGTTTTAGTGAAATATTAATTAAGCTTGTAAGTCATTACACAGTGGGCTAAGAGTAGAGGATAGAAAAAGACAGAAGGAAAGGGACGACTCTCTTATATTTGATATTTTATTACTAATAAGCTTGATAAGGTCACTTTAAGAAGTCATGGTTTGGTTGGTAATGAGATACATGGCAGCTGAGTCACTAATGCCAGCAAGACTTTGTTTGTTTTTTTCATGCTCCTCTTTCTGTAGCTGTAATTAAACCCTTCTTGTGCTATGGTGAAGCTATCCCCCTGTTGGGGCCCTGGGAATTCAGGTTGGTAACTCCTGTTCGAGATAATGAGCATCAGGTTTTTATACCATCCCTGACTGCCCAAACGCAGTGCCAGAACAAGGTTGGAGTCTGAGTTTTAATAATGTGATGATCTATGAAAGCAAATGCTTTACACTCTAGATTTCAAAGGAGACCTGACTATTGAACCAATGCCCTGAACCTAGGAGGTGTCATAGAAACCAGGCCTGCCTCTACCCTGATTACCATCTATCAAGCCCTGCCAACCTTTCTGGGCTCAGCTCAAGATCATCTCCTCCACGAAGGCTTGGCTATGATAAGTGTGGATCGTTTTTATAAAGGGGGCAGGGGAAGAGGACATGTTTTGTTGTATTTTAAAGAAAGGGGTTAAAAAAATGAGACCCCTTTTTGGTACATGTAAAATCCTGGAGGCACTCAACAAATATGGTTTTTATTTGTCAGGCAATACTTGGGGATCTAAAAGACGAGTGATTCCTGTACTGTCCTTGTGGAGTACCCAGTCTAAGACATGAAACATATTTATATATAATACTACCGTGGGGTAGGTGTTAAATAAAGGATTGGAGCAGAGTGGCATGATGGCACCAAGGAGGAAGGGACTAACTCTGTCTCAAGGCTGGCTGAAGGCACCTCATCCAACACTTGAAGAGTAAGTGGCATTTTAATAGGCAAAAAAAAAAGGCAAAACAACAAAAACAGAGAAAGGGACTTCCAGACAGATAAACAATGGATATTTTCCAATTTATATGACTCTACTTGATTCTAAGATAATGTTCTTCTATTTTTTTTTCTTTTTTAAAGAAATGATGGCTATATTATTAGATGGTGAGGTGGCTGGGGTTTGGTTAGTTATCTTTTGTACTCTAAAATGGTGTGGCAAATGCTGCTAGCTTTTCTCCCAAATCCATTTCCTCTTTTTCCTGGGCACCCAGCTAGACCATATGTCCTCGCCTCCCTTGCAGTTAGGTTTGGCAGATGAATGAGTGTCATATGGAATGTAAGTGGAAGTGATGTGTGCCATTTTCAGGCCGAGTCTTTTAAAAGCAAACATTCTCTTAATGCTGGCTGGATTTAGATGACAAAGCCCTAGGGGATGTCAACAAAATAGAAGAATGCTGGACCTCTGAATAACTGATAGAAAAAAGACAATAACTATCAGAAATACCCACTTTGGACAGTTATGTGAACAGGAAATAAATTTCCATTGGTGGATAGTGACTTCCTTCCAAAATGTACAATAGGAAAAGAGGAGGGGATAGAGTAATTTTACAGCAGAGCAAACTGACCAACAAAATGCTTCCTCAGCAAGGTGATCGAGGTTACTATCAACAGTCATAAATCATGCTGACAATATGTACCCTTGATACGATGTGATGAAAATGGCACTTTACCTCCGTGATCTTCCCAAAAACTCATAACCCCAGTCGGATCATGAGAAAAATACCAGACAAATACCACCAAAGCACATTCTACAAAATAATTGATTAGGAACACTTACATTGTCAAGGTCATCAAAAACAAGAAAAGTCTAAGAAAATGCCACCGCCAAGGAGTCCAAGGAGACATGACAACTAAATGTAATGTGCTATTCTAAACGGGATCCTGGGACCAAAAAAGAATAGTAGGTAAAAACAAAGGAAATCTGAATAAATTATATACATTAGTTCATTATGATGCATCAATACTGATTTGTAAATTTTCACAAATATACCAAACCAATATAAGATGTTAATATGAGAAACTGGGTGTCGTTTATATAGGAACTCTTTGTACTGGCCTCACTTTTCTGTAAATTAAAAACCATTCTAAACTAAAAGGTTTAGTGATAATTACAGCCACAAAGCAAGTTAGGAATTCAATTCTCAAAGAGGCTGGGTGAGAAAGGAGGTAAAGGATAGGAACTCAGTCTCAACATGGGTTCCCTTCAGGATCACATGGTGACTTTCACAGAAGTTTGAATTCAAAGCCCCTCAAGAGAGCTGCAACCCGGAAGAGCTCTCTAGACACTCCTGCTGGTTTACATGTAGCGCAGTGGAACAGTTAGCTACGTATGTACCAGAAACCCAGAGAAGGCTGGAACTATGGAGGCCCAATCATGCATCTCACTCAGGATGACCACTGGATGACAGAAAATAAAATGAATTTTAGAATTGGAAAGGACCTTGGAATCAAACACCTCCCTTCATCAAAATACCTCCTTCATCCATGTCAAAGATTAAAAAAAAAGAAAAGAAAGCTGAGGCTCAGAGGAAAAGTATCTTGTCTAAAGTCATCCAGCTAACAGAGTTGACTGAGGGCAAGAACACCTCTCCTCTACGCTGGATGGACATCAACCTTTCCTTTCAAAGAGCAGCTAAGACATAATCCGTATCTTGTGCAAGCTAGGGGCTTGGGGACAAGAAGGTAGAGAAGAAAGGAGGGAGAGCACTGAGTTGTGCTATCATTTGCTGGAGTATGGGGGTGATAAAAAAGGGGTTATAGGAAACTGTGAAAGAAGTACATATATACACATATATATACACAATAAATGTCTTTGATACTACAGTTGATTGTATTTATCTAGTATATAGTATTTGATACTATAGTTGATTGTATTTATCTATACCTATTCAACATTTACACTCAAAGTTAAAGTGCTTCGTGTAAACACCAATCTAAAATGAAAATTAATTAATTAAAATGAAAGACACGACAGTGATCCAAACTTCACTATGGAAGTCATATCCAGAGAACTAATCATCCTTGCTACAATAATGACGGCTATATTTCAGACCCATCCACTTTCTACCAGGCACTCCCCTGATGATTTTACTGTATTTTTATTTCATTCTCACAGTGACTGAGTGCGTATGGTACTTTTTTTCTCATTTTCCAGATGAGACTATGTAGATTCAGAGAAGCTACCTCACTTACCCAAAGTTACGGAACTAGCAAATGAAGAGGCAGGTCTAGCTTAAGAGTCTGTGGTCCTAGCTACACTCTACACTTTTGAGTCACTTTCAGAAAGATGCTGGCAAAACTCACACAGGCCTCGAGGAAAGGGAGCAAAATCAGGAGGGTGCAGAGGACTCCCATGTGAAGAATGGCTGAATGAATAGTCAATACACAGCCTGGAGAAGGAAGGACTCTGGGGACGCGCAAGCTGCCGTCACTGTTTTAACAGCAGACAGAAGTAAGAAGCCAATTTGTTCTGCGTGGCTCCACAGGAATAGAACGAGGGCCAATGGGTGAAAGTTACAGGGAGGCAGGTGAAAAAGAATCTTCTATGAACTGGATGCAAAGAGAGAGGAGGCTGCCTAAAGAGTGAGTTTTCCATCATGAACAGAAGCAAATAGGGAGGAGCAGAAGAACAGAAGAACTCCACGTCAGAGCGGCTGGGAAGGAAGGACAGGGAGGTCTACAAAAGCTCAGACAGTCTGCCTGACAATGCAAGGTCCTCTCCAGCCTTGGTGTCCTGGAAAGCTTTGGGCTCAGCCAGATGGCCCTCTGAATCCAAGTTTGCTCCTCCGTGTCTTCGTGTGTGCTTAGGACCGGGCATTAGAAAGACTGTTTACCAGTCATTGTGAAAATGCAGCTCTTTGTAAATGTTCAACATGGATTGTGGGAGTAATTTGACAGGGTTTTCTAATCAGTGTCTGTGGATTTAGAAAGGGGGCGCTCAGTATTAAGGTTTAACATTGCCGCTTAAAGGAACAAAGATTGAAGAGGCTGTTAAATGTGATTCTTGTCAAGTACTTCTGGGGCCTCACACTGCTGCAGGTTGCAAAATTAGACTATGAGGTTGGAGACCGTTCAAAAACAGATACATTGCTGACCAAATCACAGCAAAAGGGTACAGACGAGGGCATATTTACATACCATAAATCAGAGCCCCAGACAAATCAGAAATGGGATACCGCAAGATATTTGAAGGAGGACAGAACTTATTTGGGTTTTGGAACACACTGCTGAAATTATAATCACACCAAGTTAGAGGAATTCATTAAAAATGCATATTGTTTTGTAAAAGTGATGCAGGACTGAGGCCTTGCCTTCACTCAGCAAACCGTAGGGGACACAAGCAAAAGAGCACCTTGCAGAACTGAGCGCAGAAGACTGGAGATGTGTCATCGTGGCCACCAAAATCTGCCCTGAGGGGTAAAGGGAGTGACGTCCTGACCCAAGTCCTCAGTCTCCCCATGGGTCACATGCAGGTGACGGAGGCCATGAGCAGTTACCTATCTGACAGCCAACAACTCCCTGCGTAGCAATAATAATTGCAAAGGACTCTGTGTCTGTAAGTTCATATCTGTTTTCTCAGTCAACAGAGACTAATGGCACACTTCATTCAAAAAACAAGTATTCACTGACCACTGGGCTTTGTGGAGGTTATTATTCTAGGCACAGGGGATCATGAGCGATTTGTTTAAAAACTGGCTTGTGAAAAGACAAAACAAAAGCAAAAAACTACCCCAAACCTGATTCCCATGAGGTTGAGCTCCACCGTGTAAATATCCCCACCACGGCTGATTTGACTCGACCATGGAACATCACTGAATGAAGAGCTAGTGCTGGGAAAAGGGGAGCACAATGGGCTCCAGCACACCACTAATTTTAAAGAGAATAAGTCACAAAGCCTACATTCCAGTAGGAAAAGAGAAATAAACAGACAATATAGAGGTTTAGTATAGGTGCTGTATTGAAAGTGAAAGCAATGAAAAGTGATGGAGTGTGCAGGAAGTGTGTATGCTCTTGTGGACACAGCAGTTAAAGGATGGTGACCCAGAGACCTGAACGAACGGAAGCAGCAAGCCATCAGAGATACCTGGAAGAGAGCTAAGAAGAGCCTTCGAGGCATCGGAGACCGCAAGTGCCAACTAATCCTAATTCTTGAAAAGATTAGGAACCATCAGATTAAAGGTTCTCTAAAGATCCTTCCTCTAGACCAGGAGTTGGCAAACTACGGCCCCACCGCTGCCAATTTTGTAACTAAAGTTTTATTGGAACAGAGTCATGTCCATTCATTCACACATTTGTCGATGGCTACTTCCCACAATGACAGACATAAGTATTTGTAACAGAGACTCCACAGCCTGCAAATCCTAAACTATTTACTAAAAGTCCCCTTGCAGAGAAAGTTCACCAACCCTTGATCTAGAATCTTGTGCTGCTTCAGTTCCCTCTGCCTGAAATGCATAACCCCTGCCTTCCTCCTCTGCCCTGAACTCCTCCTGAGTCTTCTGGGCTCAACCTTCTTCTGAGGGCCGTCCCTGACACCCTGAAGCAAAAGTAATCACTCCCTCTGCAGAGCTACCTTGGCACAGGTCGGGAGAGGGCTCCCCGCACTGTTATAGCTGCTGCCTCACCGGGTTCTCTGTCTCTGCTGCGGACCTATGAGGTCCTCAAGGGCAGGGACCTTGAATTATTCATCACTCTGTCACAGCACCTAACACAGTGCCAGGCACAGAGTAGGTGAGCGGTGTTCATATGTTGAAAGAAAGAAGGAGATAAGCTACATCTGGGATTTTTCATTGTCACCTGTGACTTTCAGAGGAGCTCCTGATTTGTAAGGAAGCTGTTTACAGTCTTATCATATGACGCCTCCAGCTTTCAGTCTGTTTTATCCCTTTCTCAGTCTCGGCCCCTGAACACCGAACACAGTCTGACAAGCATGGCGGCGTCCTCCACAAACTGCATAGTCTCCAAAGCCCTGAGATGCCTTGCACTTCTATGGGAATCAAGTGACCTTGAGACGGGCAATCCTTAACCTTCATGCTGCCTCAAAGCTAAATGGAAAGAAAGGGCATGCTTGTCCAGAGTATGCTCTTCACTGAAGCATTCCGAGCTAGGGAAGGCAGAAGAAGCAGGGCAGGGAAATTGAGCTAGGATTTAAATGCCTATAGGGATGGGAATTTGGTATCAAGCCAATTTTATTCCTCATACTATTAGCCCCCTCCCTCCCAGATGCTCCTCTATAAGATACTCATGAAAATTTAAAATAACTCAAACACCATTTATTGACTTCCGACATGCACAAGGTGCTGGGTACAAAGACAAGCAAAAAGTAAGTCATACTTCCTGCCTTGAAGGCACCCACAGCCTCGTCAAGGAGACACATACACAACTAATCACTATAGCAATGAACATGAAACGTGCTGTCACAGAGGGACAAGCAAAATGCCAGGAATCGCAGAGAGGGGATGCTAATTTTACCTGGGATGGTGGATTCTGAGACAAGAGGTAGGTAAAGAAGGCTTCTTCAAAGATGAAGCAACATTTTAGATTTACACTTGAATAGGCAGGGGATTTTGCTTTAAGCAGCATCAGCAGGAATGAGGGCCCAGCTGAGCAGGCTCTAGGATTCCAGGGAGCAGACAGGCACAGAGTAGGGGGCAATAAAGATGTGCACGAGTGGCTGGAGGTGACAGCAGAAGAAAAATATGGGCCCAGGATACTCAAGGTTCCTTAAGCAAAATTAGTAAGTTTTACTCTATCCTTCAAACCAATGACCTCCAAACTCTTTTGATTATGCATCCCTATCTGTAAAAACATTCAAATCTACAGCCTCCCTTTCTCTCTCTCTCTCTATATATATATGTGTGTATATTATATATGTGTGTGTATATATATATATAATTTATAAATCACATGTATGTACTACTCTGTAAATTATGTGTGTATTATAAATAAAAGTTGCAATGTTTAAAGAGACCAATACTATGGGCACCTGGGTGGCTCAGTTGGGTAAGCAACTGCCTTCAGCTCAGGTCATGATCCCAGAGTCCTGGGATCAAGACCCACATCGGGCTCCCAGCTCCACAGGGAGTCTGCTTCTCCCTCTGACCTTCTCCCCTCTCATGCTCTCTCTCACTCTCTCTCTCTCTAATAAAGAAATAAAATCTTTAAAAAAAAAAGAGAGACCAATACTAAACAGAAGCAGAAACTAAAGTAGCTTCTTTCCACAGGTCAGAAGCTTGTCTTGCTTCATCCACGGCAGGCAGGAGAAGCATTAGACAACGGCGTAGCAAGCAATGGGAAAACACTGAAAGACTTTAAGTGTGGGGAGACTCACGAGGGCAGTCTTTTGGAAAGCCAAAGTGGGGAATGATAGAGAAGGATGGATTGCAGCGTGGGACGCGGCAGTCACAGAAGCCACTCTGGGAGCCGTCACACAGAAAAGGGGTGTCAGGCAGGCAGTGGCGGTAAGGGTAGAGAGAAGGCGTTGGTCTCAGAACAGACGGCGCTTGGTGGTGCTTGCCCAATGGCAGCATGTGCAGACTCCCTTAAGTTCTAGAAAAATTCATGACCTCTCCAGCCCCAAATCCAAATCTATCATAGCCTTCTAAGAAAGCCCTGTTTAAGATAATCACATCAAAAAATGGGCAGAAGACATGAACAGACACTTCTCCAAAGAAGACATACAAATGGCTAACAGACACATGAAAAAATGTTCATCATCTTTAGCCATCAGAGAGACTCAAATCAAAACCACACTGAGACACCACCTTACACCAGTTAGAATGGCCAAAATCAACAAGACAGTAAACAACAAATGCTGGAGAGGATGTGGAGAAAGGGGAACCCTCCTCCACTGTTGGTGGGAATGCAAGCTGGTGCAGCCACTTTGGAAAACAGTATGGAGATTCCTCAGGAAATTAAACATACAGCTACCCTATGACCCTGCAATTGCACTACTTGGTGTTTACCCCAAAGAAGCTGATATAGTACAAAGAAGGGCCACATGTACCCCAATGTTCAT
>CM052799.1:128613842-128739911 GCA_028533885.1 Nasua narica
AGCCTGGTGGTGGGTATTGAGGAGGGCACGTATTGCATGGAGCACTGGGTGTGGTGCATGAACAATCAATCTTGTAACACTGAAAAATTAAAATAAACATATTTGGGGAGAAAAAAAAAGAAAGCCCTGTTTAAGTATAGAATATCACGGAATGTGAGGGGCAAGATTTCCTTTGAACATTCCCATGAAGCCAACTTATTTATTTGCCATTCTAAGGACCTGCATTCATGAAAGGAAGTTTGATTCTTGTTAACCTCAGTCATAACTCTAGGGTCTCTCTCAGATTATCACCCAGAAAATGAGACCTGGAATGATCACTGCCTTCCAGACAGCTCCCCAGAGAGCTCTGGAGAATGCAGGCCACAAGGTATTTCAAACACGAAGACTCTCCTAGAATCTCAAGAGTTTAGAACCAGAACAGCCACTTGGGATAATCTAATCAAGGTTCACCGGACAGATAAAGAAGCAGAACAATAGAAAGAGGAAACACATCGTGGCAACAGATCTTGTAATCCCTGGTGTCTGGGCTCTTTAATGTATCATGATGCTCTGTGCTGTGCCCCCTTTGTTTTTTTTTTTTTAAGATTTTATTTATTTGACAGAGAAATAGAAATCACAAGTAGGCAGAGCAGCAGGCAGAGGGAGAGGGAGAAGCAGGCCCCACACTGAGCAGGGAGCCCAATGCGACTCAATCCTGGGACTCAATCCCAGGACCCTGGGATCATCACCTGAGCTGAAGGCAGACGCTTAAACAACTGAGCCACCCAGGCAGCCATGCTGTGCCCCTTCAAATGAAAACCATTTTTCACACCTCCCAGAGGTATCCTGGTCCGGGCCCTCGGTAGCTGTATGGTATCTAGAAAGCAATCTAATTTCTTCGTGCACAGGCGTACTTTGCTTTTTGTGAAATTGTTGGAATGACTAGGAATTTCTTCTGAAGGCTGTTCTAAAGAACTGAGAATACACATCACGGTGTGTTATGTGACCAGGAAGTAGATGCCTGTGTGGTAGGCTTAACTTGCAGCTGGAATTAAAGTTGATAGGAAGACCCCTGGTTAGGAGCAGTAGCAATGAGCAAATTCTCCTGAGTTTTATTCACGGATAATAGTTGCTGAGCATCTACCACATACCAGGCACTTGGAGTGGATTCTCTCTCTAAATCCTCATTGAAATAACTTAAGGCAAGCATTATAATTGGGCATTGTTTTAGATCAGGAAATTGAGGCTTGCAGAGGTTAAGTCACTTGCTCTAATCAGATGGGAATAAATCCCAGAACCACATGTTGAAGCCAGACCCCTGTCCTCACTCCACCTTCCATTGCTAATCATCAGTTGTCTCTTTAAGAAGTCTAACACGCTGGGCGCCTGGGTGGCTCAGTTGGTTAAGCGACTGCCTTCGGCTCAGGTCATGATCCCGGAGTCCCGGGATCGAGTCCCATATCAGACTCCCGGCTCTGCGGGAAGTCTGCTTCTCCCTCTGACCTTCTCTCCTCTCATTCTCAGTCTTTCTCTCCAATAAGAAAAAAAAAAAAAAAATCTTTAAAAAAAAAAAAAAAGAAGTCTAACACGCTTGATACTTCTCTTTTCTTCCTTAACTGTAATCAGCCCATGAAAACAGTAGAAATCTATGGAGAAAGGAACCAGGAATAAATAGGACTCAACTGGAGCTGAAGACTGGACTTTTGGCCTCTTGGTATTAAAAAAAAGCCCAGGGGTAGGGGGAAGAGAGTCTCAGCACTTCTTTGCACACAAAAGTCTTGTGTAATGAAAGCATCCTCACTTGGCATAGCAAAATATTCTCAGTTACAGTCTCAGGGCCTCGTTCTCACAGGCACATCTTTTGGCACAGAAATAAATGAACAGGACATATTATTTGGAAGAGCACAGGCATGACAGTTTCCTGACATCAGAGAAGCTGCACAATGTTGGACCTGTCCTAAAACTGTCCTGTATCTCTCGGGAGATCAGTTCATCCAGGTCGGCCAGCCTGGGGAATTCCCTCATACACCACAGATCGAAATTACCTGCAGGTAAAATGCTATTGTTGTAAAAATGTGATCTTTGTCTACCATCTTTTTTTTTTTTTTTATAACATCCAAAAGAAAAACTTGCAGAGTCAACCAGAGTGAGTTGAAGAGATAACAATACTTTCCGCAGAAGAGTCGTTTAGCACTCCAAGAGCACATTCATCAGCTTCCACTCGGTGGCAAGTTCAGGGCAGGCAGGGTGGTGTAGTGGGTAGCCTGGGCTGGGAAGAATCCAGACATCAGGGGGTCTGATCCCAACTGCTTGCTCATCTCTCTCCCCAAAGCCACCACCTCGTCCAGGCCCTCAGCAGCTCCTGGCTAGATTCCTCACCAACACTCTTACCCATTTTCCCTTCCAAACCACACTACAGTGGAGGTTATATTTTACAGTATAAATTGGAGCTTGTCACTCTCCTACTTAAACCCTTTAATAGCTTCCCATTTCATTTACAATAAAACGCCAAACCCTCAGCATGGCCTGGAGAGCTTTGCACCATCTGGCTCCTGCCTCCCATTCCATCATCATTTCCATTTACTCTCTTCCTGGCTCACTAAGCTCTGGGCACACATGCCTTCTTTTTCTGGGACCATAGGATCTTTGCACATGCAATTCCCTCTACCTGGATTGATTTCTTCAAGTCTCAGCTTAAGTATCACTTCGCAGAGGTCTTGCCTAGGATCCCGATTTAAATCTAATTCATATTCATTTCCATATTGGTATTCACGTTCTTTGTCAGCACACACTGTTTTCCCCCTTTTTAACACTTATCTCAATTCGTAATTAGAATATATTTTCTTTATTTGTTGAATATCTACTTCCCCCTCTGGAAAACTGCAGAAGACCATGGCATCCATGTGGGTTTTATCCAACATAACATAACTATACATAACACAGGGCCCACTAATACAGCATAGGAATAAAACACGTATTTGTTCAATAAACTGGTTTCCTCTCTCTGGATTTCAGGTTTTATCTCTAAAATGACAGCATTAGACAGTTCAGTGGCTGCAAGTCTAGGATCCCAGAAGCCTAAGGGACTCGTAAGTAGAAACAGACACTTATACGAGCTATTTCCAGTTAGTTCAGTGGAAAATGGAGAAAGTATTTTTTAATAGATTATACATATCACCATTGTATACGAATAAAAGACTATTAAAATTCCACTTAAAAACATAATCTATAGAAACTATAATAATGCAATTAACTTATCTGATATTACACGAAAGAGAAGTGGAACGACTCATCCAAAGCAGATAGAACACTTGTGATGTAAGTATAGATTTTACGCTCTACCCAAAATTCACTTTGGGATGTTCTCAGGGAGAAGTTGAAAGCGACTGAAACAGAAATGCAAGGAACTGCCACTGAGACCAATAGAGAGACCATCACAGACACACAGATGAAGAATCCCGTGGACAAACACATGAACCAGTGTTTTCAGACAAATGAGCTCAGACGATACTCTCATGGGTGATCGCTCTAATTCCAAACAACAACATATACACCACACACACAGTCTGCTTCTCTCAGCCAATTCCAAGAAGCATATGTCAGGGTTCAATGCACAGGGATTGATCTAACCATAGCTAATGATTCTCCCACACGTTGACAAAGAGGCCAGTTTGACTTTACTACCCGTAATCTATTTTAAAAAAATCAACGGTTTCCCATTTATATCTAACATATCCTAGTAGCAAAAGATGTGATTTGTCAACAAATGAAATTTTAAATTGCCATAGGTATGTTTGGGAAAACAACTAAACATTAAAATATATATTACATTGTATCTACGTGCTATAGAACCAAAAATAGAAAAAAAATGATTTTTTTATCTGTTGTTTCAAACCCTGCGCTTTGTTATATTTAAAAAAATAGTTTAATTATAGAATCTTTGTGTTTGGGGGCACCTGGGTGGCTCAGTCGATTAAGCATCCAACTCTTGATTTTGGCTTAGGTCAGATCTCAGGGTTGTGAGATCGAGCCCCAAGTTGGGCTCTGCACTGGGCGGTGGAACCTACTTAATTAAGATTCTTTCTCTTCCTCTCCCTTTGCCCCTCCCTCGCCAAAAAAGAGTCTCTGTGTTTTGTTTCTAAATGAAAAGATAAGACAGTAAATGTGGCACTCCTTGCAAGTATGTATCCACACAAAACTCGTTCTTCATGTGAATCATTTTTATTGTTATAAATGGGAAAACAGATTAGACAGAATGTTCATGAGATTTTCTTTTGACTTTGATGTTGAGGCCTTAAAAACTTCTTGATGTGTCATATAAGAATTCTGATCAGTGTTTTCAAGTTAAGCTTTTAAGGTAAATATTATCTTGATTACAATTTGAAGATTTACATAATTTTACATACTCCTTAACTCTTCCATACCTTTGAATTCTCTTTTTAATACAAAATGTTTCAAACATGAAAAAAAAATAGAACAAAAGCCCTCAATACCATATACCAGAGACTATGGAATGATTTCTATGCATACTATTTGCTCATACAATCTTTATTACAGTTATAGGAGGTTTTATTTTATTTTCTCATTTTGTAGGTGATGAGATTAAGGCCCAAAGAAGTGATGTGTCCAGGTTCCTTGTAAACAGAAGGGCTTTGAGGATTTGAGGCCAGAAAGTCTGGCTCCAGAACCCATAGCACAGGCTCTCGTTGCCTCTTGCCCCTTCCACATACAGGAACTCACCACCCACATTTTACAAATACTCACATTTTCCATAATTGCTTCAATATTTTTTTACACAATTAAAATATTATGGTCATCCCCCTTAATTCCATTCCATTCTTTTCCTAGCCAGACCCAGCCATATCTCTGCATTCGTTATATAGCCCTCTTATTCTTATTTTCTGTACCTTTACTTCCTCTCTTTGTATCCACAAAAATATATACTGCTATTTTGTGTATTGTACATTTTTACATAAAAAGTGTCATATCAAACATATCTACCATCCACCAATATGATGATTTCATTCAGCATATACTAATACCATATATTTGGACTTGGAATTTTCATCCGATCTTTTAATAAATGACTATAGTCATTTTGCATTCATCGTAATTTCTGACTTTGTTGTTTTTTATTTCTATCGTCTTAGTCTGTGTTTTCTATTGAGTTTGCATTTCTTTGTTTCTTTACTTATCCCCATGTTCTTTCAATTGGATTGATTCCATTTTCTTTATTCTCCCTCCAGTTTTTCCCCTTATCTTGACTTGGAAATTATGGTTCAATTTCTATTATTTTAGTGGTTATTCTTAAATATTTAATGTGAATTTGCAATTTGGCAAAATCCGAGGATAACTGATAAGCTCCTACCAAATAATGCAAGCTCCTTAAAACTCATTCCTCTCACTGTCCAGTTATTCTAGCTTCTTTTTAAGCTCATGAAAGGCTTGTCATAGGATCTCCATCAGTTATTACATATTAGATATACCAACAAATTGACCATGTGTTTTGCTCACCATTGCATTTTCTATCCCTCCTTCCCTCTGTAAAATGTAAACATTTCTGTCTTTGCCACATTTGTTTCTTTCCTAATATTGCAGTTATGATATAATAATTCTTAGATGCTTTAAATCTTTTTTTTTCCATACTGCCTATATTTATCTATAGTTTCTGCTTCTTTTCATGATTAAACATTTAAAATATTCTTATTTTTAATTATATTTCAGACTGATCTAGTATTTAGAATTTAGGGGTATGAATTCTTCAGTTTGTTGTGTTGTAACCTTGTGTGGTTTCTATTATTGGACGTTGAGATTTTCTTCAGAGGGAGTTGTTTTGTGTTGCCTTGGATTGTGAAGCCATCAGGAAGAGTTTACATTGGGCCACTCATGACTCTTTGTGGATTTCTCCAACTGCAGAGAAGTTTTTTGGTTAACTTCTCTGATTGGAATTCCTGCTTAACAAGGAGATACTGTTAGTCTTTTATAATTTGATATTGGATCCCGCCCATGAAGCGGCCCAGGTTTAGGTTTCTCATTTCTTACAGGCAATACTTTCCACCTATTACCTTCCTTAGATGGGCTCTTGTCAGTTTTTCGTGCCAGGTGTAAGTATTTCTAACTCACCATTTCTCAGAAGGAGCAGGGTCTCTATCAAAGGTCCCTTTCTACCTAATGCAGCCCTAGGGCTCATCTCCTGCCTACCGGAGGGTAAAACCCAATGCCCAACTACAGATGCCTACACCAGGCTCAGACCATCCCCCTCGAAGCACATGAAATCAGTTCCTGCTCTTCTCTATGAATATAAATTTCCTCTTCGTTTCTGGCACCTGAGGAGTTCCCATCTTAGGTTTTGAGCTCAATTATGCATTTTGATTTTTGCTGTTGTTTTTTATTCTCTCTAGCAGATCCAGCTATTTTTAAGCAGGAGACAGAGTCCTGTAAAAGCTCAGATTACAAGAGTCAAAGTCTTATCACTTCAACATCAATGTTCTTTATGCCTCTTGTCTTTAACTACATGGTACGTTATAGAGGTAACATAAAACTGTCTCATATTCAAAACCATCATCGTGGTTAGAACAGTGCAATCAAATAGGACAAAAAGAAGAAACACCTTGATGGGCGAAGTCATGACCACACTTGTCTGATCCCTTCTAAGTGTCAAGTAGCCATTCTTTCAGGAACTGAGAGCCTACCAGGGCCATATATAAGGAGACTGACATATGATGGGGAGCTCATTGTATGTTCCCAAACAAATCCTAAAGAAGTATTTTTGAAATAATTCATTCAATTGCCTCAGGGCAAATAATACATATAAACAGGTATCATTTTCCCTAGAAGACTGCAACCCCCCAGTTGGAGAAGCTATTCTCCTTCCCCTCTTTATTTTACAAGTGAAGGAAAGGAGCACCAGTGCAGGAAAAATGAATTTTCTGGTACTACACATTCATCAAAATTCAACCAGAATTCTTTCTCCTATTAAAATAGCTTTTCTAAAAATGGAAAGACATGGACATAACTACTTTTACAGTTAAAAACTAGGTAAATCCCAGATTACTGATAAGCATAATTTTAGAAGACTTAAATTCAAAATTTCCAGAAGCAATACAGCATGGATTCTTTTTTCTTTTTTTTTTTTTTTACATTTTAGCAAAACAACCCACTAAGAACATTCTCTGAATGACATAAGTTTACATCTCATTTTTAAAAACTAGCATTTGTTTTTTCTTGTTTTATCTTTATCTTTACCCTAACTCTACTGAACCAGAAATACTTCTTACAAGCGCCAATAATTCATACCTACCTCTCTCAGCTAACTATGTAATAAACACCTATGTGTATGGCTATTCATTAAATATATAAATAAATAAAAATTATGGCATATATTCTGAGAATAAGCTAGGCAAAATTTCAAAAACGTCCCTTGGTACTCTGATATCTGCAATAGTAAAAGGAGGAACTATGAGGACATCAAGGACATTAAAAAAGCTTTGATTCTTTTGGAAATATTCAGCAAAACAATGAAACTTACAAACTGCTTACTTCTCAGAATGCAACATTTCTCACACACACACCCCCACACACACAATTGTGAATTTGTCTGAAATTTCCCATACCTAAGGATACTGCTTTATTTACCCAGTTTAACAATATTAATTTTTCACTCATTACACTTTGGCTCCAAAATACTCTCAACAGAAGTTAACAGAAAGAACACTGTACCAGAAGTCAGATGGTTTAGATTCTAGTCCTAACTCTGACATTTGGGTACTTCACCTCATTCCTCAGTTTTCTCACGTAAGATTAAAGAAGTTGCAGGGTGGCTCTGTGAGTTAAGCATCCAGCTCCTGATTTGGGCTGAGGTCATGATCTCAGGGTTCTAAGACCAAGCCCCACTACAGCCTCTGTGCTCAGCGGGCAGCCTGCTTAAGATTATCTGTCTCCCTCTACCTCTGCCCCTCCTCCTGTTTGCACTCTCTTTCTCTCTCTCTCTGTCTCTCAAAATAAATAAAATCTTTAAAAAATATATTAAAGGAGTTGGATTGTCAAGATCTTTTTTAGATATTTTATTCTACAGTTTTAAAACAATAATGGTGAAAATTATAAGGCTTTTGACTTAAGATTTTATTATGTTTCAGTCATTGGGTACCATGCAATACTCAGATTTGAACAGATTCAAGCATCACAGTAGTATAAAACAGACATCTTTTATAGCTCAGCGCTTGGGGGGAAAATTGCCAGAAATTAATAAGGAGATTTAAAATAAAGGCTTTGCCAGAAATACGTAAGAACACTAAATCAGTCCCAACATTAAGCAAAAATAATTAATATCCACTAATAATTAAGTGGGTGAGGTGTAGTTTCCATTCCAGGTGTCCCAGCTTCCCTTTCTTGTCTCATTATTAAGAATTACAATTGCCTGTGCTGCAGATAAACCTTCAGGCAAAGCATATTTCATCTGTTTGCTTAATGGACTGGCATCTACTTGGAATTCAGACTTCTGGAACTTAATATTGGTTGCAATATAATTTATAGTTGACTTTCACATAGGGAAAACTCTCAGTCTAATTCAAAGTCTAAGACTTCATTAACTTTCACTTACTTAAGTGAAAACATACCAAACCACATTCTAGAATCCAGGAAAGGAAACAGAGATGATGGCTTTTGGAGTAAGAATCCACAGACAAAATAACATAAATGATAAAACATTATAACAATGATGTTATTTCCAAAATGATGTTTTTGTCCAGAAATTCTATTTATGATAGTGTGACAGTAACAATAACCTGGGAAAACCAGCCCCTAATTGCATAATAAGGAGTACAGTAGAACTTCTTAGACTTCTTAGAGCAACATAGTTGAAGGCAGCTACCCCACTTCACCAGAATGGCGTCCCCTCTCCCTCAGGGTCCAGTAGCAAAGGAAAGAATGCTGTGTTCTATACTTGGGCCAATGCTATCCAAAGACAATATAATGCAAGCTACACAGGTAATTTAAATTTAAAATTTAAAATTTTCTAGAAGTCACAATTAAGAGGGAAATAAATGGCTAAAATTATTTTAATAACATTTCATTTAACCTAATATACCCAAAATATGTAATCAACATAATAATCATTAATGAGGTATTTTATATTCTTTTCTTCATGCTAAGTCTTCAAAATTCATTGTGTATTTTACAATTATAACCCATCTCAATTCAAGCTGGCCACTTTCAAGGGCTCACAAGCCACATTAGCTCATAACTACCATACTAAACAGCACAGCTCTAGATGTTTGCACATATTGATAGACATATTTCTCCAAACAGCAACCAAGTGCCTGCTGCTATATAAAGCAATAATTATCTCAGAGACCCATAATGTGAATTCTCAGAATAACAAGACAGAGGTAGCCCTTTGGTAGCCCTACCACTTATGTGCTGAAGAATACATATCAAAGCAGATGTAAGACAAAAATTATATACTAAGCCTGTTGCCTGCCCGCCTTCTTTCCTTCCATCTACTTAGACTAGTCCTTTCTTCCACCGCCACTCTGAACTTGGTACTAAGCTAAGAAATACAGGTGTTAACAAGACAGTCAGGTCTGGTGCCCTCGTGAAGTTGATCCTCTCATGAGAAAGAGAGAACTTAAATAATTCCATAAACAATTTATTACAAATATAAGAAGTGCTCTAAAGGAGTCCTGGCTGCTAGGGAGGATGGACTTTACTTAGTCTCAAGGGAGTTTCTGTGACTGAATGTTTGTGTCTTCTCAAAATTCAGATGTTGAAATCCTAACCTCCAAGGTGACAGCATTAGAAGGTGCCACCTTTGGGAGGTGATTAGGCCATGAAGGCAGTGCCTTCGTGAATGGGGTTAGTACCCTTATAAAGGAGGCCCCAGAGGGTTCCCCCACCTTTTCAACCATGTGAGGAAACAGAGAGAAGATGGCCGCTGATGAGGAAACAGCCTCTCACTAAACACTGATTCTAGGGGCACCATGATCTTTGACTTTCCAGCCTCCAGAACTATGAGGAATAAATGTTTGTTGTTTGTAAGCCACCAGTTCATTTTTGTTAAACAGAATGGACTAAAAGAGGAGTCTAAAGTCAGGACATAGTATTGAAGATAAGTCCTAAAGAACATAGCAGAATTAGCTCGATAGAGCAAGTAGGTGAGAGAAAATAGAGGAAATGGAAAGTGGTAACATTCCACACAAGGGCAGCAGTACAAAAGAAAAGCTTCAAGGACAGAAAAGGCTGTGAGGAGTTTAAACAATTGAAAGTGTGGCTGGAACGTAGAGACTAACTGTATGGAATATGGTCCAACATGACTCTAGATCATTTGGACTCTAATAGACCATGTTGGAAGAGTCAATATAAAAGTAGTAGTCATCTGAGAAACTCCAGATTTAAAGACCAGAAGATATATGGGACATGTAGAAAGGATCATTTAGGGAAAAGTTTTTACTCACTTGCCCATCAATTAACCACTGGTGCAGTGGTCTATCTCTACCCAGACTGGCCACCCCCTTCCCATCTATGCCAATACTGTAGAATTTCAAAGATATAGTTGTAAAAACCTAACCATCAGTGTACAAATCTGGCCTTTCATTTTATGTACCTTTGTCCAAGAATAATACCCTTTCTTTCCTTATCAATTATTAGTGTGGTCTTCCCTATTGCCTGCAGCAATAACAAAATGCATTGCTATTAAAAACAAAGCACAAGGGGCGCCTGGGTAGCTCAGTCATTAAGC
Source organism: Nasua narica (assembly GCA_028533885.1). Classification (NCBI taxonomy): domain Eukaryota; kingdom Metazoa; phylum Chordata; class Mammalia; order Carnivora; family Procyonidae; genus Nasua; species Nasua narica. The sequence continues at coordinate 128,624,557 of CM052799.1, forward strand.
ATCTGCCTTTGGCTCAGGTCATGATCCCAGGGTCCTGGGACTGAGCCCTGCATGGAGCACCCTGCTCAGTGGGAAGCCTGACTCTGCCTCCCCAACTCCCCCTGCTTGCATTCCCTCTCTTTCAGTCTCTCTGTCAAATAAAAAATAAAATGTTTGAAAAATAACACAAAGCATGAAATTATTCAAAGCAAGCAACAGAATTATTTTTATTCCTTTGCCATTTCTAACCTAGAACTAATAATCAACCCAAATAAATTATAATTATGTAACAATTAAAATTCATAATTATATAATTTATATGGAGTATTTCCCAACTATATTAATCTAATACATATGATTATGAAAATTTCCCTGTAGAAGGAATCCCCATATTTTGAACTTTTAACTTTTGCACAGAATAATGGAAGGATGTGTAAAAGTTTTAACCTTGGAGATGACACTATCTAGCCTATATTTTATAAACTCTGTAGACACTGAGACAGAAATAACAAGACAGAAGCACAGACAGGGAGATTAGCTAGAAAACAACAACTGTAACAATAGTAGCCCAAGCAAGAGATGACAGAGTTGCATGAGAGTGTTTTGCAGACAGAAAGTAGTTTAAGATGTAAAATTGTCTTGACTTAGTTACTAATTGCATGTGGGCAGAGAAGGAAATGTGTAGGAGGCAGTAAAAATAGAAAGTGGAAGTATGGAACCATGGCACAGCTTGAATTTTCTTGTAAGAAAATAGAGTACATACTTAATTGATGTATGCCCCCCTGCAAAATAACATACTTTCCAGCATGGCACGAATGACATGACTCAAGAGTTTACACTTCTCTGACCTAATACAGACCTCTCGCTCCTCAGGAGATACATTGTCCAATGAGTGTAGGATATCTCTGTGACATATTAGGGAGAAATGAGGAGCTGCACATGTTAACTTGTATCTTCGCTCTTTTGTATACCCTTGGCACTGTTCATATGCCGGTGTGAAGGTCAACCAAAGGGTAAAAAGACAATTTTTAAAAGTGGTGATTCTTGGGGCGCCTGGATGGCTCAGTGGTTTAAAATCTCTGCCTTCGGCTCAGGTCATGATCTCAGGGTCCTGGGATGGAGCCCCACATGGGGTTCCCTGCTCAGCGGGGAGCCTGCTTCCCCCTCTCTGCCTGCTTTTCTGCCTACTTGTGATCTCTCTCTCTGTCAAATAAATAAATAAATAAATAAAATCTTAAAAAAAAAAAAAGTGGTGATTTTTCTCCAGACTTTGGATACAATTAAACCTTTACGATCAGAGTTAGCTTAACATGTCAAGGATGAGTCCAAGGTTTCCACTTTAAACCAGATGGATATTTGTGCCATTATTTGAGAAGAAGAATATAAAAGAGGAATAGATTTGGGAGTAAATCTTCAAATTCAGTTAGGGATATGTTCAATTTGAGACACCAACTGGAAGTCGATATACAGGTTTAAAGCGTAGAAGAGAGGTCTATACTAAGAGGTTGTGTAAATGAGGATTGGGAAATATCCACTGTATTTAATAAATTGGAAGTCCTTAGTGGCCATATAAAGAGCAGTTTTATTGGTGGTGATAGTAGAAGCCGACATAGAATAATATGAGGTGTGAGAGAGGGTGAAGGAAAGTTGACAATAAATATAGAGAATTCTAGGGCGCCTGGGTGGCTCAGTTGGTTGAGCAACTGCCTTCGGCTCAGGTCATGATCCTGGAGTCCCGGGATCGAGTCCCCTATCGGACTCCCGGCTCTACGGGAAGTCTACTTCTCCCTCTGACCTTCTCCCCTCTCATTCTCAGTCTCTCGCTCTGTAATAAATAAATAAAAAATCTTTTAAAAAAAATAGAGAGAATTCTAAATTTGAACATGAAGAAGAAGAAAAGTAAGCTCCTGACAAAGGGATGGGGATTGTGGTGAGGTTTTCTGATTGAGTTTGAAAGATTTAAGCCTGTTGAATCAAAAAGCAAGAATCCAAGAGATAGGAGTTAAAGTATCTTTCCTGTGAAGGTGGAAGGGGATGAAATTTAGAACACAGGAGATTGGTTTCAGCTAGTAGAAAAAAACAACTTCATTGTAACAGAAGGAAAGAAGGATAGAACAGATGTCATTTTGCTTATTCAGATGCAAAAGTGTTGAGGAGTTCCCAAATATGGCGGCTCCTCTTCATAGCAGGTAATCCTCCCTCAAGATTTCCAATACATATGTGAGAATTCTGGTGTGTGTGTGTGTGTGTGTGTGTGTGTGTCTAATATATATATATATATATATATATATATATATATATATATATATATATACACTTAAACTATACTGAATACTGAGTAATGGCTTTATCACTGAGTCACCAGAGGTTTCCCATTGCCAAGCTCCAGGGGTGCCATTCAGGGCACCATCTGCACAGACTGGAAGGCCAGCTACTTGTGTATTCCTAAAGCAGACTAGAAGAACAAAAAGGGACTGACTTAAGTGTCAGGAAAAAACTGACTCTATTCCCAATTCTGTTACTTTTAGGTAAGTCCCTTGTCTTCACAGTTTTATGTCCTCATCTGTACAGAGTAGCAACAGATAAGAGATAATAAATGATAGAAATAGATCGGTAGATAGATAGATGCATATATACCTACATATGATTGATTTGGGGAAGAAGGAAGAAGAAATGACTTTTTAGGAAGCATGTGCAAAGACACAGATATGAAAAGGCTTGTCAGGGGTAATGTATTTCACTGTGGCTATGGCTATGACAATGGGTTCCTACAATGTCCTGAGTGCTATGTACTGGAATTGTATGTGAATTATCAAGTATGTGAAGTATCAAGTATCTCTTTACTGTTGGACTTCTTCTGTTACTATTTATTTTTACATTATTACATGGTAGTAACATATTCTAAATCTGTGTAGATTTTTATTCTGATTTAAATTATATATCTTATGTATCCCATGAAATACATTTCTAAGGTAGGCATTATTCAAACCCACTGCTAATATTTGTAGGGCCCAGGGCAATGAATAAATGGAGACTCTCCTACCGTACGCCTAACATTTAAACTTATAAATCAAGGTAACTAACTGTTCAATAAGACATGTTTAGTTTTGTGTCCTGAAAATGATACCTTCCTAATGGACCAGAAGCCCAGACAGAGTCAAACTTAAATTTTTTGGTCTCCTCATAATCTTTTGCCAAACAGGACAACACTGGGAGAACTTGCCTCCAAGCTCATACCTCAGACTTCCGCTCTTCCAACCTCTCAGCTCCAGTCAGCCAACACGACCTCATATGGATTCACGTGGACACAGAAGCTTATATGGCCAAGTGCTATCCCCACCTCTTACAAACAGCCTTGGTTACCCTTCAGGCCTATGGGTATAACCCCTTTGGTGCAATTTTCCCTTGGAAGCACAGACTCTGGGGAGAGGCACACACAGAGCCCAGCTGGGGAATCATTGCTATTAGGTAGGGAACTCTAGGGTTTCAGACACCCAGAATGTGATGTAGAAGGAAGAAGCATGGGCTCTCCAGGTGGACATGAAGACTTCGTCCCTTGGATTCCTTGCTCCATAGAGAAAGACTAGCTTGGAGGAAAGCCAGAGTACAGTCCAGGACAAAGGCCCTCTCCCTAAGAACGAGAAGACTCATTTGTTTTCTTATCAGATTATCTTAACGTTAAGGTAACTGGGGCTCAGACAGGTGAAGTAACTACCTGTTACTCAGTCCAATTACCAGTACATAGTAAGCTTGCAGTATTGACTGAATCAATTAATTATAAATGACAATGACACTCACCTACTTAGAGACATAGTCTGAATATGAACATGGCTTTCCTTGGACTAATTCTATGGTTCTAAGCTTACCCAAATACATATTGCTATGTGGGTTTTTCAACACTATCTTTTTCATAGTTCATTTATGCACGTTTATGTCTGTTAGTAAGTACACATGTACCATATGCACACACACACACACACACGCACCCACACTATATGCTGGCTGCAGTATATCTTGGGAATATATGTTAAATATGATTTGTGGCAATGGCTGTTTGAGTCCTATTTCATTATTTAGTTTTTCCCTACACAAATCTCATCTGTTCCAAGTTTTGACTGATTTACAACCCAGGAATGCAATGAGTATACATCATACCCCCCAAAACAACATTCGAATCTCATCAAATATCACTTCCCTCATTTGCTTAAATTTATTGTAAATATATAGTTCTATAATTCACTGAAATCCAGAATAAAAGAGAATGTGAAAGTTAAAGGAAGGCTCTGATGCATTCATTATTAGAGTGATTTATGTCATTTTTATTTTTTTCTATTTTTCCTTCTACACAGCAATGCATGCACAGAAACAAAGAAGTGTGTAAAGGACACAAATTGAAAATGACCAACTGGGTAAAGGCAGAAATGAAACTATTTATGATCTACTCATTAAAGAGGCTACTAAGAGAGACAATCGTAAGCAATGCAAAGAACACTGGAATTAGAATCAAAAGCGGCACAGGGTGAGGGAGGGAGGGGACACTGAGCACTTAAAATGTTCCAGGCACAGGGTTAGTGCCTTTATATACTTTATTATCTTCCATAAGGTGGACACTAATCAGCCTGGTGCTCCCTGATCTCTAAACACTGCAGATGGCTCCTTACATGGCATCACAAAATTCTGTAACCATTATATGAATAATAATGATATGAATAGGACAAAGGGCAATTGCTAGCAGGGATCTGCACTGTGTTTGAGAAAGAATATAGAGAAATATCCACAGCTTTCCTGTCTCAGACGTGGGATGACTACACCGCAAATCCAAGGATCGTAATCAGATCCCATTATTATCTGTGAATCAGAACGTGCTCTGGCATGCCTGCCTGTGGGAAAGCCCCACAGAGAAGTTGGTTAATATTTTATGAGGATACCTCAGAGGAAGAAGTCAAATGACATCTCAGAATTGGTCTTTTTGTGATTTCACAGAATAGATGTAACAAGTGTAAGACCAGTGAGTAGTTACTCAGAAGCTTAGAATTCTTTTTTTTTAAAGATTTTATTTATTTGACAGAGAGAGAGAGAGAGATCACAAGTAGGCAGAGAGGCAGGCAGAGAGAGAAGGAGGAAGCAGGCTCCCCGCTGAGCAGACAGCCCGATGCGATGCGGGGCTTGATCCAAGGACCCTGGGATCATGACCTGAGCCGAAGGCAGAGGCTTTAACCCACTGAGCCACCCAGGCGCCCCAGAAGCTTAGAATTCTAGGGTTCAAATGAACTGAAAGTATATCTTACCACTTTGATAGATGATAAGACATCCAACAGTATCTTTTTTTAATTAATTTTTGGAGAAGGAAAATGGCTTAATTGATAAACTAATTCAAAAAGCCAACTTCTACTTAAATAATCTTTGATACATTTTTTAATAGATTTTAGATCTTCACCTTTTCAGTAAATCAGGTTATTTTTAATAATTAGAGTACCAAAATAGAAATGGCATGACTTTAAAGTTTGTTGCTACTCTTACATAATTGAAACTATAAAAAACATAAGTGCTTATGAAAATAAGCAAAGATAAAGACAATTCAAAGCAGTGTAGTCGAATCTCAACTACAAAAAATAAATTGTTTTACTAGTAGAAGTTAGGATTTATATTGCATTTTATTTAGAATATGTGATGTTATAGAAACTGACATTAAAAAGATACATATATTTTGTCTAGTGAAATGCAATGATATGCCAGGTATTGCACTAAATGTCATGGGGGCTAAAGCTGGAAGCCATGCATTAAAAAGAATCCAATCTATTAAGGGATATAGGTGACTTATAAACACAGAATTTCCATACAGTGATGACTAGAATAAGATAAATGTATTATAGAAGGAAAAATAAAAATTTAAAAATTAATACCACTTGTGTTTAATTAAAATTATCAAATTTATTCCCATTTTTCAGATAGTTCACATTTTTTAAAGCATCTTACTATATGTTACCAGACTGTGAAATACTATATAAATAAGTACTCGGGTTTGCAAAATGTATTCTACAAATTCAGTTTTTCAAAAAATGAAACATATGAAATAGAAAAAAAAATAACCAAAAAAATAACCAAAATGAGTGAAAACCTTCACTTATATCCTAGGAAATATAAAGTAGTGACAAAATTTTGTCCCTTATTTGAGATTAATGTCTATGATACCCAGTTACTGAAAAAAAAAAAAAAGATGTTAAAAATTAAAAAGGAAAGGAAGACAAATAGGGAAAAAAAAGAAGAAAAAGAAGAAGAAAATCTTAAAAAGAAGCAGAACTGAATGGTTGAGAAATGTGAAGAGACTTAATTTAACAATATCTATTCTATACTTCTCCCCTGAGGTCTGGGACCATCTGGACTGCACATTTCCTTAAGGGGAAGTCTGGGAACTGCTTACATATATGTTAATGCTATCCCTTCAGCTTAAGCACTTCCTCTTTTTTTAATCCTAGATTTTAAAAAGGAAATAAAGCATTCCTGGTGCCTACTGTTTAATTGATTCCATAAAGTTAAAAGAAGCCAAAGACAAAACTTTAGATCAATACCACTTTGATTCTACTTAAAATCAATTTTAAGTCTTTACATGATATAGCAGATTAATAAATATTCTCTAATAAGTGTGTTAAGTGTAAGACCCACGTTTCAAAATACATTACTTCTGTGAGAACTTATAAACCACAAGTGTCAGGTACAAGCTACAATTAGAATAGACAACGGCAGAAAATTCAACCCAAGGAACAAATGATGAAATGAACATTATATGTCCAATTAACATCATCATCCATAGTATCTGGGCAACAAAAACAACTAAGAACTACATGTATTTAAATATCATATTCTATCAACTTTAAAATAGTCAACGTAAACTAAGAAAGGTGCTGTGATAAGCCAGGAATATAAAGAAGAGCTCTCTCCTAGGCTGAATCAATCACTGACACAGTTCCCTTAGTTTATGAAAAACATTCCAATGCCCATGACTTTTCCTTCCATAGAACATACCCAAAATGGCTGCTTGGATTGCAAACTACTTGGGAAATATCAAAATGGAGGGATGGGGAAAAGCCTTTTAGTATCATGTATTTTTGAGTATCAGTAACTACTGGGACATGCAGCCATCTGGTTTCCCACCTCTTTTCATTTCTTCATATGCTTGCTGCTCACAATGACCTTTGTTGTAATCCTTCTCATCTTCCCTGCCCTGGCTCAAATGCCACACTCAGAGTGTGGGGGCTGTGGATAAATGCACCCAGAGAGGATAAAGAGTCTGATGGAACAAGATCTCAGAAAGCCATACTCATTTTTAGGTCATTTAAAGGTGCTTTTGTGGGGCTCCTGGGTGGCTCAGCCAGTTAAGCATCTACTTTGGACTTAGGTTGTGATCTCGGGATTCTGGGATGGGGCCCCCTGCTCAGCAGGGAGTCTCCTTGTCCCTCGCCCTCTGCCCCTCCCTCCACCCCCTTGCTCATATGCACCCATGCCATCTCTCTCAAATAAACAAATGAATAATCTTTAAAAAAAATAAAAGTGCTTTTGTAAGCATCTGGGAAACTACAAAGCTTTTATGGGGAGGTCACATACTCTTTAGTATGCATTTTTTTTAAATTCTGTGTAAACTATATAAACTATGACCAAGGAATCAAGAAAAGGGAAGTTGAGACACCAGGTGGATGATGTTACAACATTCTAGGTTGTGAGAAAAAGTCTCCAAATCTCAGCAGTGACAGGCAGTGACAGGAGGGATGGGATGAGCATAATATGGAACAAAGATCGTCAGTTTGCCTGATGTTAGTAACTGTCCCTGATTCATCTTACTATTTCTTAGTAGTCCCCAGAAAGTCTTCATGTTGGTGTCTGATGAATGAATGAGGGGATAAGTAAGGCCTTGCAGAGATCAAACCCATGAAATACATGACTGGATATGAAACTAAAGAGGGGATGAATTGAAGATAAGAAGGATCAACTTGGCAGACAAGAAGGTTGGTGTCAATGAACTACTAAATATCATATTTGCTAAGTGCCTACTTGGTGTCACAAGTAGTACCATTCACTGAGATGGGGAACTCAAGATACAAAGCAGACTGAGATCAGGAGGATGATAATAATAAATTCAAGATGAGGGAGGCTGCATTTTAGTTACACCTGGAACCACATAGAAGGATCTAGCATGCAGCTAGAAATTTGGAGGAGGCGCTCAGATGTCAATCCATGAGTCAGAAATACAGAAGAGGGAGATGAATTCAACAAAGATGAAGCCATCCAAGGAGAAACCACAGCAGAGAAAGGAGAAACAAACAAACAATAACAACCAAAAAAACAAGAATACCTCTATTAAAGATACCATTCAGCAAACACTACTGTTCACAAAGTTGACCCTGCTTTCATGAGCCCAGCTGTCAATTTCAGAGTCTAGCAGAAGAACAAAAACTGTAAGAAACAATTTCAATAGATGTTGTAAGTTTTATGATAAAAGTATCTACAGAGAAAGTGCATGCATAAAGGAGAAGGTGGAGAATTTAACTTGGGAAATAGGTCTGAATGATAAATGGGGCTTGCATTTGCACAAGGAGAACAAAAGGAACTACTATCTTGGGGCCAGTAAAATGTATGTCTCTTCATTACATTAGTGCACAGACTGTAACAGTGAAATTACGAACAAAGATATACTCAGAACTCTTAAAATTAAACACAATAAGGCCTCGGAGCATATAGCTTACATGCTGTGAAATCTACCTGTGAAAGTGCCTGAATCAATACCAATGAGGTCTAGACCCAACTGGAGACTTAATTTAGAAAGCAGACAAAAACCTCTTAGGAAAATCCTAAGAGTTTGGTTAACATTAAAAAATAATAAAATCCCTACTGTGAAATTATAAAATTCTTTTCTCAAAGCACATTATAAAACAGCAGTTGTAAGAATAGTTAACCAAATACTACTGTGCAGAGGGATAAAGTGACCTCCTAAAGTCTTCACAGAAATTCTAATCTAGACTGAGGATATTTTACTCTAGGTTTATCAAACCAAACTTGGATTAGTATTTGTGATTCCATATATATAATACTCAATATAATTGAATATAATGATAGTAACACATTGAAAATTTGTCCAGAGACAGGAAATCAGAATCATCAACACACCTATGACCTATCATGTCAACTTTAGGTGCTATAAATCCTTTTTAGAATGCTAAAAAACCTAAAAGTGACTTTGTATTAGACTTCAAATTCAGAGAACAGGCCATGCTTATTTTTGGTGAAATAACATGGTCAATGGTTTAAAAGAGAAAACTCAATTTCCCTATATAAATTGTAATCATACTACACAGATTTTTTTTAATGGAAAAAAAATTAAGAATTCAAGAACTCTTAGGGCACCTGGGTGGCTCAGTTGGTTGGACATCTGTCTCCAGCTCAGGTCATGATCTCGGCGTCCTGGGATCAAGTGCGGAGTCAGGATCCCTCTCCACACGGAGTCTGCTTTTCCCTCTGCCCCTCTTCCCACTTATTCTTTCAATCTCTCTCTCTCAAATAATAAATAAAATCTTAAAAAAAAAACTCAAGAGCTCTAAAAGTGTTGAAGTAAAAAGGTGGACTACATGTGAAATTCTTACTGTTCTGTACCTTCCACTAACACATAACCTCAAGTTAAAGACCTGTTTCTTTTTTTCTGTTGCCCCACATCACAGTGCTAGACAAATTCTAAGTAGACAATGGATGTGGATCAAATAAATGTATGAAAATATAAATAAAGGAACCATGGTGATAGGTTCAAGGTATTCAAATATCATGTAAGTTACATGACCATTAAAGTCTCCCATTATCCTGAGACTCTCTAATTACAATATTAATGAGTACACTTTTGCTTTTAATTCTACCTATGTCCTTTTTCATCTAAGATGTGGTATAGAGCTGAATCAAAAAAATTTCCCCTGACGGACTCAGATCTCCCAAAGGATCAATAGCTTATCTATGAGGATGACTTTACCTATGAATGTTCATCAAGCATCACTGAGTATTCCCTACTCTCCTTCTCCACCAGGAGGAATAATTTTTATTTACCCTTGTCATTACTAGTAAATTAACTGCCTTTACTTGTCTTCTTACATCTATGTCATTGGTAAGATTATTTATTCAAGGGGCACCTGGGTGGCTCAGTGGGTTAAGCTTCTGCCTTGGGCTTAGGTCATGATCTCAGGGTCCTGGGATAGAGCCCCACATCGGGTTCTCTGCTCAGTGGGGAGCCTGCTTCCCCCTCTCTCTCTGCCTGCCTCTCTGCCTACTTGTGATCTTCCTCTGTCAAATAAATAAATAAAATCTAAAAAAAAAAAATACTCATTTGACAAATATATTTTATGTGACATCTATGTGTCAAGTATAACATTAGGTTTCATCTTTTAGCATAAAATAAGTTAATAGCCATGTTCTACATAACACTATACTCAAAAGATGACTTTATTAGTTCTGTGTTCTAATCAAACAGTAAACCAGCCAGTAATTCAATAGAACTTACTTTCATTCTCAATTCATATTTATATAGAGAGAAATAATCCTGTAAGAAGACTCCAAATCATTTCTCTAAAGATTTCTCATACTTGATAAACACCGTAAAGTAGACACTACCGATTGTTGTGACATTCGCTTTAGAAACAAAAAGATTCCTTCTCATGGAAGGGTTAAAACTGACTTTGTGTTAGACCTTAAATTGAAGGAACAGGCCAACTTATATTTGGTTAAGTAAGATGATCAATGGTTCAAAAGATAAAACTGAATTTTCTCTAAGTATATTGTGACCATACTGCACAGATAAAGAAATGGAAAAAACTAAAGAAGAAAAAGGTCAAATACCAATAATACCTATGAGAACAGATGATATGGGTGATATACCTAAATGAAACTCACAGAAACTCTAAACTATCATTTTAGGGAATATTTTAATTATACCCTTTGTTTCTACATCGTATAGTTTTACCGCTAATGAGCATAATTAAATTTCACCAACTGTCCATAATATAAATGTGATGATTGCTAAAAGTATGTCAAACCTGATATTTACTAAATGTTGGTTTCTTTCTTCCTTCCTTAATTGATGAACTTCTGGTGTAAAATGTATCAAAAAGGTGTAGTTCAAGTTCTGGGAAATAAAAAATACTTGATAATTAGGACAACTTCCTTCTCTATTGACATTCCAATTGCAATTCCTATAGAATCCTATACCTTACGATATTTCTACTGCTTAATTTACAATTGTTGTGAAATATGATGTTTCACATTAGCTTATTCAGCATAAGACTTTAATTTTCACTCAATATCATAGTTCCTTTTCCTGTCTATTTTGTATTGTTATCTGCTCTTTGAAGATAGTAAATAAGTAAATGTATTTTCCATTAGAACAAAATATGGTTCCACTATCTTATTAAATTCCTTCAGTGCTGAAGTCCAAGCTTATGTAATAGTCTATCTTGAATGCCTAATAAATTGCTAAAAATTAAAATAATACAAGGAAAATTTTAAAATGCAGTCAATTTGTACTCAATTAAATTAATGAGTCTAAGAATGAGATAGAAGAGAGCAGTTAAATAAAATATATTTGTTCATTTTTGCTATTCCATTTAATATAATGCCAAATCTTCTATAATTTCTTACTCAGCATATCATTAAGCTATTTTCTTATATATGACACACAGATATCTTAGAATCTTAGAATCTAACCAACTGTCCTCCATAAGTATTAACACCAAAAACATACATCAAGAATGATAAAGGTGATCTCAGAAACCATCTGATATAACTCTTTTATTCTGAAAATGAGGAAACTAAACTGAAGGGAAGAAAAAAAGATTCCCCCATGGTCAAAAGGACTCTGACTCCCAGGCCAATGTTATTTCTATGACACTATGTTATCTTAGATTGAATTGAAGACCTCTTTTATTCATATCTTAAGTAAAACGCTGTGTTTCAAACCAAGCAAAAGAATAAATACCAAGGATTGTAGCATACACAGAAGACTTATTTAATGTTGCTATCAATAGCTTTAAGAGAAAGAGAAGAGGAAAGAAAAGCCAATGAGGTAATAAAGAGTTGACAGAAAAAAGCTTTTCCATTAGACCCAATCAATATTGTATTCCCCCATCACTTAGGGCTTCGCCAAGGGAAGTGAAACCAGAGTGAATATGTTTCCTCAAGGGTATTTAACACTAAAATGACTTGGTCTCAACCGTTAATGTAAGGACCAGACATGACTGAATTTGAAATCAATGGCAAAGGTTATTCCTCATTAACCTATTGTTAAAAAACCAAAGCCAGTCAAAATAGAAATGGGCCCCTTTCCAAATCGGCTATACCACCCACTTCCCCTCAGTTTCTGGGTCAAAGATATAAATTAATATAAAGATGCTGTTAGCATTTCGACAGAACTTCCCCCTTTATAAGTAGTTACCCTGCAAATAAAGGGATGGATAAAAGTATATACTTAGTGAAACGGGTGGCAACTGGGATTTGGGGTGAAGAGAAAGGGAAGACATGAGATTCTTAGTATATATCTAATGCTATATATCAAATGAAAATGGACTGATATTTTTTTATTTTAACATCAAATAAAAGGAAAATGATAGTAGTCTAAAATACGAATTCCTTTTCTTGCTCAGCCTTTTCACATTTGTGCAGAAGTTCTACTGGAGCTTGACTAGTGTTGAGGCTATGAGTACATTAGTCACCAGTGGAATTCACTTTGTGTTGATGAGTTATTTCTGACCATCTACTATGGAGAGAGCATTGACATGACATGGTCTTTTTCCTACAGGAACTCAAATTCCAAAGGCAGAGACAGGTACTTATACGGTAATTACAAGACAAGACAGACTGAACTGCAGACAGCAATACAGGTACAAAGCCAAATAAAGCCTGGGGCAGGCAGTGATTCATTCTATCCAGGAGGATCTGAGAAGATCTAGCAGAAGAGATGAGAGTTGAGCTGGGCTTCAAATAGTGGGCAGTATTGTAGCATGGTAGATAAATGAGGACCCTTGTGGGGATAAGTCAATGATAGGCGTAGGGGTTAAGGTCATGCTTCGTGGAAAAAAACAGAAACAACAGCTATAAACAAAAGGAACTTAAATGGATAGATGTGGCAACTATTCCATAAATGCTGGCAATGCTGGGGTTAAACAGACCACTGTGTGAGGGGGGATGAAGAAAGAACCTTGATTGCCCAGCTTATTCATGTTGGCATTATGGAAGTAAAACAGGATGCCTTCAGCCAGGCTTTGAACCCACACAACCATTTTTAAAAGACAGAATATGGTTACTTTTTTTAAGTAAGGGATTATTGTTATTTTTCTTGAAATATAGACACTAAAGGAGAAACTGTCCAAAAGAACACAACAAAACTACTTGGAACACAGTAATACAAATCTAGCCAGAGTTAAAAATCTTAATTATACCCTGCTCTAAAGGAAAAGAACAGGGCCTTCCTCATATTGCTGAATCCCAAGCCCAAGACTATGACAAACAGATATCATAAAGGCACCTGGCAATATAACTTGATTGTAGATATGTAAAAGCAACTACCCACATTTAAATTGCATTTAAAATGACAAAAAAAAAAACAGGTGGATAGATCTTCTTTTTTTAAAGATTTTAATTACTTATTTGACAGAGAGAGAGAGATCACAAGTAGGCAGAGAGGCAGGCAGAGAGAGAGGAGGAAGCAGGCTCCTTGCTGAGCAGAAAGCCCGATGTGGGGCTCAATCCCAGGATCTGAGATCATGACCTAAGCCGAAGGCAGAGGCTTTAACCCACTGAGCCACCCAGGCACCCCTGGATAGATCTTTCTACCAGCAGTAACAATGTACTCCTGGAGACAGTAAGACATAGGCTCATGCTGAGTTTCAGTCCTCACTGCCTTTCATGATTATACGACCTGACTTGCCCCTTCGGCGTTTCAGTTCCCTCCTCTGTAAGGTGGGTGACTGTAATGAGCTCTGATGTTTTTCAATTCAAACCTATCAATACTTTAAGTTGTATACCCTACTAGGTAGACACCTCCCTCCCAAGGCAGATGTCAGATACTCATCTTCGAATGCAGTTGTGTAACGACCTGAGACAAAGTAGTAAACAAAGTACCAATTTTAACAAGATTTTTTTTATTCATAATTTCAGGCATCTCTTGAATTCAAATAATGAACCAAGGTGCATGAACTTTGCTATTCTTCAGCCCTTGTGGGTATACCCATCAGCTCCACGGAAAGAAGCTTTGGACTGAATGTGTTTGTTCAACACGAGAAAGAGAGTGGGTAAGACTATGGTTTAGATGAAAATAAGAAATGGGCCAAGAAACCTCTATTTTCAGGTTCCCAACCAAAATGGTAGTCCCATTAGCAGAACCATAATGGTAGACACTCTAAGTCGAGAATTCATGTAGTAAACCAGAAAATGCAGCTCAGGAACCTCAAACAAGGACATTTTGTGGAAAAACTAGGGAAAGCAACACTCTGAAGTGAGTTTCCTTCTTGGTGCTGCCTTCCTCAGTTGTAAAATGTGAAGGCAGCCCAGGCAAGATGCTGCTACTTTCCTGAGTAAAAGCTACAAAGGAAAATGGCCCTAAGACCTGATAGCGAGACAGCTCAGCAAGGAGCCAAACAGATACCCTGTCCACCGTTCTGAAGAGAAAACAAATCTCCAGTCTCTCAGAGGAATACCCCAGGAGGAAAGGGCTACAGAGGAAGCCTGGGTTTCTAACGACATGACTTCCTTTCCTAGAATTCTGGGCTTCTGGGCCATTATCACCATACATGGCACTCACCCGTCACCTCATAGCTACACTCTCATTGCAAAATTCCACCACAGTCCTCCTCGAAACAGTAAAACATGACAACATAGTTTTAACTCTCTCCATAATGGGAAACGTGAGATGTGAGATCATCCTTATTTTCCATCATATTTTATTAATTACTCAGGTCCTGGCTAACATTTTCTGTTCCACCGCTTTACGTGGTTCTGAGTGGCTGTCCTTTCTTAAAGTCTTCTCCCCAGCAGACTATCACATATTGAATGGGTATTATGTAGACAGCTCAGCTAGAGCTAGTCATCTAAAAACAGAATCTAACACTTATTCTAACCAGGTAATTTGAAGATGGATCCCTACTTTTGGTGCTAACTTAAATTTTGCCCCTGGTTCTTAATTATTTGAGGAGTATTAACTGATTCTAGGGCACTGTGAAGGGGATCTGGGTCATCTTCTGAATTCTCAAAATTAAAATAAAACATTTAAGTCACCAGTAGCAATAAAAAAATATCTTCTGGAAATGTTTATTTTTTCTTTTTATAATAACTTAAACAAACTCATAGTTCATCTCTCCTGAATTTTTCATATTTCATTTCAATCCCCTTTTTAACCTTAGGTTTAAAAAAAAATCTTCAACACTGTCAAACACTGGATTTAATTCCAATCCTTGAAGGAACAGAATGGGCCTAAATTGCGGTCAAAAGAAAAAAGACCAATACCTTCGACAAAAATACATTTGATAGCACATTACAGGTAATTAAACCATGGGATGCAGTTAGGATCATCCTAAATAGCACACTAGGAAAATAGTTTGTATAATTCCTGTGTAAGTAAAAAGCAGAAAGCAGATGAGTATGTCATGTCCCCAGTCATGACTGTTTCTCCTGCAGGGAGGGGAGCTATTTAATGACCTTGCAAGCTAAAAAGGCCCTTAGATGTCCTTTCATAGAGTTTCCTTGTTTTTTTCAAAGAAAGAAATAGTTCAGGGGCGCCTGGCTGGCTCAGTTGGTGGAGCATGCAACTCTTGATCTCAGGGTTGTGAGTTTGAGCCCCACATTGGGTGTACAGATTACTTAAAAATAAAAAGGTTTTAAAAAGAGAAAAAGAGAAAGAAAGAAGGAGGGGAAGAAAGGGAAGGGAGGGGAGGGGAGAAAGAGAGAGAGAGAGAGAGAGAGAGAAAGGGAGGAAGGAAGAAAGGAAGGAAAGAAGAGAGAGAGGAAGGAAGGAAGAAAGGGGGGGAGGGGGGAAGGTGGGTCCATTTCCAGTACTGGCAGAGTGAGAAATAAGTAGACTGGAAAAAACAAACCTAAGTTGAAACTATAATCTATGCACTTCTATGAACCTGAGAAGCCCCACCCAGGCTGGCTAGACCTGGGCATCCTTTTGTGACAACTGGAAATGCTAAGGAAAACCACTATTCCTCTGGGACTTGCTGTAAAGGTAAGATTCCTTGAGTCTGTACATCATTTACTCACTTCTTCACCCGTGACTGAGGAATTACAATGACACGGGCAAGATGCTAAGCACTAAGAACTAGTAGGAATAGGGCACAGCTCCTATCTTTAGGAACTCAGATGCTGGCTAGAAAGAAGCACACAGACATTATGTGGCTCAGATTTTGGATGCAACTGAACACCTGAAAGATTCTACAATAAGCAAAAGGAAAGGATCATCGTTATAATTTAGTGTACAGAGTTTCTAGGGATTATGAATGATTCCTAAAGGCATTAATAAATAAAGTAATGACTTTTTGTTTAAGGACCACAACATATGAAATGATGGGACTGGAACAGTTGGTGGTTCTCATCCCTGGCTGCACTTCAGAACCACCCAGGAGGTTAAAAGCAAGCAAACAAAACTGATGACTGATACCTGGGCTCCAGGGTAGACACAGAAGGTCAGATTTTCTGGGTGTATAGTATTAGCACATTTTAAAAACTCACAGGTGATTGCATTTTGCAGCTATGCTGAGAACTGCTGGCCTATATAATCTCCAAGCTCTAACATTTTGTGATTGGACTACAGATCCCATTTGTCTCGGGTCATTCTTCTCTAGAAAACCAAGTTGGTCGTAGGCCTTAAGGCTCTCTCTACTGACCCCTGAGAAGTCATTTTAAAAGACCGTAAACACTTAAACTCTAATTAAAAGACATTAACAACAGTATGAGTAGAAGCAGGGAGTCAGGAGATATATAAATACCACAAACTAATTAAATGACTAACATTGAGCAGATCAAATAAGGAAGACTTCACAAAGTTTGTCTTTTCAGGCTCACTTGATCATGCAAAGACCAATGAACTTGGCTTAAATTCACATGTGAAATCCATCTATGTGCCACATACATGAAAGCCATACTTAGGACATATTCAGGTGTGACCAGCTAGTGTTCTTTGAAAGCCCACTAGCTACCAAACATTTTGTTTCAATTTTAAAAGACTAGAAAAATTACTACGGCTTTCTACTCCCTTGACTATTTTTCTCTGACTAAAATGTATTTGCTTATAGGATTAATCTTGCAAGGTAGTAGCTCTAGATCAATGGTGGAGGGTGAATACTCTAACAAAACAAAGTTTCCTCGAGAATTCAAGGATAAAGTAGATAGCCTTATACAGATGAGTAATCAGGATCCTCATCATAGTGTAAAACTATTAAACAATAAATAATGACATGACTCAAATTTTCACCTTAGCATTCTATAATGCTTTGTAGTTTGGGAATGGTATTATTTAATGCCTCTCAACCCTGCTTCTTCCCTAGCTCTCCTCCACCCCAGCAAAGGTACCACTCACTACTGAATTGTTCAGCCTGGAATCATCCAGGCACCTTACTTGCTCTTGATTCAAATCTACCTATTATCAGGCTCTGCTCATCTCACCTCCCACTCCTCTTGTCATAACCACCTACAACTGCCAGAAGGTGTCAGGTCAACATAATCTACAGCCTGGACCAGTGGTTCTTAATCTTGTTGGTCTCAGGACCCTTTTGCACTCCTAAAAATTACTGAGTACCCTCAAAAGCTTCTGTTTATGTGGCTTATATCATTTAACACTTACCATGTTTAGAATTTACAACAAAATTTTTCAAATATTTATTAAAAAAAATAAGCCCATTAAATATCCATAATATAGTATGTTTAAATAAAATATAACTATAATTTCCAAAATTAAAAAAAAGTTTTCGAAAAAGTAGTTTATAGGGCGCCTGGGTGGCTCAGTGGGTTAAGCCTCTGCCTTTGGCTCAGGTTATGATCTCAGGGTCCTGGGATGGAGCCCTGCATCAGACTCTCTGCTCAGCAGGGGGCCTGCTTTCCCCTCTCTCTGCCTGCCTCTCTGCCTACTTGGGATCTCTGTCTCTGTCAAAAAAGGAAAAAAAAAGGAGTGTATAGGCTTGCAAATCTTTTAAATGCCTGGCTTAGTAGAAATCGCCTGGATTCTTAAAGTGCTTCTGCATTCAATCTCTTGCAATATGTTGTTGTGGTTGAAGAATATAAAGATAACCTGGCTTCACCCAGATACGTGGTTGAAAAGGAAGGAAAATTTTAATAGCCTTTCCAAATGATTATGGATATATTATATAATCTCTTCCAAACTCCATTGGACACATGTGACAGAATGAAAAAAGTAAATAATCAATATTCGGAAATGTTATCATGAAAATAATTTTGACCATGTGGACCCACTGAAAGATTTTCAAGGAGCTCCCAGGGCCTCTGCACCACACTTTGAGAACTGTGGGCCCAGACTTATGCCCTCACCTCCTTATGATTCCTTAGCTCCCACTCTGGCTCTCCTGTGACTCATTCTCCTCTCAAAGCCAGAGTGTCCATTTAACTATGCAAATCACATTATATCAGCCCCTATTTCTGACTCTTATGGATCCTAGATTAAAATACAAATTCCTTCACAACTCAGCCCTTGCTAGGTTTTCCAACATTACTTGTACCCCTTGCTCTTATTATTCAATCAACACTCAATTCCCTCTCACCCCAGTCTTCAGGAGAAAGTTGTTCTCTTCTGCCTTGAACATTCTCCCATTCCTCTTTGCCTGCCCTATCTTTCAGAACTCAGCTTAAATGACTCTTCCTTGGAGAAATGTGTCCTAACCAAATGCTAGAGGATAATATCTTCATTTTACAAATCAGCAAACAGAGGTTCAAAGATATTGACAAAGTTGCCTAAAGTTCTTACAAATAATATATCCAGAATTTGAATTCAGACCCCACACCAAAGTCCATCCATTTAATCACTCTACTACATCATCAGATAAACTGTAACTAAAAAGACAAGAAAAGACAAGGCAAGAAAAGACAAAACAGGCAGACTAAATCTGACAGGGCTCTCCTGACCTTGGTATTAGCCTCTTTACATTCATAAACATCTGAAGCAATTGTTTATGCTTAGAGTCAAGAAAGCCTGCCCCTCTGGACCCACGTCTCCCAGTGAGGCCTTGGGTGCCCCAAGTGACACCCGTTGACATCTCTGAGGCATGCAGAGAGGGACAGCCCAGCCAGGAGCCTGGGCCCAGCACATAATAACCCAGCCACCAGTCTTTCGACTTCAAGCCTCCTCCTGACTAGAGATCCTCCCTGAGAGCTCTAGACCACACAGAGAGCAAAGCAAAGCTTTCATCACTCTCCACATTTCCTTGAACTCTTTCTCTGACTCGCCCAACAAGAGTTTCCCAGATTAAAGTCAAATTGAGTCAATCACAGTCAGCCTTTTTAGCTCAAGGTAGTAAAGATAAAGAGAGAGGACCTGCAGTGTGGGAAGTGGGGGTCATGTGACATTAGCCACTTCCTGACTCCAGGAACCTGGAAAAGTCCCCCTGCCACTTTGAAGCATAGTTTTCTTATTACAAAGACAGGGCTAACCGTTATCAGTGGACTGCTACAAAGAACAAAAGGGGTAAAAGCTGTGAAGAAACTGTAAATCCTGAAGTCATATAGTCAAATTAATTGCTATTATTAAAAGTTATCTTTATATAGGATTCATTTACAGACATTTGTATCTAAGGCTCCTCCTTTTTATGGACGCTTAGAAGGTGGCCTTGGCTTGAAAGCCCTTTCGATATAGTGGATCTTTCTTTAGAGAACAGGTAAAACTCCATGGTTTGATGGGTAGGCCATCAGATAGAATCCAAAATGTAGTAAATTAACTGGGTTCCCTCTGTGTAATGAGGTTGTCTTTGAGAGTCCTCATAAAATCTATAATAATTCTAGGGGAAAAGCCAATAGCAAACACATTTTGATGAATCACTCAAGGAAGAAAAGAGAAGAGAAAAAAGTAACCACTATTAACAAACTCCCCGAACCAAATCCACACTGTAGTATTCATGCATAAATATGCTCTCACCAAGAACAGAAGCAATGTGGTACTATACTAGTAAGGCCAGTACTTTTTCCTACATATAATTTTATGAACCAAAGCTTTAGTTTCTAAAGATCTTCCAAAATATTCCTACTGCTTCCTCAAATACAGAGACCATTTCATTTCCTGCGTCAATTGTATTTCTAATTCTGTTCAAGAATATCAACTTCATTAAAACTTTAAAGACTTAGTCTGAGTTATGGCTTGATGAAATCTCTGTGGGATTAAAGAAATCAAGAGATCACAGCACTTGCTATTTTAAAATGTTCTTACAATGGAAACTTAATTTGTTGATGAGAATGCATTGCTGTAGAGAAAATAGGATTCACACACACACACACACACACACACACACACACAGTATCAGTTTGTATCCTAGGGTGGGTTTCTGAAGAGACAAGCTTGTTTTGTTTTGTTTTAACAGATATAACAGATAGCCAAATATTTAACTAGGCCAATTTTATAGTTGAAACATGAGTCAGACTTTTAAAAAAGAAAATACAATAAAAGTACTTGCTATAAAGATAAAGTACCACCTGTCATATTGAAACTATTCTTGATCTATATATTGACCAGAAGTATTTCAATTTATAAAAATCTAATTTATGTTCCATAGATCCCATGATTAATCATTACTTCCCCTATTTTTTTTAAATATTTAGTTTATTTATTTGAGAGAGAGAGAGAGAGAGAGATTGAGAGAGCGCATGAGAGGAGAGAAGGTCAGAGAGAGAAGCAGACTCCCCAGGGAGCTGGGAGCCTGATGTGGTACTTGATCCTGGAACTCCGGGATCATGACCTGAGCCAAAGGCAGTCGCTTAGCGCCCACTTCCCCTATTTTTTTTAAGATTTTATTTATTTATTTGACAGAGAGAGAGATCACAAGTAGGCAGAGAGGCAGGCAGAGAGAGTGGGGGAAGCAGGCTCCCCACCGAGCAGAGAGCCTGATGTGGGGCTTGATCCCAGAACCCTGAGATCATGACCTGAGCCGAAGGCAGAGGCTTTAACCCACTGAACCACCCAAGCACCCCAACTTCCCCTTTTTCATCAATTTTCTCACTGAAGTTTCTATTTTCTGTAATGTTTTCTTCATCTACATAAAAGGATGTGTTTGACAGTGAAATGTTGAATGAGTGTGCTGGTAAATTCTATACATCTACGAAAACAAGTTGGAAGGATATTGAAATATTTTGAATGACCACAATTTTTATAACAGCAGAAATAAGGACTCAGAAAAATAAGACAAATGAAAAGCAAAATTTAGTAAAAGATATAATCACTTATTTGATTTATTTTACCCACTCAGTGTAAATAGACTACATCACTTTTAAAAGGAAGGGGCCTAGGAAATCAAATACTTAAGTCATAAAAAATATCTAATGTTTTTTAGGCTAGGAATTTTTCCTGATTGCTGATTTTTTTAAGGCTTTCATTTAAAGGGAGGAATTACATGATATAGAAAATTAATAAAAATTTTAAAATCACATAAAGTACATAGATTTAGGCTTATCTCATTACTCTGTGCCTTCCAGAGGGTTCTCATTTGAAAAATAAAAGAGTGATACTGGATGACCTCCAAGGTTCATGGCCTCTCCAACATTCTGAGAGAGTTGAAAGTAGAGTCTACACTTTTCCCTTTCTTAATTGTGAATGCTATGCCTTACCTGAGGTAACTTTTGAATCAAAACAGAAATGCTTTTGGAGTCAACCATTTGTACAAGTGTCTCTACTCAAAAGTAGAAACAATGTTGGAAATGAATGAGCTATGTAATTCACATAGCAGCCTAAAGGCAGCAAAAAAATGTGGTGTCAACATGTCAGCAAAATTTTTAGCAGGCCTGGCCCATACAGATATTCCGCACATAAAAAAAATGACTCAGATAATAACACAAGAATGCTCCCTTCTTTATCACAAGGTACACAAACAGAAATGTTCTAAAGGCTTTTTTATGGTTTGATGACTTCAGCCAACTTGCCAGTTTAAGGTCTGCAACATTTCATTTCCAAAGAGCTACATACAATCCATGCAGTGTCTATGGAACTATTCCTACACTGCCTGTATGTCTTCACTATTCAGTTTATTGCTATAATGCATGCTGGCTATAGGACAGTCATTTTAGAACACTGATTGCCTAACTTAGCCTATACCACCTATTACCGGTTACCTTCTGTACTCTGCACTACTCCTGTTCTAATTACAAAATAATAATAACAAGAGCAGCAGCAGCAGCAGCAGCAATCCCTAATGGTAAAAATAAATGCAAATCTACAAAATTACTTCCATCCTTTAATAGAGGGCACCCAATTTTCTTTTAATTTTTTTTTAATATTTTATTTATTTATTTGAGAGCAAGAATGAGAGAAAGTGAGCACGGGAGGGGGAAGGTCACAGGGAGAAGCAAACCCCCAGCCGAGCAGGGAGCCTGATTCGGGTCCTCCAGGATCATGACCCAAGCTGAAGGCAGTTGCTCAACCAACTGAGCCACCCAGGTACCCAATGGGCACCCAGTTTTTTTATATCACTTTTCTCAGTGTTGTATTGTGAAGACCACAGGCAAGATAAATCAACTGGATCTAGTTCTAGTTCCATTTTTACCCCAATCTAGCTACATAACCTTCTATAAACCACCAACCTGCCCTGATTCTAGGTTTTCTCATCTAAGTCAGGCATTTGCTGCACAATCCCAGGATAAGCCATCACTTTGTGCTCCGGGGATGGCATTATTAAAGCATCTGACGTGCATGCACCAAGACACTGGAAATGTGTGATGGGAGGTCCTGCACTATCACCTCTCATTTTTTAATTATGCAATATCAAGCATGATTTTAAAATCTGAAACCTTTACCATGTAATTGCCATACACCCACTGTATTTATAACGTTTCAACCTTATACATATCAGAACTTGCTGAACTAAGACAAGAAATTGAGAGACACTCAATATGTCAGCCATGAAATTAGAAAAACAACTGTGGCCTTTCCCATCCAGCATCTGATTTAGTTTCACTACCTCAGCTTCATTCCCTTAGAAAGTCTGGTCAATGGAATGTGTGTCTCAATGACAGAATTTCAGAGTGGAAATTTTTTTTTTTTTTTCCGGAATGGAAATTCTTTATCAAGACAAGTGATCTCATTTCACCACTTTCTTACCATTTGGGACTCAGTTTATAGTTCATTAGGGTATGACATAGAAGGGCAAGTGATTTCAAGAATAACTCAACTATTGAGTGAAGGTAACATCAAATGCTTATAAAACAGGTTCCCTCAAATAGCTTTTCTTTTTGGTGTTTAGCAACTTCCTCCCAATCCAGTTAAAGAATCCTCTCTGGAATTGAGATGTGGAAGGTGCTATCTCTCTATAAATAGGCTCATCCCATGCTATGTGAATCATGGTTGCTGACAGCAAATCAACAGACTAATTATTTGGCTTTGTTAGTAGTGATAATAGCACGTTAACATCTTTCCAAATCTTTTTCCACACCCCACACTCCAATTCTTCTAAGCTAAGCTTCAGACCAAACTGGAGTCCGTGGTGTACAGATGCATGGCGTGGGCCTTGCGCTGGGCATGTTTTAACGGGGCCTGTGATCTCTCAGCCAGATTATTGTGAGACTTTAGCTAAACAAAAGAAGTCACCAGCCGGGATTCTCTCTGCCAAGCTGTACATGAAGTAAATGAAAAAGAGGAGTGGATTAAATAAACACTGAAGAAAACAATAAACTCAGCAACTCCCTCAAATTCTATTTCCTAATGAGATGCTAAGCAAACGGCCACAGGAAGTAATTTCCCCCAAGTAAAATTAAGCCCTGCCAATTGTTCATCTCCAGAACAACGTCCACAAAGATCAGGTGAGTTCAGCTCATCCATTCACAAATATCACCCACCTATCATTTTTACTGCCTTATTTAGAATTGAGGAGGCTGAGTAGGATCTATTCACAAATATCACTTAATTATCCCAACTGGAGTACTTACTTCATGTTCTTCAAGAAATATAAGAGTTGGGGTCCCTGGGTGGCTCAGTGGGTTAAGCCTCTGCCTTCGGCTTGGGTCATGATCTCGGGGTCGTGGGATAGAGCACCACATCAGGCTCTCTGCTCGGCAGGGAGCCTGCTTCCCCCTCTCTCTGCCTGCCTCTCTGCCTACTTGTGATCTCTCTCTGTCAAATGGATAAATAAAATTTAAAAAAGAAAGAAAGAAAGAAAGAAATATAAGAATTACATTGAATTCAGAGCCTTGAAGTTCCTTGTAGACCACATAAGCCCTCAGAGAAGATGACCCCCAAATGATCCTTGCACAACAATACAAGGGATTTTATTTTCCCTTAATATGAATTATATACTCTATAAATATAGAACCCTAGTTTTCATAGAAAGCTTCACTTTATGAAATTAAGGCTTATATTAACTGTATGTAAACCAACAAAGATTTTAGTTGCTCTCGCCTTGGGATCACCACCTTTTTGTTTACTCCTGAAATTTACTATTTGATCAACATCACATAGAGAAGGAGTCCACTGTGAAGTGAATCAGATCATGAAAACCCATGGGAAAAAAGAAAATGAGATAGGAAAAATGAAAATGAGATGGTTTCTTCAAAAGACTTAATCCTAAATTTCTAAACTAATTCTGAGCTTCATGGATCCACACTTTCCAAATGTTTTCCTCACCCCAATGACCCTAGCCCATGTTTCATTTCCGGAACCCAGGAGAACATCACAGTCAGAATTGCAAAGATGCTAACCTAAACCAGTCAACTGACCACTGAGCAAGCTTTCTAGGCCAGATTTCCTTTCAGTTGACTGCACAAAGAGGAGAGTACCTCCAGACTGCAAATGACCCGGCAGACCACACCCTGAGGATCAAAAAAGTCTGGAGTAAGGGCAAATCTGGGCAATTTCGCTTTCATTCTCTCAAGCTGGCCTGGTTTGAGCTGGGAATAAGCACCCCGAAACTCAAGGTATCCACTCTCCCTTCGTAAATAAAGATCACTTCGAAGACCAACCATGTGAGTTTAGGGACAAAGAAGACAATCAACTTCAGAAAGGCCTGAGCAAGAAAATCTGATAAATCTAAAGTTTTGTGGTTTTTTTCCACACTCCCTTAGTCCAAATTGTAGATACTATGTTGTTTCCTTCATGTCCCAAAAGAAAGTGTGAGTGTGCAAAGTATGGAAGCAATAGGGCAGAAAAGTTAAGGAGCAGAACCCTGGGAAGCCAGGAGAGTACTGGAGGAAGAGAATAGGAAAAAGAGGTCTGTGTAAAAGGAAGCGAAGGGGCACGTAGGAAAGCAGAGAGGTGAGAACCCATCGGAATGTAACCCATCGGAACCCATCAGAAAGATGCAATATCATGTGTTCCTGCAGGAAGAGTTAGAAAAAAATTAAGTTCATCTGGTGTCTACTAAGCGTCTGCGTCCAGAACTATGCTAAATGTTATGGGAGCTACAGGGAAGGTTTATTTATATTAGGGTCCTCAGCAGGCAGTATAACCCCTGGACGGATGGACAGATGGATGGATGAGAGAGAGAGAGAGAGAGAGAGACTATGAATGAGATGGTCGCTGCCTCAAGGATTCTACAGGCTTTATGGGACAAGGAGCATCTATGCATGTAGCTCTCATCTTAGTCAAACCATGGTGTCATGGAGATGCAAAGTGTTTTCCTGAATATGGGACAAGAAGCTATTAACTGACAGAAGGTGACTGAAAGAGAGACATCTGGAAATTAGGGGCGAAGGGGGGCCAGAATGGCACCAGGGGGATCCTGGTTCCCTTCAGTGGGTGCCCCCAGGTGCTTCGCAAAAGGGGAGAGGGGTGTCAGCTCTGGGGAGCCCACCGCCTGGGCTTCTACTGACCTGGTCTCCGCCTCACTGGCCTCTTGCGGCCGCTGCAGAAGCGCACTTTGCTGAATACCCCGAGGACGTGCCTTTCGCACAGGGAGCGCCCGTCTTTGCTGGGGCTGGAGCGGCGCTTGGAGGCCGACACCCGGTCGCTGTTGGACTCCCTCGCCTGTCGTTTCTGCCGGATCAAGGAGCTGGCTATCGCCGCAGCCATAGCTGCTCAGCGCGGGCCCCAGGCCCCGGGCTCCACTGCGCCCTCGGGATCGCGCACCGGGCGAGGGCAGGACCTCGGCGGCCTGGAGGGACAGGGCAGGCGCGGGGAGGCAGTGCTAATATTTGAGGAGGCTGCAGTACCGAAAACCCGACGCCCACAAGGTTGGTCAGAGTCTGGGCAGTGGCGAAAAAAATGTGTGAAAATCCAGATGTAAACTTCCCCAACCGCTGGCAGCGGGGGCGGGGCGGTCCCAGGCCTTCCAGTTAACTAGACTCTTGCACCCCAAACTTGCACCCCGCGGCGATCCGCGTCCGAGGGGCAGTGGGGAGTTTGGTCACACTGCGTTCGGAGTACCAAGTGGAAGGGTAAGAAGGATGTCCAAAACAACAAGCCGTGCCCCCGTTGGAGAGGCGCAAGCGTTGTAAGGTGTCCAAAGTATATCTATACATACATACGTATAAAACCCGTTTAGAAAGCAGAGTCTGGACCGAGGCGGGTAGCGTGCCCCCGGTAGAAAATACTAAAAAGTGAATAAAACGTTCCTTTAGAAAACAAGCCACCAACCGCCAGAGAGAAGGAGAGGAAGGCAGCAATTTAACTCCCTGCGGCCCGCAGTTCTGGAGATTAGGAGGTCCGTCCCGGCTGGGTGAGGTCTACGGAATGCATCGCGCCGGCTGCGGTTCTCCAGGGGCCGGCCGCCGGAGTTCTGGAATTCCGAGAGGCGCGAAGTGGGAGCCGTGAGCCGGAGTCGGGGTAGGGGCGCGGGGCGGGGGCAGCTGTTTCCAGCTGCGGTGCGCGCTACTCCCCGCCAGCAGCGCCGCGTTGAGAGCGGGAGGAGAGGGAGGAGGAGGGAAGGAGGGACGGGGAGGGAGGGAGGGAGGGAGATCCTCGAGGGCCAAGCACCCCTCGGGGAGAAACCCGCGAGAGGCGAGCGCCGGGGATGCGCGGGGTCCCAAGAGCGGGCGCTCTTGCTCTTTCTGCTCGCTTTCTGGCACAAGACGGGCACAGTTGGTGATTATTTAGGGAATCCTAAATCTGGAATGACTCAGTAGTTTAAATAAGCCCCCTCAAAAGGCAGCTATGCCGAAGGTGTCCTCTCCAGCTCGGCGCCCACACGCCTTAACTGGAGCTCCCCGCCATGGTCCGCCCAGGGCCGCCGCACCGAGCCGGTCTCCGCACAGGCTCAGAGGGAGCGAGGGAAGAGGGAAGGAGGGGACGCTCTGGCGGGCTCGGGATCAGGTCATCGCCGCGGTGCCCGGGCCCCCCAGGCTCGCGCGGCCCGGCAGTCCGCAGCTCGCAGGCAGCAGATCAGATGGGGATTACCCGCCGGACGCGAGGCCGATCACTCGCTCCCGCGCAGCCCATCCCGGCCGAAGAAGGAAGTGACCGGCGCGCTGCGAACCCCCGCGCGTCTGCTCGGGCGGGGCGAGGGCTGGCTGCGGGCGACGTCGGCTCGAGGCGGCTGCGGCTCCCGGCCGGAGCTGCCCACCATGGTCTGGCGCCGGGAGCGCAGGCGGGGCCCCTAGGCCGTCCGGGGCGACGGTAGGAGGCTGTCGAGCGCGCCCCCGGAGCGGGACGCAGACTCTGGGGTCAGGGCCAAGGAGCAGGTGCGGGCTGCCGCCAACTCGCCCAACTTGCTGCGCGGGTGGCCGCTCGAAGCTGCGGGGTAGCGGGGCGCCCCCAGCCGCCGCGCCGCCGCCTCCCCAGGCCCCGGAAGGGGCGCTCAGGGCGGAGTCCCATTCATGGGCAGAGGCTCCGGGCGCGCCGAGCCTCACAGGCTCCCGGGCGCCGCCGCCGCCGCCACCGCCGCCGCCGCCGCCGCCCAGCAGGCTCGCTCAGCTGGAGCGCTAGCTCCGCAGGAAACTCTAGGCGGGGACGACAGTCTCGGAGACAGAGGGTGGAACGAATAGCCGGCGGCTGCCAGAGTACCTCTGGCACTGCTCGCCCACCCGTCCAAGGGCTTGAGAGCGCCCTGGTGGGGCCGGGCAGAGGGTCGCGCTCCCGGAGCGCAGGGAAGCTCTGCGCGCCGGGTCCTCCTCCCCTCCCGGGCGCCCTCTGCTCCCAGACTCTTCTCCCTCCCTCCCGTCACCCCTCTCCCCCTTCTGTCTTCCGTCTCTCCCCTTTTCTCCTCTCTACGCAATCCTACGTGATTGAGGTTTGGATGAGAAATTCTCAGAGGCAGAGTGAAGGAACTGCAGCTCGGGTCTGTTCTGTCCCATCCCTCCCCCAAGAGAAAACACAACCACCGGTCGGTTAAAGGACCCTGAGTGCGCAAAGAAGGGGTTAGGAGAGGAGGAGCTGAGGGAAAGCAGTCCACCCTCTCTACCACAAGCTGGAGCACACAGAATTCTCTGTTTAGGAAGGCAGGCAGTGGACACTAGAGAAAGTAACAATGACCTTTTGGGCCCTCATGATGAGCCCCACCTTCAGCTCATTTTGTAACAGGATGAAGTGGTTCTGCATCCTTGAAACCCAGTTTTCTTGGTTCTATCCAGAAAGCCGCAAAGCAGGTTCTACCCTTAAAATGAGGGATCAAGTGAGCACCCTGCACAGAGAGGAGAATGCAGGAGGGGTGAGAGGGTGACTGTGGGCAAGGGCAGTCAACAACCAAGCTCTGAGTGCTATCAGGTTTCCAGGATGCTTGTGATGACAGATAGATGTTACAGAAAACTAAGCTGAGAAGATATTGTCACCCAAATTGAAATGCAGCATGAAAGATTTTGGAAACCGGAAGGAGTAATCACTTTCCATTTGTGCTAAGGTCTGGATGTGATTATTAGTTATAAGCTCTCTTCAACTTGTCTTCAGATAATCCTGCCCCTTCAGTCTCTCCACTAAGCATCAAGGGTAGTGCCAGAAGATTAAATGGATGATTTCCAACAGAAACACATACACGTTCAAAACATCCTAATAGAGGGCAAGGAACCCGCAGGCCTGGAAGCTACTGAAAATGGATAGGGGACCCAGAGAAGTGTTGGCAGGAACTCTCTAGATGTAGGCACAGACCTAGCAGAAATTCACTTAGGCAATGAGAAGGATTGATGTCAAACAATCCTGCGGTGTTCGGGGGCCTGGATATTTCATGGTGCTGGGGGACATAACCCAGGCAGATGGGTGTTTACGAGG
This sequence comes from Nasua narica, assembly GCA_028533885.1. Classification (NCBI taxonomy): domain Eukaryota; kingdom Metazoa; phylum Chordata; class Mammalia; order Carnivora; family Procyonidae; genus Nasua; species Nasua narica. The sequence continues at coordinate 128,653,883 of CM052799.1, forward strand.
CCAACAGCTAGGAGGAGGATCCAATAAGCAAGTCACCCGCCGAGGGGGGAATCCCAACTGTCCACACTGAACACGATCCCCTGCAGCAGTTCAATGTGACTGAATAAGGACAGTGAACTTGGGATTCTAACCATGCAGAACAAGAGAGGTGAAAAAGACACACACAAACACTTCTCCAAAAGTGAAACTGAATACATTTTTGAAAATGCATCCCAATAAGGCAAGAGGAATTACTTAAAATCAGTTGGTAACACTGTCAATTAGGGAAATGTTCACATTTCACCAATAAAATCATTTTCCTCCCTTGGCTACCAGAAGACTTGTCTCATTCTTGAGGTAGGCAGACACAGATAGTACTGGCTGGCTTTGGGGGTTCCTGGCCTCCTATAGTTCAATACCCAAAAGGAAAAAGGTCAGCTAAGGTGAGCCATACAGGGAGCGAAGGGTGTGTGGTGAGGCCCCTGAGGAAATCATTGCTAAACTTGGAGTTTCTGATCCTCAAAATGGGCATAATCAGTCCCATCTACCTCACAGAACTGAATATGTATGTGCAAGCATTTTGAAAACTGGAAAATGCCAACTGAGTGAAAGAGATGATGACTGTTTATTTTTTTTTAAAGAAAATGCATGATACTCTTCTGAGATGCTTTTTATAAATGCAGATTCCTGATGGTTTCTCAGAACGTGAAGCACAAGTCTCTGAGAAGAGGTCAGGAATTTGAGTTTTTAACAAGTTTTTCACGTGACAAAGCTTGAGTTTAACACACACACACACACACAATGTAGATAATACTGAAAGGAAGAAATCAACTCAGACTCTCCAAATCTAGCCCTTCTATAGAATTGTCGTCCTGGTGTTCCCGCAGCCCACCTATCCCTCAACAGAAAAGCCTGGGAAGAGGATGTGTGTTCTCTAATCTTTGAATGTGTTTTTTCTGTAGGTTTATGGGAAATGAAGATGTTTCGAAGCAGGAGTGTAGTGGCACAGGATAGAGGAGGGCGGATGGGGCAGGACATGAAAATGCAGACACTTGTTTGAAGTCCTCCTCTCTGTCTTGACATGCCAGCACCAAGTCAGACATTTAAGGAACAAAATCAAAACAACAAATGGGAGCTTTCTGAGAGCGACACTATTCCTGTCTTTAGATCTCTATTAAAGGAAAGTGGTGTTTCCGATTCCATTAAACAACAAAGACTACTCTCCTCTACTCGCACTCCCGCAGCTGTTGTCAGAGTGCTTGTTTAGTTGCTTGGCCCTGTAAATCATCCTCTGCTTCCTTTACTTTATCGACTCCATTTCCCCAATGAGAGGAAGAGGTAAGTCTCAGGACCTGTGAGAAGTTCTCTAGGATCCAGGCACATGGCTGTTTAGCTCAGAAGCAATGCTTAAGTTAGTTTTTTGACACCCAGAAATTCATCTTTCCTATCACGCCACTAAATGTCAGAAATCTTCTCCACAGTTATGAGGGCATTTCAGTATCCTTGCATTTGGGTGTCAGGAATGAGATTAAATCAGCCTACTGGTGATTTAGGTAAAACAATCCAGTTTTTAAAGGGCAATATCTCAGAGATAACAATACCTTGATTTTTATGCCATCTCCCTTTGAACAACTTGCAGATTTACCTTTACAGTTCTGAAGACATCAGGGGTGGGAGCAGTTTTAACTACTCTGGAGGAAGTTGCCAGATACACATTGAAAGGATAATTATGGAGTTGTATTTTATATTTCTGACCTCCACTCAAGCAAATAAAATATGAACAGTCTTCATCATGTCCATATTTTGAAAGGCAAAAACACAGAACGTTAAATAGTCCTTCTCTTGTTCACATACCAAGCCTTCTAACTCCCACATCAAACTCTCAGGACCACCTTAGTCATTCACTCGAAACCTTAAATTGAGCACAGAGTACATCCCAGGCTCTGCTTCGGTTACCAAGGGGACCTCGATACACCCTCTACATTCTTCCTGCCCTCAACGAACTTACAGGACTTGCCATCATGATCTTATTGGGCTTTTAATCACCCACTAGCTGCATGCTACTGGACAAGTTATTTAATCTGTTTAAACCACATTTTCAAGACAGGTCAGTGATCATGACACTGGCAGTACCTACCACACTGAGCTGCTGCAAGGCTCAAAGAAGATGTGATAATAATGTAAAGTATTAGAATGAGCATGCTGTTATTAAAATATCCATTTAAATCAAGTCCCTGCTATAAAATCCAGACATCCCAAAACAAGAAAACTTACCTTGTGATTCATACGCATCATCATTCATTCCTGGACCTCATGTATTTAATGAAGGCTGGATCTACTTGGAATGAATGATTAACCTTGACATTGTAATGGCAAACAAAATTTTCATTAGTGGAATATTGTCAGTGTCCTTCCCTGTTAGGAACACAAAGGAGCGTAGCTCTGCTCATGTACCATTCTGCTCTGAGATCAGGCCCCTGACTCAAAGCTCGGTGACTATGAGCTCACTGGACTCTGACACAGCAAGCTTGGCAGACACAAGACCTTTTCTCCATGAATTTTATCCCATGCGGGAGCAGTATTTCCATTTGCTTCTGCTTTTCTCTCCCACATTATTGGTGAAAATAGGTTGGCAAAAGCAATATAAACAATTACTTTCTAATAATCTGTGGATTCCTTTATACAACAGATTTATTTGTGGTTCTTTATCCAATAGTTCAACAACTGAGTTGTTGCCCGTTATATGTTTGTCTGGTTTTAGTCATTTCTCAAAACAGGAAAGACAATAGATTTAATTCTTCTTTGTGACACAGATCAGGGGTGGTATCCTTCTTGCTTGGCCAAGTAGAGAAATTATCAGTGTTTTGAAGAATGTCTGTTTTGATGAGAAATATAGGATACAACAAATGTGAGCCAATGCTAAGCACCCTGCAGTTCTAAGTGCACTGCAATTATGGATACATTGAATCCTTCTAACAACCCTAAGAGGTAGGTTCTGTCATTATCCTCATTTTATAAATGAAGAAACTGGGGCACAAAGAGGTTCAGTTGCTTAATCAAGGTCACCCAATTAAGAATTGGTAGAGTTCAAACGTAACCCATGGAACTTCTTTCCAGAGCTTCCCATGAATCCTCTGTGTTACACTGTATGTCAATAAAAACATGATACCATGCACAATTATAATCATGTAATAAAACCGATAAAATAAGAAAGCAAATGTCACTTGCATTTACATAGTCTTTTACTGCTTGGAAATCATCTTCCCATGTATTAGCTTAATGAGACTCCCAACAACCTTGAGAGGAAAGTTAAGGGAACAATGATAACCCAGTTTTACAGACAAACTAAGACTCCAATAAGTGATGACATCCCCCAAGGTCACACAACAGATGAGTGAAGATCTAGGAGTTTAATCCCAGCCTTCTGATCTCAATGTCTCTCACATCCTAACTAAGATCACAGAGAAAAAATGGGAATGTTAAATTGCCTTTCATCCACTAACCTCTAGTACTTGCTAGCAGAGCTTCACATCTGGTAAATGACCTTGAAGAGATCACTTGATATTGGAAGGGAAAGAACCCAAGTGTCCCAAGTCTTCTCCTTCTGCAGCTTGTACTTCTCTCTAGGCCCCAAAGCTAAGGGGGTGACATTCCCACCCTCGGCCTAAGAGAATACCCTTTGGTTCTGAGAGTACGGCCTCCTCTTTTGTTCAGTAATTCAAGTTGAGCTTCATAAGAAAATTATACGGAAACTAAATCAAAATAGGAACTAGAAAAATTTATAAGACGATAAATTTACATTTCTTCCATTCCTGTTCCTAAAAAATAGACATTAGTTTGGCTTGAACCTCATAGTTGACACTTGGTTATTTTCCTTCTCAGCTGGACTGGGGATATTAGAAAGCCTGTCTCCACCTATTCACCATCATTTTAGCCCCTTCCTAATTTCTACTGTCAGTGACCCAGTGATACCTCTTCCTTGTAGAAGGGAAATGTAGCTGGAAGACCCCCATGAGAATATAAAACCCATAAGGACAGGGAGATTGTCTACTTTGTTTATTTTCCTATCTCCAGTCCCTAAAATAGCATTTAGTATACAGCAGGTGCCATAAATTATTGAATAAGTTTATCAGTGAAATAGTAAATCTACCCATCTATCCATCTTAAGTTAAAAAATGAAACATTTATTCTTATATCAAAAAACAAACTCAGCTAACTCAGGGGTAATCTCCATATCTCCCAGTTGATAATTTAGCTTCATCACAACCCTTTAAACTTATCTGCCTAAATTCAATCCACCTGTTAAAATCTGATAGCCTGAGAGGGAATGCAGTATCTAGATTTCTGTTCCTGAGCAACCCCCATTTCCCATACTTAGGTATATAGTCTTAGTTGTGATCTCTTTCAATCCCTCTCTTTTTCACTCTCTCTGTGTCTATGTGTGTGTGTGTGTCTCACACACATTCATACACACATACACTCATTCTCACAGAAGAGAAGGAATATAACAATAAAGAAAAGACAGACCAAAGACATCAGATAAAAGTAGTCAATTTTTAAACTCTCCGAATATGATCAAACATATGATCAACATGATCTTAAAATGGCTTGACAATCCTAACATTCATGCTGTCAGCCATCTTTACTGAGCTGCTCTCTCCATGGACCATTCCTAGTTGCTCTCATTTCTAATTTTAAATCCGATCCCAAATTTTCAGGGACTGAATCTTGTTGAAATAGCAGTCTCTTACAGCACCCAGTACATGACTGACACTCAAACTGTACTATTAAAATTACAACAAATTCCTAGTTTTGTCCACTGTGTGCACTAAGCACTGGGTGCTATGAAAATAACAATTAGTGAATGATCCCACTGGTCCTGTACTCACAGGTATTTGACATGGAGTATGGTTCTGTTGGAAATAACTGAAATATACAAACTGGTTGGGGAAAACTATCAGGGGATCAAATGGGAGTTTGGACAAGGTGACCAGTAAGGTCATTTTTAGTCCTAAATTTTGAGAATTCTCTGAAAATAAAATGTAAAGCAGAAAGGGTATGTAATTTAGAGCAAATAATTTGTACTTGCACAAAGAATAAATAATTTTTACTGAGCCTAAGTTCATTTACCTATGAAATAACTACTATATAAGACCTAGATTGAGTTAAATAATATATTGGGGAAAAAACACCAATTTTAAAACAAAGAAAAGTATGCATGGGTGAATAAATAAATGAGTGAGTAAATGATGAGTTAATGAGTAGACGGCTGGCTGGTTGGCTGGCTGGATGAAATACAGCACCTTTCTTTTTTTTTTAGATTTTATTTATTTATTTATTTGAGAGAGAGCCCTCCTGTGCTTGCCAGAGAGCACGACCTGGGGGAGGAGCAAAGAGAGAGGAAGAAGCAGGCTCCCCACTGAGCAGGGAGCCTTATGGGAGGGAGGGGAGCTCAATCCCAGGACCCTGGAATCATGACCTGAGCCAAAGGCAGATGCTTAACCTACTGAGCCACCCAGGAACCCTGAAATACAGCACCTTTCATCTAAAAATTTAAATTCACAGGCGCCTGGGTGGCTCAGTTGGTTGAGCAACTGCCTTCGCTCAGGTCATGATCCTTGAGTTCAGGGATCCAGTCCCACATAGGGCTCCCAGCTCCGCGGGGAGTCTGCTTCTTCCTCTAACCTTCTCTCCTCTCATGCTCTCTCTCGCTTTCTCTGTCTCTCAAATAAATAAATAAAATCTTTTTAAAAATTTAAATTTACATTTTAAAATAAGCAAAATTGCTCAAAACAAAAGTAAAAAATATTTAGCAAGCTTCCTTTCAGAATACTGGGGAGGCAAACAGAAAATGTTCAAGAATTTCGGAGTAGTTAATGAAAACGTTTAGTAAAATTCTCATTCACTGAAAAATATTTTTCACATGAAACTATATTCACCTGTGCTTAATTTTGCCCACTAATCCAGCATATGCAAGATGAAATCAAGGAGACATTGGTGCAGATGACTGTGTGTTTATGAAATATAAGCCAGAATAGATGATAGATGATAGATAGATAGATAGATAGATAGATAGATAGATAGACATTTCAGTGTTCAGCTACCTAGAAAGGGATAAGATTATTGTATAAAGATGATTTTTTTAAAAGATTTTATTTATTTATTTGACCTAGAGAGAGAGAGAGATCACAAGTAGGCAGAGAGGCAGGCAAAGAGAGAGGGGGAAGCAGGTTCCCTGCTGAGCAGAGAGCCTGATGTGGGGCTTGATCCCAGGACCCTAAGATCATGACCTCAGCCAAAGGCAGAGGCTTTAACCCACTGAGCCACCCAGGCGCCCCACAAGGGGTGTCTGGGTGGTTCAGTTGGTTAAGCATCAGATTCTCAATGTAGGCTGAGGTCATGATCTCAGGGTCATGAGATTAAGCCCTGCGTCAGGCTCTGCACTTGGTATGGAGCCTGCTTAAGATTCTCTCTCCCTCTCCCTCTCAAAAAACAAACAAACAAACAAAAACAGCGTTTAAAACAAGTAATAATATTTTTGTAGTGTTTTGGATAGGATACTAGTGTTGAAACTTACAGTGTTAGCTAGAAGAGAGCTCATAAAGTCATCAGCCCGTTCTAGATAATGTATAAATATGGTAATCGGCTAGAAACAATAAGCAAAGCGACTTCTTTCAAAGGAAGCTAGGAAATTGTCTCTGGCTGGTTGAATATGCTAAGAACACAGCAAGGGAGAAGAGATTCCATTCCTTCCTCCTCATTTTGACAGTTCTTCCTCTCATCTCTAAAAGTGAACAAGACAAGGAAATAGCCATAGCTGGCCTTTAAAAGATAAGTAACCAGAAGCATTTATGATTTGCTGAGGACAAAAGGCAGGGAAAGAGCGTTGACTTCATGCTAAAATAACTGGACTTCATTATTAAAAAGTATTCTAAGTATGATAGATTTATAAAACTAGAAATAGAATTTGGGAGAGAGAATCATGACTTACGTTTTCCGTTCTTGTAAGGATCCAGTCCTCTGACCAGAGCAAATACTCTGTAAATGTGTACTGATTTTAACTTGAAAGTAATAAATGTTCAGGATGAATAAAAATAGTCTCAAATTTTACCTTAAAGAAAACGTTAGGCATACTTTTATTAATAGTGGTATCACCTTGAGTCCCTGATAGCATCATTTAAGTAGTAGCTATGATAAAAAAAAAAGAAAAAAAAAGAAAAGAAACAGATGTCTGATAACTATAGTAAAAAATACCCAGTCTTAATCTGGGAATGTGTTTCCCTTATCCCCTTTGTACATCAAGCACAGACACTGACCTACTATTTCCTGATAATGCTACCTTGATAAAATCCTAGGGTTAACCCACACCACTCTCCTGAGGGGAAGGGTTATTCTCTAAAGCGAGTAGAAAGTCATGGTTTCAGATATCAGATAAAAGAGACTTGGGCATGAGAAGTTACATTTAGAGCTCCAAGAAGAAGGTATGCCTTTCTTTATTGTCCCTGGATTTTGAGCAATCCATCCAGGCCTATGGCTATTCTAACTATCAAGGGAAGAGATGCTCTGTCTAAGAGAATCAGGCCAGAAACTATACAGGAAAATAATCTCCTGGGTGCGGCTAAGACACTGGTCTGGAGCTGTGGACTCTGGAAAGTTAATCATATCATGTTATCTAGAGGTTAGTTGCAAATTACTCTCCATGTTGTGATTTCCTCTGTCACACACTGTCCTTCAATATAGTCTATGTTAACCCCTGTTTTCATTTCAAACAATCACTGGGTGTTCCATATAGAGTCCTTATTAATTTTAGACAAGTCTTATGCCTTTTAGTTTGAACCATGCAAATGTCAATTGAAAACCACGTTCAAAGTATAGGTTTAAAGTATTTGAAGGAAAGGAAGAACAGGGTAGGAAAGAGAAGGGAAACTAAAATTTATCAGGCACCTGCAATGTACCCAGCACAGTGCTGGGCCCTCTACTGGTTACATTACTTAATCCCAAAATAATCCTGTAAGGCCACCATTGTTAACCACATGTACAATGAGAAAACTGAAGCTCAGAAAATGAAGCATGGGTCCAGTCAAGAATTCAAACCTAGTTTATCAGACTCCAAACACAAGGCTCTCTTCATGACTGTCTTTAGGTAATGAATCCACAATCTCACTTAATAAGAGGACCATTTATATTCTTGAAGTGTCAAAAAAAAGATAACTATTAAATAAGACCACGCAGAATCTAAGTCAGAGGCATCCACACTATTTGTTTCCTGATGCTCATGGCCTCATTTGAAGCACTCATTAAATAAATACAGCCAAGAAAGAAAAATTGGACAAAGTGATGTCTATCCTCAAGTGTCTAAAAAAGTTCTTCTTGGAAAAAAAGAAAGAGATAACCTGTGCATTGAGAGGCAAATTTGGATTCAGTGAAGCAGTTGTATATAAGAAAATGTAGACCAACAATGAAATAGATGGCTTCACAAAATGGGGAAGTGAGCTTCCCATCGTCAGAGACATTCAAGTAAGAGCAATACCACAAGAGGATGGTTCCAAGAGCTGATATGCATATTTCATAAAATGGTTACAGTCAACATTGCTGGGGTGGAGAATGAATCAGAAGGACTACAGGCTGCATCTAAGGCAATATTTGGCAAACCTTTCTTTTAAGAACGTAAAAAGATAAGGATGAAGCTGATTGCTAGTGAAAAAATAACAGTAGAATGGAGCAAGATGCAAGACTGAAAGAGATAATCAGGGAAAGCATATCAAGATAACCCTGTGAAAGAAGCATGAGGCTAACAATTATTTTATATGGTATATTAATATGGCATAGGTGAATGAGGGGTTGCCTCTTAACAGTTGAGTGGTTAAATGATCATGTTCCTATGAGGTATAGTGTTCTAGAGTAAGGAAAAGAAAACATGAACCTATAAAAATGTAAGTGAGGAAAGTTCCCCAGGAAAGGCCAGTGTCAAAAGCCCCTAAGATGTTAGTCAAAACTATAGTGGATTCTGTGAAGGATAGTCACTGGCCCTTCTTAATTCCTGTGTAGGAAAGATCCCATTTGAAGTAAGAGACTTTAACCAAAAGCCAACAGAGAACCAAAGGGAAATGATTAGGAGAGCAAAGGAGAGTATTAGGAGCCCAATGAAGGTTCCCTGCACAGAAGGTCTTTTCTAACAAACTGTTAGGGTCATAACGGAGAATTTGAAAACCAAATAGTTCTTGGCCCCTAGTTGCAACTGTCTGCTACAAGAGCTACCATTTTTACTATCAGTAATCATAGAGAAATCTGGAGATTCAATTTATGGTAGAAAGAAGGACATATTTAAATCTATGTACACATTCACAGCTTTTAATATAGTATCTTTGATTTCATTTTTTTTTAGAAAGAAAAAGGAGAATCACAACTCCGGAAAACTCAAAACCAATTTGAGAAAACTTAGTATAAACTGAGAAAAATACTTACAAAATGATTTCTCAAGTCAGTATTCCAAAACACAAGACTGAAGATGGATAGATAGTAGATGGTGGATGGACAGTTGTCATATTTTTGAAGTCAGGGATTTGGAAAGGCCACCATCTTGTTAACTGATTGGCAATGTTTAACTTACTGTACACACAGTATTATCTTCAAAATGGAGAGTAAGTACGTGTCCCACTGGGTGATATTTTTGAGAAGAAGATTGCATGACCATAGAAAGGTCATTTAACCTCTATATATCAGTTTACTGCTCTACAAAATGAGAAATTCTAAAAAGAATAACAGATGATCTTTACATTTTTGAGCCGCCCAATGGAAGGTTACTTTTGGAAGGGTCCTAGAACCAGAAGTGACATTCAATTTTAGGGATTCTAAACCAGAAAAGTAGCACATAATCAAAAGTGCCCAGATATTTTCAATGTGGCCACTTACTTGAAAAAGAAAGGACACTAGTAACAGTAGCGAAAGCTCTCATGAGGATAAATGACCCCAATCCCAATGACACTCTCTGAAGCAGCTAGAGTCTCCCAATTTTGGTTCAGACTTGGTCCTTCTATCTCTGAGTGGGTGGAGGTGGAGGAGGAATGAGAAATAATGAAGTGCTCTGTTACTTGTGAGGATGGCACAAAACAAAATAAAGCTATTAGCATCATAGTTGGACTTTGGAGGTTTTTTTTTCCCCCTTCCTGTTTGTTGTATCTATATAGATCAGGAAATTTTAGATGACTCTTAATAAGCAGTTTGTAATAATTCAGATCAAAGAAAGAGATAATTCTACAGTGAGGAGAATCAACAGAAGCAATATGTTCTAATCGGCTTATACTTAGCCTGACTTGAAATCTCATTCTCATGCTATTTACTCAATATGGAACCTTGGACAAATCGTTCCTCTTCTCTATGTAGCTATAGTCCCATTCTTAGAATGAGATTAATCAGATGATTACTAAGGTCCCTTCTCTCTCTAAAATTCTATGGCTCTAATTATAATGCTCACTACATCATAGTACTCACAAAGAGCAAACTAGGATACTCTCTTTTATCTTGCAAAGTAATTTCAGGGTGGTTAACTAAAATAAAAAGAGGAATTGGATCCCTTAGACCCATGACTAGATGTCCTCAGTCCCCAGAAAAACTAAACCTGACTGGTTATCTTTTACCACAAAGCACTTCTCCATAACCCTGGACAAAAGCAATGATAATTAAAGTAAATACTACTTGAGAGTTAATTATTTACTAGGAACTGGTCTAAGGACTTTATAGGCATCAATTATTTAATTTTCATAATGACCCTATGAAGTAGGTATTACTGTTTTCAACAAGGAAACAGAGGAACACAAAAGTTAAGCAAGGTAGCTAAGGGTGTACCTCTAGTAATGGGAATGGCCAGGATTTGAATACAGAAATTCAGGATCCAGCCTCTGACTAATAGACCAGTCACCTCCCAGTTATGGGGTGCCCGTGGTTCAAGGAAGAAGGAAGAGGTAGTGTGCTGGCAATGGCGCTGATCGGTGCAGCTCTTCTTTATTGTCCCATATGAAAAGGAAAAAGGACCTTGGCACGGTGGGAAAGCCGGATAGGAAAAATACTCTCAACTAGGAAAGATTGGAAGCAGGCCCATGCTTTCTCCTTCTAAATAGCTAAAGATATGTATGAACTGAGAGATTAGATTGAGAGAAAGTCACAACACATCTTAGGATTTAAGTGTTGTTCAAGCATTTAATCCTCACAATTATCCTGTGGGATAAGCATTATAGGTATTATTATTTATTATTATTATTATTATTATTATTATTCTAGTATTCCAGAACAAAACGTGGAGAGAGGAATAAATTCAGTGAGTCAAGTTGATAGCTAATTAGTGAAGAAAGCAGGTCTAAAATCTGTGGTTTTCCAAAGGGATGTCCTCACCATTCTACCACAGTGGTTCTATTAACCCTTTCCAGCTCTCACACGGAGCTCTGATCCATGAAGCAAATCTTCCTCTCTCTATCCTTCCTTTATTGCTCAATCCAGAAATTCACCAGAGAGGACGCTGGCGGGTCTGAGCTTGCTCAGAATGCCTTATCATGATCTGTCAGAGGGCTGCCTTTGTGGGCAGAACACTATCCAATATCACATTGCTGTCCTGCAATCAGAAAATAATCCTCAGTACTGACATCTCCCTCAGTTTAGAATTCTAACTGAGCGCTGTCATAACACAGCCTCTCACTTCTACTTCCTTAAAAATTGTGAGTGAGACTTACTCTGCTTTTGAAGCAGAATCAGGCCTAAATGTGTGTCTCACTCATTTTCCTCTTTGTTAGAGAGCCCCCTGTTGCATAATCTGCATAATTAAAGTGTGTATGGCTTTGCTAACCGCTTCTCCTAGAGCCAGTCAAATTGGTTAAGACTTAAAGAGCGTTATACGGGCAGTATCCACAAAATGCCGGCCTCGGATTTTTCTTTTCAGAGGATTCGGTCTTAGGGAGCCACTGCGTAAGTGTGTATCTAAAAGAGCAACTTAACACAGCATTGTCACTAAATTTTGGGACTTTGCATTTTAATGCATAACTGCTGTGAGCTTATTGAGAGAGCCTGGGAGAACAGCTGAATCTTTTTGTTCCTTAGGACCATTTGGAAAATGACAATAGTAGACTTTCATTACAAAGATTTATATAGAATCACTGAACAGAAGAACTCGAATGGAAGGAACCCTGAGAATCATCCAGGCCAATGCCCTCGTTTGAAAGATTATGACATTGAAGACTGGTCACACAGCTACTGGTGGCTTAAACCGAAATGCCGTCAGGCTTCCTGATTCTAAAATCAGTGGTCTCCCTGGCATCGGATTTAATTTTTCCCCTACAATTTCCTATTTGGGGCTTTCTTTTAAAAGAAGACAAACAGGGGCACCTGGGTGGCTCAGTCAGTTGGGTATCTGACTCCAGGTTTCAGCTCAGGTGGTGGTCGGGGGAGGGGCGGTGTCCTAAGATTGAGCCCCACACTGGGCTCCACGTTCAGCAAGGAGTCTACTTGAGATTTTTTTCCTCTTCCTTCCCCTCCCTCCCCCTGGTGCCCAACGCCCCCCTGCTCACGCACTCTCTCTTCTCTCTCTCAAATAAATAAAATCTTAAAAAAATAAACAAATAAAAAGGGAAACATATAGCATGCTTACCACTCAATTCTCACAACCACTCAGTAAGTTATGTATTATTAATATTATCATATGCCTGATTTATATAGGCATAAACAAACTCAGGCTGCTAAGGTGTGGGCCAAGGTTAAACTCATGATTAATGATGGCATTAGCATGCCACCTCTGATTTTAATTTGAAATTCTTTATTTCCTTCTTTGGCCCTTTCCTCAGCTTCCCCCATTTAAACTTACTTGTTAGGCAAGATCAAATGATTCCTAAAATCTTCATTACAGAATGCTGATGGTTTCCCCAGATGCCCCAACTAGCATATAAGGTAGACGTTTTTTTCCCTCTCACCTCACCGCCCATGAGGTGGTGGTTCTCTTCATCCAACATCTATTTTCCAACAAAACAGAAATCCTTAGTACCATGGGAATTTCTCTTACTGGTTTATTGCATAGGATAAAAGACTCATAATTCTCTTTGTAACGGTACAAGTATCATCAAAATACAGAATTTTTTGTGATGCTAATGATAATTTTCCTCACCAGGTAGTACTGCTTGCAAAACATCTGGTGCAACATGCCAAGAATACAGGTGAGATGAAAGGTGGGACACTAACCTTGCCTCAGGATCTCCTCTGCCAGGAAATTTCCCGGCAGGCGCGGCCTTCAATACATGGGCTGCATGCCGTAGCATCTGATAGCCACATGAATAACTTCCTTAATTAGTTTACCCCTTGTGTTCTCTGGATTCAAAGATTAAATTAAATGCAAAATTTGCAAATCATTGTTGGAGTATTCATTAGCCTGCAAGTCATCTTCGAAAACAACTATAGCTTCAGGAAAATTTGGTGAAGACATGAGTTTGCCTACATCTTACACATATGTAATTCCACACACATGTCAGGAGAGTCTGTAAATGGACATGTTTGTTCTCTGTAACAAGTCACCTCCAGTGTATTTGTGTGTGTGTGTGTGTGTGTGTGTGTGTGTGTGTGTATACACATATATATAATGTTGTATATATATTAGATATGTATGTATGTATACGTAACTTTTAAAGCTAAGGTAAGAAGTCTGGTGAAGGAATGAAATGTGATTTGTTGCTAAGTCTCCTACCAAAGTATTTATTTTCCTTTCTTTCTACATCTATCTGTATCTCTATTTTTAACTAGCCACACATTTTATCCATTCCTCCATCCCTCGGTCACGGGGCACTTACTAAAAGCCAAACTGCTTAGCACATGGGGGACACAGAGAAAAATCAAACATTGTTTATGCTCTCAGAGAACTTTGTCTAGTGGATAAACCTGACGTTTTAGATGATGACAGAACGACACACATGCCCCTGAGAAGTGCTCTGTGCTGAGATGAACCCCACTCCCAACTGGAAGAGACACTGCAAGGTTCCATCAGAGAGAGTAACAAGAGAATTTCCCACCCACAGATAAGTGGGATGGCCTTCCCGGGAAAGGGGCTAAGGAAAGGCCTTCCAAACAGAAAAAAAAAGAAAAGCACAGAGGAGTCCCACGTCGCGGTGATATCAACCTGGGAAGTCCTCTAGCACAGGGACCTGGCGTATCTTGTACATCATTATATTTCACATGTCAAGCTCATGATTAACAAAACTAAACTGATCAAACAAAACAATAACTGAATGAACAGTCTTTGAAGAATGTTGATTGATAGTTCATTGGGTTCAGAGAATCAGATATATGGAGACACACTGTAGAACTGGTTTTCAAAGGAAGTTTGGTGACACAGCACTAGAGAATAGAATGTATTGCTATGGAATCTGTGCCTTATCTTAAAAGCAGCAGAAAGCTATTAAAAGTCTTTAATAGTGACCATGATACAATTGAACCAATAAGGTTCTGTCCGATTGCATCTTTTGATAAAAGCAATGGGGATAAGTATGGTACAACAGAGTTAGTAGTAATCAGATTCAATTCATTACGTTAAAATTAAATTACATTAAACTAAAATTCAATGTGTAGAAATTATATGGGGGTGGAAGTGCCTTACTACTTTCTTACATGGATATAAATTAGCATAAGGAGTACGTCAGGCAAAGCTCTAATAGAACAAGGTCTAAGGTGTTACACATTACATCTCACCGACTCCTATATAGCTCTCTACAAATGTCACGGAAAAGTGCTGGGAGGCCGCATAAGTAGAAAACTGGGTATAAATATGCAGAGGCTTTCCCAAGTCACATGTGAAAAAGAGCACAGGACTAGTAATATAATAAGACCTGGATATAGTTACGGCTTCTTTCATTAACCTGCCTAAGACCCTAGGCCTTTCTTCCCCTTTCTGGGCCCCAGTCATCTCATCTATAAAAGGAAGGGGTAGACTGGTACCTTCCACAGTCTGCTTGGAAAATATCTTCTTCTGAGGAAAAAGAAATATATCTTCTTCTTTGTTCATCTAGAAATGAACAAATAAAAGCATAAAATAAAAGATGAGGCAGGAATTTGGAGAGGTGCTATGGTCCAAATGTTTGTGTCCCCTCAAAACTCATATGTTGAAACCTAATGCCCAGTGTGATGGTGTTTGGGGGTGGGTCCTTTGGGTGCTGATTATAAAAGAAATTCCAGAGGGCTTCTTAGTCCCTTCCTTCTGCTATGTGAGTTAGAGCTAGAAGGCACCATTGTGAATTAGAAACCAGACTCTCACCAGACATTCAATGTGCTGGCAACTTGAACTTAGGACTTTCCAGCCTCCAAAGCTGTGAGAAGTAAATTTGTATTGTTTATAAGCTACCCAGTTATAAACTATGGTACTTTTGTTATAGGAACACAAATGGACTAAGACAACTGCAAATACATTAGACTTCAAATTTAGAAATCTTTACAGCTACTCAAGCAGATATTTCATTTTGCCCCAGAGATGACCCCATTTCAGAGGAGGGCAATCCAGGATGTATAGTAATATTCTCTGTTAACTTCCTAAATTATTTCAGAATTGTAGGAGATAAAAAGTATAATACAAGGGAAAGACGCAGTAACTATAAAAGAACTGGAGAGACAGGATACACACTTATTTTTATCTTTAGCTTTATTTGAAAGAGAGATGCTTCCATAAGAAGTATTAGGATTCAAAAGAACCAAATATCTTGGGAGTAGCAGGGTGTTTGACTTGTAATCAGAATCCCGATTTTAAACTATAATTTTTTTTAGTAGTTATAGAACTTTAGGTTAATTACTTCTAGTTTGGTCGTCACCTTAGAAGTGGAACTAAAAATACTAATATTTTGAAGAATGAGTGAGAGAACACATTAATTACTTAGCATGGAACATGCCATATAGTATATACTAATGGTATATTTATTGGTATGGTAGCTATTTTTATTATGATATGATCATTTTGGACTTTTTCTTAAAAGATTTTATTTATTTATTTGACAGAGAGAGAGAGCGCCAGAAAGGGAACACAAGGGGGAGTGGGAGGGGGAGATGCAGGCTTCCTGCTGAGCGGGGAGCCCAATATGGGGCTCGATCCCAGGACGCTGGGATCATGACCTGAGCTGAAGGCAGCCACTTAATGACTGAGCCACCCAGGTGCCCTCGTTTTGGACTTTTCCAGAACATTTGTAGAGAGCTATAAGAGTAGGTGAAAGTAAGTGTAACACTTTAGCATAACATATGTGGTATGACTAACACAGTCTAGGTGTTCAACAAACATAAAAGCACCGCTAATATTTTAAGTCAGCATGGGGAATTTCAATCTATAATTTAGGTTATCTGGCTGGAAAAAGGAACACAATCCAAAGTTAATTCTAATCAATATGGTGGACACTTCCTTCATTTGGGAAAGAAATACAAATAATAGAATAGCGGTTTTCACATCATTTCATTTAGTGCCCCCATAGTGTGTGCTTGTAAAGGGAGGTATAAGTATCACATTGAGGGGGGAAAAACTGAAGAGGAGATACAGAGCAGCTCTCAAACTGCACTTGCTGGTACAGTCTTGACAGAGCATCAGTGTAACTAGGACTCAGCCAGAGGGAGCAGGATCCTTCTCTGTTATTTCCAAGAAGTGGAGAGAAAGCCCACTTATTGCAGCCAGCTGCAGAGTGGCGGGCATGGGGAATCACAGCTTTTTCTCATGCCTGAAGCCATCTGAAAAAATATGCCCATTCATTTTACGTGTGTTTAGTCCAGAGCACAGACCCAAGATACTCAGGTAACCAGCCACAGAGAAAGTCTTCAAACCTCATCTGTGTTTTTCCAACCAAAACAAAAGGATGTTAATATTGTAGAAAGTTAGGTCAGGTGGAAAATGCTTTCCTTACTCGAGTCCCTTTAGATCCTTCCCAATTACAACTTCTCTTGTGAACTCCCAACAGGACTCCTCCCTACACCGCGCGCACACACACACACACACACACACACACACACACACACACCAGCCACACACACACCATCACGCACAACACATACTCACTTCTGTCTGTCGAGGATGCTTTCTGGCATTCTCAGAGCAAAGACAGCTTTCTGCCTTGCATTTTATTGATATGTGTCTTAGTCACGTCTTATCTCCTCTACCAGATTATGATTTCCTTGAAGGCACGGAATCTAATTTCCTCATTTAGAAGTAGGCGTTGTAATTAAATGTGTGTTGGAAGGA
This sequence comes from Nasua narica, assembly GCA_028533885.1. Taxonomy (NCBI): domain Eukaryota; kingdom Metazoa; phylum Chordata; class Mammalia; order Carnivora; family Procyonidae; genus Nasua; species Nasua narica. Next base: position 128,671,092 of record CM052799.1, read on the forward strand.
AGGAAGCAGTGGGGTAATGAAGTAACAGAGAATAAAAGTTCACATGTACGAAAATAAGAGGAACAAATTACAGTGAAAACAACCTCTCTGATAATGATGTTTGATTTTTACACTTCTGAGTTTCCAAACAAATAATTCAGAGAGAGTTCCCTTTTAGAATTGCAAAATATTCTGAGTATCAGAAAGAAAAAAAAAATAAAGAAAAGAACAAAACACTACTTGGGATGTTAGCACCATATAAAGGGCCTAACATCTGCCAGTGGATCTTCTCTTTTGTCCTCATAATTGAACAGTGTTTCAGGAGATGGTGGGAGGAACTCCAAATCTGGGCATCATCCCACACTTCCCCAACCTGATGACAATGTCAGAGTTTGAAACAACAAAATGTAAGAGGAAAAACTGTTAGCCAGTACTTGTATATTTTACAGATTCACAGGAAGAAGAAGAAAGGATTTCAGGAATAAATTATTCCAGCACCTTAACTTTAGATAAAAATCTGAGGTTGTTCCTGTAAACATTTCATATGCCTTAAAATCTCCATGTCTCTGTACATGGCAGTCCTTCTGCCAGGAATTGCCTCTCCTGTATTTGGCCTAACTCAGACATCCTCTCCTCCTGGACACCGTCCCCCAATTCCCACTGTCAGTTTATTAGTCCTCTTTCAAGTTGCCTGGATCACTTTTAGACACTTTAATTTATACACTGATATACAGTGGTTTTCCCAACTAGACCATGAATTCCTTTAGGGCAGGAAGTATGCTTATCTTATCTAACCCCAAATACATAGCAAAATGCTTTTTTTTTTTTAAAGACTTCACAAATTGAGGGATGCAGGGATGGCTGAGTCAGTTGAGCATCTGCCTCTTGATTTCTGCTCGGGTCATGATCTCAGGGTCACAGGATGGAACCCTAAGGGGGGTCCTGTACTCAACACAGAGCATGCTTTTCTCCCCTTCTCCCTCTGCCCCTCCCGCCACTTGTGCTCTCTCTCTCTAAAATAAATAAATAAATCTTTGGGGCACCTGGTTGGCTCAGTTGGTTAAAGCCTCTGCCTTCAGCTCAGGTCATGATCTCAGGGTCCTGGGGTCGAGCCCCGCATCTGGCTCTCTGCTCGACAGGGAGCCTGCTTCTCCCACTCTCTCTCTGCCTGCCCCTCTGCCTACTTGTGATCTCTGTCAAATAAATAAATAAAATCTTAATAAATAAATAAATAAATCTTTAAAAAAGGAGGTCATATATTGATATTGAATTGAAATCTCCAAGATCACCAAAGGAAATGGGGGGAAGAGGCTGGCATCAGGCTCACCTTTTGGTGAAGCCTAAGATATCTGACTCTTAGTTACAGCAGTCCTCAAAGACTGATCATTTTAAGTAATAAAACAACAGAAAAAAACAAAACAAAACAGGAGCACCTTCTTAAATATAGGCTTCGGAGGGCTAATTAAAAGAAAAGACTGAGGCACCTGGGTGGCTCAGTGGGTTAAAGCCTCTGCCTTCTGCTCAGGTCATGATCTCAGGGTCCTGGGATCGAGCGCCATATCGGGCTGTCTGCTCAGCAGGGAGCCTGCTTCCCCCTCTCTCTCTGCCTACTTGTGATCTCTCTCTCACTCTCTCTCTGTCAAATAAATAAATAAAATCTTTAAAAAAATAAAAAAGAAGAAAAGAAAAGACTGGTCACGATGTGTGGCAAGGACCTGGTCCTCTGTAGTACAGTAGCTTGGAAAGAGGGATAGATTGTGGATCTTAACAAATGAGTTAAGGTAGATAAGAATATTTATAGATTTGAGAGAATATCTGTTAATGCCATTCTGAAAAAATACTGTGCGTGTGTTGTGCCAGAAAACACCATCAAGAAAAAAAATGAGATGAAAGACATCTAAGATATTCTTTGCAACAAGTAAACAAACAAATATACCTGGATACAGATATTCCAGATGCCTCCTTAAAGCCATACACAGATTTTCAGTGGTAATAAAATTACCTCAGTTGCCATTATTCCATTTTTATTAGTCAGAGCAATTTTAAGATGAGCTCACTGGGCAGGTATTATAATTACTTTGAGAATCTGCCTTCCTTTTGCACCCACATGTTCATAGAAGCATTAGTGAAAATGGCCAAAACCCAAATGTCCAACAAAAGGATGAAAGAATAGACTAAGTTTAGTATATGCACACAGCCTTAAAATGGAAGGAAATTCTGTCCCATGCTACAACATGAATGAAGCGTAAGGATATGATGGCAATGAAGTAAGCCAGGCACAGAATGACAAAAGAAGAATGATTCCTCTCATATGAGGCACTTAGAGTAGTCAAATTTAGAGAAACAGAAAGTAGAATGGTGTTTTCCGGGACTGGGAGAAGGGGTAAAGAAAAGTCGTTCAGTACGTATAGAGTTTTAGTTTTGCAACTTGAAAAAGGTCCAGAGTTCCATTGCACAACAGTGTGAAAGTATTTAACACTACTGAATGGAACATTTAAATATGTAAAGACAGCAAATTTAACGTGTTGTGCTTTTTTACCACAACTAAAGTTTTTTTTTTTAGAAACTTCCTTGAAAGAAAATGCCCCAATTTCCACTCCACCTTTCCATTTAGTTTTTGATTACCACTCTCTAAATAGTTCCTATAGGGGCCTCTGGGTGGCTCAGTGGTTTAAAGCCTCTGCCTTCTGCTCAGGTCAGATCTCAAGGCCCTGGAATTGAGCCCCACAACCCGGGCTCTCTGCTCAGCGAGGAGCCTGCTTCCCTCTCTCCCTCTGCCTGCCTCTCTGACTACTTGTGATCTCTCTCTGTCAAATAAATAAATAAAATCTTTAAAAATATATATAAATAAAAATATAAATAAAATAAATAAAAATAAATAGTTCCTATACAGTATACAAATATTTCTCAGAGTAATACACAAGTTGGCTAGAAGGTATTTGATTCACTTATTTAGGTCGCGTTAGGTGTAGGGTAATGTATTTGGCTCTAGATGAAAGGGGGAAAGAAGGAAGGCATTTTAAAAACTGTTATCTTTTAAGAGAAAACACTATGAGGAGGGCAGTGCTAGATGAGTCTTAGTGAGGACAGGTAAGGGAAGACAAGATGCTTATCCACACAGAATCAAGAAACCTTGATTTACACGGTATTCTGAGGCATATTTGTTACCCAAATTTCTGAGGTTTTTGAACAGTTAGCGCTGTGTCTGATATCAATAATTGCTAAATTCCATGGAACACTTCTTAATTTCAAGAGATATTTGAGGTAGCCTGCCAGCCCGGAGCCACAATGGAGTCAAACTGCTTTCCCCAAGCACCAAACGTGAGTTTGAAGAAACCCTGTCAGCACAAGGAGTACAGGATCAGAGGATGACATGAGTTATCTTGAGAACTCCAACACAAAGGAAATCCGGATGGAGAAATTACTTGGATCACTCTAACAAAGGCCCATGCTGCCTTTACCTCCCACAATGAAACTCAGACTTACAGAGGACCTGGGGCCTGAATAGGAGGCCTGGTGGCAAATGTAAGCAGTAAGGTGAAACGTTTCAATTTAAGATTTGTATCAGGTGGATTTTCTTGGAAGTCAAAATAGAAAGGAGCTGATTAGATCTTAGCTAAAGCGGAGAAGCAAAATAGCTCTATTCCCTGTTGGTAAATCTATATTAAAAGAAAAAGTGGAAGGAGAATTTTAAAAGTATATACCACTTTGTTCCTGTATTTCTAATGTGAATAGGTCTAGAAAACTGATAAAAATCAAGATGCTTTCTTGGGGCCCCTGGGTGGCTCAGTGGGTTAAAGCCTCTGCCTTCAGCACAGGTCATGGTCTCAGGGACCTGCGATGGAGCTCCGCATCTCGGGCTCTCTGCTCAGCAGGGAGCCTGCTTCCCCCTCTCTCTCTCTGCCTGCCTCTCTGCCTACTTGTGATCTCTCTCTGTCAAATAAATAAATAAATCAAATCTTTAAAAAAAAAAATCAAGATGCTTTCTTTACCCCGTTATCCTACTTCTTATGATAGAAAATGACAAGGGAAATGTGACAAATCAGTTCAAAATATAAAACCTGCTGAACAGAAAATAATCCTGATAGAATCACAGAATCCTAGGGTTAGACAAACTACCCAACCTCTCCTCAAATGACCCAAGTGTTCTTGAAAATCTCCGCTGGTGGACTATCACAACCTACTGAGACCTCTCCTCTCCCACCTGAATGAGTTCTGGTTTTAATGCCTCCCTTTCTTAATTTTAACATTTCCATCACCTCTAAATAGTTTAGCCTCCTGTGTCCTGGCCAATGCCAACTCCACACATTAAAAAAAGACTTCAAAAAATGTTTTGACTTCATAAGGGCCATAAATTGTTTACATACGTGAATCTCTATATATTGCTAAAAATATAACTTAGACTAGTCTTTTTATTATCTAGAAATATTCAGGAAACATGAGAGTCAATAGGTCAAAATGGTCTAACTTGTCCCACCAGCTATCACCAGCTTTAACCTCTACCTGCCATTAAAGGGAGCACTGGCATTCTTTCTGACTGTAACCTCCTATTCATGTAACCCCAAGTGCATGGCCCACACAACCTCACACAGACACGCTTCGTTCAAAGTACTCCCCACACTGTCTCTTTGTTGCCTCCCTTCTCTTCCCACTGCTATCTCCCCATGCAGGCTTCCAGAAACACCCATCTGGCAGCCCCACCGAGCTCCTGTCTGCCTGCCTGTCGTCTCTCACCCTTCACTCCCATTCCTCAAAGATTTCAGCAACCAACTTTCCATGTTTACAGACACCATCATTAGGCTCCGGACCCTGCCATAAGAGGGTGGCAGGTAACAAAACTTAATTAATAATCATAGTACAGGATAAACAGTTACAACAGTGTTCAAAGTGCCATGGGAATCTTGACTCAGATGGAAAAGGGGATGACAGTAAAGCCAGGCCTTAAAAAATAAAGACACCTTCTTAATACAATTTAAAACGAGCTCTTCTCAGGTCACGCTTTCAAAATGCAGGAGCAGAATTGGCTACGAGTAGCGAGGCACGCATAGTAGCTAGGAGGTAAGATTGGTTCAACCACTTTGTAAGATTATTTGGAACATGTAAAAGATGTCGTGAAAAGGTAACAACCTAAATATCTAAAATTTAAGAGTTAAAAAGTATGCTATATACACGAGGAAATATGACAAAATCTTTTAAGAATCATATTACCAAATCAAATAAAAAAGGAAACGGAATACTATATTCAGAGAAAGTGTGAAACGCAAAACTTAACAATTCATAGGTCTCAATTTTATTTCAAATTGCATATTGCACATACATATCTATGTATGAGAATTTATATGTAAGTTTATATATAGGAAATATATGCCCCCATTATTATACAGAAGCGTATATAAGAATATATAAACTCATATAAACAGATATGCAAATAATAAATATCAGTAGTACTTATCTCTATTTGGTAGCTATCAAAGATGGAAGTTTTCTTCATATTTTTCTGTACTTTCTACATTTTCTATAATGAACAAGTTTTAAACGTATAACCAGAAACTGCTTTCCCCAATATACGTTATTTTTAAAGAAGACATAGAACGACGTGAACGAACAAGTCATAGTGCGGACCTAGAGGGGGGGAAACTACACAAAGAGAACCTTACACAGGCATACATAGTCTAGGAAGGGGACGCCCTGGGGTCCATAGCAGTGGTAGCACTGAGTAAATTACTCCATATCAATTGTTTAAATTTCACTTAGAACACTGGTTCTCTTTCACGGATTTTTTTTCATGGAACTTTAAGAATGGCCATTCTAATCAAAAGATGACAAACAACAGTATTAAGTTGCAAAGAGAATTCCCATCTTTACGGGGTATCCCAGAGAGAAGGCATGTTGTTAGAGGTAAACCTTTGCCAGGGGAAAAGTTTAGTCCTTAGGAGTCCACCATAGGATTCTGCAAAGCTCAAAGTGACCACTAGAAAATGCATTTTCAGTATTACAATACTTTATCACTCATTCATTCAACAGACATTTTCTACCACGTGGGGTAAGTAGCACACTAGGTGTCAGGAGTAAAGGTATGAACAAGACAGACAGCCCTGCTCTCCTGGCATTCATATTCTTCCTTTAGGCCTTCCTTCTCTATCACACAATATTCCTAAAATCCTGTTTTTGTCATGCCACTTTTATACCCAAAGAACTATTACTTCCTTCTGGATAATATCCAGCCTTCCATAATCAGGGCAATGACCTGGCAAAAGAGCAAAGAATCAGAAGGTCTACAAAATATTTAAATGCTTTTTTATGCTGCAAATTAAGCATCTCCAAGCATCCCTTGCCTTACCTGTAAGGGGGGGATTAACCCATGCTCCCTGCTTTACTGCTCAGGTTGTTATGGAATGAATGATAAAGTGCTTTAACCTAGAAGGCACAGAGGTATCTTTTGCCCACAATACTCTGTTCCAGTAAGACCCATTATCCTTTCCTCTTTTCCAGACATTATCCTCTTCCCAATGCACAACCTTGCTTGTGTTAGTCCCTATGACCTGATTAGCCTGTCCTTCCTTTCTGCCCATTCAGGTCACTATACCCACTTCTTCTAAACCACTTCCTCCAAGAAGTCCCTCCTAATGCTTCCAGGGAGAAAAACACATATAGAAAACCCCTAGTGTCATGCTTAAACAAAACAAAACCAATTCTGCATTTTCTTTGTTTACACATTTTTCTTATTTCACTTTTACATTAATACCCTAACTTGCACAGATATCAGTTCTACCATTATTTGTGTTATTCAAAGGGAAAAAAAGTTTTGTTTGTTCATATCACTAGGCAAGATATGAAGAAGGAAATAATTTTAAAACCCTCTTTGAAAAATCATTTGAGCTTGGAATTTTTTTTTAATGTGCTTAGAAATGTTGTGGGGGAGGGGGTCCTCAAATTGAAAATCACTTAAGTGATCATCACTGTAGTTATAGCAAGGCACCCAGTGAATTTTAAGTAATTAAATGGATCAGGGCTACATTTAAACTACAGGCCTCCAATACCATGGAAATGACTCAATATCCAAAGATATTTCCATAAATATGGTCAATTAAATGACAACCATTTCCCTCATTCCACATAAGCCCTACTTTCTTCAAAGGGTCTTGAGACATGAAAACAGGGCCCAGCCTAAATTCAACCTCATCCAAGGAAACTGCCAAATCCCCCCAGTCAAGGAGAATTATTATTTCCCTTGTGCTTCCCTTGAATAGCCTGTGTGTATTACTCTATAAAACCCAAATGGCAATAATTTGCAGTTAACAATATATTGCCCCATAAATCATTGCATTTGATCCCCACAAAGTGTTCTTATAAGAGAATTAAACAGCAGGAAAAACTGAGGATTAAAAAGCTGAACTGAAGTTCCTAGGTGGCTCAGTCAGTTAAACGTCCAATTCTTGATTTTGGCTCAGGTCATGACCTCAAGGTCTCAAGATCAAGCCCCACATCAGGCTCCATGCTCAGTGCAGAGTCTCTAGAGAGTCTCTTCCTCCCTCTCCCTCCACCCCTCCCCCCACTTGCAAGCTTGCTCAACTCTCTATCTCTCTCTCTCTCAAATAAATAGAATCTTTTTTTAAAAATTAAAAATTTGAAGAGACTGGTAAATGAAGGCACTTGAGCCCAGGTCTCCTGACTGCATTCAGTGCTCCACATACTCTGCCCTGATGTTCTTTATAAAAACCATGTTCAGAACATGTTTCTGATTTATTTTTATGTCCCTCACTGCTTTTCACATGGAAAGCTCAAGAAAGATTTGCTAAATTAAATTGAAAATTGAAAGCTGGACAACTTAGAACTTTGGGGGGGCTGCTTATCAGTTAAGCTCTGCCTTATGTACTGTATTAATTACTATACATGTCTGATACATGTATGAAGCCCTGGTCCCTGGGAGAGACAGGATACATCATGAGATGGCTGTATGTTCCATGTGAGCCAATGTGCTCAGAGAGGCTATCAATGCTCTTGGTGCAAACAGATAACCAATCCCTGGGGCCATGGGGTATATTGTAAAGACCTCAGGCTTTCAAGTCAAATAGACCTGGATTCAAATCCAGACTCTGCTTCTTAAATTTGGGCAAATTACTTGATTTCTCAAGTCTTGGTATTTTGATCATGAACAATGGTACAATCATACCTGTCTCACATACTTATACCGAGCAATAAAAGAACATAAATAAAGAAGTACATGGTTGGAACTCAAAAAAAAAAAAATATATATATATATATTAATATATATATATATATATTGCCTTTATTATGTTATGTTATATAAGAGTCCTTCTTAGCAGGAAAGAGGATCTTCTGTTGCTCTTGAAGAAGCAGACTGCCATACTATGAACTGCCTATGGAGTTAGCCTTGTGATACTATTCTGAGAGCAGCTTACAACATCTGAGAGGGTCATGGTGGACAGCCATCAAAAAAGATGGAGCCTCAGTCCTACAGCCTTAAGGAACTGAATTCTGCCAACAACCTGAATGACCATTGAAAGAGAGCTCCAAGCTCCAAACGAGAGCAGGGACACAGTGACTGCTGTCTTGTAAAGACCCTGAGCAGAAAACCCAACCAAGCCGGGCCAAGTTTCCTGACCTACTGTAACATAATAAGCACATGTTGTTTTAAGCTGATAAATGTTTGATAATTTGTTATGCAGCAAGAGAAAACTAATATACCTTTCCTAAATGAAATGAACCAGAGTGGTCTATAGAATTTGTAAGCTTCCAGAGGATGCCAAAACATTTTAGCAATACTCTGATCACCCATGCAATTCCCAGGAATGGTACCCTTCAGACCACCAAACCCCGGAGAATCCAGTTGTCAGCGAACCCCTCATATGTTCCACTCAAGCAATTCCTAGAAAGGACATTGATCCATCTTTCTTAGGTTAGTTATTTCCAGGGCAATCTGGGGACCCCAGCACAGCAGTCACTGTGGAGAGAAGGCAGAATCACAAAACTTTAGAGCTAGAAAGATCCTTAGAGGCACCTAGGAGTAATCTCACCCTATCTTCACTTTATAAATGGAAAAAATGAAGCCCAGAAAGTACTTTCCTTAGCCTCTCACAAGTAGTCAATCGTAGGAAGACAGCCAAGTTTTGTGGATTTTGTGGATTGAAGCTTATGCAATCTAGGGAACCCTTATTTGAGGATATATCAAATTACTTATCAAGCAAGTATTTAAAATAAATCAAAAAATAAATAAAAAATAAAAAGATCAGACCAAACTACACATTTGTAAAAAAAAAAAAAAAAAAAAATCACATATAACCTAATCATTACAACATCCAGATACAGCTTTAATACTTATTCCTTAAAATTTCTGTCTATATATATGCTCTCATTGTTTCTTCATGTAACAATTTTGCAATTTTTTCTGAAGAGAAAATACATGATTCAATCTTGCCTCTAACTTGATCAATTTGTGCTTAATCATTAATAGTTAAAAAGTATTTAATTCAGCTTCTCTACTCATTATTGTTAATGTCCTGTAAATATTTAGATATATTGTTTGATTTAAAGACAAACAATTTTTATTCTATATGAGCTATAAAATTTGAAAGAATTTTCCCCCGAACTAACCTCTGTTCATTTCTCCTTCACTGGAATAATTTCAAAGCACAGTACAATCTCTGGCCCTGACCTCCGTGCCATCCCCCACCAAGTCAGTACGGTGGGCAGTTGGAGTGTTGCGAACAAGGATTTTCTCGGAAGTGACTGTAAGCCTACACGATGATAATCCTACTAAATCCAATTTAAACGTATCCCCAACTCAACTTCCCCTTAGCCAGATCCCAAAAATGACAGAAACAGCTCTACTGTCCTTCCACAGGGGACAAGTGAGAAAGGAGATGACAGAGGAAAAAGCCAGCAATATTACCTCATTGCGGTCAAAATTTTGCAAATTTACAAAAACCTGTGAGCATGTGAGCACATTACCAGTACCCCTCACAGGGCTGTGGAAAAGTCTGTGCCCGTGAGAAACCCATGAACCTGAAGCTTGATTAGCTTCTGATCAGGGCAGGTAAAGGATATCAGTTTTACTGTAAAAACTGAGAGGGGCACCCGAGTGGCTCAGGCTGTGAAGCGTCCAACTCTTGATTTTGGCTCAGGTCATGATCTCGTAGGTGGTGAGTCCTACGAGCCCAAGTCAGGCTCCATGCTTCAAGGGAGTTTGCTTGAGGATTCTCTCCCTCTGCCCCTCCCCCTGCTTGCATCCACACACTCTCTCTCTCTCTCAAATAAATAAATAAATAAATCTTTAAACACACACACACACACACACACACACACAACTGTGAAACAAACCAAGCTTTTTTGGAATTAGGAAAATAAGGCATAGAAAGGTTAAATAACTTCCCAAAATCTTATCACAAGTCGAGAGTGGAGGTGAACTGAACCCAGGCAGCCTGAATCCAGATTTCAGACTTTGCTGCAAGTACTGCCATAGGAGCAAGTGTGTGCCTGAACACGTATGTGTGCATGCATGTGTGTGTGTGCACGTGTATCGGTGCGCGTGTGCATGTACACGTGTGTGTGTTTGGCAGAGAGGAAGGGAAGCAAGTGTTCTGTGATTCAGTATTAATGTAGAGTGGACTTTTGTTGAGTTCTTATTTGTTCTACTCGATTTCAGTTATAACCTATAGGAACAGAGAATGGACTGTGCAGTTGACTTTAGGGACCATAAGCAGCAGTCACTGCTAGTCAAAAACTAGGTTGACTCAGCAGTGCTTGGAAAGCCCATCTCAAGGGACTTCCCTCCAGATCACAGTAGGTTAGTTAAAACCCCCATGATCAGGACATCAAAAGCAAGAAGATGAGGGCACCTGGCTGGCTCGGTCAGAGGAGCATAAAACTCTTGTTTTCGGGGTCATGAGTTCGAGCCCTATGTTGGGTGTCGAGATTGCTTAAAAAATTTTTAAAAAAGTAAGATGATAAACTGACTCATGGTGGAGTCTCTCTGCATTTAGTGGGGGCACCAGTACTCTTTCATCCCGCTATATCTCAGATCTGTGAGCAAGCTTCCCAGTGGAGAAGTCTTAGCCACTGAAGGATTCAAAGAACACTGATGGAAGAATTAGGAGAAATGGCTGTATGCCACATTTTCACTATTACTCCATCTGTGAAATTCTGGGTAGGTCCTATTCCTCTTGCTCTCACTTTCCTCAGTGGGATAACGGGTAATGCAGCTGCCCCAATGTTCTATGATCTATGTTCTCATCTTTACACCACAAATTGAAAGCCCAAGAAGAGAAAACATGGAAGGCTGGGAGGTAGGGGGAACAGCCTGCATTTAACTCAGATCTCTTTCTCATCTAGAACAATATGAGCTGAAAACCAAACCAAACCAAACCAAAAAAAAAAAATGTGATTTGGTTTCTTTGAATACCAAGTAAGGGATTATTTTTAAAGGAAAAACAGTGAGAGTTTCAAATCCAAGATTGAAAGCCACTTACAAGAGAAAGGAAATATTAGCAAAGGTCTCTGAAAGAGCCCTGATCTTCTGGCTCCCTACTCCTGGGCTCCTCACTGTAATCATCGCCAAGCTCATGGCCTCCTCCATCTGCAAGTTTCAGGATGGAGGGCACTATTCTGGCCAGGTGGGAGGACAGAGGTGGTAGGACACAGTACTGGAAATCAAGTTCTGTTTCCGGGACAGCACTGCTCAGCCAGGGGACCACGGAGAAGTCTCCTGAGCTTTATTTTTCTCATCTGTCACAGAGGGAAACTTACCTAGTTACTTCCTTAAATCTTTTTTTTTAAAGGCAAGTTACTCTGAACAGTGAAATAAGTTTTTGCTTTACTGCTGAAGCATACCAAGCCTTAGTCAAAATAACCATTCCTTCTCCTTGTTCTGTTTGATCTCTCCTGATATGACCTGTTTCTGCGGTTTTCCCAGTGCAGAATGATTTTCAATGTGTTACCATGCTAAACTTCCTAATCATGTTTTCTGAAGCACAAATGATAAGTAACATTTGCCTGAGTTTTATAATTGCTTGCTATTTTTTTTTTAAGATTTTATTCATTCATTTGAGAGAGACAGAGAGAGCACAAGCAAGGGGAGAGGCAGAGGGAGAGGAAGAAGCAGATTCCCTGCTAAGCTGGGAGCCTGACATGGGGATAGATCCCAGGACCTGGAGACCATGACCTAAGCTGAAGGCAGACACTGAGCCATCTGAGCCACCCAGGCGCCCTTCCCCGGTGTTTTTAAAAGGAACGCTTAAGAAAAACCACACACCGCAACTGATGCATCTACTCCCTTCAGTAAGCCCGCGTAATCCTCCAAGTTTTCTTCTTGCCCCTGCTGAACACCTACTTCATGTCAGGCCCTCTGCTGAGGGCTGGGGTTCCAAGGGAAAGAAATCATGACCCAGGGTGATGTGGTCACAGCCCTGCCAAGAAGCTCACTCTCATTCTGGGTGGTGATCCAACATAAACCAATGAAGAATAGAAGCCCTCTGGGCTCAAATGATACATTTTGTTGTAGTGAGGTTCTAGAGAGAAATGCTCACCTTCCTTTGTGTCTCGCTGTGCCCTCCTTGGATACAGTGGGAGAAAGTCAAAGTTAAGTACCGAAAACTGGTGTTTCTTAAATATCCACACACATCAGAATCACCTGGAGGGGCTTGTTAGAACAGATCGCTGGGTCTCACTCTCAGATTTCTGATTCAGAAGGTAGGCGGTGGGGCCATGAGCTTATGTTTCTAACAAGTTCCCAGGTGATGCTGATGTTGCTAATATGGGGCCCATAGCTGGAGAACCTCTGCTGAAAGGAATGATGATGAACTGAGCTAATTAGCCTGGGATGAGGCTCTAGCGTTGGTAGGTGTAAAAAGCTCCCCAGGTGTACCAATGTGCAGCTGGAATGGAAGAACCACTGGTTTAGATCAGATGTTACCTTCCCCAAATAACTGCACTTACAAGATAAGCTTTCAAGGTTATGTCTTTTTCTGAGTAGCTTGCCTGATTAACGATTTCTTTGCTTATAGGTTCAAACTTCTAGGTAAAGTTATGCTTAGGATGACATCTCCTGGAAAAGACAAGAATGCAGCCCATATTTTCTGATTGCTGACTACACACACGGAGCCGTGACTCCCAACATCATATTGGGTGCTAGAGAACACAAAGATGGGGACCCCCCACAAACCAGATTGGTGCCAAAGGACACAAATATTAATGTATTTGTTCAAAAAAACGTTCCTGAATGAGCTCACAGCATAGTGCCAGGGAGCTCAGGCTTTTCTCTTTAAAAATGGGAGGCAACAGAGGTTTTTAAGGATGAGAGTAATATAATCTGAATTGCATCTTTGCAGCGTGTGTCTCAGATTCATCAGAAGGACCTTGGAGCAAGAGATGTTGGAGAAAGGGTCACAGATAAGCAGAGGGAAGAGAAAGAACTCTCTGGGAAAGGAGGAGGAATGAGAAATTATTAAGGAGGCTAGTGCCTGCAGAAAGAAGCCAGCAGAGCTGCAAAGAAGACAATGAAACCCTGACAGTCCCAGTCTCAAGATCATTAGGAAAGCAGAAAAGTATTGTTGGTATTACAAGGCATCTGTGCAATATAAGGTGATTAAAGAGAAAATTGCTTCTCGTATAAAGAACAAGTTGGGTAGCAGCAGCATTGCCCTTTAGCCAGAAGTTTCAAGGAAAACCCAGTAGAATTTATAAAGAGTAGGAGAATATTTGCTAGTAGCCCCATTCCAAATTTATTTCTTCAATCTCCCATTAATCTGGAAACATTGCTGAATAAAACCCTTCTACTTCAAATCCTCAGCATACTTGAACTTCAGGCACTTTCCCCTACTATCTGCCACTCCCTCTCAGCTCCGTAGGCTGCCTCTCCTTCTTTCCTTTGTTTCTGAATAAAATGTATTTTCTGAATTCTATTCTTCTTTGGCGGTCATATCATCTCAATTAACCAAATCAATATTTTTTGTAATGATGAATCCAGTCTTTTTCTCAAACACCTACAACTATCCTAAGTTTGAGTCTCTCATTTCCAATTACCTTCTGGACATATCTTCTGACTTGTTTCTTAGGCAACTCACACTGGAGGATTCTATGTTATTCATTTTCACCCATTGATGAGATCCTACCAATATGTTTTTAAAAAAATCTCAAATGTACGATGAAAGCATCTCCAATTCTAATTGGATATGATTCTCAACTTTGTACTTTCTTCATTTCTCTGACATTATAATGGTGGTCCATGACCTTCTCATTGACGGTCTCTTGCAGATGTTAAAATGATTGAGGACAGTGAGTGGGCACTGCCAAAAGCTGGCACTTACCATTTGTTAAATTGGGGAAAGTAAAAAAATGCTTCAAAGGGCTTATCTTAAGCCCTTTCTAAGTTTCCTGAAAACTTACAGCCAATCTAGAAGAAGCCATCCACAGGAAAATAGAATAGATTTGGCTGTCCTTATCACTCAAGAGGTAGAATCAGGGATTCCTGGTCTTTTTATTTCCTGATGCCAGTGCAGTCAGATCACTCAATAATAAGTCTCCTGCTCCAGTCTCAGAAGGGTAAAAGGCAGAGCAAGAGTGCCCAGAGAAGCACAGTGTTGCTGCTATAGTCACACATCACTAAAGAGGAATACATTCATGACAAAGATAGATGATTGATCACAATCCCAGGGAAAGAAGCTCATGCTTGACCAGTACATCATCACAGTGGCATTTGCATTATCACTAAATAAACCCATTTGCATGTGCTACACCATTTCAGAGCTCCTAGGAACCACAGGCCTCTCTGGCTTTATAAAGCCGTTTTGGGGAAATGAGCTTGGCCTGAGAGAGGCACCTCCATAGGGCTGAACTAAAACAAGAGTGTGTGGGCCTAGGGGTCATAAAGTGTAGGCAACCTTCTTGGGCCACTTTATATTCAACTGCAACATTAAGTATGTGAGTCTAGTCATGTGTGTGAATGTTCTTTGCAGTCGGTCTTCCAGAATCATCCAACACACAGAGTAACCAACATGGGATTGTAAGTCTTTATCACATTCTTATGGATGAGGGCAATCATATCAAATGTTAGGGCTCAGATTCAAGCAAAAATGTGGAATTGCCTGAAGGTTTTTATTGAAATAGTAATTTTATTGACGACAACAGTACCTTCAGTCCACTGAGCCAGGCTTTGTTCTCTCCTGCTAACATATTCTTCTTCTGTCAATATTCTTTATGTGGATTTTAGAGCCTCAACTGGTAATTCACCTCAATATTTCTTTATGTCTTGTACAATGTAGAGCTTGTACCCATTCTCAGTGCAGCTGAAAGGAATGTCAAACTTTTCTCAGTGTAAATAAAAGCAGCTTCCCATGAAAATCCTTCTTAAGCCACTCTTTAATCTTTCCTTTGTGGATTCAGAATATTCTCATTTTCTTGGATCATTCACTCAACAAATATATAGTGATTTCCCAGTATGTTTTGGACATTGTGTTATGCCTAGGAGACAATGGTGAGCAAAACCAGATCTGGTTCTTGCCAGAACTGAACTCAGAGTCTAGTGGAGGGAGAGCCAGATGGGAATCAAATAATCATACTAGTTAAATGTGAAATTGCATCTGTAAAGAAAGAAAAGGACATAGTTGTGTGTAAATGTAATACAAGCAGAGGGCAGTTAGGGAAATCTTTGCTGAAGACATAAATGTTGAGCTGAAGTCCAAGGGCTGAAATAAAGGTAAATAAGTAAATGCTTTTACAGGTAAGGGGAATAGTATGTAAGAAGACTTTGTGGTGTGAGAGTGTAAATAACAAGAGGAAACTTTTTAAGACTGAAGGAAAAATGGTCTTTGTCATAAGAGCAATAGGGAACCTATTGAAAGGTTTTAAAGAGCTGATGAGATAATGTGAAAAAAATCTGCATTTTGAAAAGTCACTCAGACTGCAATCTTGGAAAATATCAAGGGAAGGGGGCATGTGGTCCCAAACTAGATTGTTTGGGAATATTTTGCAGCAGTCTAGGAAAAAGAAATAAGATTAAAGTGGTGGCAGCATAATAATTACTGCGTAAGCAGAGCAGTTTGGGGTGGGAACTACAGAATGAGTCAACGTGATCTCTAGATTTCTGGAATAATGGGATAGTCTAAATACCATCCACTAAACAGGGCAATACTGCCAACAAACAACACTAGGAATAAGATTACAAGTTTTAATTTTTATGTGTTGAGCTTCAAGATTTTCTTCTACTAACTCTCTTCTTTTTCCTAGTTTTTAAGCATTTTTCAAAATTTTTCTTCTGGAATCACTATAAATTAAAAAGAAAGGGGACACAAATATATAGAGTAGCATCTCTTTAAGTCTTCTGTTTTGCAGATGGTAAGAGCATTTCAAACATCTGCTACATTTGAAAATCCAACTCTATTTACCCTTCTAATGCATGTTAATCACTCAACAAATGGAAAATAAAACAAACGATGCCTTACTTACCAGCCTCATCATCTAACTCATCAGTTCATATGAGCATCCACTGTGAGTCTGACATTTCTCCATCCCATAAAATATTATATACTAACTTGATAATGTATCTGACTTATAGTTTTACTTAAATTTTAATGTAAATAGCAAGTTTAGTGCAAGCTCACTGATGGTAGGAACCACATCCTACATTTCTAACACATTGTAGAAAATGCTTTCAATCCAGGTGCAATAAATATCACATATTTCCCAATCCCTGACACTGTTAGGCATTGGTAAGGGTATAAGGGTACATGCCAAAATAAAGAGAAAATTGCGTTTGAGGAGTTTAATTCCAATGCCAGTATTGCTACTTAACTAGCTGGGCAAAAGTGGGCAAATTAGTTCACTTCGCTGAATCTCAGGTGCCTCAATAATTAATCTCTGAAGATTCAGTTCAATGAGATCCTTTACCTTAATTCATAAGAACTTGTCAGAAAAGACATAACAGTTTTAATTTTTCTTAAGTAAATATTGACTAACTAAGGGCATGAATGAATGGATATCTGAGTGAGGGAGGCTGGGGGGAGGATGCAGTGAGTAGAAAGGGTATTAATCCTGTAGTCAGGGAACTGGGATCCTAACCCCAATTCAGCCACTGCCTCACTCTCTGATCCTAGGTTAGTCTCTTCTCTTCTGTGCCTTTGTTTCCTCCCCTAGAAAACCTCTCTCAATGACGCTGCACATTTTTTGACACCCTATTGTCATAGCCCCAGAGCCAGGGAGCCACAGGGAAAAGCTCTTTACTCAACTCTATCCCTTTAAGAATAAAGAGAGGGTCCATAATGCAGGAGCATTGTTCATTTCCAGTGTGAAAGGACCTCTCAAATGGGAAAAGACAGCACTCAGATTCCTCCCTTTGATTTACACTGTGTTACTTTCCGCTTCTCTTTGTGCAAGGGATAGCAAGAGAAATTCTACTTTAGTAGATGCAATTGTTTAACAAATGAGTCCTCAGTGATTCTAAAGCCAGAACCTTGTGGGGCAAAGACTGGCGGGTACCAATTACCACACAAAGATTGCCCTGGGATACCGGAAATTACTCCAACCATTACAGAATTTCCCTGTTCATAGTTCAAAGGTCTGCAATTGTATCAGAATTATATTCCCTAGATCCCATTAACTCAATACAACTTTTCCTGAGAAAGACAATAAAATGCTGCCTTTTTGCTGACTCCCCTTAACCCACCAATTGTATGGACATGTTAGAAGCCTAATTTCAATGTACTGTATATTACAAAGATCAAAATTAGAGTGTCATTGGTGCCAAAATAACACTGCCGGGGAACTGAGATGAGCCCTATGTCAAGAACCCATAAACCTTACCGGATAGAAAAATACAGAAGCCCCATGCTCTATCATTAAGCTGAAAGGGTGACTTTTATTTGGGAAGACTGGATTTTAGCTAAGACACATTACAGAGAAATTCAGATGTTTGCAAGGACATCCATCCTCTTTGTAATATGTGTAAGCATCACAGTTACTCATAAAAGCCACAACTGCGGCTTTCATTGCTCTGTGCAGCTCTATCACAGTAGCTTCTAAATCCACAGTCACAGTCTGAATGGAATATTCTTTGTTTCTCTGATGTAAAAATCTCCCAAAAAATGTAGATGATACCATTTAAGCTACATATTTCAAAAAGAGATAAATAACTTGACCTATTATAGGACTAGAGTAAGGAACAGGGCTAGAAGGAGTAATGTCGAGTTCTGAATACTAGGCTTAGTATCCTACTTTATCTTACAGGCTACTGAAGACTTTGAAAAGCAAGTTGCAACCTAATCAGCATTCTGCTTTAGGAAGTACAGCTGATCATTTCATTTTGGCTTAATGCTTCAAATAACACTTTGTTGAGGACCTGAGTTCAAAATTTATCTCAATATTCTCTGTAAGCTTCAAAAACAGAAATTGTTTTAAACGCCATTTCTAGTTCAGCATAACCTACATTTTGGTGTGGACTTTGCTTTACCCTTCATGCTCAGATGTTAGGAAGGCTTTTGCTTCACACAAAGTTAGTCTGGCTGGAAACTCCGCCCTCACAGTGAGTGTTGCTATATGATATATGTGCGAGGCTCTGCAGCTTATGGGAATTAGGAGAGCAGCAAGTGGAGCAGGGGGTGTTGAGAGGGTTCAAACATAATCACTTAGAAGCATGGATACTGAGGGATGCAGTCTTGGCACAATGCCAGGCAACAGGCTCATCCAGGGACTTCCAGATCTAGCCCCAAACTCAGAGACCATAGATTCCAGGAGTTCCAAGAAGTCCCTCTAGTGACTGATAAAGAGGTAAGATTTTACTGGATCACAGACATTTGCATGAACTTTAACAAATTGATTGTGAAGGGAAAAATAGACAAATGACCCTCAGTATGGCTGTCTTGAGATTTTTAGCCCTAGAAATTGAGCCAGCACACCACAGCCCACATTTCCTCCAGTGCTGTTCAATCTGACCTTGAGAGCTGACCTTGGAAAAAGGGCAACAGATATTTGATTCAATGTCTTTGAACCTGAATTCATAGAACCATCTACCACACTTCCTTCTCTCCTCTTCCCTCCCAATGTTTCTCATTCATATGTTTATTAGGATATGGGTTTTTCAATCTCAGACCTCATTTCTCTTTTCTTTCTTTTTTTTTCTTTTGTCTTTTATCCTCTTGCCTTCGTATAAGCCTGTTTTTGTGTTCAAAATTGATCCTAACATTGTTTCTGGAACAGGATAATGTGACCTTCAGCATTTAGACAAGACTGGAACAAGCAGAAAAAGAGCAGAGTAAACTGTCATTCCTCATGTTCTAAGAACAATTCAAACAAGCCTGTTCCATAATGCTGACAGGATCTCCCCAGATTCTGCTTTTGAACACACCTTCACTGGGGCCCCGCTTGCCGGGTCTGGAGGCCAGGAATGGTCAGAGAGCGCCACCTCGTGGACTTAGTGAAAAATGCTTCATTGTGTGGATGGGTCGGAGTTGGAATTTAGCTCTCACAACACGTTTAAGAGAACTCTATTCTAAAATGCCGTGAGCGCCTTCCAGTCACTGAAGCAAATCCTGAATTTATGAATTCTCTGTCCTAGGTGTTCTCTGAGTAGCGGCAGAAATATCTGTACAATGAATCTATCCTCGAGTAAAATTTAAGGTGAAGGACAACCCTAGCTTCCCTTCTTTAAATAAAAGATTTGGAACGGTCAGACATTCAAAGAAAAGGGAGCACTAATTATGCAGATCACATTCAAACTAAAATTTACATAGTATCTGAGCAGTAAATTCCACCCATGCTTTAAAGTAGAGACTAATTACCGCTCTTCCATTAAACCTTCCCTCAGGAAATCGCTCCTTCCCTTGGAACCACCATCCATTTTACAAAAACGTTACATTTTCATATTTAACATCAGCGATTGTCGGAGGAATGGCTTATGGACGATTTACAATGAAATCACCTATAATGTTTTTTTAAAGTGAGTGTTTCTTGGCCCCACCCTACATCAATTAAGTCAGAATTTCTGGGCCTGAACCTAGGAATGGGCATTTAAAGTTAGTCCTTCAGCGGATTCTCTCGCACACTGTGTACTGCAGTTAGAGACCCCAAGAATGTAATTTTGCTTTTGCTTCCTTTGCCAGAGGTGACATATCGAGAAAAACGTCGCTACGACTGATGTCAAAGAAATTACTGCCTGTGTTTTCTTCTAGAAAGTTTATGATTTCAGGGGTCACATTTAGGTTTTTAACCTACTTTGTGTTTATTTTTGTGGACGATGTTAGAAAGTGGTCCAGTTACATTCTTTTGCATGTGGCTGTCCAATGTTCCCAGTGCCATTTGTTGAAGAGACTGTCGTTTTCCCCGTTGCATATTCTTGTCTCTTTTGTCATAGATTAATTGACCATAAAAGCATGGATTTATTTCTGGACGCTCGACTCTACTCCATTGATCTATGGAATATTAGTCAGCCATAAAAAATGAGATCTTGCCATTTGCAACAACATGCCTGCACCTAGAGAATATGCTGCTAAGTGAAAAAGTCAGTCAGAGAAAGACAAATGCCACATGATTTCACTCACATGTGAAATTTAAGAAACAAAACAAATGAATAAACAAAGAGGAAAAAAAGAGACTAAAAACAGAACAAAACCAAACCGGACTCTTAAATATAGAGAACAAAGTGGTAGTCACCAGAGGGGAGGTGTGTGCGGGGATAAATAAAGGGGATTAAGAGTACACTTATCTCGATGAGCACTGAGAAATGTATAGAGTTGCTGAATCATTACAGCATATACCTGAAACGAGTCTAACACTGTATGTTCATTATATTTGAATAAAAATAAAATTAAACAAAATAAAGACCTCGACACTCTGCATTTGATCCAGAAATTAGGTAATTTAGGAAGTGACTGGATCTTGTTCCTGCGTATCAGCCTGCATATTAGTTTTTCATAGCCCAGCTTCTTGGAACACCCTGTCCAGGAAGCTTTCCCAATTCATTCCAGAAAATTCAAACAGATCCCTTCTCCTCTGAGTCCCTCAGTCCTAGTTACATCCTGATGCCTGTTAGAAAGTAGTCGTTTATTTCCCATATACTTCAGCTCATTAGAGGTCTGTGTTTTTGCTGAGGTGTCCTAGAAGGCGGGGAGGGTCTCACTCCTCTCTTTAGGGGGCCCCACAGCACAGCATGCTTCAACATATTACAGATGACAAGGTTTAAAGAGTTCATGCCAAGCTTGGAATCTTCCTGCTAAAAATAATCAGCCAAACAAGAAGACTTGCAGCATGGTCACTAGAAAATAGGCCCCTCACCTCAGAAGCACCGACCTGACTGCCCCCAGTGGAATGAGAGCTGGGCCCCTCAGGACCACTCGGCCCTGAGCCTGCAGGCACCCACACACACCCGTCATGTTGCAACGGCTCGGCTCTCCACCGTGCCCCAGGAATTCTGAGCGACAAAGGAGACAGTCATCTGTTCCACAGCCTACAATTGTGTCATTAAACAAATTGCTCCATAACATCAGAAAAGACATTCTTTGTGACAGCCGAGTGATATAATTTGTCTTGATTCCAGACATTGGAGGCATCTGTCTGGAATCCGTGCATCTCATTTGATGTGGCAGGTTTCTCCACAGAAAAGTGAGACGAAAGCCAGACACTGAACACAAGTATAAACATGAAGTGACTACTTAAAAAAGCTGTAGTTTTGCCTTTGGGGCACAAACGAGTGGAAACTTTTTCTGAATTCCGTTGCTTTACACAACGTGAAAACCATGGCTTGTGTTCGTCTAGACAAAACTGTTCTCAGCACAGGCACATCAATCGGCCTGAACGACTGGAACCTAACAATAGTTCAGGGTAAACACAGAGTTCATTTGGCCCAACACGTCTGCTCCTAATAGCGATGCCTCACAGAAGTATAAATTTGGCAAATGTTTATTGGGCACCAACTCATGTCATGAGCCGTTAGATGCTAGGGAATCACGGGAAGGAGGTGCGTATCACACTGGGTAATTCAGGGATGGTCTGATAGAATAAACCAAATTGTATGCAGGCTTGGAAGGAGGCACAGTCTAGGAAGTCGAGGCAGGGCAGAGCACAAACAACAGCCAATGAGCAGAGCCGTTCCTCCCTCTCTACTCACCCCCATTTGCTTTCTATCGAGGTCAACAGCCCCCTGTAAAACACATCCAGGACTGGCTCTCAACTGACCTGCATCCTTGCCTGGACAGTCTTCTCCATCCCACCCAGCAACCCACCGCCATGGCGCATGTGGGCTTGTACCACCTCTGCAATCCTTACCTCAACCAACCAACTCTGACCCCTTTCCTCTTACCCTACGAGTACGTCCTTCCACCACTCCTCAGCAATTTCTCTGTTTTCCTGAGATTCACCATCCACTGTTCTCCCTGCTCGCCACCATCACGTCAGACCTCTTCCCAACTGGCAGACTTCTGATCTTGGCCATCTTTGCTTCCAGCAATAATTCTGTCCCTTTGGACCAGAGGTGGTCTTCCTGCTCTGTATGCTTTTGTAATACTCTGGATTTCTCCCACCTTCAACCTACTAACCTTCAGGACAATTACTTTTGGTTTTGCCTTCCCCAGGAGAGGGAACGGGAACAAGAGAACCGAAATCATTGCCATCCTGATCTGATGCCGTATACTTAAAAGTGTCTGGCACATAACTGATACTTAAAAATCATTTGTTGAATCAATAAACAAAATGATAACATCTAATATGGACAAGTATCTATCTATCTATCTATCTATCTATCTATCTATCTATCTATCTATAGGGAGGGCTTGAGGCAGCAGGGAAAAAGGAGGCTAGAAAGTTAGGTTGGAGCCCTTTCCCAGAGTTCTTGAGCATTCAGATAAATTGGTTTTGTTTATTGTCTAGGTAATGAGAAAACTGGGGGGTCTTTAAAGATTTAGAGGCTCCCCCAAATATTGTTTTTTTCTCAATAAATAGTACAGTGGATTCACAAAAGCCGTTATACATTTATTGCAGGAAATTTGAAAAATTTAGTGAAGTAGGAAGAAGAAAAATAATCCATTTCTATAGTACTGCTATTTGATGCTTTTTTTTCCCCTTGTAATTTTCTGGACATTTGTTTTTCATGGTGGGGATAATGTAATGCAGTCGAGCTTGGACTCTACTTTGTTTCCCCTCAACATTGTCAACTAAGCAATTTTTTCTTATTTATAAATAAAACTTTAGTAAGTTTCTTTCAATGGCTACTTAATATTAAATCATATTACTATACTTTTTTTACTTGCAATTTCCCTATTTCTAAAAACTTATGTTTTAACCATTTTTATATTTTTATTGACCTGTTACATAGTCGGGCACCTAAATCTTATCTGTTCTGCTCTATGAAATTTCTAGATATCTCCCCACATAAGTACTACTGAGATCAAGTACTTAATGTTACCAGTACCCAAAAGCCTCCCATATGTCCTTTTCCAGGCAATACCCTCCAAAGGTATTTTTCTGACTCAGAGCACCATAAATGAGTTTTCCCGGTTTTTGAACTTCATAGACTTTGTGCCTGACTTCTTTGGCTCAATAGTATGTCTGCAAGATTCATCCATGCTCTTTCCTCATTCACTGCAACTTCTTTAAATTATGTTTTTATGTAAGTATACATGTTTCATTTATCCATCATACGGTGATGGACATATGGTTTGTTTCCAGGTTGAGACTATTACAAATAAGTTTTTATGATTATCTGTACTTGACTCAGTCATATTTGTAGCCTAAAATCCATCTTAGTGAAATAGTTGCAGAAATTTACCAAAGTTGTGAAAGCAAATTGTTTTTTTTTCCTGAACGTGCCTCATCCGGTTATCTTACATTGTGTAAATCAAGCGTTTTCTGATGGCAGGGCTGGACAAAGGACCCTACATCAATTTCTGCTCATCTGTTCTTTAGTTCTGGTGTCAAATTCATGAGTTACCAAGGAACAACCAAAAACAAAAGGAAACATTCACCTAAAAAAAAAGACATTGGTGGTGTTGGAGTAGGGGACACTGCACCAGAATGATCGACCGCACATAGACAGTAAAAGCCCAAAGTAAATATGCATCTTTACTCAAGTTACAGCACTGTGATACAGTCATGGTCTTGGGAGATACAACGCTTTGGTTCTAAGTTAGTTGCACAGGTTCCAGAATGAGAAAAACCTTGATTTGAATCCTGGCTCAACTCTATCTGTGTGGTCTTGGCAAGTTACTTCACCTCAGCTCCTTATTTTAAAACTGGGACTAAGAATATTAATATTAAGAAGAGTAAATGCATTTTAATACCTGTCATATAAGTAAATTTTAACAGATCCTATTTTTTATACTGACTAATGGCCACCAACATGCAGGACATTTTAGCTTAGGAGGCTCAAATAAGTTTAATTTCAGGTACAACAATGTTCAATTACAATCTTGAAATAAATCCCTTAAAAACCAGAATGACAGGGGCACCTGGGTGGCTCACTGGTTGAGCCTCTGCCTTCGGCTCAGGTCATGGTCTCGGAGTCCTGGGATCGAGCCCCGCATCGGGCTCTTCGCTCGGCGGGGAGCCCGCTTCCTCCTCTCTCTCTGCCTGCCTCTCTGCCTACTTGTGATCTCCCTCTCTCTCTCTCTCTCTCTCTCTCTGTCAAATAAATAAAATTAAAAAAAAAAAACAGAATGACAGATTTGCTGCAGGTCAATCTATCCATCCAACTCTGACACTGTAAATTTATGTCAATATCATGTTTAATCACAGCAAATTAGAGCTCTAGCCAACAGTGAACTTTTGTATTCTATGAGACTCCACAATGTGCTTTTAAATTCAAACCTGATTCAATAATCCTGACATCTTTGAAGATATTTCTTTATTTGTGAAAATTATCAATTTATTGTATCTCAGTTCAAATCCTTTCTTTATTATGTGCTCATAATAGACTTGAACCCTTTCAGATTCTCTCCTTTACAGTAAGCACCATATTAAGCTTTGTCAGTAGAGGGCGCTGGAGAAAGGTTTGTTGTTTTCCTTCTACTGTACTAGATTGATTTTCTTCTTATTCTCACTTCATAGAAGCCAGCAGCTAGTATGTGAGGGGAATCCAATGGTGCTCAGCCTGAGTCATATGCCTACAATGTGTGATCTCTTAGCTTACGGTCCCAGCCCCATCCCAGTAACCACCTTGGCATGGATCGGCCAGTGTGTATACCATACATCCCAGGCCTCACACCACCCTGCAGGTGAGCAAGACCTGGACAGCCCAACTCTCTGAGCACCTGCCAGTGTTCAGCTCCTGCCATACCTATGCTTTCTCTAGCATTGCACTTCTGGGGAGTGCAGTCTCTCCAATGCCCCATTCCCACAGAGGAAGGCTTCTCTAGCTCTTAGTTCTTACAGCATCGGTGGCTTAGGAATGCCCAGGAGCAAGCAGCTTCCCAAAGCACTGACTCCAGCAACTCTGCAGCAAATCTCGAGGGTCAGCCATTCCCTGTGGATTGCTCTCCCAGTATTCCAGGAGGCGGGCTTCTAGCAAATCCCGATGGTGAATTACTTCAGCGACCTTTCCGTCATCCAGTGAGCTATGGCCATGCCTCCTCCAAAGAGGTCTGGATCTCAGCCTGGAGTAGAAGTGAAGGGCTCTTCTTTAGGACTCTTCCTTGGCCCTTTGGATAGTAGCTGCTCCTCATACATGTTATTTCTGCATTCTGTAGAATTCTCCTTACTTCTTCCTAGCCAATTCCCTCTTACTTCAATAGATGTTTTACTTAATAATTCTTATCTTAAGCTTTCCCTTTTCAAATTCCTTCGTGATTTGTCGTTTCACTGGACCCCAACTGATACACCATCTTACAAGATGATGAAATTCAAGTGCAGCCCTGACAAAACCAACACCAAAACCCAGATCTTTTAATTCCAAAATCCCATGATTTTTCCACTATACTGAAATACTTATTCCATGAGGAAAAACATATCAGGTGATAAAGGAAGAAATACTTGATTCTATAAAATGAAAAACCTTAGTGTCACTTCAATCTCTTAGACACTCAAAAGAAAAAGCATCATACCACAGTATATGCTATACTTGGACTATCCTCTGCACAGAGATAACCTTGCAGGACCTTATTAAGGAGCAAAAAGTGAAGACTGATGCTATATCCAATAATAATCACCAAGTAAATTCTGGAACCCATAAGCAATACTCAACACAGACAAAACTCAACACAGGATACCAAGTAGATTAACATCTTAACTTTTGATAAAATGAGTATACAGTTGTAATGGATGCACTGTAATCAGGTACTCATTTTATGGCTCAGCCAAATAAACCAAACTGAGGAGAAAAGATGCTCGACTCTTCATAGTAGTCAAAGTTCATTTACTTAGCATATAAAAAAAATGGCTCCTAAAATTAGACTCTGAAGAAAACTTCATATACTACAGTTCAGTGAATTAAGCATCTAGTTACCCAGTTGGCCATGGTCCCATCTCAATGTCTGACAATGAGCAGATCATTTGGCCACTGTATCCAATAGTCTTCATTTAGAATGATTTAGAGTAAAAAGAGAAAACTCTCTGTCAATCCTCTATTTCCTTTAGTCTCCAGAATCCTTAACCAAAGAGTTGCTTTTGGTTATAGCTTGTCCTGTATGTTCAACACACCTCTGTTACCTTTGTGCTCGATCTTTCCTCTATCTAGAATACATTTCCAACAATGTTCAACCCCTATCTTCTACTTCCACTTCAAATACTATCTCAATAAGGAAGAATTTCCTAGCCTCCACTAACAATATGGAGTGCGATTGCTTCATCATTGGGTGCCCCATAGAATGATCTGTGCTTCTCTCATAATGAATACTGTGCCCTGCTCTGTGTGGTCACCACATGTGTCTCTTCCTTCGTCTCTTTGGGGGCTGTATATTGTTCAGGGAAAGAAATCTTTTATTGTTATGTTTTATTCCCCAAACTGCAAACACGATTATTTCCACACTGATAGTGCTCAGGGAGTAGCTAATATTTAGATATTTAGATAATTTCTGTTGGCCACACACACAGTAGATGGAGAGGATGACCAAGAATAGATCCAAGTCTCTTGACTTTCTTTTTTTTTTTTTTAAAGATTTTTTTATTTATTTGTCAGAGAGAGAGAGAGAGAGCACAAGTAGGCAGAGTGGCAAGCAGAGGCAGAGGGAGAAGCAGGCTCCCCGCTGAGCAAGGAGCTGGATGGGGGACTCGATCCCAGGACCCTGGTATCATGACCTGAGCCAAAGGCAGTCGCTCAACCAACTGAGCCACCCAGGAATCCCGTCTTTTGACTTTCTAACAACACTCTCTGTATTATGTCATCGTGTCAAGAAATGGGATTTAAGATAATAACATCAGGTTTGGGGGGAGGAGTTGAGAGAATGGAAGCACCATGATAATTACCAGTTTGATAGCATGGTCTGCATTGTAGTTGGCAATAGGAACATTTAAAAGCCTCATGACCAAACCATGAGAATTGAAACCAGCCTCCAGTACTGGGAATTTATTTGGTGTCATTACGACTATTGAACAGGGGATGATCATATTAAAAAACTACATTTGTAATGATCATTAGGCCCTTAGGTATCTATGCACTGGATATAAGTAATGTTGGGATTTAGTAGATGGGATTTAGGGATTTAGTAGATTAAGTCCTGAAGTTAGGACTTTACTAAAAAGCTCCCCCCCACAGAGAGTGTGTCAAGATCTGATATAGTATCACATGTATTTAGTATATTATATTTAATCTTCTGCAGTTTTCTTTTTTACTCAAAAATCTGTTCCTAAGATTTATCCACGTAGTAACATACAGCCTTAGTTTATCCATTTCATGCCTCTATAGTATTCTATTGTCTAATTACTAAAATGTATTTATCTATTATATTGGGTTGCTTACAGACTTCTTTTCTTCTAAACAATGTGTTCTAAACATTCTTATATGTGTCTCTTGGTGATGTGCAAGAGTTTTATCTACTGCATTTGCCTCGAGGTAGAATAGATAGAGTATGCATACTTCCAACATTATAAATTATATTTTCACTCCCTTGCCTTTTTATTTTGGCAAAGATCTCCAGTACAGTATGGAATAGAACCAGTGAAATTGCACATTCTTGCCTTATTCCCAATTTTAGTAGGAAAGCATTCAATATTTAACCATTAATTTTGAGGTAAACTATAGGGGTTTTTGGTAGATGTCCTTTATCACCTTGAGAAAGTTCTTTATATTTCTAGTTTGAAGACAGGTTTTTGTTTTGTTTTGTTTTGTTTGTCATGAATGACTGCCCAACTTTGTCAAATGTTTTCTCTGAATCTGTTGAATCATGTGATCAATATTTTTAAACGTTTACTCTATTAATATGATGAATTGTATTGATGAGTTTCAAATGATAAACCAACCTTGTATCCAAGATAAATTCCTCTTAGTTGTGGTTTGTTATACTTTTTATATATTCCTGAACTTGACTTGTCAATGTTTTGTTAAGGACTT
Organism: Nasua narica; assembly: GCA_028533885.1. NCBI lineage: Eukaryota > Metazoa > Chordata > Mammalia > Carnivora > Procyonidae > Nasua > Nasua narica. The sequence goes on from CM052799.1 coordinate 128,699,551, forward strand.
TTTGTGGCTATGTTATGTCTATACGGAGTCTCTTGTAATATTATTGTCAGGTGTTAGTAATGGGTTTACCCTGACCTCATAAATCAAGTTTAAAATTGCTTCTTCCTCTACTTCCTGAAAGATGTGGGGTCATTCTTGAAAGCTGATTTTGTTGGAGCCTAAATTCTATCTTCGACAATTGACTAACTCTAGGGGGCGCTATACAAGCTGAAGTCTGTATGAATGGCACTCGCCTGGAGTTGTTCAAGAGCACAGCTTTTGTGACTGCACACACTGAACTTGCTAGATTTTCTCAAAACTTTGGTGGTGTTGTTCCACTGTCTCCTTGCTTCCATGTTTGAGAGATCTCCTTACCTAATTACTGTTTTCACATTTGATCAGCTTTTTCTCTCCTGCTGTTCCTGGGAGCTCTTTTTCTTTGGTGTTCTTTAATTTCACTATAAATTCTTGGGTGACATATTATTTCATTATACATAAGTGTGTGTTTCTTTGTATTATCCTACCTAGTTGCTATGCACTGAATGTCCTCCCAAAATTCATATGTTGAAAACTAATCCCTAATGTGTTGGTATTTGGAGGTGGAGCCTTTGAGAGATGCTTAAGTCATGAGGGTAGAGCCCTCATGGATGGAAATAGTGCCCTTATAAAAGTGACCCTAGAGAACTCCCTTATCCATCTCATCATGTAAGACACATCGAGAGAGTAGGAAAGGGCCCTCATAAGACACCAAATCTGCCCGTGCCTTGAGCTGGGATCTCCTAGCCCCCTAAACTGTAAGAATTGAATTTCTGTTGTTTATAAGCTACCCAGTCTATGGTACTTTGTTATGACAGCCCAAACAGACATTACTATAATATATACTACTATGTATCTTTTGCATATCTCTAAGTTTTTTATTACTTCCATATCATTTTCAATTTTTTTCTTAGTTACCTCTATTCTTTCCTTCTAGGACTCTGATCTGGATATTTATTGTGTTCTCCATAATCATTTAACCTTTCATATTTTCTATCTTCTTTTTCTGTTTTATTATAATCAGGGTAATCATTTCATGTATGGCTTCCATTTCACAAATTCTCTTGTTAGCTCTGTCTGATGGGCTAATAAACCATCCACTGAGTTTTTAATTTTAATTTTCCATTTTTGAAAGTTGTATTTGATTCCTTTTGGAAACTAATTTGGTCACATTTGAAAATCTCTTGTTTCTTCTTTATATAAAGATTGTTTTGGGCGCCTGGGTGGCTCAGTTGGTTAAGCGACTGCCTTCGGCTCGGGTCATGATCCCGGAGTCCCAGGATCGAGTCCCATATCGGACTCCCGGCTCTGCGGGAGGTCTACTTCTCCCTCTGACCTTCTCCCCTCTCATTCTCAGTCTCTCTCTCTAATAAATAAATTTAAAAATATATTTTAAAAAAATTTAAAAAAAAAGATTGTTTTAATCTTATTTCTTAAATATTTTATACAGAGCTGTTTAATAGTCTGAAATTGATCATTTTAATAATGAAGTTCTTGGTTGTTAAGAGTCTAAATTTATTACCTGTTGTATCCGGTAATTACCATTAAGAGTGGCCTTTTTTAAGAGTTTGATGACATTCGTAAGCTCAAAGTTGATTGAATCACTTCTTTAAATTATGAGGATCAATCTTTCTCTTAGGGAGTTGAATCCAATAATGGAAGTAAAAGTCCTCTAATTCTTTAAAGTATTATTGAAAAGTGACTATTGTGAAGGCACCCTGGTGGTTCAGTCAGTTAAGTTTCTGACTCTTAATTCCAGGTCAGGTCATGATCTCAGGGTTGTGAGATCAAGTCCCACGTCAGGTTCTGCAGTGGGCGTGGAGACTGTTTAAGATTCTGTCTCTCCTCCTCCCTCTGCCCCCTCCCAAACAAACAAACAAACAAAAGTATTGTGGTTGTCTTCCTCCAGGGAAAAATTGCTTTTTGCTTTTGTTTTTGGTCAAGAGTGGAGGATGCAACTGATCTGTGGCCACTTTTGCCTGTTTGGGGGTGTGTGTGTGTGTGTGTGTCTGTGTCTGTGTGTGTGTGTGTGTGTGTTGGGCTGGGGGGAGGGGAATGCCTCTGCTTAAAGTAAGAATCTTAGTCTCAGTTCTCCCACCACAATGCCCCCAGAATTAGTCTTCTAATCCCACACTCACATTGATCTTTGTCTCGATTAGTCAGTTAACCAAGTTCATTTGTGTAGATCAAATTTAACTACTTTAGGTTTCAATTCCATTTTGTTATCAGCTCAAAGTATTTTTTCAAAACAATAGTTCATCTGTGTAAATAATACATCTCTAAGAACAAGGAGATTTTATTCTCCCTGTGCAATAGACTTGATCTATGATTCCCTTTTAATCAAGATTTGGCAGAAAGATCAACATGCACATAGGCACATCTCTCTTAACAAGAAAGGTTTGGATGTTCTAATTTCACAGGTCTCATACAATAATATAGAGATTTTTCTGTTTTATCAGCAGAATAAATTAAACATCTGGAGTGCCTGGTACCAATGTAGTCTAGGAATGTTATACAATCAAAAAGACTGATATGCATAAAAGAAGTAAAAATAATTGAATGTGTGGTAGAAGGAAAAGAAAAAAAGCAAAAGTTCATGAATAAAAGATCTACTTCAGATGCTTAAAAAGAAATGAGGCTCGCCAGTAAGGACAGGATATGAAGGGATGTTGCATTTCAGAAATTCAGCATGAAAAAGTGGGAAAATTCCCTTGACAGGCAGTTAGGGCAAAAACAGCAAAGCATGCAAGGCACATTCACCGCACCACATAGCTGGACCCCTTTTCATACGGTGAAGGAAGTTTCCAGAAAGCAATGAAGGGTATCAAGCCATTAGCCAAAACTTCACCATAGGTAAGAAATGGTGCTAGTTGCCGATTACTATGGATCTGAGAAGGGGAAGATGTAACAACCATAAAGAAAGCATAGGGCAACAGTGAGAAGGTGTCTTGTACGTAACCAGATAATCAATTGTGAACACAAAGAAAAAAGAGGCACTAAAGGCTCACAACTAAATTACAGCTATTCTGGATGTCCGTGGGCTTGGACACCTCAGTTCAGATCGTTTTTCCAGTATTGGTTTCCCTATAACATATATTAATATTTATTTTCCCTTTAATTGTTATTAATTTGAAACAAGGAAAATATTTTTGAAGTAATTCCACCATCAATTTTTTTTCCCTCTTATTGGTAAGAAATGTACTTTTATTGAACTTTTAGCAATCAGGTTAAGCTATGAGACTTACTGCTTGAGAAGGAGTGGGCAAGTACTGACTAGATTAACAGTCTATAGAGTGGAACACCTGGATGGCTCAGTCAATTAAGCGTGTGCCTTCAGCTCAGGTCATGATCCTAGACTCCTGGGATCAAGCCCCACATCAGGCTCTCTGCTCAGCGGGGAGCCTGCTTCTCCTTCTCCCACTCCCCCTGCTCCTGTTCTCTCTCTCACTGTGTCTCTCTCTGTCAAATAAATAAATAAAATCTTTTTAAAAAAAGTCTACAGGGGCGCCTGGGTGGCTCAATGGGTTAAGCCTCTGCCTTCGGCTCAGGTCATGATCTCAGGGTTCTGGGATCGAGCCCCACATCGGGTTCTCTGCTCATCAGGGAGCCTGCTTCCCCCTCTCTCTGCCTGCCTCTCTGCCTACTTGTGCTCTCTCTCTCTGTCAAATAAATAATAAAATCTTTAAAAAAAAAAAAAGTCTACAGAGTAAAAATAAAACAAGACAAAATCAGAGAGGGAGACAAACCATAAGAGACTCTTAACTCTAGGGAACAAACAGGGTTGCTGGAGAGGAGGTGGTTAAGGGGATGAGGTAACTGAGTGGTGGGCATTAAGGAGGGCATGTGATGATGTAATGAGGACTAAGTGTTACATAAGACGGATGGAATCATTGACCTCTACCTCTGAAACCAATAATATATCATATGTTAATTAATTGAAGTTAAATTTTTTAAAAAGTCTAGAGAGTAGGAAAAGAGGATTATGTTATACAGAAGGTTTCTACCAGATGGAAAGCGGATATGGATACCTTTTTGAGGAAGAAATACTGAGTTTCTTGGAGGGGACAAGAAAAGGGCCAAAAGCTCTCTGCGTCTCTTGGGTTTCCAGAGCTTCCATCACTCTGGTTTTCAGCTCAGGTTAGGGTAAAGGCAAAAAGATTGAAAGTCTTGCTGAGGAGGAAGTTGAAAGTATCCAGGGATTCATGTTTGCAGCTCTGGTTAAAGACCTGCTTGCAAGGAGCTCTGCACCAACAGGGTGTACATCCAGGGGAACATATATGATAATACAAGTGTTTAGATGGAGAGAAGGTCAAGGTTAGCCCTCTTCCCTTGCATGGTCTCTACTCACGAAAGATATACAATCCATTGTATTTATTTCATCGATAACATTTTATAGCTTTCTTTTTCAACATTATAGAAGTTTATGTTTTGATGTTAAAAAGTCTTTGTAAGATTACTGATAACTCAATGCTGTTCCAGTGAGTTGTTCTCCTAATGTAACTAGTCTTTACCCTACTGTTGCATTTTAGATTGCTTTCAGCTGCCACTATCACAGTAACTCTGGGGTTTTCTCTTTTGAATGAATAAACAGAATTGAGAATACATCTGAATGACCACGTGCCTCCATAATACTAAATGTCAACAGTTCTATTGACCCTCCAAATGCAAGTGAGCACATATGCATTAAAAACTGCAAAGATGACAAGATGGGATCAAGAGGGAGACAAACCATAAGAGACTCAATCTCCCGAAACAAACCAAGGGTTGCTGGAGGGTGAGGAGGGTAGGGATAGGGTGGCTGGGTTATGGACATGGGGGAGGGTATGTGCTATGGTAAGTGCTGTGAAATGTGTAAGCCTGATGATTCACAGACATGTACCCCTGAAGCAAATAATACATTATATGTTAATTTTAAAATAATAAAAAAATAAAAACTGCAAAGATGAAAACATACTTCACACAACTCATGGGATAATCATGATAGAAGCCAAATGACTAACAAGATGGGATCTTGCAGAGTGGTCACCGAAGGCCAAGAACTGCTCAGTCTTTCGAGTCAATAATATGTTATCAATTCACCATGACTAACCTTACCTAAACTCTGAAGAAGACATCTGATGGCAATGTCTTTTCGTACACTGGGACAAAATATCGCATGGGTGGTCAGACTAAAGTCTTCTCATTTACTTCCCAGTGGATGATGAAATCCAGAAGATGCCAAAAACATGATAGTATCTGTGACATTTTCATAGTTTATGGGGAATATAAGATAGGACATTTGAAATTTAATCATGCCTTAAAGTTAGAGATACATTATCATCATATAGATCAATCCAGTTATCATAAATTCATTTCTGCTTTCCAGGGCTATGTATAAAACCATCTGGAAAACCAGATCTGTTATGCCACTGAATAAACTTAAAATTAGGAGGCAGAAGGTTGGCTGAGACTTAAGGGTATCTTAACGAGAAGCCTGGTTCCAAGAAGAGCTCGTAGATAAACGCTAGGTATTTTCATCAGCACTAAGGATTTTCTTTCTCTTTTTTCCTTTTTAATTGGTTAATTATACAAAGTCAAAGTGTTACCTCACCTTTATTTTTATATTTCCTGGATCAATAAAACATGAACCATTATTAAGCAATTCATTCACAGAGGACATAATGACCAGGCTCAGTCTGTGCTGGGCACCAATCCCACCAGCCCAATCACAGTCCGTCCCTCCTTGTCACTTCATGTGTGCTCTTCCTAAAGCCATGTTGTCACTCACTGGAGTCTGGTTGTAGCAGGAGTCGGTTCCCATTCCTCTCTCCCGGACTAGTCTACAAATTCTGGTCTGTGAAGTCTGCAAGGCAAGTACTGCACCCTGCAGGGCTTAGCTCTAAGTCTGGGCCACCAAAGATGCTTAGTAAATATCCTGGAGACTCCGTGAAACCATTCTCCTGGAAAGTGATATTACTGTGGGAATGTGTGATCCCTACACTTGCAAACGGTAGTCACTCTCTTCTAGACTAGCAGATATAAAATCCATGCCTGCCAAGACTCCATCTGAGTCATTTTTAATAGCATAATTCCTAGCATCCCATAGGCATTCAGAATGAAATTCTCAAATACCGTGGCTGCTTGGTTTCATTCACCCAGTTAATAAACTTCCCATCAGATCTCAAAGTTAAGCTTCAATTCTCGCTGCAAACGCTAAATGGCAAGACCAGAAAACTTGGCATTTTCTGTTTCTGATTCTCTTCCATTTCAAAGGAATTGCTGAGCACTTAGGAGGCAAAAGTTGGTTCAATAAAGTTGTTTCATGCCTGCTGACTGTGAATGCCACCTTCAAAATAAAAGGATGTGGAAAATGCTATGCAGCAGCAATAATCATGAAACTACGAATCTTATTTCTTCTATTCTATGGCTAGGACTTGGTTCCCATGGGAACCAGATATATTTTAAACCTGTTTGTTTTTTAAAAGAAAAAAAAAGCACCATTCTGCACGATGCTTGCACTTAAGGCAAACCATGTGCACTCATTCAAATGTTAAATGGATTAATAATAAAACTAATTTAAAAGAGCTGTACAGTTTCCAAAAGGAAAGGTAAATTAATTTTGAAGATACATGTGCTTTATCTAGTGAAAATATGGCGATGCTTACATGTGCACTATCTATAGTCTTTAAAAAATCTTATTAATGCTAAAGATGATCTTCTGGGTGTGTGTATGGTTCAGCATTTAGAAAACCTTTATTTGGCACTTTCCATGTAAGGAGGCCTGTGATAAACAATTAAGCTATGAAGGTAAACTAGATCAAATCCCACCTCAGAGCCCTGTAGGCTAAGGAGACACAGATGCGTTTATGATACGGTGATGATGGAAACACAAGGAGCAGTCAGGGGTGTGAGAGGGAAGGTGAAACCAACGCCCGTGTGTCAGAGACTTAGGGAACACTTTGATGACTATTAGGGACTTCCTGAGAAAGGAACATATTAGATCTTTGCCTTTCTTAGGCAAATGACATATAAGGCACGCTCTCATGTTTTCTTCCTTGTTTGTATTTCTTCCTTTCCCCAAAGAACCAGCTGCACTAGCCACTTGCATCATGCCATTGTATTCCTATTCAGTTTCAGGCTGGGCAGGAAGAGAGACTTCTCTCTAACTCCAGAAGCCTGCCTGCCTGGATTCTCTGCCTGAGGTTGGCCCCAAGCTTCCTAAATGAGCTGGACACATGATAGGGAGGCTCAGAACGTCTGCTGGGAAACAGGCAGGCCTGCCGAGCCACCGGCTGGCAACATAATCTGGTCCCTTCTCTAGAGCAGAGAAGCATTTCATTCCTTGACACAGAAGTCTGCAAGAATCTGTGTGTGAAAAGGATGCCTACAGAACACAAGAGTTGACCTGAGTTATCCCTAAGGCCTTCAAGGAGACGCTTACTTATAACACAAGCTAAAACTCCAGTGTATTAAGCGCATGTTTGGCCACAGAAGACTGTCGCAGGAGTGGGGTTTCCTCAAGTTCCTGGGAGAATGCAACCTTTGCCTCAACCACTTTCAACGACCCCTGCAATTGGAGGGAGACTAGTACAGTTAGCCAAGCTCTCCTTTAGGATTGCATCTACCCTACCTTAGGCTAACACTGAATGGAAGGCATTCAATTTCCTGAGAAAGTAGAACCCTCTGAAAATGCAGAGTGCTCCGAGGAAAACCAGTTTGGGAATAAGGATGTGGAGGCAGGAGTAGGGCCTTGGCTGCATTAAACCTCGCATCTCCCGTTAGTTAACCAACCCCACTGCCCCCACCCCAGGTTCATCAAGTCCCTACCCTCCCTGGCTGTTTTTGCAACCCTGTCAGGATCCCATTTCCCAAAAGGCAAGTTCTACGTGGCTGTCATGAAAGCCTCCGCTGGGCGAAACCACTCACAGGAGAGAGAACACGTTCTTTCTCCTCCCAACCACGGCACTCTGATCACAGCATTTTCTCTAGCCCACCCTGGGATGCGAGGTTTTCAGCAGAAGCCGACTGGGACAACAAGCTGCACCAAGAGACTGCAGATTCCCCAGTGAATTCATGACAGATCCTTAGAGCATCCATTTTTCTACAGTTTTGTTTCGGAGTAAGTGACAAAAGCAGGAAGAAAGGATTTTAAACCTATAAAAAAGAGCCAAGGATGTAAGAGCCCCAAGCCATCAGAGTAGCATCTGTGAAGGTGCACAGGCGAGGAAGGGGTGCTGGTAAGCAGGTGATCTGAGCATCACCTAGAAGAAACTGAAGCTTCTGGGCACCTGGGGGGCTCGGTGGGCTAAAGCCTCTGCCTTCGGCTCAGGTCATGATCCCGGGGTCCTGAGATGGAGCCCCGCGCCGGGCTCTCTGCTCAGCGGGGAGCCTCCTTCCCCCCCAACCCCCCCGCCTGCCTCTTTGCCTACTTGTGATCTCTCTCTCTCTCTCTCTCTCTGTCAAATAAATAAATAAAATCTTAAAAAAAAAAGAATGGAGTTATTTTTTTTATTTTTTTTTTAAAGATTTTATCTATTTACTTGACAGAGAGAGAGAGAGATCACAAGTAGGCAGAGAGGCAGGCAGAGAGAGAGGGGGAAGCAGGCTCCCCGCTGAGCAGAGAGCCCCACGAGGGGCTCGATCCCAGGACTTTGAGACCACGACCCGAGCCAAAGGCAGAGGCCTCAACCCACTGAGCCACCCAGGCACCCCAGAATGGAGTTTTTAAACTAATGTTGTAAAACATTTGTTATAGTTTTAAATAACCAATGAAGCTTGGGTTACAGATTCAAGGGACACTATCAAAATGTGAAACATGCCAAAAATATGATCCAAATGCACCTCTACAATTCACAAAATACAAACTGGGGATCAAATAAGTAAATTACTTAATTAAACAAACAGAATATTTCTAGAACAAATTTGCCAAATTTACAATAGCTATTGAAAATAATCAGCACTATGATATCAAAAATGATCAACACTATAGAACATACCTAAATTCCATTAAATACCCTAAAGTAAAAGAAAAACAAAGAATTTCTTTGCAGGATTAGTACTGAGGAATCACAAATTGGTTTCTACCAAATCCCAACCAGTATTTTTATGCTCCATGTTTTCTCATTTCCTAATTTAAAGAAATGTATGTTTTCGTCCCTATGAGATATACAACCGAGATCACAACTGAGTTCACTCTCCAACCACCAGACTCTAAATGGAAGTGTGACTGAGAGAGATGTTGAAAAGAAACAATGATTATTTAAAGGTTATCAGATGATATAGGAATGAATTAAATAAACGTGGCTTTGATTCATTTTGAAATTGAAAAGGTCTATTTTTAAAACTCATTAGGCAAGGAAATAAATGTATCTTGAAGAAGATATAATTAATAAATATTGAAATTAATAAGCATTCCTAATGTCCATAAAATGAGGGGAATAGAAATGGCTCTTGATAGGGGCCTGCAAGTCAAAAAGACATTACTACCGTTCTCCAACTAGAGGAGGTCACTGAGAGCACATTACGCACAAAGGGCCCTAAATTTTTGATGGAAGAGTCCCTGGGGAAATAGCCTGAAGATTAAAAAAAAAAGAAGAAGAAGAAGAGCTTTACGTATAAAGTTGCACATAATGGTGATATGCATTAATTATACATATAATTGATTTTTTGAAAATGTAAACAATTTAAATGCCCAACCGCAGAACCCACACCATTAAACTGGCTCAAGAAAAACCTGCAGGGGAATGACACACAAGGCCCATGGAGAGTTTGTAAAGACATGAACTCCTGCTCATGCGAAATGAAAAGGTGCACACTGCAAAACTGCAATAATCTTCAAGTCCCAGTATACGGGGTGGGAAGGAATATACCAAGCGGTTCCAAGTTCTTTCCTCTGGACGATGGAGGATTTCCTTGTTGCGGTTGTCTTCCTTTTGGAATGATCAATATTCTCTATCCTGGGGAGGTAAACCTCATCTCCACTTGCGAAGAAGATTGGCTATTGTTTCATGTTTCCGGAATGAACCCTTCAAGTTTACCCAGTCCTTCAGCAAACTGAACATTCCAGATCTCAGGAGTTGCATTCGCTGGTTGTACATTTGATTTCTCTTTTTTTTATTATTGTTATTTAAATTCAATTAGCCAAGATATGGTACATCCTTAGTTTTTCATATAATGTTCAGTGATTCATTAGTTGAGTATATCGCCCAGTGCTCATCATATTTCCAACGAACATCAGACATCCTGTTAGGCCACCGTCGTGGGCAGCTCTAACTTACATGGGTGCTTGTGGTGGCCTGCTCCTCGAAGCCCTAGACATGATAAGGAGTCACTTGAAAGGATAATGGAAGAGGCAGAAGGGTGTCAGGGGAGAGCTTTAACTCCTTAACTTATCTCAACCAGAGTAACTACTATTCATCTTTTTATTCTTTGGTTTCCTTTGGCAGAAAGGATCCCCACTTTTCACATGTGGAACACAGCTATTTCCAGTGGATAGAGGAGAGGGAGGTGCCGGCCCGTTGGAGTGCAGTAAGGAGAGAGTGAGGGGTGTGGGAGTGGGTGCTGGAAATGCCTGGGAGGGGTCTGGCTGTGATGAAAAGAAATGTCCTGGACCTGAAAGGGTAAGACTTAAGCATCAAATAGGGGGAAAAAACCAAACAATCTGTTTTTCTCACTCATTTTCATAGTTCTGAAGTTAATGAGAAAAGGCCAAGTCCCCAGTGGTTTTTAATCACAGGTTTCCTGGTTAGAGATCATATACATATCATAATTAATGCAGCATATTACAACTTCTCTTTGACATAATATAATGACATTTAGGTGAGTGTATATTAATGAAAATTCCCTTTGGCACCTAAAATCAAACATACTGAGTCCCAGTTAAAAAGTACAAACTTCCAGTTATAACATGAGTAAGTTCTGGGGATCGAATGTATAGCATGGTGATTACAGTTAATAACACGGTATTATATACTTGAAAGTTACTAAGAGAGAAGATCTTAAATGTTCTCACCACAAAAAAGAAATGGCAATTATGTGGCATGATGTAGGTGTTAGCTAACTCTATGGTGCTAACCATTTTGCAATACATAAGTGTAGCAAATCAACACCTTAAACATATACAATGTTATGTCAATTATATCTCAATAAAGCTAGAAAAATTCCCAATTATTCATCGAAGGCTTTGAGAGCATTTTTATACAGCAGAACCTTCTGTTAAGGTAAATGTAAATTAGCTGTGTGAGCCCACTGAAAATCTTAACTTCTCAAAGAAGTACTCAGCATGGCAATGGAAAGAATTTCCAAATTTAAACTATATCATAGAAGTAACAAACAATACAGGGGAAAACTGAGAATTAGCATACATACATCATGTGAACACATGAAGCTCTACCACGATATTGACAAAATAGACCCCAGATTACTCTGCATTCAGAATTTGTAGGAATGATCTTGAGGAGGATATTTCAGTTTTGCGGACTACACAGAAACAAAATTAATAAAGCAGGCCTGAAGCTGCTATCTCCAGAAAGCCTGGCTTACAAAATTAAACTCTGGTTGGCCACTGAGAACTGAGATTTTGGAGTGTTCCCTCCATCCTCTAACTGAGAAAGGTGGTTCACTGTGTGTAGATGGCGTATACAAACAAAATCATTCATGTTGAAAACTTACTTCCTTCTAGGAGCCCCGGATGTGTTAGTTGCTAGGCAGAGAATGCCTTCGGAACTAGTCCCACAATAAAATCCTCGGGGCTACATGTCTAATGGACTTCCCTGGGTAGAATCCTGGCAACACTTTATTGCATTTTTCTCTGCTGGAGACAGGAGCACCCTTGGTATGTTCCCTCACAGAAGAGAAAGGTGCATCAGAAGCCCGTCCATGGGTTTTGACAGACTCTGCCTCTCTCTCCTCTTTGATCCTATCAGCTATATGCTGAGTGCTGTGAGTCTTCCTAGCGAATCACAGAATGCATGCAGGGTAGTGTACATCCTTGTAACAGGAACTTAAACACACCTGTGCACACTCAAAGAAAAAATTAAGCTTGTGATGCCTCCACACGTACAATGCCTTGGCAGGAAAGCACAATATGCCATCTACCTCCATATGCTAGGGAACCGAAGGTACTTAAATTTACCAAAAGTCCCTTCCTCAGCAGTAAAGGAACAGCAGTCCCTGAGAGCTTTCCCATAGTTGATAAATTTCTTTGTCTCATCTCAATTCAGTCCATGATTGCAATAAAATAATACGCATATGTATTGTGCTTTGCAGTTTACACCCAATTTCATGTAATCTCTGCTAATCTTCACAAAACTCCGCGAGAAAGGTAGTCATTACTAGAGTTGAGGAAGGAAATCAGTGCTTTGATGGATCAAAGTCACATTATTTCACATTCACGGAATGTGAAGGATTGAAATCAGACTCAGTTCTTCAAATCTCTGGCCCTTCCCTTCCCCTTTACACCAGTATTTCCCCCTAATGCAGTTTGTATATGGGCATTTACACCAGCAAAGAAGTTGTAAGCGACAAGAGGAAAAAATAAAGATGTAACATAAAAGAACTGCTGTGTATTCTTAGTTACGCTCTGTCTTTTTAGGCTTAAAAAATCTACTCTGTTACAGAGGCTGTTTCAAATAGTTACAATTTTTATTTTTTGCATACTTATTTGTAACACTTTCATGGCGCAAAATAAAAGGGAAACAATTCTGAACAGATCAGCCCCAAAAATGCCTTGGAATTTTTGTGTTATTCAAGTTTCAAAGTCTTGGAATCCTTTCCCCCCGTCACACATGTCTGACAAATTAAATTCAGCCGCACTGGTGTGGGTTCAGCTCCTAATTCTACAACAGATCACCAAATAGCACAGGGAAGCTCTGCACTTCTCTGGGCATCCATTTTCTTATTAATAAAGGGGTTTATTTAGGTGAATTCTGAAATATCTACCTTTCTAAAGGTCTATGGTTTAATTCCATCTGATTTTCCTCTGATAGTTTACTGCCCCTACAGTACCTAGAATAGGCCACAGGGTGGCAGCAGAGTCTCACTTTAGCCAGACTTTGAGCCTCGTGGGTGAGTAGGACACCCACTGCATAGCACACAGAAGGGAAAAACCAGGAAGAGGTTGCAGTTACCTTCATTAAGCCAGGAAGCTTTCACATGCTAGCTGCCTCCCACACGCTGTGTCAGGAAACACCTACATCACCGAGAGGAAGGTCTGTTTGCTTTTTAAAAGAGAACTACGTGATTGTAAAGACATGGAAGTGAAAAGATGATTGTAAACTCATAGAAATAGAAGCTGATTAATGATTACGTACTTTTCTAAAAGATGAGCATACTCTGCATACAAAGAACTACCACGTGCCCAGTCCCTGACTGTTAAGTAATGGCTGAGCTCAGAGAGAATGAGTCCTTCTGACTCCCAAGCCAATACCCTGGGCTTCCTACAGCAAAACCTTCTCAGACAATGTATTTGAACTGAAAATTCGGTGTTCACAGAGTTCTGTGCCTTCAGCCCACTGGATTTTGGGGTTAACTGAGGACACCAAATGCAAGGGGCCAATCTGGAGAATGCGCAAAACTGACCGAGAGATTCAAAAGGCCCCTTTGATAGTACACAGGAGACATAAAGTCCTGTAAACAGAGAGGTTAAGGATTCCTATATGGTGAGTTCAAAGACAACCCTTTTTTTTTTTCCTTTATTTTTTATTTTGAGTTCATTTTAGACTTATAGAAATGCTGAAAAATTAGTAGAGCAGTAAAGGCACTGTATATACTTCATTCAGCTGCCTATAATGTTAACGTTCACACCTACTCTACAATTACCAAAACCAGCAATTTAACACGGGTATCACATTATTCACTGAACTAGCGACCTTTTCCCAGGTTTTACCGGGTTTCCCACGAATGTCCTGTTTTCTATTCCAGAATCCTTTCTAGGACCCCAAATCACATTGAGTTATTTCTACTTAATCTCCTCCAGCCTGGAACAGTTCTTCAGTCTTCCTTCGTCTTTCATGATCCTGACATCTTTGAGGATTCTTGATCAGTAATTGTATAGATTGTCCCACAATTTAGACTTCTCTGTTTTTACATGATTAAATTGAGTTATGCATTTAAAAAAAAAAAAAAAAAGAAACCCACAGAAACAATGGTATGTCCATCTCAGTGCATCATATCAAGGAGTTAATGATGTCAATGTGTCTTATTACCAGTGATATTAGCATTGCTCACTTGGTTAAGGTCATGGCTTCTGGGTAGCTCTACTGGAAAGAATAAATATCTTGAGGAAGACACTTTGAAACCATACAAATGTCCTAGTTCTCCTCGAATATTCACCCACTGATTTTAGCATCCTAGGACACCTTAGCTGTGGTCATTGTAACTCTGGGGTTTCTTCCCTTCTTTATTCTTCTGTAAGGAAAAGTAATCCTCTCCCTTGCCCCCATTTATTTATTTGATTGTTTATTTACATCAGTATGGACTCATGGATATTTATTTTGTCCTACAGACTAAAATCTAATACTATCATTATTTATTTTTTGCTCAAACCATGCCAGTGTTGGCCATGAAGAGCCCTTTTGGGTGGGCTCCTCTGTTCTTCTGACAAGTTCTCATCCCTCTCTGAGAACTTGCACAGTTTTTGGTATCCCAAGATTTCCAGGCTCTTCTTGTATTTTGCCTGCCCAGCCCTGGAATCAAATATTTTTCCAAGGTGTCTGGGCTCCTTTCCCAGAAAAATGTTGTTTAGAAACTAAGATCTGGGTGCTAAGTGTGCTCGTGGCACCGGGAGAGCCATTGTTTCTAGAAGTTCTCAGCCAACAGATCTAGGAAGATTGTGTATGCTTGCTAACACATGCATATTTACACGTCTCTGTTTCTTTATCAATGAATTTGTATGTAATTAAATTGTAGGAGTCCCCACTGATCAAACACCATAGGGGGCGCGTTAGCTTTCCTTCTCTGTGTATGTCCTTCCTTCCCAATGATGAGAGAGTGGGCTCTCAGAGGATAATCAGCAGCAGAGCCTGGCCCCCACAATCACCTGCTCAGCCACGAAAAAGCCATGTGTGTTTAGCAAACTGTGTAGATTGTGTAAGATGGAAATGAGGCTTAGTGAAATTAACTCATTAAATGTCTTTTGACTCCAAAACAATCCCTCTGTGCTGGAAACCCAGGTCTTCCGTCTACAAAGGAATGTCTGGAATGACCATCACCACAATGTTGTCTATCGTGGCCAGAACTGAAGGCAGCTCCATCACGGTGAGAATGGAAAAGGAAAAGAGTAAATACAGAAACTGGTCTACTGGGCAATAAAGTAGGCATGCCCACAACAACATGGATAGACCCTGAGCACAGTGCCGCATGAGATATCAAAAGGAAATGAATAACTAGCATTTCTGTGAATTAAAAATGCATGCCTACATACGACATACATCTCACAAAGATGCATTTATGTCTTTGGCATATATCTGATCCCGCATATCATGATGGGAAGGGACATGGGAGTGAGAATCGAATACAGAGGGGGGAAAGTATTTTAGGATTAAAACAAAATGAGAAATGTATTGTCATTGAATCAAGATGATAATCTGTGATGAGATGAACAGTGTAATCACTTCTAATTTCCACACCTGAGGTAAAAATAAACATAGGCAATGTGTAAGACATCAGGGACAGAGTCAAAGGGCCAGTAAAATAAATTATTTATTTTAAAATAAAAATTTTACTCATATTAAATTTATTCTCATTCAGAGCCTCAAGAACCTAAAGGTTAAGATAGATGTCTTTTTAAAGCACTAAATTTAGCATTTTTACTAAAAATGGAAGGAGAATTTTTCTAAATGCATTACAGTGCTTTGAAAAATCCAACGTTAGGACTGTTATGTCTGTCCATTAGCATGTAGAGTCTGATAACTATCATACACATTCATCATCAGCAGAGCGTGTCTACTAGTCCTCTAGGCTCTAAAAGGCCAGTTTCCTTCTGCAAGATGAAACAAAACTCCTTTTCCACGTGTTCAATCTACTCTAGCCACTGTGGCCTTTCTCTCTCGCTTGGACAAGCACAGTCTATTCTCTGTGCGTTTTTGCTACCACCAACCCTTCTGTCTGGACCAGCCTTCCTCCGTATGTTCCCTAGCTGGCTTCTCATCAAATGGCACCGCTCCCAAAACCTCGCTTGACCCCTTATCTAAACTTCAGCTCCCCCCGCCCCGCCACTTATCACCCTCATGCTGTTTTATTTTGTTTGTGCTCTAATTCAAAGTATTTTCTTTTACGGGATTACTTTCACTCTCTCCCTACCAGACTGCATGGCACTCCAGCTTTGCTCACGATCCTAATGCCATCGCAGGAGCAGTGCCCAGCAAGGATTGGATGCTCCAAAAATGCTTTGCTCCACAGGGAAGGTTTCACTCAGATGCACGGTCTCCCTCCCTGGGACAGAGCTTGCCCCAAGTCCCTGCCTCTATTCTTGGATTCGGGAGCCAGGTAGTGATATAACCGGCATATGTGATACCCGGAGCAGGTTATTTTAAAGAAATTTCCCTCCTATATGCCACAGAATTATTTTTAGTAGTAATAACAACAGAAAAAATTGCGAATGGCAAAAAAAAAAAAATCTGTTTGATGGGCCCTATGTCTGTCTAATGAAGCCAGTAACAATATAAAAATACCCATAATAAAAAATAATTATATTCATGTACTATTTTAAAAAGGAGAAAAGTATAAACCATGGTTTATATTCTCTTTCACTGTTTCAAAGAAGCGCTCCTGCACCCCTCTCTTGCTATACCATTGTGTAGACTCAAATTTTAGAATGAAAGTTCATGTCTCCTCTGATAACACTCTCCCTTTCCCATGGAATTCAGTGCCATCCCGTGTCGTTGCCTGGCTTCTTCTCACTCGGATTCCTACCAGCTCCTAGAGTCCAAAGGTCCCCAAAAGTCCACAGTCCCAGAGCTTCCAAAATAAAAGCTTGAAAATTTAAAATCTCCCAGGCACTCCAAGGACAATAACCTAAAACTTCTAAAGAACATCCAGCTGTTCCAAAGGCGGGGAGGAGGAGAGAGAGAATAATTACTCTCTCTGCTCGAAGAAGGGAAATGATCTCAGATTCTCTAGTTCTCTTGTTCTCATCTGTTTGGATCTTCAGTTTGATCTCTTTATGCTTCCCAAGTCTATTAAAAACAGACAAAAAGTCTGTGTCTCTACAATTTCAAGTTTTTACTTGCTATTCCACTACTCACTTCTTCCTAAGCATAAATTCAATTTCTACCTAAATATTTTCGACTCATTATTCACAAGTCTGCTCGAGCCCTACCTGTTCCAGGAAATCTCTCCCTGTGCCCATGCCTTCCCTCCATGCCAGGATCCAGAGATAGGTAGTTATTTTCCCTTTAATTTCCATACTTGAAAAAAAATTCTACAATTTACATACTTTTCACGCTACTTCTGTGATTTCTCTGAATGCCAAACCTATGAGTGTACTCATCTTTGTAATCTTAACTCTTACCATGTGTTCAATAAATGAATAACTGTTTAATTTAACAATGAAATTAAAGACACAGGATACCTTGTAGGGCCAACTGAAATGTAGCATTAGAGAGAAATTCTCAGTCACCTCATCTTCAAACCATAGAGTTTTGACTTAAGAATGGCTAAGACTGATTGGTGTATGCTTTTACTGGATTTATTCTCATGCTTACGTGCCAATAAGTTTTCTAGACCAGCTACCATCACTTGAAATCCCATATCATGAACAGATTATTATGAGGTAAACAAAGACATAGAAATCATCAAAGCCTGCATACATGGGTGGTAAATCTAAGAAACAAAACATAAAAGTAACATTGGAAAGCCAACTACACTCATTTAATTTCCATCTACTGTAAAGAAAAGTAATTGCAATTACTAATTACCTACCAATATTTTGGTTTTTTCAAACACACACCAAATGAATAAGAGTGAAAACCCAATGTTGTTTTGTAAAGTACAGTAGTTTGAGTTATTGTCCTCAATCATTTGCTCCCTCTCTCTAAGAAGATACTACATGTTTACTCCTTGCCATGTCCTTTGTCATACATTCTGTGGGAAAAGACCACATTCCTATCTCATTGATTTTGAGCTTGACCATGTGACATGCACTGGCCAAAAGAATGGTGAGCAGTATTTGCAATGATTAAGCAGAAGCTTTCAACAGAAAGCGTGGTTTGGCACAAGCTTTTTTGCTTTTGCCCTTCAAGATGAAAATATCATGTATTAGATAGAGGTTACTCTTTTAGCATAAGTTCCACAATAGAAAGATATATGGAACAGAGCTATACTCCAGGATTCATGACCTTTAGTACTCATGGAATGCAAGTATGAATTAAGTATCTGTCCTTCTCAGCCACTGAGGTATATCATTGTTTGTTACCCAGGACATGGAAGAAAACCTAGCTAACACATAGGGTAAATTATTAAAAATGTACCTTTTTTTAAATTTAAAGGTAGGGAACAGCATATTTATCTTTTTACTATCTGACACATAAAAATTACTAAATATTTTTGAATGGATACAACTCTGCAATAAGGTAAAACATGTGTTGTTTAATTATGTAGAAATTAAAACTTAAAAATTAATTCCCCTTTGTGCATTAGATATCTGTTGTTGTTGTCAGTTAAGAATATCCTCCCCTATTTCCAGCAACAGCATCTATCCCTCTTGGGGGCAAGTGATTCTCATAAAGTTTCCAATCATAAGAACTGGCCTCCCAAGCTATCGTAGGCATATGATAGAGATTTGGCCAATCACAGCACCCCATTTTCTCTGTTACAGTGATGGTGCATAGACAGGAATATGAGCCCTTTCTTGCATTTTCATATACTGAATTGGTTAGAGAAAACTGTCATCATTTTTGTTCGAGGTTCACAGCTGTAGGTGTCTGTAGCTATGCCCAAAGAGCATGAGAAAAGAGAGAGAACAAAGCCAACAGAGAAGGAATAGTAGAAGCGACAGAATGTTCTGAGGGCTCATGAGCCCTTTTCTCAGTCCCTGAAATCCTGTATCTAATCTCATTCATGCAGCTCTTACATGAACAATCCTAGTGTCCCAATAAAAATCCCGTTCTTACTTAAGTAAATTCAAATTGAGTTTCTGCATCTGTAACTAAAGAAACACTGCTGACTACAACTGGAAGGAAAGTAGCTTTCAGTCTTTGGGTTTATACACAAAAACAGAGCAAAACATTAAATTGATCTAGTCTGGGAACTGGAGCTGAAAAACTTGATGCTCTTGTGAACAGCATGTCGGAGAACCCTAAATCAATGGTCTGTTCTAACCTGAAGTTGGTGAAGATTGAGGATGGATTGTTCCAGAGCATTTTCAGAGCGTCCACCCATACCCAGAAAAGATGACTTTTTCTCCTATTCACCTGTAAATTGAACAATTGCAACACAGAAGGCTGATAATTAAATGATGCATTTA
The DNA here is from genome assembly GCA_028533885.1 of Nasua narica. Classification (NCBI taxonomy): domain Eukaryota; kingdom Metazoa; phylum Chordata; class Mammalia; order Carnivora; family Procyonidae; genus Nasua; species Nasua narica. The sequence goes on from CM052799.1 coordinate 128,719,007, forward strand.
TAAACGTGCAACTTGCGTGGATGCCAATAAATTTGATACAGGAGTGCAAAGAACATTGTTGCACACGTTAGAAGACCTGAGATATTCACTTATTCCCAGATTTTGTTTTGAGAAATACTGAAAGAAATGCAGAAAATAGGAGGAAAGTACAAATTCAAAGATTTTTAAATCATTGATGAGAAGTTGTAAAGCAAAAATAATAGAAAAAGCCAGAATTCCTAAAGTGATTATGGATTACAGTATCATTAGGACAGGCACACTTTTGTTAAAGCCCATATTCTCATTTCATGATTCTTTAATGACAAAAAATTGGAAGGACTACAAATCACTGCAGAAGCTGTTCATATGATAAGGAAGCTTGGAGAGACAGAACAAAGCTCCTGTGTATCTAAAATCCTGATTGAACAGCCATCCATGCAAACCTAAAATTATACAACTAAATAGCTAGCTAGCTAGACAAATAGATATAGAGGAAATACTGCTGGAAAATGGTCTAGGCAATTCATCAAATAATGTTACAATTTAGGAACTCCCCGAGCTATCATCCAACAGCAGAGAAGTTAAATTCTTTGATCCCCATGAAAGCCTAAAGCTCAAGGTGAGGTGACACCTGATATTGAACTTTGAGACAGACCCAAGGTCACTCAGCTGGACAAAAACCTTCCACACATGACCTAAACATCAGTTTCGGGGCTCACGCAGGAGGTTTTCTACTTCAGTAGAAAAACGTAAAAGTACTAATGATAGCTATAATTTTAGGGGCATCTGAGTGGCTCAATCAGTTAAGCATCTGCCTTCGGCTCAGGTCATAGTCTCAGGATCCTGGGATCTAGCCTCATGTTGGGCTTCCTGCTCAGCAAGGAGCCTGCTTTTTCAAACTCTCTCTTTGCCCCTTCCCCGTCACCCCCTGCTCATGCTCGCTTTCCCTCTCTCTGTCTCTGTCTCTCTGTCTCAAATAAAAATTTTTTAAAAAAATAATGATAGCTACAGTGTTGATGATTTCTTTTCTATATCCATTTATCTAAAAGGCTCAACACAGTGACCAATTCATCTATGCCTCATAGCAATTTGTGAGGAAAATATTCTCTTTGTTTACAGATGAGAAATAGAACTCAGAGGCCCTCAGCTAATAAGTGGAAGAATCCAGATATAAACCCCCCACCGTCTGCCTCCAAAGCCTGACTCACCCCTACTCTGCATGACCCTTGATGAGTTACTCACCATTTTATCAAAACGTACAGGAAGTACTTGATAAAGAATTGATGAATGAATGAAGCAATGGCATTAGGTCTACAGTCCGCAAAGCCACCTGCCGTATGCTCCCTATTTTGGCACTATTGAATTCCAATGACACCTTTGCATGGAACTACCACCACAAGAACTGCCATCATGTGCAAATGCTAGAAAGAAGTTAAAGTTTAGGATCTGAGAACAGAGGGGTAAAGTGACTCCTGAAGGAACTTACTGGGGATTGAAGTACTGGTGGTCTCGTTTTGTTAGGATATTGGATATCTGGAAGAGGTTAGTGAAAGGAAAGAAGGAAAGACTGATTATAGCCAAATTGTGAATGGGCTTGGATGCCTTTTATTCTGAAAGCACCGGGTAGACAATGAAGGGCTCCTGCCTCCTGAAGGAAGGAGTAACACATTGGAACCATAGACAACCATGTGTCCAAGAAATGCTTCTGAATGACTGAGGTTGGTATCAGACTGGATCCCGAAAGGAAACACATGGCATTCCTAAATCAGGATAACTTGAGGAGTGTTTACGTCTAAAGGACTAATTAAAGAAGGGAGAGCCAGTTGGAGGGAACCTGCAAGGAGTGTGGGAACTCAGGGCTAGGACAAACAGTGCTCTGCTAGTTTGGTGGGACAAGAAGGAGGGGTGACTCAAATCAAGAGGAGAGAAGGTTGTGCAGCTCATGCTCTCTGGAAACAAGTGGTGATACTTGTCATGTCTAGCTAGAGGTGGCTTCCCAGAAAAGGAACTAGAGGAATAAATATTCCGATCTCACTCTCTTACCCCGTTCACTGGCCACCAAGGCTCTCCATGGGACAAATCTAATAAAGAGCCAGACTATATAAGAACCCCTCGAAGAATTCACACAGGCCAATCTCCCAGGTAGAAAACAGAGGTAGGAGAGTGGACAGAGGATCTGGAAGCATAAGGAGAAGATACCGGTTCAAAGTCTTCCAAATAATGAAAAAGACTCTATAGTAGTATGGTTTATGGACCTTTTTTAGTCATGTGCATTAGCAGAGATGAAAAGGGAGAAGAAACAATGACAAAATAGCTGAAATTATTACCAGTACACAAGAAACTTTATTCCCAGTGGTTATATAACCTAACTATATTTATTTTGAACACTAGACTCATTTATATTGTATTTCAAGTCTCATAAGTATCCCCACATATGCAGGCAGGAGGTCCTGGTGGGGATGGGGAAGAGTCAAGACTGGTTGAGAAGCATACATAGGATAATTTGATCTAATGTAAAAAATTATCTAAAAATTATTCATAGCCGACAACTGAACATGAATAATTAAGAATTAACTTCACTTGAGGCTACATATTGATATAGTTTAATATGCTGTTTGATCAATTATATATCTTTCAAGTTCATGACAGAAAAGAAAAGTCCCATAAGCAGAAATTTTGGTGCTTCCAATCAGAGGCTAAGTGATTGCACTTTACATCATTTAATTCAGTACTTGATTCGATTCCTGAGACACTGTTTTTGCACATGGGCAAACATAGGTTATACTTCATGTCACTGATAAGCACACTGGCTTTGTGAAAAATGTAGGCCAAAGTTCCAGCTTCACCTCTGCCAAGAATTTATAAAATTAAAATACCATTGGGAGGCAGTAGGTCTGAGACTTAGTCCCATTTCGGCTCTCCGATCTTGGACAACTCTTTTGACTCTTCCAGCTAATATCTTTGCCCTATCTCAGAGAGCATACATATAGAGCATTTACTAATTTCCAAGTACCATGTTTATGTCCCTTACTTATCACAACTCTCCAAGAAGTAGACACTCTTGTTATTGCCATTTTACCAGGGAGAAAACTAAGTCTTGCTAACTTAGTTTAAGTAATGTACATGTGGTGTTGTAGCTAGGAAGTGACAAAGTGAGACTGTGAACCTAGACCCTTGCTTACATGCTCAACATGCTAAAACGACATGCTAAAGCACTAGGTCCCTCTACCCTTTAAATAGTCTTTTTGCGTTCCATAGAAAGAGCATATGTCAAAGTATTTTGTAAAGCGTTATGTAAATTTAATAGTTATGTAAATAAGATTTTTGTTTTATAAATTCTGACGTTCATCGCCACTCCCTAAGTATAACTTTTCGAAAAGATCACTCAATTCACTCTCCACATAATTATCTTTATCATATAGGAATGGTTTTCAGCCTTCCTGTGACTGAGGTGAATTTTTCAAATACTAGATTGTGTGACACCCTATTCGAAGTAATTATAAGTTATTATACCTGGCTGAAAGTAAAAGGAAATTTAGAAAACTAAAATAATATGCCCTTTCCACTAATATCATAGCATGTATTGAGTTGCTCTTCAGAATTAAGTCACTGTTTCAAGATAACTATTGATTTGCATAAACTAAAAGAAACATTTGCTCGTTCAAGTAGCTTGCAACACTGCGATGGCTTTATCTCCACATTGTGCTTTGTGTCTGAATCCTTATGATACATTTTCTCTGCCCAGAACCTGCTCAGCTCACTTTTCTGTGGAACAAACATTGTAAAATGAATAAATCCCTGATTGCACACAGTGATAAAATACGGATGCCTAAGGAAGCACACTGTTTGAAAAGCAGTCAAACATCAGGCAGATACGTGTTCTCACATGACACTCAATTCTGCTTTCCTTCCAGTTCTGCCTCTGCTGGGTACAGGAAAGGCAGTGCCTTTTGAACAGGCACTGCGCCTGGGCCTCCCTTTTTCTCCTCATATCAAAGGGAATTATTCTACTTCCAAGCCTCTTTCCGGGCCATAGAAGACTACACCAGTGCTGTCTGCTGAGAGTCCCAGGCCCTCAGCCTGGCAGGCGGCGGCAGCCCTGTCAGGGCAGAGAGCAGTAGGACAGGTCCCCAACAGGGCAGATGCCACGCTCCCAAAGTCTGTCTCCATCTGGGTCAATGTTATTGCAGTCTGTGAGCCCATAAGGGCCCCACAGCTCTCGTCAAATTCATTTCAGTTGTCCAACTCGAACAAACAAAAAAGCCTGCAAATGTTCCTGTCTCCCATGGACAAATCAAAACAAATCAAGACATATTCTTTGCTCCTGAATGTGGAGTGTGAGTAAGAGGGGAAAAAAAAAATAGAATAAATTATTAATCTAGTCTGGTTCAACAAAATCATGTTTTATGTTCTCATAATAATACTGCCTGGCTCATTCCGTTCCTTTTAATTCAGTGCCTCCTGTGTATTTTGGTTCTGGGGATGACAAAATTTAAGTTACATTTCCGAACTCCTAGAATATTAAGGTGCTTAATGTTTATTAAAAAAAAAAAAGGAAAAGAGCAAGATGGTTAGGCTAAAGAATAAAAATTATGCATGATGAATACCCTAAAGACTATAGAAATACATTTAGGGATTTATTGTGGCCCAAAGAACCGGGGAAGAGTTTGTGGCGTAGATGTGATCCAGCTTGGGTTTAAGAGACAAATTGGATTCGGATTGGGAATGAGAAGCGAGAAGGACTTTCTGGGGGTCATGCAGCTGGTGGAAAGATAATAACATAGAGGGCATCAGAATTTTAGGAATGTTCAGCTGGTAACAGCTTGTAAAATTACTGTCTATGTGGTGGGGATAAAGAACGGAAGTCAAGAAATCTAACAATGGCCCTGGTGAAGCAATCTCAGTGCTAAGTGTTGATGGGGATAAAGACAGAATGAAAAGGAAAGAAATAATCGATCACGAGACTTAGCAAAGGAAACTCGCCCTTCTTCCCACTCTTGCCCATAAAACCCATTCTTTCTCTAACATTCCATTTGGGATCCTAACATTCCACTTGGGATCATCACATTTTAAATCTCAACATTAAATTCCTTCCCTTCTCCTCTAGACATAATTATAATACTGAATGTCAGTATGAGAGCCTGTGACTAATTCCAGGGAGTTACTCAGTGTAGAAAAGCTGTATGATTGCTGTGCTCACCAGTGGGAAAAAGACGTACTGATTAAGAGAGAAGATCATCCTCTCTTCCAAGAGGATACTGAGGCAAATGGTGCTGCTTTAGATAGAAACAATAAAAGAACAAGGTATTTTACAAATAAAGTTGCCAACTGAGTGGAGTAATTGCTAAATACAGAAAGCCAATATCTCACAACGGGAAAACATTAAAAGATCTCTTTCAACTCTTTCTAAATTGAACCAAAAAAAAAAAAAGTTCTTGCCCAAAGTTCCAATCACAAGCAATATGAGGCACAGCAAAAGTCATCTGGAGTCTTATGCCATGTATGATGTACGCTATGTTACAAAACAAAAAACGGCTGCTCAGTACACTTTGAAACATAAAAAGGAATCCAGATCAGCTTACCTGCATTATTTTTTGACATTTGCCAATTGCTATTGATTGATCAAAGTGTTTTCTTAGTCTCCAAGTTGAGCTAACACAAATTAATTATTCCAATATTCACTTAAAAATTAAATCAAAGGGGACTGAATTATAAATGGTTAGAGCTAATCATGGAAGCAGGGAAGAGAGTAGCACTGGTTAATGCTCCATATGCTTAATTTATTTTTCTAAAAGAACATGCTGTATTTAACCTCCCCCCAAAAATGAAGTAACTATAATGCTGACAGATGAAATTTTTCATTCACTGCATATCTTGCTCAGAATACTATATATAACAGAAATTTCACTTCAAAGGGCTCTAGGGTTTGCTGAGTAATGGCTTCATCAGCAGTCCCCAAAATAAATTTCAGATAAAGGTATGTTGACATAAATTAAAAAGAAAACTCTTTGAAAGTGGAAAAAGCATAAATGGCTTCAAGAAATTCAAGAAATGATAAATTCATCATTTATCCTGATGTATAGTAGATACTGTTTCTTTCTTTTCGGTCTCCACTGGACAGCAGCCATTTTGTTTTGATCAGAATTACCAGTTTACCAGCTCTAGAGGTAGGTCCTAATTACTTTACATCAGTCATGTAATCCCACCTAAACAAATTGTTTAAGGTTAACCTTTGTAAACTATGTTTGCAGCAATGTACAAATGATAATTCTCTGGCACAAAGATTTTTTAAATTTGTATTCAGTGGTAGCCTATCTATTCCACTGGGTCTAGTCCAAGTTTGCTTCAGGCAGTATCCCATCTATGGCCACAAGTGAAACCAGTCTAAGAAGGAAGCCAACAACACTGTAGATGGCCAAGCAAAAGATGAAGAGAAATCAAATTCTTGATAAGAGAGTTGGACTACTTGACCAACCAACCTTGAAGTCTGGACTACCTCTGTATTTCCCAGTAAAATGAGCCAGATCATCTTCTCAGCAATTAAGTCATATTGAGTCAGATTTTCTATAAATTCTCATCAAAAGCATTATTATCACTATACCATGAATGTTGCTCAATTCTTCTCAGAGCCTATACTTAGTCAGAGACCAAGAAAATGGATCCTAAAGCCTGCTGAAAATACATTTATTTGCCCAAATATGAACAGCTGAGAAGCCCTCTGAAGAAGGCTGGATGATTTTTAGAAGTTGCTACTAATGAGGTCCCCTGGGCCCGAGAGTTTAATATTATGTTATCATTACATACCAACCTCATCACTTCTGAGAATGGTAAGGACACTACACTTCATTATAAGGGCCGTTATAAGTTTCTACATTTGGGTCTTGAACCTCAATCATACAAGATATTGTATCCTTAGTTTTCAGTATCTGAAAAGAACTAAGCAAAATGCACATGAGAAAAATAACACATCTAAACACATTAATACATTATTTAATTTTGGATATTAAATGAGGAGTGAAGCTTTTATGGGGAACCTAAAAATTCAACTGAGAAAAAGATACATGGTAAAGAAGGAAAGCATAGAGTATGAATCTTAGCACATCCTTAAATGCCTGACTCTATGCCTTTAAGCTGTGTGACCTTGTGCAATTACTTAAACTTTCTGGGACTTACTCTCCTTGGCAGTAAAAGAAAAGGCTAATGATATAATTTTCAAAGGTACTGAGAGGATGATGTTAGATAATGTGAAATAACTTAACAATTCTTTATAATTTACATGGTATCTTCCTCAAAATGAATAGCATCTAACTCAGTTGCAAAGAAAAAATAGCTATCATCAAATACTGATTGATTCATTTCTGTGATCAAAGCATTCAACTTTCCATTGTCTAAAGAATAAAGTCTAAACACTTTAGGATGGAATTTATAATCCCGTACAACTGACGACCTGGCTTCACTTTATGTTTCTGGTCTCATCTCCAACTACTTAACTTTGCAAGCTCCATATGGCCAATGAACCTACAGTCCTACATTCCTAGACACCCAGGTGTCCTCTGAATCCCTTACCTGTAGCCACTCACAAGCTTTTTTTTTCTTGTTATTCATCCTCTTAGAATGCTCCCTTTCTGCCAATCTAAAGTCCACCCATGTCTCAAAGTTCAGTCCAAATGCCACTTCCTTCCTAGGGATTCACATACTCCCATTAATTGCAACCTCTCCATTTTTAAACTCCTATAACGCTTTATATGTAACTTGCTTACCTTTAGATTTTTTTTTTTTTTAATTTTTGTGAAGGAGAGAGAGCAAGAAAGAGAGAGAAAGAGCACAAGCAGGAGGAGATGCAGAGGGAGAAGCAGATGCCTCGCTGAGCGGGGAGCCCAATGCCGGACTCAGTCCTGGATCCTGGGACTCCAAGATCCTGACCTGAGCAGAAGGCAGCCACTTAACCAACTGAGCCACCCAGGCACCCACGTGCTTATCCTTAAAAGCAAAACAAAACTTCATATAATGGTTGCATGTGAAGATACCTTATTTTTCTTACTGGATTTTGAATACCTCTGGTGAGCAGAATTATGTCTGGTATGGTTCTATTTCCTTAAGATGCTAAAAGGAGATAAGTCACAAATGAGAATTTAGTAAATATCAGTTCAACTAAAATTAACAAATTATAGAAGAAAATGACTCGATACACAGGGATGAGTTGGTGTGATAAGCTACATAAATAAATGATAAGAATTCACACCAAGGAATCATCATTCCAATGTCAATTGCCAACACAGAGAAGTGTGGTTGAGGCACAGCTTGAGAAAAGGGTAGTATTTGGATTGAGAAGAACTTAAAAGGTATTCCAGTAGGGGGGAAAGAAAAAGTCTGCCAAAGACGGAGAAATAATCCATGTAACAATCACATGGGCTATGCTGGATAGCAGTAGGTAAGAAGACTTGTTGTAAGGCCAAACTGTGAATAAGTGCGAAGCTTAAGGCTATGGCCTTTCTATAGTAGATATGAGGGAGCCATTACATTCTTGTGAAGCACTTGGAGCATAATATACATTGTACGGAAAAGTGTGGTAATGCTATGTGATTTATCAACAGCAAAGAAAATAAAATGATGTGTTAAGGTAAATCCAAGAACCTGACACTAGAAGATTAGAGAACTGATTATATCCCTAATGGAAGTGAAGGATACCCAAAGGTGGTGGCCCAGTTAAGAAGATAAGATGGCAAACTTTATTTTGGTCTAGTTAAATTGGAGAGGAAATGCATCTTGAGGAGAACTGATACTGTGACAAGGGCAAGTGTATCCCCAAGAGAGCACTCTCCATCATTACCCCGAGGTGCAAAGATTTTGATCTCCGTGCAAAAGAACACCCAACCATCAGACGTTCTTTTAATCCAACAGAGATCATTCTATTCCTGTTAAAAGAAGAGATAATCGTTTTTATTGATCTAGAACTTGCTCTAGAACCTAACGTGAATATAGAATGTGAAACACCACACAAACCCTTCAATCCAGGCTTGCATATATGCGATGCTGACCACATCTTACATCTCGGCATGAAAAGCAAAACACAGCTTGTTATTCTACTTTCATTACTCCATGATGCCAAATAGTCATTATATGCAAAAGTCAACTTTTAGAATGTGAATACCTCTATGACAAGGAATACCAAAATGATGGTTGGCTGTGAAAGTTAGCATGGGGAAAAGGCAGGTCTCTCCAGGAGGCAGGAGAAGGCAGTTGCCACAGAGATGGATGGAAGGTTATGCACTCTCTCCTACGGAATGGACAGACACACACCGCACAAGTGTCCAGGGGACACTTGTCATACTGCATTGACGTGAATGGCATCTTCAGGAGGAGCACGATTCCAGAAAACCCTATCAATGAAATATCCAGAACAGGTAAACCTTCCCCTAACCAGAGCTGAATTCAAAGACAACAATACATTACCAGAGAGAGATTCATCTTCCTATTTGTATTTTTATTTTAAGCTTACATGTTTCAAGTCTGGTCTACAGCCTCACCTTCCATAGTCAATGTCGAGGCTTTTCAGAGTTAAAACATAGTTGGATCTTTTAATACAGTTTCTTATATTAGGCAAGGTAGGGGGTGCCTGTGGGAATTTAAATTTTAAATTTTGTATGTGTACACACACAAACATATATACATCCATACATACTGTGAATAAAAGCATGTGTCTGTATATGTATGTACGCTCACTTAGATATTTTCAGGGTGATGTATTCTGGGGTATCTGGATGATGGCTTTATAAATGATCATTGACATAAAATTCGGAACCAATATTTCTGGTTTTGATTATGATGTGTTTCAAAGTAGAAGTCAGAGGAAACTACCATTCACCAAATACACAATTGTTTGTGGTAGGAAACAGAGGAGGACGGAGTAATCCTCTGACTTTTGAAAACTCAGAAGTACTTGGGCGTCAGTGCTAAGAAGACACATTATTGCAGTGGATGCATTACAGAGGGGCCCCGATTGGAGCACACCATTACTGCAACAAGTTATTCGTGATAAGAATAAATAGCAAATGTGCAGTTAGAAATACCTCTGTTCCCAATGCTAGCAACAAGTTCACATAACATCTTAATGTAGTTTTGTGACTTATTAACTTTATCTTCAGGTAAAAGAAAATCATTTCAGAATGACATGTAATTAAATTTAATATTTTAAAATTTCTAGCAGGCAAAGATTTAGTTAAGTGTGGGGCCAAATATCCTCAATTAACAAACCAAGCCAAGAAATTATTAATTCTATTCAATATGCTTTAGTGAATAGGTATTCTCTACATAATTATTATTGGCATTAAAGCACAGAAACATTAACCACGGCACTGCACCTAAACTGAGGCAATTTTATGTATTTAAAACATCACTTATAATACTAAATGAATATTATTAATTTGAATTAAACTGCTTTTGTAAGACTAGTTTACAAATTAATTTGTAAATTATCTAGTTCTACAATTTTATAACAGCTTTAAACAAGAGAAGTTTATCCTTAGATTTATGTATACATATACGTAAAAAAAATAATTTAAATTGTACTGGATGGCTATTTATGAAGTTTTTCATTAAAAGAGATGAGTTCCTTACCTAAATTTGAGAACTATTTCTAGAAGATCTAGATTCAAAGAATTCAATACCAAATCAACAAATCTTTCAAATCTTTTGAAAGGAAGAAACAAATATTTCAAATCCTTTCCTGCATTCGTATTTGTTGAATCCAATGTGTTAGACACTAAAGTTCTATCAGTGATCAAGATGAACAGGTTCCCTTATCCTCAGGGGCCTACAATCAAATGCATGAGACAGATAATTAACACGTAAAATAATTTTGTTTTAAAAATTCCAATTGCATTCAGTGTATGGTATGAGGGAAATAATGAGTGTCCTGTGACAAATGGAATAATGTAGAGGACCAGATGAGATTAGATGATCAGCGAGGGCCTCTTACACACATCTTAACATTATTATTTTTTTTTAAAGATTTTATTTATTCATTTTAACAGAGAGAGAACACAAGCAGGCAGAGAGGCAGGCAGAGGCAGAGAGAGGAGCAGGCTCCCCGCGGAGCAAGGAGCCCGATGCGGGACTCGATCCCAAGACACTGGGATCACGACCTGAGCCAAAGGCAGTTGCCCAACCAACTGAGCCACCCAGGCGTCCCCACATCTTAACATTATTGTTGAAGATTCCCAGATAAAAGAATGAGCCATCCAAACACACAGTAGACATGGGCAGCAAAGGGAATTATTCCAGAAGAGAGAATAAAAAAGTATAAATGTCTAAAATAAGGCAAGTTTGGCATGTTCTAGGAAGTAAAAAATGTGTGTGGGAAGTAGTGAGCCTAGGAAGAATGGGATGAGGTTGCAAAGGTAGGCAGGAGGCATCATTCAGGGCCTTAAAAGATGTATTAGGTTTATTTTATTCTGAATGGAATAGGAAGCCACTGAGGAATACAAGCAGTAGAAAACATGATCTAGTTTATAATTTTTAAAAATCAGGCTGAAGAGAGTAAAATAGCCAGATATTCCATCAATAACACATCAAAGGCTCACAGACGGACAAAGATGTAGCGTCCCTCACTCAGGACAAAAATCATCTTAAAATGAACTGGAACCAAGGCAGTGTTTATAAGTGTGTTTTATGGTTTTTTTAAAAAAATATATTTTATTTATTTATTTGACAGACAGAGATCACAAGTAGGCAGAGAGGCAGGCAGAGAGGGGGGCGGGGGAAGCAGGCTCCCGGCCGAGCAGAGAGCCCAATGTGAGGCTCGATGTGGGGCTCGATCACAGGACCCTGATCACGACCTAAGCCGAAGGCAGAGACTTAACCCACTGAGCCACCCAGGCGCTCCTGTGTTTTATGCTTTAATTTGAAATGTTAACATTATTAAAATTATGAGATTTCACCTCAAATAATCTGGATTTTCTGCATCTCTGGATTTTTTTTTTTTTTTAATTTCTAGAAAATCCAGGAACTTATAAGCCTGCATTCCTGCCTGGAACCAATTGGCTCCAGCTGAGAAGGAACTGCTCCATTTTCCCATTTGGAAAGTGCAGTCATTCTCTTTTTCTCAGAGTTCTCTCTCACTTCCTGCTTCACTTGCTTTTCTCACCTGTTGGATGTATCTAGATGCATATATTTTGTCACCTCCTCTGAGGGACTACAGGGACCACAGTCACAGCCCTGTCCCTAATGCTGACTCAAAACCTTGGTATAGATTATGCTTAATGATCTTTTTTCTAGCCCTGACCTTTGTTCATTGATCGACCCCAGTTCTTTGTCCCTTTGTCTCTCAAGACCATACCTACACATGAAACACTGACTTATCCTGTGTTTGTGCTCATCCATAGCCTCGTCCTCAGCTTTGGTTCTGTGGGCGATTACCCTCGGGCTCAAGCTCACCTGTTTGACCATGTCTTATCCTGAAGATCTTCACACTTGGACTACTCATATCTACTGTTCAAGTCACTGGTGTGCCTTTAGAGCAGTGTTGAACTGCATATACAATCAAGTGTTGTAGGACAAAATATACGCTACTCAAAGTGCTTTATTTATAACCTCATTGTAATTTTAAAAATAAGAAATGTACAATCCACATTGTACATCCAATGCAACCTCTTGGGTTGAGATTAACTGAAGCTTGGGTCTAGTGTTCTCTCTTTTCTTTCATCTGCCTAGAAAACAAGGCAATTTAGTAAAGTTGTGAAAAGGCCATGAAAAATACATGTTTCCATAAGGATCCAGGAACGATTGATCAGACATTTAAATTTGTCTATTGCTCTAGTTCTAGCACTTAGTACAGTGGCCCCTGGTCAGCTTATCAATTAATATTCTGTTGAATTACTGCATGAATGTCAGGCTATTGTACACTCAGCCCAATATTGTGCTTCAGACATATGAGGCTACGAAATGAAAAAACATGGTTGTACTTTGTGATAAACTATCAAAAATAATAAGACTATAGACTCCACCTCTTACTTCCCCAAACACCTCCAATGACTTAACTATAATTAAAAGAAAAAAAAAAAAGCTAAGGCTTATAGCTCATCTGCTCTTTTTCTAAGACTAGTTACATTCTGAAACTTCAACATCTTTCAGAATAATGAAATTTGTCCATCAATTACCTCCTGATAAAAACACTTACACTGGTTCTACCTATAGTTTTGAAACAGACTGATAGACACTATAATTATGAAACTACGAAACAATCTGGGGAATGTTTCGTACTGTGGACACATTCTGCTCATCACTGCTAATCACATATGAAAACAGGGTTACCCAAATGTTGCTGAGCCCAAGTCTGAACGGGGTCTTCCAACCACACTCACATTCTTCCCTCTTCTTCCTCTCCCCAAATAAGACTTCCAGGACAGAATACTCATCACAGTGTGATACGAAAGTCTCTCAGTCCATTAGCTCTGCCTTTGTCAACATCACATTGGAGATGACACAGTTGTGAGCCTGTTCCTTCTCTTTAGTTCTACCCAGTACAGAAACCTTTACCCTTGCTAAGTTAGTAACGGCACCCTAACATCAAATAAGACAACAAACAACCACTAAAGACAGAAATACGTTTTGTGAACTTTAATTGAATAAGCACTTTATTTTGCAGCTGGTAGGGAATAAATTATCAGGAAATGGAATTTATGGACTGAACTGATTTCTAAGACTTGCTTAAAACAAAAAGAAATTCCTATGACCATTTTTCTCCCTTTAGGGCAATACCTATGAGGTTTTGAAAGATCTGAATCAATGTTCTGTCCTTCTATGCACTAACTCAACTTATTTCATAATGAATTAATTTGTCAGAAATCAACAACTGCAGGTTTGAGATAGATATAGTCACATGAAGGACCAAATTGAGGCTATTTTGAATCTGTTAGCCTTATGATGGGATGGTTTAATTTATGCATCATGGAAATCTCTTTACACCACTCCACTTGTAATTGCAGCAGCTCACGATGCTTGTATGCTCATTGGTTTCACTTTATTCTAAAAAAATCTGGCAAAAATCACTTTACGTGACAGATAATTTGCTAGGGCAAACTCACTTTAAGAGATATTACCTGGTTATTTCTTACCACATTATCTCACTAACAACAACAAAAAACAATAGTAGTAATAAAAAGCTCTGATGAGTTTTAAATTATCTAGTGGAATGATATGTTAATTTTCTCTATAAAAATTCCCAATTTTCTTATGTGAATATAAACTTGCACATTCCCCAGACCCCTACCCCTGACCTACTTTTTACTCCGAGGCCATCATTGTTAGGGAAGACCCATTTACCCACCTACCTCATATCCATTTCCTTTTCTTCTCTTCAAAGAGGGTTCTAGCATTCTTAGAACAATATGCTTAGATGCTGAGATGAGGGCAATGGATGGTACTTGATATAAGCCAATCTTAAATGATATTATGCCCCAATCTACCAGCCTCACTTTCAACTGGGCACTTTTGCTAATGAGACTTGAGAGGAAATCTTCAGGGAGATGTTCGGGAAACTTTGACTCTCTTGATGAAAGACTGATGTGGCTGACATCCCTGACACTCCCTGTTTGAATTTAGACTTGGTATGCAGAGCCACGACAACTATCTTGAGACTGCAAAGCAACAAGTAAGAATATGAATGGCAACATGCTAAGAATGCCACAGTAAAAAAGACTCTGGATCCTAGATCCTAGATCCTAGATCCTAGATGGTTTTGTTACGTTTTGAGTGAAAGCCTGCGAAAGGCCTACTTCCAGACTTCTCAGTATTTAAGAAAAGTCAAACCATCTGATTAAGACACTTCCTGAAGTCTTCTGTGACTTGCAGCTGAATGCCTAATACAATTATCTTTCTGGGAAACAGCTCAGGCATTCTCAAAATTCTTCGCTTTTTCCTTGTCTCTCTCTCCAAATCTACATTCCACGGTAGCTTCAAACACAGTATATTCCTGCCACTTAAATTGCTCATTAGTCTCCGAACTCTCTCTCCTGGCTATTATGGGTCTTTGCAAATGTTTTCTCCTCTACTGGTAAAGTCCTTTGTCGTCCTTCCTCCTCATGAAAAGCTGTGTTAGTATAGGCATATTTCATGACTCAGAAAATCCACTCCCACGGCTAGTCCCAACAGAAATACATAGATACCTTCACAAAAAGACAGGTACGAGATTGTTCACAGCAGCACTATTCACAATGACTACACACTGGAAAAAAATTGACCATCAACAGTTGAATGGATAATAAATGTTGGTATATTTACAATAAAAAAAATGAGCAAACTACAATTACAGCTATATGCAACAACATGGATAGATTTTACAAATGTAAATTTTAACATAGTTTTAAAGCAGGCAAACTGTAGTGTCAGAGAAAGGTAAATGCTGCCCTTGGGGAAAGTAGTGACCAGAAGGAGAGTTCCAGGATGCTGGCAATGTTCTGTTTCTAATCTATGTGATGGTTACTTGGGTGTGTGCACTCTATGAAACTATACCAAGTTGTAAAGGTGTGATTTATGCACTTCTCTATGTAAAATATTTAAATTGAAAGGTTTTAAAAACAACATTTACCTATGTCAAAAAGAATCATTAACATAATCATATTTCTTCCATAATGCTTTCTCTGATTTCTTCTTCAATTCAATTCAAACTTTTTTTTATTCCTCCAAAGAATTTTTGTCTATATCCACCTTAACACATATCCCAGGCTGGTCTATCATCAGGTGTTTGCATACGTAACTTCCCCTGCCCCATAAAACTGTGATCCCCCGGGGCGCCTGGGTGGCTCAGTGGGTTAAAGGCTCTGCCTTTGGCTCAGGTCATGATCTCAGGGTCCTGGGATGGAGCCCCGCATTGGGCTCTCTGCTCAGCAGGGAGCCTGCTTCGTCTCTCTCTGCCTGCCTCTCTGCCTACTTGTAATCTCTCTCTCTCTCTCTCTCTCTCTCTCTGTCAAATAAATAAATAAAATCTTAAAAAAAAAAATCTGTGATCCCCCTTGTGAACCTTGTGAAGGCAAGGTTCACATCTCTGTCATCTCATACTGCAATGTACAAATTAAGCCAGAAAAGCTCTTTGAAGAGAGTTTTATTTTTTATTGTTTTATTTTTAAATTTTTTTAAAAGATTTTATTTATTTCTTTGACAGACAGAGAGAGATCACAAGTAGGCAGAGAGGCAGGCAGAGAGAGAGGAGGAAGCAGGCTCTCTGCTGAGCAGAGAGCCCGATGCTGGGCTCCATCCCAGGACCCTGAGATCACGACCTGAGCTGAAGGCAGAGGCCCAACGCACTGAGCCACCCAGGTACCCCAAGAGTTTTTTTTTTTTTTAAGATTTATTTATTTATGAGGGAGAGAGAGAGAGCACACCCTCATGGGGGGGAGTGTTTAGAGGGATAGGGAGAGAGAGTCTTTAGAAGACTCCATGCTGAGGATAAAGCCAATGCGGGGCTCGATCCTATGATACTGAGATCATGACCTGAGCTGAAACCAAGAGGCAAACAGCTTCCTGTGAAATATATATATCAAAGATCAAGTGTTTGTGTTTCTGAGTTTTTATAATCTAATAATACAAAAATTTGAAATCCTGAAGGCAGCTATAGCATAGAAGATTTATTGGATTAAAAATATAACAACTTCTAAGTCTTCACTTGCTACACATTTAAATTGTGGAAATTTATGAAGATAATTGCATCTTTCAGATATATAGTTTCCTCCCCTGAAATACAGGGAAAATGTTTACTTCATGGAAATGCTATGTTTCTCAAGACAGCTGATACACATGAGTGCTTCCTAAATTCCAAAGCACCATACATACTAGAGGTTTTGTTCTTCATTGTCTAATATTTGCTGCTCTTTTTCACATCATAAACAAGGCTGCCTAGAAAATTACAACTATTACACCATGCCAGAGTGAAATGAAAGTCTCCTTAGGGCTAGAGGACACTAACTATGCACACTGTTTAAAAAGTTCTATTCTAGAAAATCATCAGTTCATTAGAATAAAAATTCTGGCTCAGATGGGATCAAGTTTTTTTGTCTTCTTCAATGGGTGTCTCCAACTGGCAAACTGAGCTCAGTCACAGAAAGTAGATCTATGAGACAGATTGTCCCAAGCATCATCTGAAACCAACTGGGAGTGTCAGCCATCATATGAAAGCATTCCTACCACAAACACAAATTCCAAAAACTGAATTTACATTGCTGTGTTTATGCTTCTGTGGACCTTTTGGTATCACTACTGGGAGAAAAACTCTGCAAGTAGCCTTTATCTAGACCTTCTATCTCTAATGAGAATCTGTAAGCAACTGATCAAAATTTCAGGACGAAGGAAATACTCATTTCACACACTTCCTTAATTATCATTTCTAGTCAGGAGAGAGAGCCTTAGCATTAATTCATGAATGAATGTAATCCGATTCACACATTTCTAATGAATTATTTATTTCTTTCCTCTGTAATTCCTCCACTCTGATGGAAAGAAAAAAAGTGTGTGTGTGTGTGTGTGTGTGTGAACAAGGGTAGGATTTGGTGTTCTTTCTCTTAAATTACTGAAATATCCATAGTGGGATGGGGAAGGTACAGAGGAAGATGGGCCATCATCCTGAGCAGAAAGTTTGTTAAAACAGTCTCACTTTTTCAGTACCTCCCAAAGCATGGTATGCAAAATGACAAAGTGACAACCAGATAAAAACCTTAAAAAATTATGTTTGGGGCGCTTTCATGGCTCAGTCGGTTAAGTGTCTGACTTCGACTTAGGTCATGATCTCAGGGTCCTGGGATCAGGCTCCCTGCCCAGTGGGGAGTCTGCTTGTCCCTCTGCCACTTCCCCCGCTCACCCTCACTCTCTCTCTAATAAATAAGCAAAATCTTTTTTAAAATTATGGTTATTTTAAAATAACTATTTTTGTATGTAAAAAAAACCCCACCCTATTAAACTTGTAATTCTGCAGATATAACTGCTACAAGACTAAACTGACTTTTTTAATTTTTTAACTGATTTTTTTTAAGTGTGTTGATTCAAAGAAAAATAAAAAACAGGAACACACAGATGTAGCAAAACTACACAGGAGGTGCATGAATGTCCAGAGTTCAGGCTACTGGACTAGTTGATATTTGCTCCTTATGTATCATTATCTCCTTAAGGAGCTGTTCCTCTGAGCTAATTCCAAAAGATTACTCTAATTCACATGCAGAATGGTAGAGATAAAAAGTGATGCTGTAAGACAAAATTATTTCCAGTAAAACTGAAAAGTAATCATCCCAACCTGTGGCGCTGGGCATTACCACGGAAGTGTGAATGGTATAAACACAGGTCGGGCTATGGGTAGCATGACTCTAAGGCCACAGGCTCAGTTAGAGAGTTATGTGCCCGTTAGCCCACTCCCTCCTTGAACCCCAGCTTGCTCTCTGTAGAAGTACTAAACTGTCTCTAAGGTTCCTTCCAGCAACATCAACCTTCGAGTCAAGGTGGAAAACATTAACCCTGCACTAGGAGCACACTGAACTGCTAAGTATGTCAAATGGACTTCTTATTACCTAAGTGACCCATAGATTAAACTGTTGCTTCTTCCACTCAGTGCATCCACTTATATTCAGAGCCATGTGTTAAAGAGCCTTATTATTTTACAGTGAATTTTACCCCTGAAGGGGGCTATGAAGAGGCCTCAGGGGCTGACATTTTCCCCTTTCATTTAGAAGAGATCAAGCTACACACTAATGACACTGCTCTGAGCTCCTGGATTAGAAAAGAATGACCGGACAGCATGCACCCAGGGATTTACCTAAAGACTGGAGAATTGAGAGGACAAGTTTTGTATTCCTAGGCACCTTCTGAACGCAACCCAAAATCTTTCTATTGCTCAGCATAACCTACCATTTCCCATCTCTGTCTTCTTCTGTAACCTTCCCCTGACCTCCACTAGAGCTAGGAAAATTTACTCAGAATCTCAAATCTCAGAGAATCTCAGATTTGACACAGAGCATTAGAGCTAGAAAAGACTCCACAGGTCATCTCTTTCTGCTTTGTATCGGATGTTTAAATCCCTCTGCGATACCTCAGCGGTCACAGAGCATCTGCTTGCACAGTAACAGCAACGGGAGAGTCATAAGCTGCCAAAGCGCTCATTGTGTGTTCGCCGCGGTTGTAATCACTGTACTTCCTGTCTGGCCCAGAGTTGCTTTTCAAACTCAGTCCATCAAACCTGCTTCTCCTTCCTTGGAATCTCTGGAACACTAAATTCTACTTCCATCTTCTGGTCTCTTCTCTAAGCTAAACATCTTTATGGCTTTCATCTGCTCCTTAAGTCATGGGTTCAAATCCTATTAATATCTTGGCCATCATCTACTAGATGTAGTCTAACATAATGTCATCCCTTCGGAAGCATGCTTCCCACGACCAGATAGGATCTCTCTGTTTCTACCTCCAACCGTTGTGTGATCAGCATGGGGTACAATGGTACAACCTGCAGGATCATTCTGTTCCCTCTGGCATAATCATAATCTAAAAATTATCCTAATCTTTGAGGAAATCTAATAAAAACAATACTGAACAAAGCTAGATGCATGCATATACATTTTAAGCAGCCTCATTTTGCATCACAAATGGGTGTTAAGTGTGAATAGTCACTTTTCCAAGATATTTGTGTCATGTAGTGTAAAACTATGTTTATAAAAGCTGCTTTTCACAATTCACATAAAAACTATATATATGTGTGTGTGTGTGTATGTGTACTGTAAGACTTCCACAATCATGAAATATTTTCCACTCATTTGATCTTCATAACTCTACGACAGAGGCAGGGAAAGATTAGCATGCTTTTTTTTCATATGCATATATAAAACTTGCCAAAATTCCCATAGTTTGTAAATTACAGAGCCTTTGGGTTTCAGATCCAATCTCCCTTCACAGTATTACTCACTTTAAATAATCAAGTGTCTGCACACCTAACTGGGTGCTAAGACTCAATATATTAGGTGGAAATTTTAATGGTCCACTTTGACCCAATTTCTTGAACATGCTTGTGCTAGATTTGGTGGTTGCACGGCTATTGCTATGTATTCCCACAAGAGAAGAAAGCAAACGGCCCTCACATTTTCAATACCTTTAACTATTTGCATAAAATCTTAATCAAAGTGTTTCTAATCACAAACTGTGAGAACCAGGCACTTCCATTCATAACCCTGTAGGAAAACCACACACGCTCCAAAAAACACTAGCAGCTTCCAGCACTAATGCTAATAGCATTCTTAGGAGGAGAAATCCCAAAATGAGAAAAGCCAAAGCTAAGAGATTAAAGATTTATAAAAAGTCAAAATTTAGGGGCACCTGAGTGGCTCAGTTGGTTAAGCAGCTGATTCTTGATTTGGGTTCAGGTCATGATCTCAGGGTCCTGGGATTGAGACTTGCATCAGGTTCTGCCTTCAGTGGGGAGTGTGCTTGAGGATTCTCCCTCTCCCTCTGCTGTTCCCCCTGCTCATGGATTCTTTCTCTTCTCTCTCTCTTTCTCTCTCTCTTTCTCAAATAAATAATTAAAAAAAAATGTCAACATTTACAGCCCCACCTTCTGCCACTCCAAGTCGATGGACTCTTGATGCCACTGTAAATACACAGTGTTGCCTAAAACAAAAGTTCCCAAATCTAGCCCTAAACTACAATCAGGCTTTTTAAAAATATCAGCATATGGGACCTTTCTGGCACCTAGGCAGTCTAATGTAAAACAATCTTTTTGTGGTCACTGCTGCTGCTGTTGTTGTTTCGTTTTGTTTTTGTTTTAAGATTTTATTTATTTATTTGACAGAGAGAGAGAGATCACAAGTAGGCAGAGAGGCAGGCAGAGAGAGAGGGGGAAGCAGGCTCCCTGCTGAGCAGAGAGCCCGATGCGGGGCTCGATCCCAGGACCCTGAGATCATGACCT
>CM052799.1:128740411-128757937 GCA_028533885.1 Nasua narica
AAAATCACTTGAGCCACCTTGGACTTCTCTTTTTCTCTCAATCAATTAGCAAATCCTGTCAGCTCTACCTCAAAATATATCCCAAATCAGACCAAGTCTTACCACCTAACACATTATGACTCTATTCCAAGCATCTCACCAGAAATACTGTAATAGCCTCCTAAATAGTCTCCCTGATACAGTCTATTTTCATACTGCAGCCAGAGTGATCTATTTAAAATGTAAATGGCTTATCACACCCCTGTTCAAAACTCTTTCACGACTTCCCATAATCCTCAAAATAAATTCCAAAATATTTGTCACAGCCTACAAGGCCAGAAACAATCTCCTTTCCTACCATTTTTCCTCATTTTGCTCTGGCCACGCTAACCTTCTTGCTCCTCTTCAAATATGTCAAGGCTACTCCTGCTTCAGGACCTTTGCCCTTGCTGTTCCTTCCAGCTAGAGCAAGTTTTCCTTCAGTACTTGCAGGCTTGCTCCCTCGAAAAGCCATTCCCTCAGAAAGACTGCCGCTGTATCTAAAGAGACCTTCCTTTCACTCTCTATCCCCTTAATACATTTATTTTTCTTCATAGCACTTACCACCATCTGACACGATATGCACACTAGTTATTTATTTATTAGTTTACTTCAGCGCTAGAAAGTAAGCTCTTAAAATCGACATTGGTTTGCTCACCACTGAATCCCCAGCCATTAGAACAGTACCTGGTGAAGAATAGACCATTGATAAATGACTGAAAGAATGGAGGAAAGAATGAGCAAATTTAGCCTGAAACACATGCTCTTTCTTGGCCCCACGCCTTAGTGCATATTTTCCCCTTTACCCAAAATGCCCTTCCTCATCATTTCCTATGCGATGTGGATGCCTATTTATTCTTTAAAATGCAACTTGGGTAGAATATTCCCCTGAAGCCTTCCCAGATAAGCCTCCCTGACCACACACGCGCGCGCGCACGCACACACACACACACACACACACACACACACACACATATCACTGAGCAGAGGGAGCTGCTCTCATCTCTCTCTGCAGCCAAGATAAATTGTTCCTACCTTTAGTCTAGCACCTACCCTTAAAGATGTCTTCTTCGTATCATTTTTCTCTTGGATTTTTTTTCCCTGGCCATACAGTGAATTCCTTAGGGCAGGAGTTGCTGTATCTCTGTATGCCCCTGCAAACTCATACTAGGAACCCACTTGTATCTAAAATATGTCTGGTTGCTAGTGCTCACATGAGTTTTTACTATTTCCTTCTGCCTGTGCTAAGTTACTTTTATTAGAAGCTGCTATTCATTAATGTATTAATACACCTAAAAGTAGCTCATTTGTTCTCTCTGCCTCAGAGACAAAAGTGCCTGTAGATCCCAGGAATTAAACTCTAATATAGTCTAGATTTGTTCACCATTGACTGAGAACTAAGTGACGCAAGCCTTCAATAATAGAACTTCGCCAGCATGTTGGAGAACATTTCCACAGGCTTTGCAAGACTCTAGTTATTAATCATCAGCAAAGAGAATTTAAAGTAAGCTTAAATCAACAAAATGCCCTAACCTTTACCACGTTGTCCCACTTCACAATGCAAAAGGAAAAGGTTCGATACCATTTTTTTAAAGATTTTATTTATTTATTTGGCAGAGAGAAAGAGATCACAAGTAGGCAGAGAGGCAGGCAGAGAGAGAGAGAAGGGGAAGCAGGCTCCCTGCTGAGCAGAGAGCCCGATGATGTGTGTGGCTGGATCCCAGGACCCTGAGATCATGACCTGAGCCAAAGGCAGAGGCTTTAACCCACTGAGCCGCCCAGGTGTCCCACATGCATCCTGTTTCATCTGATCTTCAAATGTTGCTTTGATGGAGGCAAGAATGATTATATCTACCTTACAGATGAGGCTTTTGAGGGTCAAAGAGGTTTAAAAAACTTGCCTAAGGTCAAGAAATGAATGAATGAAAGAAACAGACTCCAAATGAGTGTCTAAATCCCAAGTATACTTAGAGTATAGCATCCAAAGATCCAGCCATTTTACACAGATATGGGGCTCTGAACAACTATCTCAGGTTTGCTGGGCCTGTTTCCTCCTCAGCCAAAAAAAACTATATCCAATTCCTACAGTTGTTGCGAGGACCCAGATATCCTGATCCTACACTTGGAATCACTTATGCTCCATGCATTATATAATAATTGGTCCCTCCTCGTTAGAAGATTACAACACAAGAGTGATGTTTGTTTCCTCATACCTGGGTTGTGAGAATGACAGCAAGGTTCATTAGAGTCCTGACGTCTGGTCATGCAAAAAACTTCGTGAGGTGGGGAGAGCAATCAAAACAAAGGCTCATTTCAGCTTTAATGTCTGCTTTAGAAATACCTTTCCATCTTTTTGAGGAAGATGGAAACCTTTGAGAAACCTTTGAGAAAGGTTCTCTTCAGCTAGGAGGAAGGTGCTCAGGAGGCCCAGGTGGCTGGGGAAGTAGATCTGAGGTCACTGGACAGTTTCCGCTCCATCTAGTCTTTCCCTTATTTTCCCTCTGAAACCTCTAGAGGGATGTGCTTCAGCGTCACGTGCTCATTCTATGTCCAGCTCAACCAAGAGCCACTCCCTCTCAATTCAAAAGGTGAGGTGACCAATGCACCGGCTGACAATTCTGGAGAGAGGGGAGGGGAGGCTGTAGCTTACCACCAAAGGGAAATGGAACTGGACTTCATGCCATTTGCAGCTGTCCCTGCAGCCCCACTGATACAACAAATCACCCCCCCCCAGGGGATTAGGCAATTCTTCAACACACACTGCACAATCCTTTGATGAGAGCCCACTGTGCAGCAGCCACAGTCAGAAGACATCAGAAGACTTACTGACTCACTAACTTCTCCTGCTTAGGTGAACTTCCCATTCGGCCCCACTCAATGCCCAATTGCCTCTGACAGGAAGCCAGCCCTGGACACAGGTTTTTTCCAGTTAGCATGGTGCTGCATATAAACAATCAAGGAACATTAGCCAAGCAAGACTGCTCTTCCTACTATGAGCAATACCCATTCCCAAGTCAACATACTAGATAATAAATTACTTATACGGCACTCAATGTCTGACTATTCTGGAAGCTTCATATATATTAATTCATTTTTATTCCTCACCACATCTCTATAAGGTACGTGTTATTGTTAGTATCAAGTTACACAGGAGGACACTGAAGCCCTGGGGGTTGGGGAGGGCAGTGAAGAAACTTGTCCAGACTCACACCACTGGTAAGGCAGAGTCGGGTCAAACCCAGGCAATGTGGCTCCACAGTCTGGGCTCCCCACTCCTCCAGGAGACTCCCCCACACCGGGCTGTATGTTTCTGAGCTTGATAAATTTGTATTAACAGAGGCGAATTTCAAAAACACAAAACTGAGTGAAAAAATAAGATTCAGAGAAGTAAGTACAGTTCAAGACCATTTATATTAATTTTAGAAACCCTCAAAACGATATCATACATGATGCATATTAAGAATATAAATCCATTGACTGGAGGGACACATACTGAAGTCATTTTAGTTTCACACCTGAGAAAGGAAACACTCTCGAATGGAGAGAGGGACGTTCGAAGAAATTTTAACTTTATCAGTAATAATTTGACCTCTTTATTTTAAAAAAATCTGAAATACAGAAGGCATAATGTGAACAATTTGTTCATTCTGATCTTAGGTATATTAGTGTGTGTTAAATTAATCTCTGTCCATTTCTGTATTTTCACTTTATAAACAAACTACATATATTTTCTCCCCTATTCCTTCTTGTGCCCTTCCAAACTCCAAAGCCATGAACATCATTTCCAGTTGAGGAATGGAATCCATAGTGTATTGCATTTTAGAAAACAAAATTGTAATGATGATTCATTCAGGGCTAGTTGCCTAATATCAACTGTAGCTACATATTTCCAGCTTAGAGTGATAAAAACAAATTAACAACCACTCTATTCAACTAGAACTTGAACTGAACACATGCAAACAATCGCATCAGCAAATAGTAATTATCAGAGGAGATAACCTAAAAACAAAAAACACCGGGGAGAATTTATCTCTGCTACAACATAGCAGTCCCTTCTAGAGTAACTACAATGGTAAATAAGAATGGCACATTACAGACACTGTTAATAATTGGGATTATTTATGCTCATGTATTGTCCCCCTTATCAAAGTATGAGTTATCTTAAAATAGGGTTCATGCAAGCCCACTGCTTCACTCATAGTGTCGGTCTCTGTAAATGCCTGCTGAATCAACATATAAATGAAGTGATGTTCCATAATATCTTTGCTTTAACCAACTTAAAATCTTCTACTCTTCAAGCAAAAGGGTAGGTGATGAGGCTGAATATTAAAATTCTTAAACCTAGATGGATAACATTTTGGGAGAGTGTTAGTAATTTTTGCCCCATTGAATAAAAATTAGAATTTCCATTTATCATAGAGATTCCTCTATTTTCAGAAGGACTACCTTTCCAGGCTTTCTCATTATACCAATACAAGTCAATTTCCTAGTGTCTGATGCTATAAAACCTCTCCAACCCCTGAAGCAGATTTTTCCCATATAAGATATTAAGTATTTTGTTTAGTAATTTAGATTAGATATATTTGGAGCAGAACCAAGTTCATATAGAATTTTTTGCAGTTGTCCCTGCAGCCCCACTGATACAATAAAATCACCCCCCACCCCCAGCCATTTAAGCTTCTCTATTGGAAAATCCTTGTTTAATCTCAGAAGGCTTGTCTTATTTGTCCCAAGAGTTTGTGGAAGAGATCATGCCAAGAAGAACATGTCATACTAAGCTCTTCTACCAACTACTTTGAAAAAAAAGATGGAGGAAAGGTACAATGCTTCCTGGCTCATACACTTAGCATTCCTCATCCGGTAGTATTTAAAATGGAATAACACATATAGAAATGTACTAACAACTACCACGATTGCTTTTTGTAAACCAAGAGTGACCACACCATACTATGTGCTGGGAGTGACGACATGTTTCTCCCAAAGGGCATGGATACTCTACTTCCAGTCATCCTGCGATGGGAAAAGCAATGAAGCCTGGAATGGGAATGGGAATAACCTCACTGTCTCTCTGAAATATGAAGCAGTTCCTAATTCTGGGGGAAGCAAACAACATCCATTATGTAGAAATAGGCTGGAGTTACAGAGAGATGAGCAAAAGGCTCTCTTAGAGGAGGACATGTCCCATGAGCTTCAGGGGCAGTGACAGCTCATATTTGTCTTTACGTTTTCATTTTCCTGCACTGTTATACACATCTGCTTTCCTCAGGTATTCAGGATATTATTCTGAAGACCCCACAGTCTGGTTTTCCTTAAGACTTGAAGAGGAGAGTAGCAAAGCTCTTGCATCCCAGGGCGGACTTGTGGAATGTGTGAATACTCTTTTAGTATTTCCTAGAAATTACTTGGCAAGAGAAAACACAACCAAGGAATGGAAAGTCAGCAATCTATTGAATGACGCTTGATGTCAGAATTTGAAAATCAAAGTTAATTTATACATTAGTCCTGAGCAACTCAGGAATTCTTTCAGTTACACTGATCCCACAATGTTTAAATTAAACATAACTTTTGTGACCACCCATCTTGATGGTCTAAATAATCTACGTACACAAGAGAGAATTGAAACTTGAGTATTATGAACTATTAAGAAAAATGTCAGTGCTACTATGATTAATTCTAGAAATTCAGTTATCAAGTCACTTAGAAGAATATCATCCAAATTACCTGCCAAATTACTCCATTAATACCATTTTACATTTGTTTCTATCAATGAAATAAAATTCAGAATTATTCTTAATGCTGTGGATATTATGGTGATTATTTGCTTTAAGAAAATAGAGATCTTCACAAATAAATTGGCTAGATATAGATTCTCATTGCTTTTTACCAGAAAAAAAAACGCCTGTCTTACACAACAAAGACACTAATAACTAAATATACAGATCTAAATTTCAAGTATATCCTAAAATTTAGAGTGCTGCCCATTTTTTTCCTACCTTAAGAGAAAGAATGAGATGGGGTGAATCAGACACTAGCAGCGTGCATTAGGTATTTTATACCACCAGGAGGGAAGAAGAGGGAAAACCCTGCACACTGACTGTGTGCTTCGGATTTCCCAGCCTAAGAACCTCACAGAGAACAAGTTAGTTCATGGTCACAAAAAGCCAGGAAAATATTATATTGTTAGAAGTGTAAGTCACTAGAAAACAATACACCAATAACTTAAAATTGGTTGTGCCTTTGAACATCACACATTATAGAAATAAAGCTTTGTTCCCCCTTCACCTGCTTACTTCTTGGTCAACCAAAGAGCCACCTCCGCCTTTTCCAACATATGGGAAGAGAGTCCCTGCTCTTCCATCCACCCTTCTGACTCCTTTCCAAGAAAGAAGAACCCTTATCTGATTGGGAAGATTGGGGAGAAAAAAATGAGGCAGGTGAAACTTAGCTTGTTGTGGGTTCCTCCCTCCTCTCTTTCTCTCTCTGTGGATCTGCCTGCCCACGGGCTGGACACACTCCGAGTTGTTGGATAGGCACAAGTGCGTCAGGACCCAGATGTGTCTTTAGAGGTAGATATAAAGTCCAAATCTCTCTGATTCCACTGTGAGGCTCAACCAAGGCAAAGTTGGATTTCTCAGCAGATGGGCCTGCTCTACAGACCCAAAGCATCCCTCTGCAGAGCTGCACTTCAAGATTTAGTTTGGGGAGAAAAGTAATAAATCCAATTTTGACCATTCTCTAAGCCAGTAAGTACTCCAGCAATCCAGTAAGAAAGAAGATATGTTTAATAGCTATATGTTTGAAAACCTCATCTATTTTCCCAGTTGTTTTGAACTTAAGATTAACAAAGGAGGTAACCAGAAGGAGAAGAAAGAAAAGTAATTATGAATACCATCTCCTAAGCTCACCACACACAAAGATCTCTGCACAAGGGTATTTGTCCAAAAAAATTAAACGATAAAATTTAAAGGCATAGAAAAATGCATGTAATCCAAATGTCCAACAACAGCAGGCAAACAGATGTTAATTATAGCACAGACATGTGATGTCATTCAATAAAGTAATCTAAAATCATGTTTAGAAGAATCTTTTATAAAATGACATATCTATTGGTATTTTTAATACAGATAAATAAAAAAGAAAAAGAAAAAAAATGATCCACAATTTCCCATCCAGCTATATCCAATATACACATATATATATGTCAATATGTACAAATCATTAGAAACAATACAGAAACACACAAAGCTAAAAAGAAGACGCCTCCTTTTTTACTGCCCCATAAGTTTCTCTCCCCAATTAACCACTATAAACAGCGTCTGACAATTCCTTCTGGAAAAAAGTATTTTCCAAACATTTCAATATCAATCTATTTCCATATTTAGAGTAATTGCTTAAGATCACAGGAAAAGAAACAAAACATATAATTCTCATGTGATAACTTTTGTTTTAAAAATTCACACAGGGGTGACTGGGTGGCTCAGTCAGTCAAGCGTCTGCCCTCAGCTCAGGTTGTGATTTCAGAGTCCTGGGATCAAATCCTGCATCCGGATCCCTGCTCAGGGGGGAATCTGCTTCTCCCTCTCCTTCTGCCTGCTGCTCTGCCTACTTGTGTTCTCTCTCTCTCTCTCTCTCTGTCAAATAAATAAATAAAATCTTTAAAAAATTTCACACAAAAAGAATGGAAGAAAAAAAAAGAAGGGAAGGGATTATATTGGGGTTGTGGTTTTGATTTTCTTTTTATTGAAATTTTACATCTTCAAAGTTTACTGCTGTGAGCAGAAATCTGTATAATCTGACATAAGTGTCACTACTTTTATTACGAAAGGAACACATTTTCATAATTCAAATAATATAGAAATATGTAATGCACAAAGCAAATGTCTACCACCAAACTCCCTAAAGGTAATTGACATTAACAATTGGGAATGCATTTAATCAAAGATACACACACATACACACACAGAGCCACATAAACAAATACATACACACAATCACGAGAGAGAAAATAAATCTATATAAGCATATAAATCTTCACCTGGATTAGGTTCCTAATCTGTATTATATAACTATAAAAAGGAATCCTGCCTAACACATGGTAAAGTTTGGGAGCCAAAAGACCAAGAGTCATTGATATCCTCTATTTTTTTACCGTGGCAGTTTTAGAAAATGCAGCACCAACTTTTCTCTCTGTTTCTCATCATTTCCAGGTCATCCTCATGCTATCTGTGAACACAGGACTGTCACCAGATTGTCACAGAACATTGTTGCCTGGAATTCATGATCTCAATTAATCTTCTGGCTTCAGCCTTTGGGTAGCTACATGAACTATCTCCAGTCAATGAGTTACATACTGAGAGCTACAACAGATTGTGGGTAAGGAATTCATCGCTATCATTTTGAAAATGGCTTCATAAAGATTTGAACTATGCTATCTACTCACAAGTTCCTTAGTGCCAAGGTCAGATGCTGAGCCAACATGGCGATTCACCGATTCCCAAGTTGCTCCAAGTCAAGCAAATAATTAGTGCTTTTGAGAACCATCCAGCTAGCAACAACACCCCTCCCCTCAAAAAAGAGATTCATTTTGTGCCACTAAGTTTTATTTAAAGACCATGCAATCGAATCCCAGCTGGCTTCATTGAAGCAGCACCGTAAGCAATCAGTGACACCAACTGCAATGCTATCGTTTCTATAAACAGTAATGAGTGGAGGGGGTAGGACAGTACTAGAAGCTTATGTATCAACAAGAAAGATCATTACAGCAAGAGAGATTGTCTTGGCAGATTCACAGCATCTTTCTGATTGGCACCCTAGGAAATGCAAATGTCCCACAACATTTAATGACTTAGGAGAAATCTTCGGACATGGCATTCCTAACATTGTGCACAAAGAATAACAAGACCTAACGATAGCGATTTCAAACATTAAGTAGTACAAAGGAAATCTTCATCATTCCAAAATATTCCATGGAAACTGAAAAACTGGATCCAAAATTACTCCCTGGATGTCCCTTTCTATCTCTGAGACCAGAGCTTAGAACTTGATTTCTTAGAAGCTGGCCTATTTTACCAGGCTGCAAATAAGCAGATTCATGTCGAAGTAGGGGCAGAGGAGATATATAACAGATAACTCAGCAGGATATCTGAATATGAACAAGACTGGATAGGCCTGAATTGACTTGTAGGGTAATTACTTTTGAAAAAAATGCTCTTTTTTATATCTGTAGTTTATTTTTATATAAACACATTCTTCCGGCAAAATATCCAAAAATACTACTCCTTCCCATTAAATTCCCCCATCTGCCCCATGCCAGTATTACCTTTTGAACTTCTAAATGCTTTTCAAGTTCAGGGAGATTAACATGAATCCTGGGCACAACTGATTATTCCTCCCTTGCTGTGATTTTACCATAGAGCATTAACTCAGATAAGAGGTTGTTAAGCTGAAACAAACTGGGGCTCCCTGGAACCCCACTTTGGGCCCATATCATATCCAGCCTAGTAGCATACTTCTTGCTTGTGAGTGTATTTATATACTTCATCTTACTGGGTCTCCAGTGCCTAACACAGAATCTCGCATGCCATCAGTCCTCAAGGAACGTTTGCTAAATTGAAAAAGGGTAACTCCTAAAGTCAGAGACATGTTTAACTTCTGTCCTCAGAAGGAGAAGGAAGGGAGGGTGGACAACTGTCAAGGGCTGATTGGCATGACTCAAGTGTCCTGGGCTCTGGAAGAAGTCTGGCTTCCCTCCTCTCTTTTGCTGGTCCCTGCCCTAGAGGAGAACATTCAGCTCAATCCCTTTACCGTGGAGGACTGCCCCGGTTTTTCCCCATGCACACAGTTCTCAGTTTATAAGCTGAGAGAAGAAAAACAATTTTATTTGCATTTCTCCTTGCCTGGCAAAACTGCAGTAGAGACACGAGCTGCTACGTTGTCTCTGTTTTTCAGGTATTGTAGCTAGGTGTCCTTTTTCAGAATATGCTTGAGGGCATCAAAAGGTAGTTTCTACATCTCAGGGTATATAGAAAGGAACACTGGAGTTCTTCGAACCCTTCAAATTAAATTACAACTTTGAAAGAATATTCTCAAACATCAGTGGAACTTCATTACTTCATTATTATTTTGATAATAATATCATTTTATTATTATCATTTAAGAAACAAGGACCTGCTACGCTCCAGATGTGCCAACTTATAAGAAGAAGGATGGCAAAACCACATACCTTGGGAGGCTAAAGTAATTACTCAAAGATTTTGACAGAAAACCAACATATCCATTGGTTATATCTTACAGATGAGATCATAGAGAAACTGGAAAGAACCTTAAACAGAGCCCAATAATCTACCATTAAATTGTATTATTTCAAACGGTCCTGCCCTACTCTAACAATCAGGATAGGCCAGATAACAAATAGTCTTAAAATCTAAGCTACTTACTAAAAGACTTTACTTACTAAAAGACTTTAACTTCTCATTAGAGCTAAATGTCCATCATAAGTCACATAGTGGGGCTCTATTTATCACTGACACTCAGGGACAGAGGCTGATGGAGTAACCCCCACTTTGAACATCATCAGAAGGTGAGAGCCTGAGGTGAGTTGTGCCCTGGCTGTTAGAGGGTCCACATGGAAGTGAGGTATGTTCACTTCTGCCCATATTGCAGCTGCTCGTGCAAGTCACATGGTCATCCCCAACTTCAAGGGAATGGGGTAATGCCATCCTACAATGTGTCCAGAGGAAAACCCAAAATACTGGGTGAAAAGTGGTAACATCTACTATATTTGCACATGGTGGGCACTTAGCAAATTGCTTTTTAAAAATACTACTATTCACAGATCTGTATCCCTGAAGCAAATAGTATATTATATGTTAATTTAAAAAATACTCAAAGTAACAAATGAGCTAATAACAAGCATTGCCTTGAATTTTCTGACATTAACACTGAAAAATCTCATGTGAAACAAACGAAAATCCCTTTGAAAATGAAAACCATAAGACAAAGATAGATGTTTTGTGTACTGCATAATTCTTTTTGATTTTAGCCATCAGAGCAACATTGAAATAGTGAAAATTTTAAGATTATGACATAAAAACCAGCTCAAAGATTCTACAACAAAGATAATTGCCATGTATAAATCATCGATTATTCTTCAGTGAAGTTTTCCAAGATTAAATAAATGAAGGCAGTTACACACTGAAAGCAGCCATGTTTCAAAATTAAAATGATGTGAACAACTGAGTATATGTCTCCAAAAGGTAAATTTTGTCATTTGCTTTGGATGAAGCGGATTTCTGAAGATTGAATTTGAATCTAAGATAGCCTCAATTTATAAATACATTATTTTCATTTGTCCCAATTTTGGATGTTACTCACATTATTGAAGAAAAAGAAAAGAGATTAAAGGTCTCTACACTCAGGAGTAAAGCAGAGAAGAAGTGGAAAAACAACTGTGTAATGCTCTCTTTGTAGAGGATCCCTTCCTGGGAAATGGGCTTAAAGGAATAACCATTTTGCAACCAAATTCTTTCTTGGATCACTTGAGTATCTTGTAGAGTAGTTAAAGCCTAAATCTCTTAGGCACACACTCGCTGATGCAAACTGCCTATAAGTTGGCAATTTTAATTTAGACGGTACTGCTGTACTTGAAAGTAAGAGTGTGACTGGGTTTCAGTTACGTGTGTTCACAAGGATTGATAAATTATTTTGGCCTGGACTGTTTAAAGGCCACATAAAGGCAACTTGATGTGATTGGGCAAGTCAATCTCCAGACGTGTGGTAGTCCTCCATGCTATCAGTCTGAGAAACTTCTAAATGACTGAGTATCACAGGACAGTTATGACTGTATACAGAAAGAGGAGAGGGGCGCCTGGGTGGCTCAGTTGTTAAGCGTCTGCTTACAACTCAGGTCATGATCCCAGGATCCTGGCATCCGTAAGGTATCTCTAGCTCCCAGCTCAGCGGGAAGCCTGCTTCTCCCTCTCCCACCTCCCCACCCCCCCCTTGTGTTCCCTCTCTCTCACTGTCTCTCACTCTCTGCCAAATAAATAAAAATCTTTAAAAATAAATAAATAAATAGATAGAAAAAAAGAAAGAAAGAGGAGAGCACAATGGCTGATTTTCTGGAATCGCTGAGGGTGACGAGCACAGCGGCTCCCCTCTCTCCTTGTACATGTATGCACACACACAGGCATGCGCACTATGTTCCTATTATTGCAGGGACCCACTACCAAAAGCGCTGCCATCCTCTGTTACCTTAATACCCAAGGAAGTTTTCTCTGGAGCCTGGTTGTTAGGATAAGAATTCCTCTTTTACTGGTCTTTCCTACCAAAGCGATGAGAAACCTATAACTTTAACACCCTCCTTTAATAGAAATGCTTCTGCTTCCCTCCCAGCTAGATCTTGAGAGGAAAAGGAGCAGTCAATAAAGCTGTTTTTTTAATCTATACTCTTCTTTGATCTTATATTTCTTTGTAAAGGTCCCTAATCTAGAGAAAAATGAACTTGCTTCACTCTCCCTTCGAACCAAGAAATTAGCATTTTCCAGGTTAATAGAAGGGTCGTATACTCTGAGGAGAATTGTTTAGAATTTGAACTTCTTTAAAGATTTTTTTTTTTTTTATTAGAGAGTGAGAGACTGAGAATGAGAGGGGAGAAGGTCAGAGGGAGAAGCAGACTTCCCGCAGAGCCGGGAGTCCGATATGGGACTCGATCCCGCGACTCCGGGATCATGACCTGAGCCGAAGGCAGTTGCTTAAGCAACTGAGCCACCCAGGCGCCCCTAGAATTTGAACTTCTTAACCTTCTTTCTTTCAATAGATAAGCTCCACATGTGTAAAATCATCATCATCATCATCATCATCATTCATTTTGAGAAATGGAAAAAAAAAGAAAAGGAATCATAAGATACCAAGAAATAGCCATAAACAACCCACTTAACTCTAAGATTTTTTTTTTTTTTTTAAGATTCATTTATTTGAGAGAGGGCAGAGGCAGGAGGGGCAGGGAGAGAGAGAGAGAAAGAATGTCAACCAGACTCCATGCTGAGTGGGAACCTGACATGGGACTGGATCCCAGGACCCTGAGATCATGACCTGAGCCTAAATGAAGAGTCAGCCAGTCTCTTAACCAATGAGCCATCCAGGTGCCTCTAAGATTATTATCTATTGGATAGCTCAGGCTATCTCCATCCTACGGAAGTAAGAAGGATTTATAAACTAATATAATGGATAAATTAGATAAGATATTAATATTTGATATTATAGAAGAAAATAAGAACAATAAAACATTTTATTTATACTAAAAAGCTCAAAAGTTAGTAATGATTATTTTGCATTTAACTCCATTTATTTAATAAAACCTAAATATTGAAATGCTTACCAATTACAAAAATTCAGCAATCCATTAGAAGAATCTCTTAACTTCTTAAAACAAATTATGTCACTTCTCCCCTATAGCCCTTATTTCCCTCAACTGTAAAATAACAGGGAAGAAGTGGCTGGTATAACATTCTAACATAGTTCAAAATATTATTATATTTCTCTTTAGGTAAGTTGAAAAAGAATAAAATTGGACATTCCAGCTCTATTCTTAAAAATTTGCTCCATGACAATGTGTCTGATGTCTTCACCTCATTTTGTATTCGTATACTGGGAATAACATTTCCCACAGAACTGCTGCGATGTCATGTTAATGGTACAAGTCACATGAATGAAATCATGTTAAAATGAAACACAAAAACAATAATGTCTAAAATATACTGAGCACATTATATGTGGAAGACTCAAAGTTCTTAGAATGATGGCTGGCATACAGTTAGAACTCAACATATCTTTAGCTATTATCAATTCATTTAATCTTTACCACAACATATGTACTATTGTACTATATGTACTATATGTACTATAAGTACTATTACCATAGTAATTAACATGTATGCATAAATTGAGGAACAACAAGGTCATGTATGTTATCCAAGAACCTAAGCTAAGGATGGCCACAAACAAACAAAAGCAATGTCGTTCCCAGAAATAATCTCTTAGTAATTCTGTATATTACCTCTGGCTGTGGAAAGGGTATGAAGGAAACTTAATCTTCACTACTGGTGACCATACCATTTTACAAGAATTCCCCTAGAGTGATCATCCTCAAAGACCAACCACCCTACTAAGTAAAAAAGCATATATAAAAAGAAAGTACAACATTTTTCAAAGGACTGCATGTTAAATCTAGGATTAAATAAGATATAGGAACCAGGCTAGAGTTATTATTTCCACTTTTTTTCAGATAAAAATACTGAATTTAAAAAATTCTTAGTAATTTTATTGAGACTCCTTTATAACTAGGTCTTCTGACTCTAAGTCCCATGATTTTGCACCAATCTATGCTGCCCCATCACATGTAACTTCTATTTGGATTTGTTACTATATGAGAGACTGACTCTGCAGATAAATTAATATGTTACCTAATTTTACATGAGGTAGAGCCCTATCTTTATCACGTACCATACATAAACTTTTTTCATGTCTAGGAAACATATATCCAAGTGGCAATCTGTTCATGTTTTATTTAATGTAGACAAGGAAAACTGAAATAATATCAACGTACATCTCAATTGGCTTCCTGAGATATGTATTTTCAAAATACAAAACCTCAACATCAAACATATTAATTTAGAATATAGCAGTTGGATATCTTTTAGCACTAATAAATACTGTGGCAAAAAAAGACTGGGTAAATAATATTATGAATTGAACAAAAGTAAAAATAGAACATCTCATTGCTGATTTTATTTCAAAAGTGTATTCTTGTATTTCACATATAGTTAAATTACTTAATTAGTACTTTTAAAATAGTTTTACTTTTCATTTAGAGTGGTGAGTAATCAGAAAGTCAAAGCTTTAGAAAAAATGAATTATATCTATATATATTCTAATCTTCCCAAATATAATCTTCATAGCTCTAGAATGGGGTGAAAATAGGTATGTAACTAAATGAATCAGATCCCCCAGAATAGCATTTAAAGTCTTAAACATGAAACCTAGTATAATATTGTTAAAATGTTGACTATTAAAGTTACGTGCAAATATGGACAAAAAAATTTATTTTACAAAGAGACACTTACTTAGACATAATAGGGGCACCTTTCCTTTCTCCTCACACCACTCCCTCCATTTTGTAAAGAGAAAACCAAAGACACAAAAATTGGATTAGCACTTGCAAGGTTAATAGACATAATCACTTTAAAGGATACTTACACCTTAAACAAAAGCGAGAGAACCAGATGCACAACACAAAGTGGTGAAACAGCACCGCATACGGCTTCAGCAGAAAAGAATTTCACTTACTTGATTTTAGTTTAGTGTGGTTTTTTTTTTTTAATTTTTAATTTCGCAGGTCATTAAAAGGGTCTGATTTTCTTTCTTTCCCTCACTGGACCTTTCCTGAGGGACCCCGGTTGGTTAAACCCAGTGCTAAGTGGGACTCTCCTGTTCCAGCACCGAGGACAGAAACTGCTTATCCCCAGGGCACAGCCACTCTCTATCGAGGGCCAGAAGTCTACTTCTCTGACCAAGGAAGAAAAATAAAAGATACCTGGCTCGCCAGCCACCTGTTTAAAAGTCCCCTCTCTGCCGAACGCACCAGCAACTTCTCAAGAGGAGATACTGAGCAACTCCCAGTCGCACGCCGCCCTTACAAGTCACAAGCAGAGCCGCGAGGAATTGCGAAAGCAGGTCACTTTTTTATAAGCACCCCTCTGAAAGAGACCCGCGATTCAGTTCAGACGTTGCGCGAGAGCTAGAGCTTTCTACGAAGCGCAGATGACTTCAGGGATTGGGGGGGGTAAACACCCCCAAAGACAGAATCCGCGGCGGGGCCATTCTCTCGCCCCAGTGGGGAAACGCCTTCCTTCTACCACTGACAGCGCAGAATAAAGGAGGGGAGGGAGGCGCAGGGAGCCGGGGGGAGGAAGGGGTGGGGGCCTGGGGGCATCTGCAGCGTCCTAGGGCTGGGGAAAGAACATTGTCTCACCACTTAGGCTGTTGCTGGACCTCAGACTCCTTCCACAGAGACACTGCAGCATATGC
Source organism: Nasua narica (assembly GCA_028533885.1). NCBI lineage: Eukaryota > Metazoa > Chordata > Mammalia > Carnivora > Procyonidae > Nasua > Nasua narica. The sequence continues at coordinate 128,756,516 of CM052799.1, forward strand.
ACTCCTTTCTTCAAAGAAAGCTCAAGAATCTTCATGGAGAGGCGCGTGTGTGGGGTTCGTCAACTCCCCGCCCACCTCCGCTAATTGTCCAACCAAAAGGCGGCCTGTCTTCGACAGCCGGGTCCCGAGTCCATGCTGCGCGCGTCCCAGGTGGACAGGGAGCCGGGGTGCCGGGCAGGGACCGAGGAGGAAGTGCCGCTCCGCTGGGGGCAGCCCCGGGGGGGGGGGGGGGGAGCCGGCGGCGCGGCCACACCCCAGTAAGCTCGAACGTGACTCTTTGGGACTTCCCGAAGGAAGCGCCAGGGCCGCGGGCGGGAGGGTGAGTGGACGGGCCACGCGGGGGGACGTCGCCGTGGGTCGGTGCCCCTTCCCAGGGGCCGGCTCCCGGAGGGACGAGGACAGGGTCCCGAGCCGGCCCTGGCCCTCTAGGTCTGGCGGTGAGCCCGCGGCGCCCTCCAGCCTCAGTGCCCCCGCGGTGCAGGCTTGCGGGGCGCCGAGAAGGGCTCTGCGGGGCGCGGCGGAGCTAGCCCAGAAGGCAGCGCTCCCGTGGGCTGCGCGCCTGCCGAGGGCGACTCCGGCGTGGGAATCCGGCGGAAGGGAAGCGCCCGCAGGAAGGGCTGGACCCTGGAGGCTTCGGAGCGTCAGAAGCGACTCCTGGGGAACGCGGGGGGGGGGGGGGTTGGGAGGCGGGGATGTGGAATAAAGAAAGCTCTTGGGTGCGGGCCAAGAGAGCGAAGGTGTGCCTAGGCACAGCGCGGATGTGGGAGTCTGGACACCTGGATTTTCTGATTGGGGCTCTGTGACCTTGGGTAAGTCACATACTACTCTGGGCGCAGAGCGGGAGAAGGTGTGGAATAGAGAACTGCCAACTTCATGACTGACTCCTTTGCTTCCAGTCTCCTGAAAAAGCTTAGCCTAAGTGCAGCGGGGCGGGGGTGGGGGCGGGAGGGCGGGGGGGGGAGGACTGAGTGGAGGAGGGGGGAAGGGGAAGCCAGAAGGACGGGGAAGGCCTCAGGTAGGGACTGAGAGGCAGATGAGGCGGGAAATCTGAAAACAAGAGCACTTCGCTCTGGTGCGATATTCTGGTAGCTTGTTTCTGCCAATTGGCCCCAGAGATGACTAGTGAGTGAGCTTCTCTGGGTTTACAGGTCTCTATTTTTTTCTTTGTCCGCAACCTCTTTGGCTTTGTTTGTTTGTGTATTTATTCTCAGGGGCCATCAATGCCCTTTTGGAAGCCTTGTGATTGAAGCATACAAAGAATGCTGACTCTGGGGCCAGACTCCACTCTATCTGAACTCTCAGGACTAGAAGAGACCTTAGAGGACAGCGATACAGCAAGTGGTTAAAAACACAAATGCTGGAGACAAGCAGCCTATATTCAAATTCCTAGCTGTGTGACCTTGAACAAATTACTCAACCTCT
>CM052799.1:128758437-128776012 GCA_028533885.1 Nasua narica
TTTCCATGTGGCCAATTGTGTTGCAGTGTAAGCTATAATTTGTGTAAAGACCAAGGCTTGTCAGTTATAATATACCTCTGCATATACTTTAACCTATTATAAAGTACAATCCTGATTAATTAGACATGACTTTCCCCCTAAATGAGTTGGTGCAGTCAAGGAGATGAAAAGGGAGAGCCTGGGGGTTTGCTGGGGAGCAGAGGTATTGTGAAGACAATAGTGAACTTGAGGGAGTTTAGATTGATCAGGGAATTTAGATTGGGTTTTTACATCAGGGAATTTAGATCAGGGAAGAGTTTAGATTGATCAGGGAATTCTCCAGGGGGATTGGCCTCAGGAAGACTGATTTCATGGTGACTAACACACAAGAAACAACATTTAGTTAGTAAGTCAGATGTCAGCAGGTACTTTTGGGCTGGGAGAGACCACTCTCTTGCTCCTCTGCCCCCCGGATAATTACCAATCTGTTAGCTACAAAGGGTTTCACGTATAGTTCATGGAAAACCAACATAGTAATCATATGCTTTTTTAGAATATGCATTATTATTACAGAGAGAGTTGGGTATTTCTAAGGAATATTTGGGGAGGCTGAGCTAGAATCTGGGTGCTGCCTTTACCTGTCCCCAGTGTCTGACAGTCCTCATGTTATCCGGTATAGTGCAGCAACACTATTCATCTAGTCATTCATTTTTGAACAAATATTTATTGAGTATAGACTATGTGACAATATAAAAAAAACCCCTGTGAAACTGAAAATTATTAGGAGAAAATGCAACATGTTTTGATATGTGTTCAGTGGCTCTTTTAGAGATATTTAATACTGAAATTGTTTAAATTTGTAGTGAAATTCTCAGAAAAATAAAATAATTTATATCAGCGAATTTTCAAGATATAAGGCTTATCTTTTTTTAGTATAAAGCTTACTTTTCTTTTACTATAAAACCTCTTCTAAAAAAAGAAAATAAAAAAGCAAAATCCTTATTTCTTATCATTTTTTCAAATGTATTTTTCAAGTCTATTTCTTAGAAGACTGTGAACATATTTCATAACTTTGATTTCTCAGCATTATTATTCTTAATATTAATAATCATATTTTAGTAAATGACACCAAAGAGACTTGTTAAAGTGTCTGACGCTCTTTATCCCCACACTAAAGATCCTTTAATATTGTGATATTTATTGGTTTGTTGTTTGTCTACTTTTTCTCTTTAAAATGGTCACTTCTTACTTAAAAAAAAGAAGTATCTTTCAGTTTTTTTTTTTTCCCTTCTAGACCAGAGGTCAGCAGACTTTTCCTATAGGAAATACTTTTCCTTTGTGGACCACATGGTCTGTGTCACAACCACTCAACTCTGCAGTTGTGGTGTGCAACGGTCATAGATGAGTGGGCATGACTGTGTGCCAATAAAACTTTATTTTCAAAAATAGACAGTGGGCCCTAACTGCTGTGAGCCATCATTTACCAACCCCTGCACTAGATGGTTGAATTTGCTGAAATAGCGATGTAGATTAATATGTAAAAACAAGCAAAAAGAATTTTTAAGAGATAAATAAATATTTATTTATTTAATATTTATTTTATTAATTTCTTTAGTAATTAAGGTAATCAACAATAATAATTATTAAATAATTAAATCTGATTTTAAATTAAATTAAAAATTAAATTAATTTTAATAAAATCAAATAATCATTATTAAATAAATAAATAAATAAATAAATAAATAAATAAATAAACAAAGTTGTACATGAACTTAAGGTGCTCCTATAAACAAAATGTACAAAATATTGTACCATGATTCTATGACAGCGTTTTGGGGGTAGTTAGATGTCTCCCCTTTCCTTTTTCCCTGCTTTGTGTCTTTTTTCAGGTTTGTGTCTACATTGCAGGTATTTGAGGTTATTGGGCAAATGAACTCCAGATACACTTGTTTCATGTGAATGTGTGCATGTGTGTATTTATGTCTCTCAGGTATAGAGCTGAAGGCACTGTACCAATTAAGACCTAGATAAGATTGGTTTGATCTCTAGTCTATGAAATTTGGAAGGTTCAGTATCCTCCACCAACACTACCAAGTTTATGCAAATTTTAGGATGGGGTCATATTTTTTTATGGTCACCTCTGGCTCTGAATTCTACTACTGCCAAATTAAGTCAGTGTAGAGATTATTTGGATATCCCTGTTCTAAAAAATTTCTTGGCCATTTTTACATCTTAGACTCCAGCCTCTTACTACGTTTCTCAGCTTTCGCCAGTCCCTTCTGGATGGCCCCAGGAACTCCAGATTTGTCTAACTTTATTATGCAGATTAATTCATTTTTCTCCACCCTTACTCCCAACTCCTCTGAATCCACTGTTCATTTTCTAATCCACCAAGGTGCTCTGCTGAATAAAAAGGACCTCTTCTCCTTTACTTGAATCATCCTCCTAAGAACGGAATTCAAATTTTGTGTGGAATTTTTTCTCTTAGGGATGTTTAGATAAATCACTGGATGGATGGATGGATGGATGGATGGATGGATGGATAGCTAGACAGGTATATTCAGTACTTCAAGTTTGGACTAATATTGCAGAAAAACAAATGTGGAAAACCTATATTTGGCTTACTTGAGTTAATTCTGTGATTTAGGAATTATTTAAGGTTGTTCTTCAGTCTTCATAGCCAAAATATACCCAATATGCTGTTTCTATTATTCTCATTATATGAAGGATTTTATTCATTTTTGGTATGTTTGCTTTTTAAATATCCTAATGTTTTCTTATGAAAGGAGTTAAGATATTTCATATGACAGTCAGCTAAATTACAGAAATAAAATATAAGACTATAAAGAGCATAACGTAAGAGTTAAGCTTAGACTCAAAGGGACTGCATTGTATCTCCTCGAACTTATAAATAACAGGCTGGTGTTTCTATTTGGAGATGTGTCATCTAATATCCAGTATCAGAAAAATAGTTCTTCCATTTATTTAAGTATTAATATAAAAATGATTTATCTTATCCATAATTACTAGTCATATATTAATTCATTTAGCAACTCAATTGTCTGCACAAAGCACTGCAACGAATATAAAAGAAGATACATTTCTAATCTATCAAGGAGCTTAAAACCTGTGCCTAGAAATAATACAAATAATAATAATACAAATATGATTAGATAATTGGAAAAGAATAAAGAGCACAATATATGAGAAAGTTAATTTTTCAACTCTCATTTCCTGAGCACTGCAGTAACCTACAGTTGGTCTCTTGGAAGGCTGTTTAGAGTGTTGACCTGTAAAGAAAGCTTGTAACTATGCAGCTTATCATTTTTCTTAGTATCGCTAGGAAGTATTTGACAAGAAAAGGTAAATCCCTAGTAAAACTAGTTAAGACACAAAAGAGGACAAAATCTGTCATCTTGTCAAAATCCACATTTGTAGAGGATGGAGATATGACACTAAAGACTTTGGCCAGTATTTTTGTGTTCTGTAGGCTCGCTTCATTCCATTTATTTATTCTTTTGAGGAAAATGTCCCACCAGGAGTCATAGTACACAAAGGCAGAGCAGACACAGTGTTGTTCCTCAAGGAGTTCCTAGTCTAGAGGGAGGGACAAACATGCAGACCCGAGAGGAAGTACCTGTGCTTCCGTCTTCAGGCTCCATGAAGAATTGACGCTGGGCTGCTCATCATAGAGTTTCATAAACTAGAAGAGATGCGGAAGACGTTCTTGGCTAAGGAGAGAAAATGAACCAAGGCTCACAAGTTCAAAAGTCTTTTCAAGAAAAGCAAGCACAGGGGCACCTGGGTGGCTCAATTGGTTAAGCTTCTGCCTTCGGCTTGGGTCATGGTCCCTGAGTCATGGTCTCTGAGTCCTGGGATGGAGCCCCACATCAGGCTCTCTGCTCAGCGGGGAGCCTGCTTCCTTCTCTCTCTCTTCCTGCTTCCTCCTCTCTCTCCGCCTGCTTCCTCCTCTCTCGCCGCCTGCTTCCTCTTCTCTCTCCACCTGCTTCCTCCTGTCTCTCCGCCTGCTTCTCTGCCTACTTGTGATCTCTCTCTGTGTATCAAATAAATAAATAAAATCTTAAAAAAAAAAAAGAAAAACAAGCACAGAATCCCGTCTTTTTAAATAAGTTTCTGAATCTAAGAGGTGCTAAAAACTATTGTTTTTGTTGTATTTGTTTTTTAATTTGTAGCAAACTTATTTGGTGGCACAAGCTGACCTAAATTGATGTGATACTGATTACAATCTTTATTCGTTCCACTTATGAGAATATTGGTAGATATTGTTGCAGAAATATCAATGTTTTTATTATAGGTCCTTCCCCAACATGCAGAGATTTTGCTCGTATTGTATACATTAGCTCTATTACTTTTTAAGAACACTGCTGTGCCCCCCAAATGTGAATATACAGTACATATCTAGCCCCAGGTGTTTTGGATATGGAATTGTGGCCCTGAAGTAATTACATGTGATGGGATATTGTGGAAACGATGGTCAGAATGCTAGATAAAATTGTGCCAGTTCTTGAATTCCACATTAAAGATGTCGGGAATTCTACATTAGGCTGTAAAGAAACCATTACAGGCTTTTGAAGAAGTGAGTGAAGTATTCAATGATGTTTTATCAAAATTAGTTTGTGTTCCTGAGCACACACTATTTTAAAATTCTTTCCCCAAACAACTGGAAAACCCAGGATAGTTTTCTTTGAGTAACAGATAATGATGTCAGATGAGATACCTGTTGAAAATAGATATTTATATCCATCATTTGTTCTCTTTGTGAAGCTGTGTGTGGGAGAAATAAGGACAGAGAAAGTAATTTCAGGTTTTGTTGGCAGCATGCTAAGTGTCAGACCAGTTCATACGGTCAGGGTTTGATGTCCCCAAATGACTTTGCTTTGAAAATGCAAGAATTGCTTCCTGGAAGAAAAAATAAGCAAGCAAACCCCACAAGAAACAGTAATTTTTTTTATTTTTGTTCTTATTCTCTTCAAAAATCATTTTATTCTAATTAGATTAGGAAAATTAATTGAAAAGTTAAAGATGGTGGTGGTGGTGGTGAGGGAGAGAGAGAAAGAGAAAGAGAGAGAGAGACTTCTGGTAAGTTCTTCAACTGCTGTTACAGGATTTGTGTCCCCTCAGTGCCCAGCTTTTCAGTCACATGGCTTCGAAGAATGAAGGGTAGACCAAATGAAGAGTGGTGGGCAGCAAAGCCAAGTTTATTGAGCAAGAGTATAAACCTTCTGGAGAGGGAGGGAGGGCCAAGTGGGTTGCCCCTGGAACTTCTAAGTTTAAGGGGTTTTATTAGCTCTTTTGTGAACTTTCTTAAGCAATCAGGGTGTGCTGAGTTGTGCCAATCAGGGCTTTGGTCACCTATCTGTCTACCTATTAGGTTAATGTCCATGTGCCGATGGTCCTTTTTTTGCTGACATCTGGGGGCTTACGTCTTACCTGACCCTTGCCCTTGATACTGACAAATGCTTTTGTGGTTAATCGTCTTATTTTAGGATATTTTGCAGAAGTCATTCCTGCAAAGGCTGCAAAGTAGAATGTCCGTGCAGTTTAGGGAACTGTAAGCTGCAAAACAGGATGTCAGTGCTGTTTGATTGTGGCTGCCCTGACTCGATATTTTCTTGTTGGGGATCCCGGCCCTGACCCCCTTACTGTCCAACTACCTCCTAACCACTGCCATTTGGAAAACGGCAGCAAGAATTTGGGAATTAGAAAACTGACTCTGGAGTGTAACCATCTCAGTTTTCCTTCCTTGGACTATCTGGATGGTTAGTCAGTCTCTCATTCTTCCTGAGCTTGTACTAATTGATCCTGGGAACTTAGGACTAAAAATACATTTTATTTTCATTTTTAAAAGTATCAGTTGAGGGGTTGGAAGCAGAGGTAGAGACAGGTAATAAAACTGTGAATTAGTACACTTTTCAAAAGGGGTCTTTGGGTAGCAGCCTTGGGGCTATTACTAATCTGCTCGCCGAATGTGGTATTTCAATCCCTAGAAGTCTGTACGGGGAATCCGAGAACTCCATCCAATTCAGAGCTTATGCTTTTCCTGAAAATCTCTGTTTGAAGTGTGCATGATAACAGCAGGTTCACGAGCACTGGATGGCTCTCCCTGGAGTCCAAGGATGGAGCACCTGCACCAGGGCCAGGGAACGAGAATTTTTTGACACCGTAACCTCAAGAGTTATAGTCTGAAGATTTGACATTCCTATGTTTTTAAAAAAGAATCACTTATAAAAATGCTGATACATTTTTAAAATATTTTGTTTATTTGTCAGAGAGAGAGCAAGAGCGAGTGCACCCCCGGGCAGCGGAGGGGGGTTGGGGGCAGGAGGCAGAGGGAGAAGCAGACTCCCCGCTGAGCAGGGAGCCCCATGTGGGATTTGATCCCGGACCCTGGGACCATGACTGGAGTCAAAGGCAGGCACATAATTGACTGAGCCACCCTGGCGCCCCCCAAATGCTGGTATTTTAAAACACAAATAATATTGATTTCTGACTTTGAAAGTATTCCACATTAATGTAGCAAATTTAAAAACACACAAATTCAGGGACAGAAATCGATGACCATAGCTCTTGTGTGTTTTCATGTTCCATAGGCACTGTACCTTAGGCGCTCTGTGCATTGTCTCAGTAAAACCTTACCCTGCGGTCATTGTTGTTCCCATCCCATATAAATAGAAGCTGCCAGTGGGACAGTTAGGTGACTTGCACAAAGCGGACATGCCAGCAAATGGGGGAGCAGTGGTGAAGCCCAGGAGGTCCAGCTTCCCCACCAGTGTTCACGCACCGAACTGTACACCCTTGCCTCCCCCAACCTCCGGAAACCACCACAGAATCACCAAGAAATAGCCGCTGTTGCATCTTTGTGTAGACGATTTCGGTCTTTTCGCCCACGTGTATTTATTCTTAAAATCAATTAATCAATTTATTTTTAAATTCAAGTAATTTTAATTGAAATCCTAGTGTGGGCTGTTTTTGTTTTTGCTTTTGTTGTTGGTTTTACCTCCAACGTTGGCCTTTTTGGTAGTGGAACCTGTAACTAATAAAATGACTGAGGCGTGGTTTGGGACCCACTGATCCAGAATGCAGCCCTAATGGTGAGTGTCTAGGTAGTTTACTTGGATTAAAAACAAAGTACAAACAAACAAAAAACACTCTCCAAGCAAGCAGGCATCATGCTAACACCTCCTTCCAAGCAAAAGCTACTTATATTCCTCAGCTCGAGGTGTCAGTGACGGCATCAGGCATGTGGTAGAAAATGAAAGAGCGATGGATTTTCTAAATCTTATCTTCATATCCTTTCTTTCCAAATGTAGGAATCCCAAACATAGGTAATAACCTGAAAGTTTTAGAATCTGACTTAAAGAATGATATTTCCATTTCCATTTACAGATTATAAATTTTAAGTCCCCTTAGACTGAGAATGGCCAGTGGTTGATTTATACCATGTCCTGATTTTGTTTTTTTTTAAAGAAGGCTTTCTTTTAAAAATGTTCTAGTCCTTCGTAAGTGGACCACAGATCTGGGGAAAAAGGAGACAAGAAATTCTTGAAGGGGACTAAGAGGTACAAACTTCTAGTTATACAATAAACAAGTCACAGTGATAAGGAGTACAACATAGGGAATACAGTCTATAATATTGTAATATCATTATGTGGCATCAGAGGGTGACTATACTTACGGTGAGAATTTCATAGTATATATAATTGTGCAATGACTATGCTGTATGCCTAACCTAATATTGTATGTTAACTGTACTTCAGTACAGAAAAAAAAGAAACTATTATTTGTGGAGATTCCATAAGTGCGAACCTCTGTATTAAACATTTCTTTTTCCTTTTTTCCCCATATTTTATTGCAACAATATTTATCCAAGGCAAGTCAATAGCATCACTTTGCAAATTAAAAAAAAAAAATGAAACTCAGAGAAGTTAAGAAATTTGTCCATGAACACACACAATTAGTAACTGGTAACAGCGGGACTTGAACTCAGGAATATATAGCTCGAAGTCCTCTATGTTTCCTATGATGTCTCCTCAGAGTTGGACAATTGTAATATTTACGACCCAGAGAGGACTTCCATCCAAATAGGAAAGGCAAGTAAAATGGAAAGAGAAAAAGGAAAAGAAATCACTATCTAAATCAATTTTGTGATTGTACACCATTTTACTGAAGCCCAATTATTGTTCTTAGAGAAGTTTTCAAAGTTGAATTGAGATACAATTCAGATGTCATAAAATTAACCCTTTTAAAGTATAGAGTTGAATGGTTTTTGTATATTCACGAACTGTCCAACTATCAGCCCAGGTTGCTGAAGAAGGTTGCCTGGTGCTAGCTCCCGGAAGTTTTATCCCCAGGATTTACATACCCATACAATTGTATACTCACTGTGTACACTTGCATAAAGGTCCTTTCTTTGTTTGATAATTAAACTATCAAAGCAGAAATGGAAACAATTGCAAAGTCAGGAAGTACAAAAACTTTCAGGTTAGTACTAAGGAAACCTCCCAGGTCTTTGTCTGTTGGTCTTCCGAGATCATGATGCTCGATTGGTCAGAGGAAGGGTTCAAAACACTGCTTTTCTGCTGGCTTGAATTTCTTTCTGCTATTTTCAAGGCCTTTATTTTTATCCTACCTGAAACCATCTGGCAGGTGTGTCATTGATTTTCAAGAAAGACACGGTTGGTGACACGTGTTGCTTTTGTATAAAACTGCCACTTGTGGTTCTAATATATTTGATTAAAGCTTATCTGCAGATGAATTTTGTGGTTAACTCAATTTTGAAAGAAGCAGAATCTGAGAACTATTCTGCAACTCGGGCTGAAACTTTTGATTCAGTTCAGTAGCTATTTGTTGACCATTTCCTGTGTTTGAGCAGCATCTGTGTATGGAAGAAGGTAGTGGTGGTATTTCATGATGAATGAACCTCAGAATTGCCATGAAAGGGAATAAAGTGTGTATGTGTGTGAGAGAGAGAGAGGGACCAAGAGAGAGAGTGATGAGATAAATAAAAATCATATGACCGTGATACAAGGCAGAATGTGTTAAGATCCTCAACTTCTCCTGGTTCCTCCAACTAGATTAACTCCCACCCTTACTTCAGACAGAATGGCACTTCTCTCCCTTTTTGCACTTACCACAGTTGCCACTGTTTGTGTGATTATTTGGCTGAATATTCAATAGTACTTCGGTTTCCTTGTAACTGTCAGACATAGAGACTATACATAATACAAAACAGAGGTAAGTATAGGAATGTTCCATGCTGAGAAATATGCATAGGTGAGCCTCAAAGGGCAGTAGCTAATCTAGTTAGGGAAAGGTTGTTGGTGCAGGTGACACTGGACCCATTATTTGAAGGATGGAGTTGTAGTTACTGGGAGAAGAAAGAAGACAGGATATCCCGGCAAGGGGAACAGCATGTGCAAAGACATACACATATGAAACAGCCTGCCTCATGGATGTGAATGGAGTTGAGTTCATGTAGAGAGATGGAAGATGAGACACTTCATCAGGCATCTTTGAGCTTAAGTTGTTGACTTTCTCTTGAATGTTACGAAAAGTTTCTAGAGAGCAAAATCCTTGAGGGGTTTGAGTTATGTGTGATTATTTTGGCACTGTGGAGGCTGAATTGAAGATAGCTGGACTGTCTTTCATAAGTGTGTTATAATAATGAGGGAGAAAGGGATGAGGACCTAAAAGAAGACAGAGACAAAGGGGATGGATGTGAGAGCTGTTAAGGAAACAGTATCTCTAACAGTCTGGCTGATTGGAGATGGGTTAGAAAGAGGAGTCTCGGCTGCCTCAAAGGTACTTGAATTTGGAAGCTGTATAAAAGATGTAGTCTTTTTTTTTTTTAAGATTTTACTTATTTATTTGACAGAAAGAGAGAGAGCACAAACAGGAGAAGCAGCAGGCAGAGAGAGAAACAGGCTTCCTGCTGAGCAAGGAGCCCAATGTGGGGCTCCATCCCAGTTCCCTGGGATCATGACCAGAGCCAAAGACAGATGCCCAACTGACTGAGCCACCCAGGCGTCCCTAGAAGATGTAGTCTTTTAAGAAAATGTGAAGCTCAACTAGTTGGGGAGCAAGAGATATGTCTAGTCACGAATTTGTTGCTTTGGAAGTACCTGTGACACATTTAAGTGAAGCTTTACAGGGAAGCTTATTAATGTGTAAGAAGGCTGTGGAGGGATCTTGTTAGGAGACACACATATATACACAGGAGTCATCAAGAAATGTAGTCCATAAGATTTGCCTCGAAAAGGAAAGAGAGGGGAAAAGATTAGAAGCTGCAACCTTGGGAAACAGTAACATGGGGGGGGGGGCGGGGATGGGCAGAAAGAAAACTGAAGTTAAACAGGGGAAGCAAAAGAAAAACCAAGAGGAAAGTGGTGTCTCTGAAGACAGGAGGAAGAGTTTCATGATATATAGAGAGATCAATAATTTTCACATGTGTAATTACAGTTTTAGGTACAATTAGTACAAAAGATATCCATTGAATCTGGAATAACCTAGTTTATGGTGACTTGATAAGAATGTAAGTGAGGTTATATGGGCAAAAGGCAGCATTCAGCAGGTTCGGGGAAGGATACAAAGTAATAAAGTGGAGATAGTTGTACATGTGGACTCCTCTTGAAGATATTTGCCAGTTTAAGGAAGAGAAGAATGAAAGGAAAGAAAAATAATGCACAGTAATATGGGATTTGGAAAACTCTGTATGAGGCTCTTCCTGGAATGTGGGAGTGGTATTCTTGGCCTTAAATTGTTTTCTGCATAGGCACAAAGATACACGTATGTATATTTATGAATATATGTGTGTGTATAAAAAGCACCTTAAGGGGGCTAAAATATTCACTCTCCAAATTACCACATAGCCGGGGGACCTGGGTGGCTCAGTGTGTTAAGCCTCTGCCTTGGGCTCAGGTCATGATCTCAGGGTCCTGGGATCAAGCTCTGCATTGGGCTCTGTGCTCAGCGGGGTGCCTGCTTCCTTGTCTCTCTGCCTGCCTCTCTGCCTACTTGTGATCTTGATCTCTTTCTCTCTCTCTGTTAAATAAATAAATAAAATCTTAAAAAAAATAATTACCATGTAGCCATCAAATCTGCAGTATGACTCTAGTCAAGGGCTCCAGTTAACTTCTGTCCCCTCCCCCACACCTGACCACAGATCCATGACCACTTTATCAGGTGAAAACTCACCATTATGGGAGTCAGCCTGAGCCTTGAGTTAAGACTCTCTCTCATGCCCTTTTACAGAGGTTGACAATAGTAAAAATCTCATAGTTTGCTATAAAGGCAATCCTTATTTTTATTGTTGTCAGGTCTTTCAATGAATGGCTGCCCTTGATTTCTGGAAAGCAGACAATTTGCAGAAAGAAAAATCAATTTCCAAAGAAAAGAAAATTGCCCTGAAATCATTTCTATGTATTTTATAAAAAAACATTTGATTCTTACACCATCATAGCCAGGATCCACAGCATAGTGTTTTGTAAAGAATATTGGACTGGGAGGCCGTATCCTGAGTTAGAGTCACAGCTCTGTTCCTGGGAGTCGTGTGACTTGAGGCAAAACCACTGCCTGGTTTTTGTCTTCTTTTCTGTTACAGGATGGGCTTAGATATCACCTATAGTCTATTAAACTTACATTGAAATTTTATTCCCTTAAACCTTAAATGAAGTCATTCCACAAATTAACTTCCTTCTCCTCTCTGCCTTCCAGAAGAATTCTTTTCTTGATAAATGTTACATCGTCTTCGCAGTTTCCACAGGCCTCTATCCGTATCAACGTTATCGGTATAGCTACCTGTTCTTCCCCATGCCCACTAGGGCGGTCACTGAGCAGCAGTCATCTTTACAGTATGAAGTATATGCTCAATAAATGTACGTTGAATAGAAATGACTTTTTAAAAAATATTTATTTCTTTATTTGGAGAGAGAGTGTGAGCGAGCAGGTGTGCACAAGTTGGGGGGCAGGGGCTGAGTGAGAAGCAGACTCCCCACTGAGCAGGAAGCCCTATAGGGGACTTGATCCCAAGACCCTGGGATCACAACCTGAACCAAAAGCAGATGCTGAAATAACTGAGCCACCCACGTGCCCCAGAAATGAATTTTTGTACCCACGTAACAGGTAAATTAGTATCTGGTATAAAATTTAATGAGATTTTTAATTGGAGGGGATAGTTAATGTGAAAACTAAAAGGGTTTGGCTGAGTATTGCTGGATTTGATGGGCATCTCTATTATTATTTTGGTGTCCTTAAGACTCAAGATTGTTGAAATTTCACAAGGGCGTGAAGAAATCAAAGACATCTTATTTTAGTTATATTGTAATAACTATTTTTCCCAATGTCACTTAACTTTAAGACCTAATTTTAAAACATGGGTACATAAATTTACAATAAGAATAAGAACAATATCTCAGATTTTTGGCACTTTGGCTTTTCTTATTTTTTATCTCATGTCCTGCTTTAGCTTAGAGGATAAGGCTCACAGATACCCAAACTCTTTTTGGTACTATTGTTCCATTGGTAGGCACTGAGAAGGTATGATTCTGATTTAAGTCTTTTGACTCTCTCAGTATCCAGACTTGTTAGTGATTTGGACATGACCAAAGTCCCCCTCAGTTTGTATTTTTGTATTTTAATCAGGGTTGGTAATAAATAATTTTTTAATCAAAGCAAAATTTATGTATTTAACTTTGTTTTAGTATATTATTTATCTTGAAGAGGTAATATATACACATAGCACCGAATTTTAGAAGTACAAAGTAAACTGCAGTCTCCCTCTCGCCCCTGTTTCCAGGATCCCAATCTTGCTCCCTAACACTATACCTCGTGCCAGTTTCTTGTGTCCTCTTTCAGGAAGGGTCCATGAGTTCATAAACATAAATGTATACACATTTTTTTCCCTCTACCGTATAAGCTGTAGAATACTCTAATATTCTTTTAAATGCTTGTTGAATTTAGTAATAAATTTCAACAATCTGTCCATTTTAATACATATGGAGTTGCTACTTTTTTAAATTGCATTTCTTTGTAGGGTAGTGCCAAAACTGAACTACTAGTTCCCTATTGATGGATTAGTACCATTAATATCAAATAGCATTAGCAACAATGTTGTATTGGTTCCTTGTGTGGTTGTCACTGGTTGTACCCTGTGCAACTCTGTCTGGAAGTTAATATCTAGAAAAGGTATTTGGGAGAAGTGGCTTTTTTAAATTTCAAAAGATAGAGACAAATGGCCATCCATCAAGGCAATCAGTGTGTTCTCTTACCAAGAATGTAAGATTCTTATTTCTTTTACAGTCTCTCTAGTACATTGGGTTGGCAAATATTTTCATCCTTACAATTTGAACAATTGAGAAATGGTACTTTATTGTTGATATATTTCCTAGTTGTCTTATGATGGGTGAATAGTGTGACTTTTCACATGTTTAAAATTAAATTAAATCCTCTGTATAGTTCATAACTTTACTCTGAATTCTTTGTAGGTTATTATTTTTTAATTTAATTTAATGTACATTTTTCCCAGATGGAAAATCCACAAAAACCATCCCCATTTTATTTCACTTCATCAATACTTAATAGACATTAATATTTATTTTAGACATTAATATTTAATATCACATATTAATTTAATATTCCATTCCATCAATATGTAGTAAATAAATTATTTATTACATGTTCTAGGTATTAAAGATATTTAAAAAATGAAAGCTATAGATACCTACATTTATAGATAAAGGGGCTCATAATCTCTTGGAGAAGATATATATGTGGAGGCAGAATAAAGTAAATTTAATGTAGAAGAATTATAGTGTTCAGAAAAAATTTCCCTAAGAGAACACTGTGGCATTTGTGGTGCATTTGAAAGAAATGTGTGGGATTTTTAGGATTAGAGAAGTGTTCAGGTGATGGGGTGAGAATATTCATCTGGAACTGTGCCCCTATTTCAGTATTGAGTTTTGATTAATAAGCAAATGGTACTTTCTGGAAATTTCCCAGCATTAACTATCTTGGATTGACTGATTCTCACAGTAAACAACTCATACTTGGCTATGATAAAGTAGAAATATTTTCCTTCCCTGTGACTCAGATAGCTCATCTTTAAAGTTTTCTTATAGACGACAAACTCTGCATTTTTTCAAAACAACTTGTTAAAGAGCTATTAGAAGAAAATGGAAAATGTCTGACTGTAGTAGTATTGAAGCAAATCTTGAAGTAGTATTTATTTGAAGATGGGATCCGAGGGTCGGAAGTTTGGAAGAAAATGCCTGGAAGTCTTAATCATTAACCTGATCTCAGCTGGTTTTATCAGAAAAGTACTGCAAAAGTAACAAAATTCATGACCTGTTGAGTCTGGGAAGACAAGATGTACCTCTGGGGAGTGCCCTGTAACTAAGAGTGACATGAGGGGACAAAGGCCAGTGGTGGAGGTAAATAGAGTCTGACTTCTGGGTGCTGTTCTTTTCCAAGCAGAGTCTGTTCTTTAGGGGAGGCAGTACCTATTCAGTGTGGTGAGAAAGTAAAGTAGCAGCATTTATTAAGCATTGGACATTATGTATTTCAATGAGAGTTATGTCCTTCCGTTCAGCTCAAGTTTCTTAATCTATGTGAAGCTTTTCCTAACTGCTTACTTCTTACCCTCAAAAGACAGAATGAACTATCCCTTCTTTGTAACTTTACCGAAATCTGCAGTGCTACCACTATTGCAAAGCTATGTTATACTTATGGTTTATCTATCTCTCTTCCTTTACTAGCTTTTTAGGGCAGGAAATTAATTTTGGTGTCTAAATATTTATGGGGAGGGTGGATGGATGAGTGAATGAATCGGTTAAAAGTTATCTGGAAGTTTTACACTGTTTTCTCAATGACAATGACCTTGTTTTGATTTCCTACCTCAACACGTTTTTCAACATTTTTAAAAAATTTAATTTAATATAATTAGTTTAATTCCAATGCCCTTCCTGGGGGTAAATATTGGTCTTTTAAAAGTGGATTTCAAAATGGGAAAATAATAGGAACAGGCAATTCCTCACAAAAATATAAGCTCTCAAAAAAATGTTCAAAATTATGATGATAATTAGAGACATGCAAATTAAGACAACATTGCAAACAGACTAACAAAAATAAAAAAAGGAGGACAATGCATTCTGTTGTTGAGGCTATAGGGAAACCGGCACTCTCCTATATTGCTGGTAGAAATCCAAATTCATGAAAGCCTTTTGAAGGGAAACTTGGCAATGCCAAACAAAACTATACACTTATTTTTGACCGAGCATTCCCATTCCTAAGAATCATTTTGTGCAAACAAATGATCATGGGCGGGGGGGCGGGGAGAGAAGAAAACCAAGGAACAAACTCATATAAACTCATATAACAAACTCAAGAAACAAATGTAAGTAATAAAAGCCAGGTTTTTCATGGTCAGAAAAAGAAATTACAAATAAGGAAAGGGCAGAGAATAAAACAAAACTTGTGTTTTTGGACTCATAGGTATTAGTGATCATTCTCTCTATCTCTGTCTCTGTTCTCTATCTCTGTACCTATCTGTAGATATCTACCTATTATATTTCAACACAAAGATGAACCTACATATAAATATATCCATGTATAGATACATACAGATATTTCTATTCATTTATATAGTGAGATATTTCAACAAATAGGATGTGTGAGTATGTGTGGGTTTGACATACATATATTTTCTAGTTCTTTCCACCAAGAGAGCCTGGGAGCAATGATATGTCCGTAACACCACCCAGATTTTGGTTCCTAAATACTACACTCTAATAAAAAGATCTAGGACTCAGAAAATTAGTTGATTCCAGAGCTAGGGCAGGAAAAATAAAAGATAAACCTGGAACATCTTGTGGTACCAGAAAATTAAGAAATTGCTTAATAAAAGGACACAGGAGCCAACCAGAAGGACCTCCCAATGGCTAACGCTGAGACAACTGAAGGCACAAAATAATGATAGTATTGGATTATGATCCGTAGAATAAATGACATAAATAAATAATGGGATAAATAAATAAGTGGAAGACTTGACATAATGATATAAATAAATAATGGTATAAATAAATAAGTGGAAGAGAAGGTACAGTTCCTATAGAAGAATTCCCATTACTATAGAAGGAATGAGGCAAATACAAAGTCACTATTAGGAAAACAGCACAATGATAATGCTCCAAGCAAGATCTACCAAATGATGCTAAGATCAGTGGATGAAAGTTTGAGGAGAAACAGGATACTAACATAGCCTCAAAGTTTCTTGTCAAGGGATTTATCAAGTAGTGACACCTAAGGTAGCTCAATCAGTTAAGCATCCCACTCTTGATTTTGGCTCAGGTCATCATCTCAGGGTTGTGAGATTGAGCCCTGAGTTGGGCTCCATGCCTGCTTAAGAGTCTCTCTCTCCCTCTCTCTCTGCCCCTCCCTGCCTAAAAAAGAGATTTATCAAGCATAAATGAAAAAAAAAAAAAACTATCGTATAGAAACTTAGCAGACACTACCTTAACTAAGTGATTGATACTGTTATCACTAGTTGACAACATGTAACGATGCACTAGAAAGAAAAGAACATGGCTAATGTGGCTTTCTTGCCAAAATGAATAGCCCAATAGGAATCACGAGGAAGTATCAGACAAACCCAAATTGAATGAAATTCCACAAAATATTTGACTAGTATTAATTAGAAGTGTCAAAGTCCTGAAAGGCAAGGAGAGGCTGAGATACTGTCCTAAATGGAAGGAGATGAAGAAGACACATTAAATGCAAAGTGGATCCACGTTGGATCCTGGAGCAGAAAAGGGGTGTTAGCGAAAAACAAAGCAAAACAAAGCACCTGGTGAAATTTCAAAAATATGCAGTTTATGTAATAGCATAATACCAGTGTGAGTTTACTAGCTGTGATAATTGTAACCCTGACTTTGTGAGTTTTTAACATTAAAGGAAGTTGGGTGAATAGTATACATGAACTCTACTATTTTGCAACTTTACTAGAAGTCTAGATTTATTTCAAAATAAAAGTTTGGAGAAGAAGAATAAAAAAAGAACAAGAGGAAGAAGATAATACAAATAGAAACCCCATGTATGTGGTCTTTTAAAAAATGGTTAGTGTATGTCATTAATTAGATAAGCTAGCTGCTAGTGACTGGTTCTGCCACATTATCTTATCTAGTAAGGTTGGTTCTAACAAGAAAATAGCATATACTAGCTGGCTTATATGACAAACATTTATTTCTCACAGTTCTGGAGGCTGGGAAGTCCAAGATCAAGATCACCAGCATCTCTGCTGTCTGGTGAAGACCTACATCCTAGCACACAAGTGGTTGTCTTTTGACTGTGTCCTCACATGGTGAAAGGCGAGAGGGAGATCCCCAAGGTCTCTTTCATAAGGGCACTAATCCCATGCATGAGGGTAAAGCCTCCCCAAACCTTTCATTTCCCACTACCTTGGGGGTTAGGATTTCAACATATGGATTGGGGAATGGAGATGAAAACATTTAGTCTATGGTAGTTGCCTATTAAAATTGGATTTGAACCTATTTCTAAGACATGAAATACAGGTCTGGTTTTTACT
>CM052799.1:128776512-128905225 GCA_028533885.1 Nasua narica
TGTGTCAAGTAAATAAATAAATAACTCTTAAAAAAAAAAAGAGTCATTTATTTTAGAGAAAGAGAAAGTGCGTGAGCAGGGGGAGGGGCAGGGAAAGAGGGAGGAGAGAAGCAGACCCCTTGCTGAGTGTGGAGCCTGACTGGGGGTTCTATCCCACAACCCTGAGATCAGGACCTGAGCTGAAATCAAGAGTGGCCCACTTAACCGACTGAGCTACCCAGGTGTCCCTATAGTAGCTTCATTCATAACCACCAGAACTTGGAAGCAATCAAGATGGCCTTCAGTAGATGAATGGATAAATAGGCTGTGGCACCACCAGACAATAGAATATTATTCCCTGTTAAAAAGAAATGAGCTACTAAGTCATGAAAAGGCATGGAGAAAAAAAAAAAAACTTAAATACATACTAGGAAGTGAAAGAAGCCAATCTGAAAAGGCTGCACATACTTTGTAATTACAATGATATCACATTCTAGAAAAGGCAGAACTACAGAGAGAGTAAGAAAGATGAGTGGTTGCCAGGGCTTAAGGGGAAGGAAAGCTAAGTAGGCAGAGCACAGAGGATTCTTCAGGCAGTGAAAATTCTGTTTGATAATATAATGGTAGGTACATTACACACTATCCAAACCCATAGAATGTACAACACCAAAAGTGGACGCTAACATAAGCTATGGACCTTGGGTGATACCGACGTGTCAGTGTAGGCTGGTCAGTTAGAAGCAGTGTACTGCTGAGGTGGGGGATGCTGACGGTGCGGCAGCCTGAGCATGTGCACCAGCACGTGCGGGGACGGGTGCATTATCTGTGCACCTTCCTCTCAATTTTGCTGTGCATCTGAAACTGCTCTAAACAATAAATTTATTACTTATTTAAAAAGTCAGTAAGAAAAGAGAAGATTTGGGCACTACCTCAATCAATTTGACATAACTGATATTTATAGGACCCTATTAGGAGAATTGCAGAATCGGGGCGGCTGGGTGGCTCAGTCCACTAAGCATCTGCCTTCGCCTCAGATCATGATCCTGGGGTTCTGGGATGGAGTCCCGTATCAGGCTCCCTGCTCAGTGCAGAGCCTGCTTCTCTCTCTCCCTCTGCCCCCACTACCTGCTCGCTCGCTCTCTCTTTTTTCTCAAATAAAAAAATAAAATAAAATAAGAATTGCAGAATAAACATCCTTTTTAAATTCTTACAACATTCAAGATAAATCTGTAATAGGCCATAAAATAAAGCTCAATAATAAAAAAATAGGGGTGCCTGGGTTAAGCATCTGCCTTCCGCTCAGGAACATAATCTCAGGGTCTTAGGGTCAGCCCCATGTCCCGCTTCCAGCTAAGCAGAGAGCCTGCTTCTCCCTCTCCCTTTGTCCCTCTGTCCCGCCTCATTCGCAAGTATGCTCTCTCTCGTTCTCTCTCTCTCCCTGTCCCCCTCTCTCAAATAAACAAATAAAATCTTTTAAAAAAAAATTGAAATCTTAAAGTATATGTAATACCACAATGGTTTTAAATTTACATTCACTGGGCGCCTGGGTGGCTCAGTTGGTTGAGCAACTGCCTTCGGCTCAGGTCATGATCCTTGAGTTCCCGGATCGAGTCCCACATCGGGCTCCCAGCTTCACAGGGAGTCTGCTTCTTCCTCTAACCTTCTCTCCTCTCATGCTCTCTCTCACTTTCTCTGTCTCTCAAATAAATAAATAAAATCTTTTAAAAAAATAAATAAATAAATTTACATTCACTAACGGTAAGATGAAGCAAGTTTTCAGTATTTTCAAATTTAATAGCACGCTTGTAAATAACACAAGTAAAAGAGGAAATCACAAGGGAAAGTAGAAAATATTTGAGAATTCGTGGAAACGAACACAAAACTCTATACATTTGTGTGATCCAGTTTAATCAGGTCTTAGGAATAAATAATATAAGCTTTAAATTTGCATATTAGAAAAGATCATTTTTAAATCAATAATCTAAAGATTAACCTTAAAAGGACATAAAAATGTAGAGCAAATGAAACCCAAATAAATCAAAGAAAGGAAATATTAAGAAGCAGAAATCAATGAAATATAGATCAAACAAAATAGAAAATTCACAAAGCCAACTTTTTTGTATGAAAGTAATAAAATTGTTAAACCCTACTACATGTAACTAGATAAAAAGGAAATGAAACACTAACTACCA
Organism: Nasua narica; assembly: GCA_028533885.1. Classification (NCBI taxonomy): domain Eukaryota; kingdom Metazoa; phylum Chordata; class Mammalia; order Carnivora; family Procyonidae; genus Nasua; species Nasua narica. Next base: position 128,778,684 of record CM052799.1, read on the forward strand.
ATATGAGGAATAAAATACAGTATACTACTATAAATCCTGTAGGCATACAATGTGAATATAAGCAGAATATTACGAACAGTCTCATGCCAGTATATTCAAATTAGTTAAAATAGATGAATTTCTTTAATAGCGTGAATTTAAAATAGACAAAAGAAGAAAATATGAATAATCCTATGTCTGATGAAGAATTTTAATTTGTAAATAAAAACTGTCCAACAGAGAAACCTTCTCACAAGCCCAGCTGGTTTCCCTGCTAAACTCTAAAACATTTAGGAAGGAAGAATACCATTTACGAAGGAAGAATGTTAATTTGGATCACATCTTTCATACGTTAGAGGAGTAGGAAAAAAAAAAAACTTCTCCAAACTGACAAAACTTTTAATGAAAAGAAAGTGCAAATCAATATCCTCATAAACATAGGTGCAAAAAAAATCATTACTAAGATTCTGGTAAATCAAATATAGCAAAATGTAAAAAAAAAAAGAAAGGATAAACAAAATGTAGTATCTCCATACAATGAAATATTCGGCCACAAAAAGGAATGAAGTATATAGATCCATGCTACAACATGTGCAAACCTTGAAATGTTATGGTAAATGAAAGAGGCTGTTCATAAAAAAAAAGATATTTATGATTCCCTCGATATGACATGCCCAGTATAGACAAATCTATAGATAGGAAAACAATCCAAAATTTAAAATATACAAAATATATGAATAGTCACTTCAAAAACAAAATTATGTATATGACCAATAAGCCCATGAAAAGGTTTTTATCATCATTAGTCAGGAAAGAAATGCAAATTAAATAATGGAGCTGCTACTCCATTTTAAAAGGCTGAAAACATTATATATTGGTGTTTGGTGAGGATGTGGACCAGCTGGAACTCTCACACACTGGGAGTGTAGTATGTTGCAAATGATTGGAAAGTAATACTTCTAAAAATCACTCACAATAGCATTCAATTATTTAGGAAGCATTCAGCAGTTTGTTATGAAGTTAAGCATACACTTACACTACGACCAGACCCTTCCACTTCTAGGTTTTTACACAAGTGAAAGCATAGCACAGAAGTATTTGTACATGAGCATTTCTATCAGCTATACTCCAAATAATCAAAAACTGGAAATAATTGAAATGTCCGACAAAATAAAAATGGTTAAATAAATTGTGGGATATGCAAACAATAGAAGAGAACCCAAAATTAAAAAAGAATAAACTACTGATACCCAATAACATGGATAAATCGCAAAAATACGACGTAGGGGCAGGTTCCTTGTTGGCTCAGTAGGTAGAGCATGTGACTGTTGATCTCAGGGTTGCAGGTTCAATCCCCATGTTAGGTGCAGCGATTGCTTGAAATAAAGTCTTTAAAAAAATATTATGTTGAATGAAAGAAGTAGGGGCGCCTGGGTGGCTCAGTGGGTTAAAGCCTCTGCCTTCCACTCAGGTCATGATTCCAGGGTCCTGAGATCGAGCCCCACATCAGAGCCCCATATCTGCTCAGCAGGGAGCCTGCTTCTCCCTCTCTCTCTGCCTGCCTCTCTGCCTACTTGAGATCTCATTCTCTCTGTCAAATAAATAAATAAAATCTTAAAAATATACATATATATATATATATAAATGAATGAAAGAAGTCAGAATCAAAATCATAAATCTGTATAATTCCATTTGCATGAAATTCAAGATCAAGGAAAACTAACCTATGATTTAAAAAATTGGGAGATTGGTTGTATATGGTGGAGTGGGGGTAACTGACTGGAAGGAGGGCATGAAAAAGTTTTCTTGAGTGATGGAAATGTTACATGTCTTGATTGATATGCTGGTTGCATAGACTCCATTTGTCAAACCTTAGTGAATTATGTAAGATTATTATTCATTATGGGGCAGTGGGGTGGCTCAGTCAGTTAGACAACCGACCTTTGATTTCAACATAGGTCATGATCTCAGGGTCATGAGATAAAGCCCCATGTAGGGTTCCATGCTGAGCATAGAGGCTGTTTGGGATTCTTTCTCTGCCTCTCCCTCTGCCTTTCCCCCTCCTTAAAAAAAAAAAAATATTCTTTATATTAATGGATGTATTTAAGATTTAGGTATTTCACCCATTTTAAATTATACCTTAATTAAGCAATAATAAACAAAGAATGTATGCATTTTTACTTCATAAAAGCCTACCAAAACGATAAACCAGAATTGTACTGCACATGGCTCTTACTAATAGACAAACAAGATTTCCATAGGCCATCTTGTCACCATGGGATAAATAACAGCCTTTCAATTATATATTACTTTCGATAAAATATATTGTCACCAGCAAATGGGTGTACCATTCCTTATGTCAAATAGTATACAAATTTGGGAATATATTTTGCGTGATATCGACACTACCTAGAAGAGGCTTACTAAGTTCTAGCCACTAATCTTTTCTTACAAACAACGCTCTCTTTTGCTCACTTGATTCTTGTTTTAAACAGTCTCCATCAAACACTCACACAGAGTTCCCACAATGAAACCCATGCTGTTTAGCTGACATACTCATGGATACAGTGTTCTCCACAGGAGGAAGTTCATGCTAAAGGACCAGAGTGATGAGGACACTCAAAGTCCCCTCACAGAAACACTCCAAGGAGCGTGGGAGCTGAAGATCCATGCTGAACGCACCAGTGGCCTTTGCATGCTGTGCGTACTGGGGTTGGACTTATTGATGTGATCCCAGGAGTTTTAGAATTGGGACCTGTGGTTGATGTTGAAAGGAAAGAGATTTCAGTTCAAAATAAGAAAGTTAGATGGGTGGAATATGTCAAGAGGTGGCATAAACTGAAAATGATGACATAGACATTACTCAAGCATCTGATGAAAACAGTCTAAACTTTAAGGTCACTCCCATCTCAAGATCGTGTAATTCTAGAATTTGAAGCTTCACCGTGCTCTTTCCACACCGCTCCCAACCTCACAACACACACATTCAGCACCTGATCACACAATTATGACTTTGTTCACGCGATCCCATCTTCCCCCCAGTTATGGTCAGTGGTTTGATATTAGAGACTGAAATGCTGGGTTATTTTCAATTTTTATTACTTCCTAAAGAGGAAAAATCAAGATAAAACCAAAGAGGAGAAATGATGATGTTCAAGAATGGCATCTTAAATAGGACTTGGCAAGTTCAAATGTGTGAATATAATAACATCCAAATAGAGAAACTGTGTGGTGCTTTATTAGCATGTATACGTCATTAGTATTTCAAAACAAGAGAAACTATATAATTGTTCAATATTTGGATCTGCTATTATCAATAGGTAAATTTAGTGATAGGTAGAATACTTTAATAATTAATGCATGGACTTTGAAGCCAGCCCACCTGGTTTGGAATGCCAACCTCTCTATGCCTCAGTTTTCTTATCTGAGAAAATAAGGATGATAAGACTATATGCATCATAGAGTTATTATAAGGACCAAATGAATTAATTCATCTCAAGCCTAAGAACCATGTATAACAAGATACGGTTATTTGGTTATTCTTATTAACAGACGACTACCATTTAGTGTGCCTGCATTTTTTAAAGTTCAAATTTTCTGTATATGGCAGGGAAGAATGTCAGTTAGTTTCACAAGAAGAAAAGTTTTCTTAAGAAGACAACTTTTGTTTTTATTAGGATTATGCCTCCAAAGGCAACAGAAGATAGGGTCCCAAAGGAGTGAAGAGACATGAAAAGAAAGAACAATGTCTGTCTTACCCCAGACTGCTATAAACAAAATACCACAGACTGGGTAGCTTCTAGAAAACAGGAAATTATTTCTCAGAGTTTTCTGGAGATTATAAAGTCCAAGATCAGGTGCCCCCATGGCTGAGTTCTGGGGAAGACCCATTTCCTGGTTCACAGCTGGTGTCTTCTCACTGTGTCCTCACATGGTGGACAGGATGAGGGAGCTCTCCAGAGGGTCTCTCTTACAACAGCACTAATCCCATTCATGAGGGTTCTACCCTCAGGACTCCTGCAGTCCCCATTTCCTATTAGCATCACCTTCAACACCAGTGTTTCAACATGAATGGGAGGTGAGGAGGGGGGAGGAACACAAATATTCAGACCACGGCAGAGTCCCAGCATTATGTAGTGTTTAACTAAATCTTGAAGACAAAAGAGGCCAAGGAGAAATTCCTTGTGGTAAGTTGGTGGAAGTACTTTGTGAATATAAACCTCTCCCATTCCCGCAAATCCTCAACAAAATTTGGCTGTGTCCTTAGTCTCATGTCAGTGATACTTGGGTACAGTGCAGGAATGAGGTAGTGACCAATGAGTAGCAAGAATGGGTAAATAAAGGGGTGCCTGGCTGGTCTACTCAGTTAAGTGTCCAACTCTTGATTTTGGCTCAGGTCATGATCTCAGGGTCTTGGGATCAAGCCCTGTGTCAGGCTCCATGTTGGGAGTGGAGCCTGCTCCCTTTCTCTCTGCCCTTCTCCCCCACTTGCGCATGCTCTCTCTCTCTAAAGAAATAAATAAAATAAAATAAGATATATTTAACATATTTAATATTCCTGGTGACTCCTGGCACCATCTTCTTTATAGTCATTGATCACGCGTAACTTTGAATAAACTCCAAATGCATGAATAAATGAGAGGACTATTATGTGCAGTAAGGTGTATCAGATGGATAGGATTTCCCTTAAGGAATGCTTGGGGAAGACACAATCTCCATGACAGGAGATGTTCCCTGAATTTAGAAGATGCTTAATAATTATTTATAGGATGGAAAATTGGGTATGCCATAAAAATCGGTACCTGTGGGTAAAAAAAATCAGGACCATGGGACCAAGTCTGAAAACTAGCCCTTGTTCAGTCTTTTTGGAACTTCAGGAAACTCAGGCTGCTCCTCTTTCCTCAGAGAATTTTTTTTTCTGTACAAGTCTGCTTTGTGCTTCATCCCAAAATTCTGAGGAAACCTTTCTAATAGTATTTGGAGCAGCAGGTGGTTTGTGGTACGTGAAACAAGATGCTATCAGAAGGGAATCATTGTTTTACCTACTGCAACAAACTTAGAATTCCTTGGCCCTTGTGGCTTCCAAGCCATCTCCACACTTAGAACAATCTAAGTACAACAGAAGCCGGTGACCATAGGTCGTTATCCCAGAGAGCACTGTTCACAGAATAGCCCATTGCAAGTGGAGGCCTGGGGCAGCATGAACACAGTGCGAGTTGGTGCTCTGTACGCCACTGGGTTTAGGATTGTTCTTTTAAGATTTTCTTTATTTATTTGATGGTGAGAGAGAGAGAGAGTAAGCATGAGTGGGGGAAGGGACAGAGAGAGGGAGACGTAGACTCCCCGCTGAGCAAGGAGCCCCACACAGGGCTCGATCCCAGGACCCTGGGATCATGATCTAAGCTGAAGACAGATGCTTAACCTGCTGAGCCACCCAGGCACCCTGGAACTTTTTATAAATATATTCCATATTTTGATATTTAGAAGCAACACTCCAGAATTGAAACCAGGAATTAAAGAAGGATGTATTTATGGCACAGAGGTCACTTAAGAATGTGAACTCTTGAGACAGAATGCATTGGTTCTAACCTAGTTTCCTCTTCGTACCTGCTGTGGGACTTCCCCCTACCTTTATTTCCTCTATATAAAATGGGAATGCTGACAACAGTACTGATGTCAAAGTATTTTTATATTGTATTTTTATATTATTTTTATATTAAATAAGGTTTTCTGTATAAAGAATTTTGAACATAGCTGTTCACATAGATGCTCAATAAATGTGAATCACTATTAACTGTAAATACAGCAAGTTTTAAATTTTTCTGTACATTTTTTTAAAACAGCAGTATAGCTTTAGGCATATATATATATATATATATATATATATATATATATATATATATAAATGTGAGTACCCAGAAGTGAACTGAATGTACCATTAAAAGCTTAGTGCTTCTTTCCTATATAACCAAAAATATTCTCAAATCACTATAATGTGAAAGTGATATGTGGATTCAAAGACGCAAACACAAATCAAAGACTGTCTTATATTCAAGGAATTCCCACTCCAGCAGGAGGGCTAATAATAGCAAATATTAATTGGACATTAACTAAATACCAGGCACTTGGATATGGATTAGCTCATTTAACCTTTCTCACAAACAAATGACAGAGGCACCAAGAGCATTGTCACTACCCAGATGAGGAAATTAAAATGCCGTATGCTTAGGTAACCCGCCCCAAGGTATCTCAATTAGAACCAAGCTGATGGAGCTGGGACTTCGAATGCCAGCAGTCTGGCTCCAGATCTTACCTATATTCACCATTCTATCCTGTTTCGATTGGGCTGCAGGAACGTTAATCTAGAGCTTTATGCAAGATGAAAGCGAGAGGGGAGATGACGGAGATAGGAAGACTGGATACTGAATGGCCCAGACAAGAATTAACAAGGACCAGAAATACACAAGAGCCATGAAGCTGGAAATTACCAAAGAAATGGAAGCAACACTGGGAAAAGGGAGCTAGCAGGATGTGGCACAACTGCCTGTCTGAGGGAAAGCCAGGAATATAGGAACTCGTACTTCATGTACAGGAAATGTTGGCATTCCAAAAACAGTACTTGGAGGGCTCTCCCTGGGCAGGATAAGTATTTCCATCTCTCTAGAGTCCACAATGCTGTCCACTGTCTCTCTGACCAGCCCGAGTCTTGTCATCTCTAGATTTATCTGCCATAATTTTTCAAATGATATTTCCAAGCCTAGTCTCCTAGCATCGGTCACATAAGAAGATAAAAAGACACTAAATATTTCAAAATTGTATACTCTATCTTCCCTGTAAGAAGGAAGGTAAAATCACTGTTAAAAAAAAAAAAACCTCTCTGAAACTTTATAATCAGAAAAATCATAACTGAAACAATGGATTCTGACAATTACCAGAAAGACCACAAGATGGCAGCAAAGTATAATGTAAAAGCAGGCTGAGCGTAAGTCACAGGATGCCTTGTGTTAAGTACTTTCAGATTTCATATATTTTGTTATTTTGTACATATTAATCAATAGCTGTAACATTAATGACATCACCTCCACCTACCACCTCACAGTTTACAGAACTACCACAAAATCTCTCCCCTGACCCTCACAGCCACTTGGTAAAGGATCATGAAAAAGATCATGACTTTCATGATGAGAAAGGAGCAGTTTTACTCCAAGTATCAGAAGTCTCAAAAGTGACAGGAAGCTCAAAATTTTGTCATTGTTTCCATGAACTTGTGCTTCAGGGGAAAAAGCATATAAATGGGAATACTGTACCTTCAACTTTGATGGGGGGAATCTAAAATTTTTTATATAACAGAGGCTGAAGGGATTGAGGGCTGGAAAGAATTCCTCACTGTAATTGGGGGGAAAAGGGGAAACAAGAAGGAAAAAGAAAGGACTTTCTTTTTTTTTTTTAATAAGAAAGACTAAAAATTTTTTCAAAGACTATCATAGAATGTATAAATGGGAAGAAACATGCCTGGGGGTGGGGAGCACGGGGAGAAACATATTTATTCTGCAAATGATACTTGTATAATTTTCCTAGGGCTGCTGTAACAACCTTGAAACAACAGTTCAAATTCAGAGGCTAAGAGCCTCAAATTTAGGTGTCTCCAGGGCTGTGCTCCCTCCAGAGCTCTAGGGGAGACTCTCCCTCGCGTCTTCAGCCTCTGATGGTTCCAGATACTCAATCTCTGCCTCCATCTTTCTGTGGTATTCTCCTTTCTGTGTCTTTTATAAAGACACTTATCATTGGATTAAAGGCCCATCCAGATAACATCATTAGGACGGTACCTCAAGAATTACAACTGCAAAGATTCTTTTTTCAAATAAAGTCACATTTGCTGGTACTGGGGGTTAAGATTTAAACATACATTTTGGGGACTACCATTTAACCCACTACAATAATCTCATGACTTTATTTCCACTCACCTGTGAGAGCTCACAAATATACATATTAGGGACTCCCTGACCCCTCCATATTTAGTCGTTACAGATCAATAATATCTTATTTGTGCCTCAAAGTCTGCCATTATCATGCCGGGTCCCCTGTGTCCTCTCTATGGGTTTGGTCTCTTCGTCTGTAAAATAGGAAAGTTAGACCAGTCAATGGTCACCAAGTCAAAAGCGTGAAAAGTAATGGAGAACTGAGGGGCTTCAGGAAAACGAGAGCATTTTTACCTTATTCCAGCCACTTGTCATATTATAGCAGAATTGTTTGTCTTATTTCCTCACTAGTTTTGGAAGTGCATTAGTTTATCTTTACATTTTATGAAATATCTACTTTGTGGATAGAACTCCCTAGACGCTGTTCTAGGGTCAGAGGACTGGAGAGATGAACAAGACAGTCTTTTTCTCAGAAGGCCCACAAGCCAGTAGGATGGACAGACAGAATGAGATTGGTGTGGTGTGGAAGTGCTAAGGAGAGGTCCTCTGCAGGGAAGCCAAGTGCCCACCTCTGGGCTGTGGGGGAGCAGGCTACGGGAAAGCCTCCACAGGGGTCCCAGGTCAGTTGACTTTTGAGGGTTGAATCAGTTTCATCTGATGAGCAGGATCATGGCAAACTGTGCCTGCAGGGTAATCAGAGTGCCTACAGATGCCCAGATGTGACACACGAAGGGGGCAGGTGCCTTTGGGTTAAAGTCTGCCGAGAAGGAGAAGGAGAGGGAAGAGGAGAAGTAGACGTAGAAGGAGAAGAAGAAGGAGAAGAAGAAGGAGAAGAAGAAGGAGGAGGAGGACGGTCTTGTCTGGAAAGCTGGAAAGATAGCCGTGGTTACTGGGCTGCTCCCATCATTTGCTCTGTGCCCAGCACTGCAGCAGCTCCCATCACTCACCGTCCAGTGCTCACAGCCACAGGTAAGCCATCAGTTTCGGCTACACTGCACTGAGGTCACGACTCTCCGATCTCCGTTGCTTCATCCCTGTGAATGTCTGCTTCTCATCCACACCCAGTCTGTTGGGACTGGGGTCATTCCCCAGGGCATCTGTTCTATCTGTGTTGGCTCAGCTTTCAGTACTTAACCCTTACAGCGTCTTCCTATCAAGAGTTTCACGTGGAGGAAGAAGTGGACTGGAGAGACTGGTGCCAGTAACCGAATGCCTCCACAGGGAAGCGACGCAGACCACTTCTGCTTACATTTCTTTAGCGGACCAGGTCGCTGGGGCACACCTAACTTCAAGGGAGAGAGAGGGGTAATGCCCAGAAAGAGAAGAGAAGCAGGTATTGAGGAACAGAAGTAGGGCTTACAGGACACAGAAAAGACCCTAACAAGACCCTCAACATCACACAGCTGGTAGGTGGCAGAGCCAAGATTTGAACTCAGATCTGTCTGACTCCAGACCCCACACTTCTCTTTACTGAGAGATGCATATGCCATACAAATGGGTTTGGACTTTTTCCCACGGGTAATGTAACAGGGAGTTATTGGAAGATTATAAAAGGGAGACTATGAATCATATTTGTATTTAAGAAAGATGTGTGTGGAAACAGTGACTGAGGAGGGACAAGACCGAGGGTGTGAGGCCAGCAGAACTTCTGTGGCTGTTTTTAGGAGGGAAAGGAGAAGGCCCTGAACTGAGAGCAGTGCCCAGTTGAGGACCGCAAAGGGATCTAAAGGCAACCAGGGATCAGATTATATAGGTTTTAAGAAATAAGTGGATAGAAAGCATGATAAAAAAGGAAGGAGGGACAGAATATGAGGGTCCTGGCTTAGGCAACAAGAGGACAGAGGTACCATTTACCAAGACAGGGATGGAAGAGAAGCATCAAATTGACTGTATTTACTTTTGTTTTCAACGGGGAGAGGTACATGGGTGGGTTCAAAGTTGAACATGTTAAATTTGGGTTGCCTACGGAAATTCAAGCAGACAGCTCCAGCACGTATTTAGACATAAGTATATTAAATTTATCAAAAAAGGTTTCAGTTACAGATAAAATATTTGGGGGAAAATGCAAAACTGGAGTCCAAATCACATGATTGATAAAATTGCCAGGAGAGAGAGAGAGAGAGAGGAAAAGAGAGAGAGAGAAAAGAGTGAAGGATAGAGCAATTTCTATGGAATACAGGGCTTTAATATGGCTCTGAAGGTAGGAACTTCACTACGGTCACCTTCGATCGCTCCACCTGATTCAAGACTGAATCTATAAGCTTTATATGGTTGGCTAAACTCATGAAACCCAAACGTGCCAGAATGTACACTCCCTGGAAATAAGATTAAGATCCACTGTATCCATGAGACCATATTGTCTACATCTAGGAGGAAACACATCCCCAAACTTCACAATCCTAGAAATCAAGACACAGGCACCTCGCACTTTCATCTTTCTATATAATAGTTTATTGATTTTGGCTTATGGCCAAAAGCATATATATTTATTGTAAGTAATAGTAATAATATGTGTAAGAAAAAGAAAGTCAAACTGGTTGTAATTCTAGCACATCCCTTCTTAATAACTATTCTCTGCTGGAGCCTACCAGTTTGGCTTGCATCCGAAGAGGGCTAGGAAAGCAAATGACTGACGTAGCAAGGGAAAGGGGAGGGGGAACTGATGGGGAGCTCTATTCATTTAGGGTTCCATGATTCCATTAACCTTCTAGTGCTTGAGAGCCTCTCCACACCTTCCAAATTAGTCTCCACTTTCATTTCTACCACAGGAAAAAAAAAAGAATGTAGCTTATTAACCACACATAAACATCTTCCATTAAATTGCTCTGAAGCTATTACTGTTGTTAACACAATTAATGGACTGTCAATGTCAAATGTGAAACCTTTTTCTGCTGGAGAGGCAACAATGACTTCGTGAAACTGTTTTCTGTGCTCTAGCAGAAAGGGAGGCATTCTGGAAAGTCACTCATTCTGCAAACATCTCGGCCTGTGAAATCTGCCCAAAAAAGAGCTGATCATATGCCTGTTATCCCAAAATAGCACCTTCCTCCATTATGCCGAGGTTCAGCGCAAAACTGACTCATGCAGCTCCGGGACATCTGCCAGAGCCAAGCGGCCAACAGCAGCGGGGACTGCAGCAACAGGCAGGCTGGAGACCCGGCGGGACGGTGCAGGGGTCCCCCGCCAAGGCGGCCAGAGCTTCCCCTATCCTCCTCAGTAAAGCAGAGACAGCTTAATAGGGTTCTCAGGGCCGTATTACAAGAAATCTGTCACAATCAGATTCTGCCTCTGAATCTGCTCCCTGTTCGAGGTTGCTCGCTCCCCCTGGACCGTCATTTAGCTTCTGCACATGCCTGCACTTGGGTCTCCACACCCAGCAATGCGCGCTTAGCTTCTGGATCCACACCCAGCACCGGATCCACCGCTTTCCTCCACAGCAGACCCAGGAGTAACCTGGGTGTTCAATCCGTCCCCTCTGCCAACGCCCACTCCCCGCCCCCAGTCCTCTTCCCCAAGCACCTCCAGACTCCACTCACCTTCCCGACCTACACCAATCCCTCTCGGGACCCAGTGGCCCTTAGCACTGCTCTTTATATTGTGTTGTAATATACTAGTCTCAGCAGTCATCCTCAGACATCTCTGAGTTACCCACAGTGCCTGGTATGTGATGGACAATTGACAAGAATAGTGAGGGTAAGTGAGGGAAGGATTCATCAGGAACCCACTCCCTCAACTCCCTTCACGGCCCAGTAGTGATCCAGATCCCAGATGGAAGCTGTTAATAAACACTACTTCTATTTCCCTTCCTTGTTGGGTTTCCTTTCTTCTTGAAAGTGATTTTTTTTTTTAATTGCAGATAATGAGCTCTTTTCCTGCTTCCATTCCTCCAGATCATAAAACCGACAGCCTTCTCTAAATGATTCTTGGTTCTCAACATCTAATTAGATTTTCTTCCCTGAGAGCCCAGTTGATCTTCAGGAGGCCCAGTTGGGAAAGTCTTGCAACGGGGCGGAGGGTGGGGGTGGGGGGAGGGATCCACCATGATCAAACACAGATACAAGCTCTATCTTTCATTGTTTAATGATGCCGGTGGGTTTGCAGGGGATTTAGGAAAGAACAATGACCATTAAAACTCACTGGAAGGACATAATAAAGTAAAATGTGCCATATAAGAGCACTAACTTTCATAATGACTAACAGAATCCTAAGGAATGAAAAGTTGGCATGTATGACATTTGACCTTACTTAAATTTGAGGATTCTTTGCTGAAATTATACACCAAAAAACACAACTCACTGGGTCAAAAATACATGGTTACTCAATGCTACAAACTGGCCTCTTAAATTATTTTAGAAATTTTCTATATGACTACCTTAATAAGAGCTATAAAAACACTCTGTAGCTCATCCTAATAATTCACATCAACAATTCCATTTTTTAATGTAAAATTTACAACACAGAGGGATTCATTGACACCACAAGGCCACTTTAGACTACATTTTGAAAGTCTACAGAGAGAAAATAGAGATCCTTTCATAATCATCCCTTTAGTTTTATTACTTTACATATAATAGATACTTAATAAATATTAGAAGAAGGCAGAGAGAGAGAGAGAGAGAAGGAAGGCTAATAATATATAGCTCTAGGAACAAAGAAATTGCATTTAGAAAACGTGTTTCTGGTCCTTGGACCAGTCAAGATCTGAAGTAATAAAAGTGTATTATTAAAGAGTTCCATTCTACATTTCAGTGGTCAGATGTAGGAAGGTATTTTTGGGAAGATAAGTCCTTCTTTTCAGATAGGGGTTCTCATTCTCAATACTTATGGAAAATACCCTTGGATTGGCCTTAAACAGAATTTTGGGAAATGAGGGCAGTGGTGCCTTGTGTAGTTTAAAAGGAAAAAAGCATAGTCAATATACTTGTTATAGTTAATTTTATGTGTCAACTTGACTGGGCCATAGGGTACCCAGATATTTGGTCAAATTATTCTGGGTATTTCTATAAGGGTATTTCTGGATTAGGTTGACATTTAACTCAGTAGACAGTGATGCTCTTTGTGGGTGGGCCTCATCTAATCAGTTGAAGACCTGAATTTAAAAAGAAAAAAAAAGTTTACCTTCCCCTAAGTAAGAGATAATTTTGTCAGATGGCCCTCAGACTGAAACATCAGCTCTTTCTTATGCTACAGCAGCTTCTAGCTTTTGTACTTGAAACAGGACATTGGCTCTGTAGATTTTGGATTTGTCCAGTCTCTGTAATTTCATGAGATAATCCCTTCTAATAATTTATTTTTATTATTAAAAAGTTATGTATAAATAAAGTTTATGTATTTATAAATATTTGTTGTAGGTATATCATATATGAAATAATGTATATGTTACATAGTACATAAATTCTACTGGTTCTGTTTCTCTGGAGAACACTGATTAATACAACATCTACTATTATTTATTGTTAAAGATATTATTTATTTATTTGACAGAGAGTAGCAGAGAGAGTGAGAAAAAGCACAAGCAGGGGGAGCAGCAGAGGAAAAGGGAGAAGCAGGCTTCCCATACAAGAGGGAGCCCAATGCAGGGTTCAAATCCAGGACCCCAGAATCATGACCTGAACCAAAGGCAGAAGCTTTAACCCACTGAGACACCCAGGGGCCCCTACAACACCTGTTATTTTTATATCTACTAGATAAAACATAAGTCATCAAAATATACCAAATGTATAAAATAAACAGGGCAAAAAGACATTTTAAAGGATCTGAGTTTAAAAAGATAAGCACTGCTGGTATGTCGACAACATTTATTCAGTAAATGTCACTTAGTCTTCATATGAGTTAGGAGCAAAAGTACCATGACAGATTTAACTGACTTCTCCCTCTTCCAGCCTCTCCAGACTCAGGTGCACCTGAAACAGGGTCCCTGCCTAGCCACATCCTAATGGAGGATCATAAGGGTGAGGAAAATGTCTGTCTATCCAGATTATAGATTATAACATATATACATATGTACATATATATACACAAAGATTATAACATTATATACATATATAACATATATATTATATACATTATATACATACGTGTGTGTATATATATACACAGATTATATACAGATATATATACAGATTATAACATTACCATTGAGCCATAAAGCTAGTGGCTCCATCATTGTATTTTGGGAAGGGGTCACATATGGGGGTCAGATATATGAGGTCATTCCTCTGTAATACATGATCCTACCTACTTCTTTTAATACATAACTCTAAAACTCAAGAGGAGTGCAGAAGTCAGCTAGATAATATTGTTTATTTTGGATACAGGGAAACCAAGACTCAGAGAGAAGAATATGATCTGCTTGCTCCACCCAGCAACTATTACCAGATATGTAAACCCCAATGTGCAAATGTAGCCTGCATTTTCAGCCCGTCTTTAAGAGTCATGAATTAAAAAGAGTGTGGTTGGATGTCTCATAAAAATCTAAGAATCTGACCCTTTCCAAAGAGATTTTGTTTAAAGCATAAGACCAAGAAAATAAAATCCTGAACTTCTCTGGCACTGTCCATTTGGGGAGTCACTATTCTGCTAAAAAATGTGCCACCTGTCATTGTGACCAGACTCCCATAACATAGGCCATCATAGTACTCCCCATCAAATACCTGCACTGATTCTCCATAACTTAATGTGGGAGAAGGACGGAGGAAAGGAGCAAATCTTAGCTTAGCCTGAAATTTAAGGATGTCCATAATCATAGCTCAACCTACTCCAGCGAAGCACATTTAGTGACTACACAGAAGTACAAGGCACAGTACTTGACAGTAGATCAAAGCCATCTGGAAGTGAATCCTCTAGCCCCAGTCAAGCTTTCAGATGATGACAGACCTGGCCAACATTTTGATAGCAATCTTATGGGAGACCCTTAGTCAAAACTATCCAGAGTCAAGCTATTCCCAAATTTCTGGCTCACAGAAACTGAGATTACGAAAGCTTGTTTTAAGCCACTAATTCTTGGAATAATATATTACACAATAATGTATAACTTATATATCAACAGATGAATGGATAAACAAGCTATGGTATATCCATACAATGGATACCACTAAACAACAAAAAAGAGCCATTCATACACCAACATGCTTAAAATCTGTAAATAATTACACTGAATGAAAGAAAGCACACATACACACACACACACACAAATACTGCATGATTTCATTTATATGCAATTCTAGAAAAGGCAAGCTAAACAATAAGGACAGAAAGCAGACAGTGACTGTCTAGAGATGGGAAAGAGGCAAACAGGGGAAGGAGAATTTTAAAGAGGAAAAGGACTTGGTTGCTGTATTCATTAATTTTACTGTGGTGAAAGCTTTGTGTCAAAACTTATCAAGTTATACTCTTTAACTGTGCACCATTTATAATATGTCAATCATACTTTGGTAAAGTCTAATAAATTAACTTTCAGAAAAGCGATCAAGGCACTGCCCCATCTTAACTCACTCAGGTTTGGAATGAAGGACAGTCCTGGGCAGATACCACAGCGCCATGGAAGGGGGTTAACACAGGGCATGGAGGAGCGGGGAGAAGTTCCGCTCCCTGCCTCCCACTAGAGGGCGTCCTCACCAGCGTCTTCTCTGGTCTTCCTTTTTCTTCTGTTAATTGCACTTCGCCATTGAGTTTGTCTTTGGGATCACCTCCTAAATCTAGTTTCTAATCAAGGCTGATATGTTTAAGATTGACTGTAGATCCCTATTCAAGTGATTTTGGCCTAGTGATGGACTTTTTGCTTTTCAAGGTTTTTTATTTCCAGTGTATGACTTTCAGGATTAAGATTTAAATGGACATAGAAAGCAACTAGCTGTCAGTTTGTTGTACCTAACACATTGTAATTATTATGTTAATGTGTTTTTTTAAGATTTTATTTATTTATTTGATAGAGAGAGAGATCACAAGCAAGCAGAGCAGCAAGCAGAGAGAGCGGGGGAAGCAGGCTCCCTGCCAAGGAGAGAACCTGATGTGGGGCTCAATCCCAGGACCCTGAGACCATGACCTGAGCCGAAGGCAGAGGACTTAACCCACTGAGCCACCCAGGCGCCCCTATTATGTTAATGTTGTAACAACTGTAAAGTTACAGTCCGTGATAGATAAGAGAGGTGACTGGAAAGATATAACTAAAGTTTTCTTTCATCAATAGTTTTGTTCTTCCTAATAGACATTTGAGAATTGTCTTTTCACCACCCCAGGAACCTTATTTTTTTTTTCCAGGAAACTTATTTTTAAATAGCCAAATAATCAGGTCACTATGAGAAAGGGGTCAGTTGGGGTTAACCATTAACAAACCATTTGGGAGGTCAGGTAGTTGAATAATGTTCTTTTCCAGCACCTTAACATAGCCTTTCTCCACTTAAAAAAAAAAAAATCAATGTTGCCTTTGAGTTAGAAAAGTCAACCACAGGGAGAGAAGACTGCTTGGTTTTATAATTTGTAGAGCAAGTTCACATTCACTACCTCATTTCATCTGCACCAGCACTGTGTCGTAACAAAGGAAGGTGGACTGTTACCCCATTTTAGAGATGAGAGAGCCCACGGAAGTCAGGAGAGGTGACTTGCCGACTCCCACCCAAGCTAGTATTAGAATAGCAGACTCTGAATCTTATACATTAACTATAGCACTCACATGTTTAAAATGAATGACTGATTAGGAAATAACACGAGATAAGAAAGTACTCTGTGACTCAAAGTAAAGAGCAATGTTCTATAAAGGTATGGAGGGACCCATGGAAAAAGTATTATGTGAATACTATGGCCTCTACATATAAAAAGAGAGTGATTAAGTACATCATAAATCATCATTAAATCTATCACTGGATCCTTTAGGAGTACTTCACTAAACGGGGAAAGTGCCCACATTTGAATAATATTAAGTTCAAAAGGCATAAAAGAAAACCAGTTGAGTCCCAAATCTGTTAGGTGACAGGGGTAGAGAGAGAGAAAGAGATCAAAACATGAATGGTAGCTATGTTCTTTCTGGTGTTGAGACCATAACTGGTGTTTTATTTCCTTATTCAGTCTTACGCTTTCTTACTTTTGAACTGTGGACATATGTTGCTGTCCTTAGACCAAGACAAAGAATTACTTTTCAAATGAACAAATAGTTCTGAGAACCCTAGTACATGATTTCCTAAATGTTTGGCCCAAGGTACAGCTCTATCAATTCCAGCAGCAAGATCTACCCGAAGGGTGTGGGTAAACAAAGTGGAACCCCAATCCTGCCAGATTTACCTGGAATACTGTGTGCATTTTGGCAATGCGGGAGAGATGAAGCTGGGACAGACTTAGGAAAAGGCTGGGATGGAGAAGAAAGGAAGAGGAAATTTTGCCATATGGCAGAGAGGAACTCATTTAAAACTCAGGAAGCTTCAATGGAGACGAATCATATACATAGAGATGAAGGGGGTCTGAGTGAAGTAACCGAAGTTAATACAATAGTTGATCACGTATGTGGATGTCTGAATCCCACTAGATTTTAATCTCTATAATAACAACTGTTTATTCATCTTTTTATTCACAGGGACGTGTGTAATACTGGCAAACAGGAGGAGGAGCCTGAGCTGAATTGTAGTTTATAGGTTGAATACACATGAGTTTTGTGCAATAAATCAGCCCTAAAAGAGTATTTCCATTAAAAAAAAAAAAGTCTTTTTTCATGACAAACAGCAATTGTGAGTAAATAGCTGGTCCCAAAGAAGGGCGCAGGCAGATAGCAAGTTCTGGTAAGAGGGGTCATGGGGAGGGGGGATATCTGAAAATAGCAGTATCTTACAGTCACCTCATGAAAGATGATCATGTTCTCCATGACAACAAGAATACCTCTTTGCTACATGTGTCTGAAGAGAGAAATTCAGACCCTACTTACCTATATTAGATCAGAATAAGAACAAGTAATAATAAAGGCAATCACTACGTCTATATAGCAATTCCGCTGTGCTGTGCACCGCCCTAAACATGTTATGTCTATTAACTCCCTTAATCCTCCCCAGGCTCCCTGTTGATAAGTACTATTATTCTCCTTCCCATCCCCTTCATTGTACTACTGAGGGAACTGAAGCATGGGAAGGTTAAATGATTGGCCCAAGGTCACACAGCTAGAAAGTAGCCAAGTCAAGATTTGAACTCAAGCCTTCTGGCTCTGGAGTCTGCCTTCTTAACTTTCTACTGTCTTTCAAGGGAAAACAACAACAATGATAATGTGTAAACCCATGTGTAAACTCATGCATGTATGAAAAACTCATTGGTTAATTGCTCTCATTTCTTAATGCTATGGTAATTTTCCCTCTCACAGTAAATCTGTAAGCAGGAAGTGTGTCTTTGCTTTTTTACTCACCTTAACTGTCATGACCTCTAGTACAGTAAAAACCACACCAGAGATACTATTCTGCTATGAGATGTCTAATCTTTATATGCTTGACATTCACATTTCTTTTGCGAATACTACCCTTTCCACTCAAATTATCAAATGTAAAGAAAGAACAACTCTCCAGACAATTAATAAGAAAATAAGAACTGGGTCACCATATGTGAAACAATTTGGGGATTTGATTTTAGCTCTCCTATCACTGCAAAGTGAGTAAGCTCATATTATTCCCACCTGCAAAGGAACAGCCTCCATGAACTACATTTTCATCACACAGACACACACATTCACTTTCGGTAAGAATGCTCAGCCCATCTGCTCACATTTAAAAATATAAATTGAAGACCTCCCACGCTTGCCTTGGTTTGTAAAATGTCTATCACCAAATCTTTATTCTAAGACTCCTTTAAGTCTGTGATTTCTTTTCCCTTCTCTTCCCTTTTAATTGCTTTCACTAGTTTTCTTGCAAATACCTGACATTCATCATTAAGGTTTTCTGGAATAGGCAGTGATCTTCAAAGTGCAGGGTTTCAAATGTTACTTTCATCTACGTGTCTTCATTTTGAGGAAATTTTTTTCACTATTTGGAAAGCCTGCTACTAAGTCTGTTGGTCTGTTTCCAGGAAGGAAAGTTGGGATGTTCTCTCTCCTCAAGGTACAAGCCTTGATTGCAATAATACTATGAAAAATATCTCTTAAAAACACAAAACTAGAAAAGACAAAATCATGCAGACAGCACTTATCTCTATTTAAAGCTCATTCCTTCAAGATACACTTAAGAGCTTGAGAACTAAAATGTGCGAACATGTTTCTGCAATAAAGGAGTGGAGGTACTTTGCTGGAGTGCATAACCCCTCTGTTCCCACTGAAATATCCCCCGGGTTGGCACGCATTTCTTTAAACCACATCTTAAACTTCCAAAAGCCTCAAGTTTAATGTTTATTCATCCATTCTTTCTTTCATCCATTCACTGATTCATTCATTCAGTTGAATGTACTGTAAATTCATTTGATGGTACTGAGTATCATTTGCTGAGTATTCCCATATGCAATAGAGTGACACAGAGATGACAGATCATGTTGCCTGATCTCAAGGAATTTATAACCTAGGGAGAATGGAAGACCAGCACTGGGTCTTCTGACTTCCAACTCAGTGCTCATTTTTTGCTTTTTCTCTTAAAAAAAAAAAAAATCTGAGACCTGCAATGTTTTCTTCACCTGTTTTCTTCACTCCCTTTTGTTAAGGTACTTTATGCAAGATCTTATGCAATGAACCATTTCAAGTTCCAAACAGTGTGCCATGTCCCTGGCTGCAGAGGTTATGGCCAATGTATTGTTATTAGGGCAAACTACTGGAATTTGTCATTGAGTCAAGATTTCTGCATTTTGGAAATGTTAATAAAATTCTTATTTTTTTTAAATGTGATCAGAAACTAAAAACTGCTTCAAACTTTACCTGAAGTCCAAGTGAAGGATTTTTTTAGGCTATAGCTAGAAAGGAAATAATCAGAGATATGTATAAAATGTCTACATTAAAATGTTCTCTTCCTATCATACAGTATATTCAAGGACAGACAACTGGTTAATTATGAGAGTCTAATTACATGACAATTGTACTGCCATTTAACATTATATAGAATTCCAGTGATGTGAGCCAATAAACATAATTTTTGACTGGGTAAACTAGGTAGAGAACTATATGATCCAGAGTGTGTTAAAATAAATTTCAGCACATCTTTTAAAAGAGTCAGGAATAATATATGCCAAAAAAAAGGTCAGGAATGTTAGCTCTGATCAATGAGACATCCTAAAATTCCTCAATTTTGTCATGCTTTCTCTAATCAAGGTCTTCAAATGTTCTGTCTCCTGTATTTAAATATTCAACTCTCACAACTTTTTCACTTAAAAAATTTACACTCACCCTTTAGGCACCCACTTAGATCTCATGACCACCCCACTGGTTCTAGCTTATCAGGTGTTCCTGCTGTATCTTCCCATGGCACCTTGCACCTTGCCCATCATATCTCTATCACACCCTTTCTCCAAGAGATAATTACCTCCTCGAAGACTTACGCCATGTTTGTTCTGCTTAGATCTATCATACTGACACAAGTGTTCTAACACCCATGACTCCTATCCAAAACATATGTGTGAAAAGAATAAATAGTTTTATTTTCTTCTTATCACTTTTCTGGATTATACATATTTTCTTCAATAGACATCTATTTCATTCGCAAGTCAAAAAAGATAAATGTTGTAAATATTGTCATTGCCTTCAGAAATCTTTGTTACAACTTAAATGAAAACATGTTAGAAGGACTCAAAATTTTCTATTTTTCTGAGCTCAAATGGCCTAATGCTTTCCTAATTCATCTGAAGAAACTATAATTTAAAATTTCTTCACATCCTTCAGAATCTAAATGACATGGTGAATTTTTTTAAAAGATTTGTTTATTTATTTGTGTGTGTGTGAGAGAGAGAGAGAGAGAGAGAAAGAGAGAGAGAGAATCTTCAAGCAGATTCCCCACTGAGCATAGAGCCCAAGAGGGGCTTGATCGCACAGCCCTGAGATTACCACCTGAGCTGAAACCAAGAGTCTGATGCCCAACCAACTGTACCACCCAGGCACCCCAGCATGGTGAATTTTTAATTCATCAATATGATAAGCACATTTACCTCTAAAATACCATCATGTTGAATTAGTGAAAAGATTATGAGCAGATATGAAAATTGCCTAAAACTGTAAATGCCTTATTCTCTTTGGGGTATTCTAATGTTCTGATGGACTCAGTGTTTACTCTTTGGCAATATTTTTGCTACATTTGTACTTGCTCAGAATTTGTGGGAAAATAAAATAAAGCTAGGTCCAGTTAAATAGAGTCCTTCTGAACCCTTGACTACTAGGGAATTATATATAACTACGTGGATGCTAAACTGAGTTCAACATAATTTACCTTTGCATTAGGCTTTGCTATTTTATTTCAGAATTACTCAAACTATGATAGCTTTAAAAATAGCTTTAAGCTTTTAAAAATAATTATGGTTATGTATTTAGAACCTCTATAAAGTTATTTTTAGGCTCCTAGGAGATCTTAGACTATTAATATAAGAAACAATTTTATGCTGTTTTTTTATACCTCCTTCCAAAGCACATTCCATAAATACGAATGGGCGTAATTGGCCTATAAAAGGAGAAAAGAAGATTTACATTCTCAAAGTTAGGGTCTGTGTCAATATGTCACTTATTCTTATTCCTGGATTATTATTTCCCAGCTTAATTCACAGCTTAGCAAGCTAAGAGGAGGATGAGCTGGCCCCTGACAAGAATGAGGCCTCTCGGCTACTAAGTGCTTTAATACCTGGTCTAGAAGAAAAACCATGTTCTTCACCATGAAGAAGTGAGGGCACGAACTTCATCATGTTAGAAGTGAGGGCAGTCCTAATGGTCTGGAGCCAGCATGATTGAGCAGCTTTAAAGCAGGGTGGAATCTCAGACCTCAAGGCTGGCGATTAGAAGATGAGGCAGGAAATGTTTCCCCAGAAAATATAAGAAAGCCCCTGAGCATAAATTAGAGAGGTCTGAGAGGGGACCAGAATCAAGGTGAAGGTGCCCGAATTCAGGTGAAAGACCTCTGCCTGCCTTCTAAGCTTCATTTGACCGCCCCCTGCTGGAGCTCCAGAAGGATAGCCCTCAGGCTCACCCTCACTCTCCTTCCTTTCTTCCCATCCCAGCCTCAACGCAAACACAAACGTCAACCCTCGAAACCACCAGTTTGTTCTCTGTAGGTAAGCGTCTGTTTTTTTTTTCTTGTCTCTTGTTTATTCATTTTGTTTTTTAAATTCCACACATGAGTGAAATCATATCGTATTTATCTTCCTCTGACTTATTTCACTTATTTGCTCTTCATTCTTGACTCTGTAATGTACCCATTCTGTTTCTCCTTCCCTTCCCTCTCATCACATATAGCCAGGACCAAATGAGATTTCATCTATTCCTCCATCTTTCCAAATGCCTCTCTTCCTTCAAAGCCTACCTCACACCTTATGGCCCTGGGAATTGACCCTTGACTGCTGTGGTTCATGTTGATTTCTCCCATTTCTCCACCTTTATTTTACACATTGTTAAATGATACTCGGTTGGCCACCTGACTATACAATTCCTCAAATGACCCTCATCTTTAATCTCTCTCCAAGTCACCGATGAACATGACCCTTCTTTTACTCCCGCTGTATTCTCCTCAGGGCCTAGCACACTGTGGAAATGTAGGAGGCACAGGAGATATAAGGTGACACATGCTTATTGTTTCATGAAATTGGTGTTTAAAATAATTTATACTTTCTAACGCATCTTCACAATATGACTTTTTCCTTTTCTAGAAAAAAAATTATTGATCTCGAAAAAATCTGAGCTCATAATCTTCTTTAGGAATACACAGAAACATCAAACTAAAAGACTATGTATGGAACCATGGGGGTGATTAAGGTATTTCTGAATTCAGTAATTTTACAAATGAGAGTGAGATTCCCATTGAAGTCAGTCTGAAGTCAGCTTTAGTGGTAGTTTTTGAGACCTGCTGAAATGGTAAGAATAGTTTTAAAAATTCAAGACTTGGATAATAAGTCATAGGTAACAGTAGAAAGAGATAAAAACCATTTCGGATTTACAAAGGCCAAATCTGGCTTTTTCTAAAAAGAATCAGGAAAAAAATAATCCTTAACTTTCAGACCCTCTGAACTCTTACTTTCAGAGGTACTTCCAGGCCACACAGCCAGCCTGGTCACAGCCTAGAGCACCTGAACCCTGGCTGTGCCCCTTTTTGAACAGGTACCTAGAGGAGGCATCACTCCCAGGATCAGACATCCTAACCGTGAATGTCAAATGTAGCTTGTTTTATAGGCCTTAAAAATCTGTATCTGAAATCCATCATTTTGTCTTTTCCTCTTGTAATTTAAATTCTGGGGGAAATCTGGTCTAACTAGCTTCAAAAAGCCTGCTGAGCTGTTCTGAAGAATAAGGTTCTGCTGACTTAAAAAAAAAGAAAAGAAATCTGAGCCCATAATCTTCTTCAGAAATACACAGGAACATCAAACTGATATTCCATGGAATCATGGAGATGAATGATGAAGGTGTTTCTGAACTCAATAAGAAACCATTTAAGGGATCTGGACCCAACTTTATCTCGTACTAAATCTCCTCTGATATTCCCTTTGTTCTTTTTTAGAAGGAGTAGAAGAGATAAACAATTACTGGAAGATCACCCAAAAGAATTGTTCTTTCTCTGATGCCCTTGTTAACCCTTCAAATCACTGGTCATTGATGGCATGGCTCCAGATCCTCCCACCTGTAAATTTGGAAGATCAGTGCTTTTTCCTTGTCATATGGCAATTTTTTTCCGACATCATGTGGAATTATACCAATCCCTACATCAAGAATACTATCTGCGTTTATTGTTTTCTATCCATGGAAGACATAATGGTAAGAGTTTTTATCTAGAAGTTACAGGAGAGATCCCTGCAGGAAAGATATCCAGAGAAGGCTGGAGAGCTACCCAAGGCCTCAGCCCAAGTCCAAAGTGTCTCTGGGCTCAGATACAGATTCCAGTCTGTGGGTTCAGAGCTTGAGGCTCTTTACATCTTATGGGCCGCCTCACTATTGCTCTCAGTAGGGGGATGGCTTCTTATAGTAACACACCAGAATTTCAGCCACATTTCTTATATTTATTCATCCTCCATGCCTGACTTTATCATGAAAATTTATATACAAAATCCGATCCCCGTGCCCTCCCCTCCTAGTTTGTGCCAGCCTGCCCCGAACCGTCTGCTCCCCAACTGTCTTATCAGCTTCCAAGATTCTTTTCTTTCTCTGTTCCTTCTGCTTGGCTAAGGTTCCTCTTTAGGTCCTGAGTCTCTCTTGGGCTATTACTCAATGTTGTTCTTCCTCTGTTGCTGAATTCTTATAAAGCTGTCAGCAAAGTCCTGATCCTCCACAAAGAATGTCACTCCCATCTACAGACATATCTGGAATATGATATCTGCTTTTCAATAGTTTATGCCAGGCCCTAACTTGGTGCCCTGCTGTAGTCTGTAGATCAGTTAAAGACAATATGTGGCTCCGTTATGTCGAGGTCATTGCCATCCTGGACACAGACTTATTCTGTTGGATTCAATAGCAAGTGAGAAAAGGTCACTCTGTTTTCAATAAAGTAAGAGTGTCAATGGCAAAAGTAATTCAATATCTAAAGAACAAATTGCAGGCCCAGCCAGCTCTTTCGAGGTCAGAACCAAATAACCCATACAGAATGCCTAACAAGTGCTGGTCACTGTGATTCCTGTTCCCATGGCCTTTACTATATCATTTTCGACTTCCCAATAACCTTGGGAACAAAAGCATATAACCCATGTCTTTCCAATTCCGAGGCTCTGTATTTGCTATAATATATAATGAAAACTTGTCTCTTTCCAGTTGGGGCTTCGGATAGGGGGTAGGGGAAGCTTCAGATATACAATCAAATCCAACTCTCAGTTGTGGTTTGGCACCATCTGGTGGCAACTGTCCTGCCTCACTTAAATGTTCTGAGAAATTCTAAGCCCAGTGACTGGTTGGGTCTCCCAGACAGCAGCAGTGATTCTGGTACCTGTCTTACAAAACTTGATGTAAGGAGATCGGACCTGCAGAATTCTGGAGACTCCAAAACCCTCTCTTCAACTCCCCACTTGCTAAGAACTGGGTCACCTGCCATTTCCTGCCCTCCATGGACTCCCTACACACATACTATCCTTTCCCTGACCGGATAACAACATAATAACCACAGGAGGAAGACTGGAGCCAATAGTCAAATGTGTTGTATGGAGGTGGGAAAGGGATGGATGGCCTTACACAGATGGAATGCTATGTCTAAGAGTTCAGCTTCACTGATGAAATCCCATGATGACTTACATTTAGTGGAATATATTTGTATATATTTAGTTGAAAGCTAGCAGCATTTCTAACAGCTAGTTAAGAGAGTATACAGTAGTAGCTATAATAATATATGAAGATAAGATCCATTTGTTTCTGTTGGAAATGTGCATAGGCCCAGCCATAGACTAGACCAAACTTGTTTTCACTTCCTTTCAAATCATTCAATTCCTGTTAAATGTCCCCCTATTAAATTATTAACAATTGTACTTCTTGTTAGTATGGTTTCCATTTGTACACATTTCCCCTGTGTCTTTTCTCTATAAATCTAAAAATTTGTTATTTCAGAAAGAGTCTAACGCAATGATTACTAAACTTTTTGGAGTGGTGGGGGGTCTCCTCAGAATAGTGTGTATAATACTTTTTATAATAGTGTGTATAAAAGTTTTTGGAGAAGTAAGGGGGGTCTCCTTAGAATAGTGTGTATAATATACATAACATGTTGCAGTATATATACACACATTATAAAAACACAATATATACATGCATTATGTACACTATATATCATATATAGTACATATTATATATGTAGTATATGTATATATAACGCATATATGTATTGTACCCTTACACACACACATGCGTGGTATATCTTGTCTAAATTCTGGAGATTCAAATCCTATTTAAAAACTCCAACTCTTAAATCAATTTCAGAATCACATTAAATCTTTGAGATTGATGCCAGCAAGGCATTGAAAAAGAAAAGTGCTGCTTATAGTCTCCATCAAGCACTTCTCTCAATGAAAAGCTAATACCTTCTGGTAGAAATGGAGCCACTTGACCTCCAGTGTAGAATTTAGGTAGTAGTGCTATTCACAATGGCTACCAATCAGTCCTCTGTTGCATCAATCAGAAGGGATGCCTTTAGTGCTCCAGCAAGCTCCTGGAGTAAACCCATTTAGTTCCTGGACTCAGTAGGGTTGGAGAAGAGCACCCGTGGTAGAGACTAAGGTGGTGGCTAAGATAAGAGTCTTGGGACACAGAATATGGTTATATTTCAATGTTATAACGTTCAGGACAGTTATATTGGTGGGTGGCCCTAAAAATCAGCTCTGTGTTTAGGTAGAATGATAAAGAAACAATTTCACACCCAAGATCAATTCAGGATACCCCTGCAAATGTGAGGAAAGAGAAAGAATTTTGCAATCCTAAAACCTTCACAGTAGATGAAGCTGCCGTCACAGGAGATGGCTGAAAAAGATAAGAAGAAAACTGATTTTTGCCCTCTCTTTGGCTATTTAATTCAGTTTTTGCACTAGTGATTATTATCAGTTTTCTTTGGACATTTATGATTTCCTTGGATTTTATAGCACTTTTTTAAAAGAATGATATATTAAGGAACCCAGAATATGGTATTATATAATAGAAAATAATATAATAATAATGATGTTATTTTGAACAAAGGTAAAAGCTATTTTATAATAGTGCCAACTTTTGTGCTTTAGACTTCACAATGTTTATATATACACATATATTTCAACTCTTTTAATCCATTCAGCCACCTATGATGCAGGGATGATGATCTTCACATGAGATTTTTAAAGTTCAGAAAGTTAATTTACTCAAGTCTACACAGCTATAAAGTGGAAGACAATGTTCATACATAGGTCTTCTGATCTGAGTTCAGAGCTTTTTCTACTGCATTAAACTATACTTCAGGGCACCTGGCGGCTCAGCTGGTTAAGCATCTGCCTTCGGCTCGGGTCATGATACTAGGGTTCTGGGATCGAATTCAGCATCCAGTCTCCCTGCTCCATAGGGAGCCTGCTTCTCCCTCTGCCTCTACCTCTTTCTCTCTCTCTCTCTTTCTCTCTCCGTCTCATGAATAAATAAATAAAATCAAATATATATATATATATATATATATATATATATATATATATATATATATACTGCAATTCTTGGGGGTTTCTTTATGCAAAAAGTCATACATGAAACAAAGCATGAGTGAATGAATGAATGAATGAACAATATTACCATTTATCTTGTAGCAGATGTATGTATTTGTGATCACTTTTTGAGATGTGATGCCAGAATCTTTCATATCCAAGTTCTGAGACTAAAACAAAACATGCTAGAGGTCCCTGGAAATCTGCGTCAAGTACCTGGAACCTGGCACCGGGGTCAAGAATTTTCTATTTTATTCACTTATTTTCAAAGCCTCATCATACCATGTTGTGTCTAAAACATACAAATCAGCTGTTTACCATTAGAAACTAATTGCTACAGGAGTCAGTCAACAGACCATTTATATAAGCAGATTGTGCTAAATTCTCAGAAGATATAATGTTCTCAGAGACGTGCAAACCATAATGTTTTGAAATGAAAAAGAAAGTTCGCTAACAAGAAGAAAACACTGCTCCATCTGTAGCTTGCATTAAATTCTATTAGCCTATTTCTAAGCTTAAGACTTATCAGTCGCTGGTGTGGCTGATCCAGAGCACCTATTATGTAAGTTACACTGGACTGTGATAGGCGTCCTGGGCCGGAGGGAAGGAATGTCAGCTGAGGAAACGCTGAGCCAGGAAGTAGGTGAGATCCTCAAACTCACCAAAAGTCCCCAACAGAAGTAAGGTCCTGTAGCCACCGCCTTTAGTCCCTCATTTTAATGAAAGCAAGATTGATGCCCAGAGTCAGAAATTCCTTCCTCAAGGTCACACAGTGGCTAGTGGTTTTCAGTGAAAAAGGACATTTTTAGGGAAAAGACTGAGCAAGCAAGTAGTACTTTTTATGGGGAAAGAGAGGGGGTGAGGAAGGAAGAAGGAAGAGGAGTCATCATTCAGCACTTACCCTACATCAGCTATACTGTGAGAGATTCACATTTCTCTTCCCTACAACCTAGAGGTCACCATTGTTTGCATTACTATACAGATGAGAAAAATGATCTTGGAGAGTTTTTTTTAAAGATTTTTTATTTATTTATTAGAGAGCGAGAGACTGAGAATGAGAGGGGAGAAGGTCAGAGGGAGAAGCAGACTTCCCGCAGAGCCGGGAGTCCGATATGGGACTCGATCCTGGGACTCCGGGATCATGACCCGAGCCGAAGGCAGTTGCTCAACCAACTGAGCCACCCAGGCGCCCTTGGAGAGTTTTTTTTAATTGGCCAAGGCCACTAGATGATTAAGTGGTAGAGTGACCCTTAACAGAGTGGATTCTGACCTGGTTCTTCCATTTCTTTCTACCTTACCACTGCACTCAATCTTAAACTCAAGCTACAAATATCCACTTTGTGTAAAAATTATGGAATGAGTGTTAAAATCTCAATACTTTATTCTGGAACCAGCAAAATGTATAGAACCAGGGAGGTGTATAGAATCAGAAATATATAGTGAGATGATATAGAGGGAATATGAAGAGAAAAGTCTGAAACTATGAAAAAAAAAGTTAAAGCCTACGCGCCTTGCACATTGTTAGTATCTTCTAGAGGAGTTCATTCATTCTGAAAACACATACAGTTCTCGGGAAATTACGTCCCTACAATTCGAATTCATTTATCCTCTACCAAAATTTGTGTTATATTGAATGTATCAATAGGAACTGCAGAGAATTCAGGAAGATTTATGAAAATGTGAAGGTTTTTCTTTGCAGCAGCAAAACAGTTCTGCTTTTTTCCGCAGTACAAAGAAATTGGATAATGTCGACGCGTGTTCATTCCAAAAAGCCCACAGGAGTCAAGTGCTACTTGAAATTTGTCAAAAGTCATTTACATAACCATCTTTAAAAACAAATCACTTCTTTTTGTTGGAGAGCTAAAAGATGGAGGTCTGGGTCACAATTACTCGTGTTCCACTACCTTCTGTAGCAGGCGTCTAACACATGATCACACGTCCCTTGCCGCATTTTCTCGAATTACTGCTTTTGTGAAACACAGACTTCTTGGTCTCCGATCTTAAACGTCTCTAAAAATGGCCCCATCCATTTATGAATCTTGTCAAGGATCACAGATCCAGATCAATCCATGACTCGATTACTTGCAGCTCCCTAGGCATGCCTGCGCTTCCTCCTTCCTCACGTGTGTCCGAACACATGTGCTCGGACAGTTCTCCGCATCTCAAACTCCCGCCCCTCCATATTGCCTCCTAACTAAACACCAGCCCATCTAGCCTTCTCCCTGGGCCAAGGGGTTCTCCTCTCTCCACTGTCGACTCATATCCCTTCCTGCCTCGTCTTAGAAAACGCTCAGTGTGAGCCTGAGTATTCCACTTCATTTGGGGAGATCAAATCAGCCAGGACACGGCATCTGTAGAGACTTGGCAGAACCCGGGTCCTCGGCCGGCATCACCAGTCCAATGCAGCAACTTTTCTCTTAGAGGGTTACTCTCTCTGCTGGCCGAGTGAGTGATCCTGACATGGAAAGTTTCTAGCCAGCTCTCTGACTAGTTGGTTAGAACCCTTTCACCGTGCAGTAAAACAAAACACCAACAAAAACCTAGAGGCTAGATTTGCCACCCGCAGGGGGTGTTGAGGTTCTGGATGTGTCCAGCTTCCGGTTTTCATGCCTTAGAACAGCTGAGAGCAAGATGTGGTACATCTACACAATGGAATATTATGCCTCCATCAGAAAGGATGAATATCCAACTTTTGTATCAACATGGACAGGACTAGAAGAGATTATGTGGAGTGAAATAAGTCAAGCAGAGAGAGGCAATTATATTATGGTCTCACTTACGTGTGGAGTATAAAGAAAATCATGGAGGGCATCGTGAGAAGGAAGGGAAGGGCGAATGGGGGGAAATCGGAGGGTGTGTTGAACCAGGAGAGACTGTGGACTCTGAGCAACAAACTGAGCGTTTTGGAGGGGAGGGGGTGGGGGGGTGAGCCTGGTGGTGGGTATCGAGAGGGGCACGTACTGCATGGAGCGCTGGGTGTGGTGCATGAACAATCAATCTTGTAACACTGAAAAATTAAAATAAACATATTTGGGGAGAAAAAAAAAAGAACAGCTGAGAGCAAAGAGAAAAAGATGAGAAGAGTTCAAATATTCTCACTGCACTTTCTCAAGGACTGAACCAGAAAATAGAGAGGCGCTGGCGCCGAGGGGAATAAGTTATGAAGTGAAGCGACTGCGGCTCCGTTTAATCCGCCTTATTCCCATCACCCCGTGGGCTCCAGTCCAGGCCCTTCACCCCGAGCAACACCCCATGGTAGACTGGCACGTGGATGCCCTTCTTGCTCCTCATTCACCCACAGGATGAGATGAGTGGCTGAAAATGTTTAAGCTGCAACAGCCAGAAAGCCCAAGAATTTAAAGGAGTTGTAAAGATTTCTGCCCAAGCCTTCCATTTTGCAGATGGAGAATTTAAGACCTGGGGTGGGAATGGGTATAGGGGTGTGAGTAGAACAGAAGCTCAGACGAGGCTGTTTTCCCACAAGTCAAATCGGAAACTATTAGCACTTTCTTGCCACAGCACCAAATCACAGTGGCTTCGCCAGAAAAATGTATAAATCCAAGTAGGTGACTGCTCCTCTCGCTCTATTTTGCTGCAGGCTATGCAGACAATAAAAATAGATTAGGCAGGGGGAAAATTCTCCAAGTAGCCCAGGATACCTGAATACCCATCCCTGGCTCAAGAGTTTAGAATGATACCTGCTTCTTCAACTCAACCTTCAACTCAACCGTGAGACACAGGAATTTTATCTAGAGCTGTTGTTTACCCAGTGTTGTTGGAGACTGCACACTTTTTACAAAGCTCTGTCAGGATATGTTCTCTTCTTTGGAAGAGGAGACTCTGTCCCTGTGAACTGTCCCTGTCTTTGCTGGCATCTCCTCGGGCATGATTCGAACTACCTGGTCTTGGGTATTGAATCTAATGTCGTCTGCAACTACCAGCATCTGTGATCACCCCCACTCCATGCACCCTGGGAAACAAATATTTACACACTGTGTTCTAGTCCTGGCCACAGATCCTTTTGGTCCGCTGGCTTTCTCTCCTCTTAACCACTATTTCCTTCTCAAGGTTGTGGGAAATTTGGGGCTTGCTCCCATGCCCTCAAGAGTCTGAGAAGTGGCCCCTTATCCACGGTTGTGAGGCTCCTCACCCAGTGGTGCTGCTCTACCATCCAAGCATCATGTGGGATTCAGCACTTCTCCTTGGGAGTTATAGCTGCCCTGCAGAACAGAATCCCTCTGCTCCAGAATCCCCGCAAAATTATCCAACGGCCCCCATATGCCTCTGATCTCCAGAGCTGGGTCTGAGGCGAAGGGGGGAGGGTATTTCTTGGAGATTCAGGGCACGTCGGTTCAACTCACAGTTCCTCCAATTGCTCCTTCCTGCCCTTTGGTATTTTATGGTTCTGACTCACCGTCCAAAATACATCCAAAAGCTGATAGTCCCTCCTTGCTCCACCACTACCGTGATGATCTGCGCCACCATCATCCCTCATTTGTATTACTGCAATTGCTTCCTCTCGGGTCCCTCTGTTTCCTCCCCTGGTTCTCTAGAGTCTATATTCAGAACGGCAGCCACAGTGATTCCTTTAAAAATGCAAGTTACATAACATCATTGCTCTGCTCTACCAAACCCTCCGTGGGCTGCCCGGTCACTGAGAATCAGATCCAAAGTTCTGATGTTGACCTGTGAAATCCTATACGATTTGCCCTTCTCTCCTCCTCTCTGACACTCTGCTCCAGCCACCTCCTGATTCAGGCCTCCGCTCAGTTTCCTTTGCTCAGTCAGGCCCAGATATCTGCCTGGCTTCTCCCTCACTGCCCTCAGGTCTGATCAACAATCACACAATGGGGAGAACTTCTTTCCCTCACAACCAGGGGTAAAATAGGCAACCACACCCCCTCTATGACACCCCTTGTCCCTTTCTCTCTGCTCATTTTCTCCCCATGGCACTTATTACCACCAGATGTGATCTAATTATTGTCCGGTTGCACCCATCAGGATGTAAACCCGTGAGAACACTTTGTTTTGTTCACTACTGTAGATCCAGAGCCCCGGTATATTTTAGATGCTCAATAAATAATTGTAGGATGAATGAATGAATAAATGAATGGGTGAATTCTAAATGAGGATTCCACCAAACTTTGGCTCTTTCTATGCAAAGGCAATGTTTAGGCACTAGAAACAAAAATCTCTTAAATAGGCTGCATTGGGTTTCAAGACAGTTTCCTTTTACCGTGTACTTTAAAAACTCTATTTTGAAATGCTAAGCTGATCACCGATTTCTCTGTTCTGGGTTGTATCTGCCCTCCCTCTGAGGCTTGAAAAATACTGACTCAATGGGTAGAAGGTTCTAGAAAAACGAGAGAAAAAGCAGAAAGAAAAATCCTCTCTTTGTGAAAATCCTCATATCGCATCTCTCTACCTAATAAGGATTTAAATAGTTTTGGTCTTACTTGCCTAGAAATTTATTTCATCCTCAATCTTGCCTTGAATTCTTTAAATATTGACAGGGTAAGCAGCTTGTCTTTTAGGTTGAAGTCAGGAACGAAAGCAAACTGCAAGAAAGCAAAGTCGTTGCAATTTTCTGAAGAACACGGGGAGCTGAGGCCTGAAATATCTGGTAAGGACATTTGAACGAGAGACTGCCCTATTAGCTCTGCCTTCAAAAGTTGGATGATAGGCTTTAATAATGAAACACTGAGTGCCTAACTGGACACGACGGAGAAAATGAATAGAATGAGTGGCATCAAACAATGAACAGAATATTTTTGGGGTTTGCAAATTCAATAATGGCTTATACCTGGATTGCAAGTTGGCAATCCACAGTTATCTGTCCTCAAGCATGTTTTATTTAGTCCATACTTGTTAATGGAAAAATTTCACATGTAAGTTCTGATTCTCAGTCTTCTTTAAGAAATGGAACATCTGTCATCCTTACTTGTTAAGAAACATTATCCAAATATTGTAAATAACTCAGAAAGATTCCTACATACTTTTTCAATCTTAATAGAGTATTACCTAATAAGTCTTCCTAAGATTTATGCAATTTGTCTCAACCCTGGACAATCTAGGCCCTAGATTGTAGGAATACCATGTTGCTTAATTTATGGTTTACTATCTATTAGGGCCAAGAGTCTTTAAAGTTAGATGTTAACTTGTGGAAGATTGATTGGTTGCAAATTATTTTTGTCCAGTAGAAAAAAATAACCTCATCAGTAATGGTTTTATTGCTCTGCAGGGCATTAACCTATTTTGTAGCTAACTTAATCTTATGTTAGCATTCTTTCTTGTATTGACTATATAAATATGCCAGCCTCTTATTTTCTGCAGCTTTATCCAGCTTCTCATTGAACCAGCTTTGTCATCTTGCTAGTTCCTTATTAATGAATTTATTAATGAATTAAATTCATCTTTCATATGTGTTCACTATATGTTTATAAGACAATTTTGTTTTCATATTTTAGAAAATTGTATTTGGACCTGCTTCACATTCCTAAATGGTAGCCAATGTTTGTAATCATCAGTGATTACTACCATTATGAAAGGTACCTCTCCAATTGTCTCCTTCTACCACTTCTTATAATCTTATTCCCAGCCCACTCCCTCATTCATGTGTCCTTCCTGGCCTCTGTTAGCCTAGTTGTTCCTAACTTCTGACTTGTACCTTAAGGTTTTAGTGGAACAGTGGTTTTACACTCAAACATGCATCAGAATCTCCTGGATGGTTTATTGAAACAAGCACTGAGCCCTGCCCCCACCAGAGTCTCTGACTCAATAGTCCTGGGACGGTGGAGCTCAAGAATTTGCCTCTCTAACAAGTTCTCAGGTGATGCGGAAGCTACTGTATAGGGACCACACTTGGAAAATCATTGCTATAGTCAGTAGAGGGGTTGAGTTTGGTCTCTATGGGTGAGAAGCTATGAAAACACTGTAAGAATTTGGTAAATAGAATGCAAGACACAGTACAGTAAATGTCATTTTTTAAAACTTTTAAAATGTGAGTTGTAAAATATCAGGAAATTTACAGCTTTTCACATGATGCTTACTCTACTTGAGAATCAACTATTGATGGTACTGAAGACACAAAGAGAGCAATTATTATGAATTATTAAAGTCAAGTCCCAGTTCGATGATTCCAATTTTTGTTTGTCTTTGTTATAAGTTCTTCGAACACAAGAAAGTCCTAGTATCCTCCCTGGTGTGGTATTTAACATCTCTTATTAAGGGTCTGGCCAATACCTAGTGACTTAGGATTGATATGTTTCTCTGTTTTCTTGTGCTTTCCAAAGCCTTTCATGTCATTACCTTATTCAGGACTCACAACAGTCCTGTGAGGTAAATAGGGCATGTGATGACTCTACATGACAGAGGGATGAGTTGAGTCTCAGAGGGGTCATGTGGCTTTCTCTGGGACACACAGCAAACATGTGGCAACACAGGGCTAGCTCTGGATCTTTAATCTTGCTCACCAGGATTATTTACTGATACACAATGATGATCAGATTGATAATATCATAAGGGCTATGGTAATCCAGAAGATTCTTAAATACAATTGGACTTGCAATGTATTTGCTCACAAATAGTAGAAAGCATCTATTCTACTAATATGTGTGTGTCTATGTAATATATATATATATATATATATATATATATACACACTATATATAATTATATATAGGACTTTGGCAGTGGCCACTTAGAATAAGATAAAAATAGATTCCATGCAAGCAATCAGTTTCAGATAGGAAAGGAATGTGCTGAACTTTCTGGAATTTAAAATTTTGCAAAGAGAGAAGATAGTGTGTGGAAAGGGGCTGGATACTGGACTCAGACAAATCTCCACTCTGTCTCTGACCACCTCTAAAACCCTGAAAAATCATCTCACTTTTATGAATTTTAGTTTTCTTCCCCATAAAACAAATCATATGCATGTATTAAAACCTACATTTCCCGTAAAGATTAAGGAAAAATCCAAGTAAAATAGGAATGGCTATATAAAGTACCTAGTGCAGGGCCTTCGACACTAAGAATGTCCAAGGAGGGCTAGTTCCAACCTCCCCTCTAAATCCTCGGAAGGGAAGGAGAGTTCACTGGGACTTATAGGATTGAAACACTCATGAAGATGTTGGGTGAATATCTATTGCGCATTTCCACTGAATTCTCACCACTTTGTTGAATTTTTCGGGCATCAAACCACAGCACATCCCAAAAAAACCAAATACAGGGATGTTATTGCAGTGCTGATACAATTCCCCCTAGACTACTACCCTAACAAATCATCAGCACCTATTAGCACCATGGCAGGTGACTTAAATGGTTGTCAGGTGCAACATATTGTATTTTCATTTGATTGTGTTGTGGTGTGGAAATCAATGAGAAAGAACAAGGCAACAGCTTGAGTCACAAAGGAGAAAAAGGGAGAACATCGGATGAATTGCATTCATCCTGGATGCAGAAGTGTTATACAATTGTAAGTGGCAGGAAAGGAAATACACATAATTACAGTCTGCATACAACCAGGAACAAATGGAAAGGGTAGCTGCGGTAAGGGAGAAAGAGAAGTGAAATCTGAGAAACTGGTCGTTCTGCATTCCAGACACCAGGAGATTTCCTCTGCAACCAGCGCTCCGGCTAGACTTGCCAGTTATGCGTATGACAAAGCAGAAAACAAATGCACTGATTACAGTGCTGAACTCACCCTCCGACTCCAATACAACCAGGAGGGGAGTATCAGTTGGACGGCAGCCTGGCATTTTCAGCCAAACAATTCTGGGCTAGGTGGCACGCCTGGCGTAGTAGCTAGGTGCATTTCCCGGGCGTATATGCTCATAAACTGTAAAGTGGGTAGTCAAGGTTGCGTTTGATACAGAGATATTAGAAAACACAACACTCTGTTCCTATTGTAAGAACAGAGCAACCTCCAGTTGCGCTGAAATTGACCACCCACAACTTCCCGGGGGGAAATACAGTGGCACTTCTGTGACTTAGAG
Organism: Nasua narica; assembly: GCA_028533885.1. Taxonomy (NCBI): domain Eukaryota; kingdom Metazoa; phylum Chordata; class Mammalia; order Carnivora; family Procyonidae; genus Nasua; species Nasua narica. Next base: position 128,814,829 of record CM052799.1, read on the forward strand.
TAAAATATCAGCCTTCCCTAGCAACACTCATTACCGCATTCTTGCAGATGTGCTACCCTCTAAATTGTGTTATAGAAATCTAAGCAACTATCCTTACAAAAGCCTAAGGTTACACTGTCCCCCAGATACCCAGACCACCACTTAATAATGGCAAGGGAAAAACAAGCTGCATTTCTTCTGCATATCAGAAGGGAATATTTTATATTGTTTGGGACCTAAAAGCTAGCTTGGTCACATTCAGCTACTCTTAGTCCTTCTATGTGACTGATGTTTCATTCCTTGCGTAATTTACAATAATTTCAAATGTTTATTAAAAGCTTAAGTGCTAGGGATTGAGAGAAGCATTTTACATGGATGACCATTCCCCCTGCTAAAGTACAAGCCGCTCTGATAGCTGAAACGCTGGTTAATTTATTAGCTGGGGACATAAGAGGTTTTGGGTTTGATGTCCTTACAGAGTAGTGTTTCTCGAACATACATATCTCACCCATACAAATCTCCTGGGATTTTGTTAAAAATGCAGATGCTGTGTCAGCAAGTGAGGCTAGATCCTGAGACTCTGCATTGCTAAGAATGTCCAGGGGGTGCCCTAGAGCACATGGCCCAGCAAACAGCAGATGCTTTATTAATGTTCAGTGGACCAGAGTGAAGACCAAGGCATTTAGACTAGCCAACCATGTTCCCAATTCAGGGAATGGAAGGTGCCAGCCAGGTTTCCTCCAGCTCTCGATTATAACCGTCCAGCTCTCGATTATAATGTACTGTTTAAGAACATCAACTTTGGAATCCTATGGGCCTGAATTTGGACCTAAATTTTTCTATTTACTAACTCGTCACCTTGGATAAGCTAACTTCTCTAAACCTCTATTTTCTTGCCTATAAATTGGCTAGACTACCCATATACTACTTATGTTATCTGTTAAACTGTACCTACCTCAGAAGGTAATCATGAGGCTTAAATTAAATAATGCGCTTTACAGCACAATGCCTGCCATCTGAGAGATAATAAAACTGGCAGCCAATATCAGTACTATTGCCATTTGTATAAGTATCTCCAATATCAGTTTCTTTTTTTTCTCATAAAGATTTTTTTTAAGTATTCTGTACACCCAGCATGGGGGTTGAACTCACAATACCCGAGATGGAGAGTCGCACACCCTTCCCCCTGAGCCAGCCAGATGCCTCTTCTACTTATCGATTTCTAGCCTTAGAGGAAGATGAGAATAACCTTGAGGGGGGAAAGATTTACTCATTTATTAAGCTACTACCTATTTACTGAGGGCATTCTGAGCCAGGTATAGTCTTGTACTGGGGATATCCCTCATTTTAAAAGTCATAAAAAGGCACCTGGGTGGCTCAGTCAGTTAAGCATATACCTTTGGCTCAGGTCATGATCCGGAGTCCCAAGATGGAGCCCTGCATCCAGCTCCCTGCTCAGCAGGGAGTCTGCTTCTCCCTCTGCCTCTCTCTCTCTCTCTCATTCTGTCTCTCTCTCTCTCTCTCTCTCAAAAAAAAAAAAAAATTCAGAAAATGACCCTGCCTCCATATAGCTGACAATCTACGGAAAGGGAAAACAATAAATAACTAAACATATAAATAGTGATTAATGTTTTGTTTTTTTTAAATGAAGCATCCCTCCAACTATAGGGCATTCTGGATAAAACTATGGAGACAGTAAATGATCGGTGGTTGCCGGGGGCGAAGGGGAAAGAGGAATGAACAGGCAGAGCAAAGAGGATTTTTAAGGCAGGGAAACTATTCTGTATGATACTATAATGGTAGTGATATGTTCTTATATATTTTGTCAAAACCCACAAGATGTACAACACCAAAACTGAACCCTAATGTCAATTATGAATCTGGGCCATTGTGATGTGTCAATGTAGCTTTGTCAATTGCAAAAAAAAAAATGTGCTGCCACGGTATGGGATGTTGACAGCAGGGGAAGTAAGTTATGCATGGGAGACGGCAGAGGGTGTATGGGAACTTCTACGTACTTTCTGCTCAGTTTTCCGGCAGACGTAGAACTGCTCTAAAAAATGAAGCCTATTTTTAAAAATATATATATAAAGCAGATGGAAGGGGAGAGAGCAGCTGGCAGGGGACAGGTAGGGTGAGGGGTATTTGAGACAGCGTGGTCAGGGAAGGTCCCTCTGAGGAGGGGGTGTTTGTGCAAGAAAACTTGAACGATGAGGAGGAACCAGCCAGACAGAGCCACCCCTCACTTCTTCCCTGACATTTTCAGCTCCTGTTGTGTCTGTGGACATGCTCATGGTGGACACATGTTCTTGGAGCTGTCAGGTGCAGTTGAGTAGGCTGATGAGTAGGCTGCCACAGTGTGTGCAGCTCAGTTTCTAAAGGACATTTCAATAAGTGCCCTCTGAGGAGAAGGTCTATGATCCACCACGTGTCTGACCAGGTAAAACATGGCTGCTCGTAAATATCTGGCTTTTGTAATCAAATCACTGCACACTAGTAATAACCGCCATTCACTTGGTGCTATCTAATCAATGTGCCGTGTATCTGACTCTCATCGCCTCACTATGACACAAAAAGGTTATTCTCCTCTGCACAGGAAGAAAAGAGGCTTAAAAAGTCACGTAAACTCGCCAAGGACATAACAGTTCTTGAAAACTGGAGCAAAGATTTGAACCCAGGTCTCTGCTACTCCTGGGTCCAAGCTGTCCAACAAGCTCCCAGCAAACCTCAGTCTTCCCTCTGACTGCAGAGTGTGCACCTCCTCTCCCAAACTGTGTGCTCTGTCTCCAAACAATCACAGGAGCAGGCTGAGTCAACCATGAGAATACAAATGTTTATTACTGGAATGTAATGGGATTGCAAAGACACACTTCAACGACAATGCACACGTACATGCACACACGTGCATATGTGGCCACACATTTACCTTTCCTCTTCTGATGGCTTTTCCACATCATTTGAAAGATATTCATGGTGGAACACAAAAGGGGTCATTAGCTAGCCATTGACTACTAGACTTAAGAAGCCTGCGATCTGGCTAAGTTTGCGTAAAATCTCAAACCAAGCTGCCTCATCTCAGCAGTTCAGATGAAATCCAGCTGTGTCTAGAGAGAGCCAATTAGCTTCCTTTGGGACCTCGTCAGGGGAACAGTGCCACTGAGAGCAGAGTGCCTAGAGAGGGTCCTCAAGGCTCAGAAAGGAAATGGAGGCTTGGAACAAGAAGGGGAGGGGGGAAGAAGGAACAGGTGGTATTTGGAGTTAGTGCAAGAAGATGGTTTTAGAGATGTCAGGCAAGATGTCCCATCTTGCTGCTTGCTCCCTAGAGCTTCTGTTTCTTTATAAAATGCGGACAGCAGCACCAGGGTGAGGGGAGGCTAACTGCGCTTGCTATTACACACGCCTGACACGTGGTGTGCTCCCCACGTACACGGGTTTCTTTGTTGGAGGAAGAGATTTTTCTTCATTTTCAATCCACTGTTTTAAAGATATGTTGATTATTACTCCTCTTACTCCAGACCATGCTTCATTAGTTTTATTTAAGCTCTTCATCTATTTCAATAGAATTTTGACAATTTAAAAAAAAAAAAAAGACAGACCTAAACCTTTTGTTGCTTGTCAGCCCTCTCCACTTCAACACCAGCAAATAAAAGAGTTAACATTCCCTGAGCACTGACTCCCATCCAGTCGCCTTCCTAAGAGACCAAATTCAGCTTCACAATGATCTTGCTGGGGAAGTGTCATTATCATCCCCATTTCACAGATGAGGAAACCAAGGCACAGAGGAAGAAGTAATTGGCCCAAGTCTCACATTCAGTAGGTGGTAGAAGCAGGATTCAGGACATGACTCCATAGCTCCATAGCTTTGTGGAAGAATATTTACCAGAAGGAGAAAAATATATACCAATTTTGATACTTTGTCCCCTCATGAGAATAGAATGCAGACCCTGCTTTTTAGATTGGTCCAGAACTCACAGTCTCATAAGAGAATCTTCTTACACTTGTGCTCAGATAAACAGTGCAGGGACCAGACTACCCAGCAAACAGAAAAGGCTGTGAATTCCTTATCTGACCTTCTGGAAAGATGCTTTTTACATCTAGGAGCAGGTAATTCCATTATTTCTACTGAACCTCAAAATTGCTGACAAATAATTCAACCCTCTGGGAAAATCCAGGTCCCATTCTTAAGTCTCTTACCCTTATGCCAATTTGATACGTGGTACAGACATAACATGGCTCTTTAGGTTGTCTAAATTTACCAGCTCTGAAAGATTTAATGCAGAAGGAGTCCATTATGGCATGGTCAGTCCAACATATTCTGGCACGGAACCAGCTTAGCGAGGCAGCTTAAATAGGAAGATACTAAAAAGGCATTTGGCAGAGCTATAATGGGCATCCAGCTTAAGGGACAGAATCTGTAGTTAGTTGACTTGGGCAACTCTGTGTTCCTTCTGGATAGAGCTTGTATCACTCTCTTCTGCCCCTAGGCTCCTGCTAATGAGTGGGGTATAAATAGGTCAAATAAACTAAAATTCTATAAATTCTCTGCATTTGTTATATAGGCCTGGTGTGCTGACTGTGGAAAAGAATCATAACCTTGACCCAGATGTCTGCTTTAAGTGCTGAACAAATGATGTTCATCCAGGCTTTGAATGTACTTGATCAGATCTTACACAACAAAGTTGCTTTGCTTTGTTTTTTTTAAATGCTTTAAAAATTCCATTTAGTTAACATATACCGTATTTTTAGTTTCAGGATAAGAATTTAGTGATTCATCAGTTGCATATAACACTCAGTACTCATCACATCACGTGTCCTCCTTAATGTCCATCACTCCCCCCATCCCCCCATCCCCACCCCTCCAAGAACCTTCGGTCTGTTTCCTATGATTAAGAGTCTCTTGGGGCCCCTGGGTGGCGCAGTTGGTTGAGCGACTGCCTTCAGCTCAGGTCATGATCCCGGAGTTCCGGGATCGAGTCCCGCATCGGGCTCCCAGCTCCATGGGGAGTCCGCTTCTCACTCTGACCTGCTCTCTCTCACTCTCTCTCTTTCCTAATGAATAAATAAATAAAATCTTTAAAAAAAAAAAAAAGAGTCTCTTATGGTTTGTCTCCCTTTCTGATTTTGTCTTATTTTATTTTTCCCTCCCTTCCCCTATGATCTTCTGTTTTGTTTCTTAAATTCCATATGTGAGTTAAATCATATGGTATTAGTCTTTCTCTGACTTATTTCGCTTAGCATAATACTCTCTAGTTCCAGACACATTGTTGCAAATGCCAAGATTTTTTTTATTTTTGATGGTTGAGTAATATTCCATTACACACACACACACACACACACACACACATTTTCTTTATCCATTCATTTGTTGATGGACATCTGGGTTCTTTCCATATTTTGGTTATTGCAGACACTGCTGCTATAAACATTGGGGTGCCTGTGCCCCTTTGAATCGTTGTTTGTATCCTAACAAAGAGTTTCTTAAAACTAATCATGAATTGGGATTGAAGCATGGGACAAGGCTGCATTTATAGGACTGCTTTTTTCCCACTCTCCTTATTTCCTTATCCTTGTCCCCATACATTTTGGCTTATAATTATTGGTTCTTACAGCACTGGGAAGCACCGAAATCAGCAGGGAATCATGAACATGGAAAAAGGATCTCACTCTGTATGGCAGCTGTCTAACTTAGTATGAGGAAAACTAGCTGGAGACACGGTGTCTGCTCCACGATGCCCGTAAGCATCATGAGGTCAATATTTCCTGAAATCCTGCAGGTCAGCTCGGTTTCCTCTTTCATTATGCTACCCCCAGCTATACAGGTGGGGCAAGGCGCCAGGAGACCGAGGACCTATAAAATTGTTATTGCAACTTATGATGCATGATTCTCAATTGTTCTGAATGCCAAGTGAAGTCTTCTAAAATGGATGCGAAGCTCTCAGAAGGTCACAACCATGCATTATGCTGCTTTTTCATTCTTCCTAAAGTGTCAGACACAAACCTAAGCATAAAATTCATGTTCATCCTACTTGCACAATTGAATTGGCTTAAACTGACAGGGACCTTTGTCAAACCATGTCTGCTAAAGTGTGGTTTGATTCATACTCAAGAATAAGCAGAACTGATACGCAGTCAGACACACAGCTCTCTCCCTGTTGTTTTCAGCTAGAATCGGTTCTGATTGGCCTGTGCCTCTGCTGGAAAATTGTACAATATTTCCAATATCACATATTTTCATGATCATGACTATTCACTTCCAACTTATTGTTACAATTTGTGCCACTATCACATGTAAGTCTGTAGTCCTTGAACATTTAGATAATTTTCAGAGTTACTATGGATCACAAGAATCATAGAATTTCAGTAGAGGAAGGCATGTTTAAACACATCTATTCCCACTCTCTGGATACAGAAATCCTCTCTTCAGACTTTCCACAAGAAAAGCATCCAAGACATGGAAGCTGAGTACTTGTTAAAAACAAATCACATTTTTCTGCTTTTGTTTTGCATTGTTTGCAATTGTAAAAAGGGGCTCATTAGACATTGACAAGGAGTCCCAAGAAAATGTGAAGGTTAGAGTTATTACAACATGTGTCCTAGAAGGAAATCTTGTATTCTCTCCTGTCTTGCTACATTGGTCCATAGATCACAGAAGAGACTCACCACCTAACCACTGTTTATCGCCTACTGTTAATAGTCTGGTCCAGACCACCATCATCTCATGTGGTTTATTGCAATTGCTTCTTAACTGGTTTCTTTGCTTCCACCCATTACCCCCTACATTCTATGCAACATGGCAACCAGGATGATCCTATGAAAATGTCCAGTCATGTCACTTCTTGGTTCAAAACCCTCAGTGATCTCCCAACCATTTAAGAACTAAAGCCAATTGTTCACTCTATACCCTACCAGATCTCACAAGATCTGGCCTCCCCATTTCTATTGTTTTATCTCCTACTCTTAATCTGGCTGTTCCTGGAATATACCAGTGTGTTCTCATGTCTCAGAGCCTCTGCTCTTGCTGTTCCATTGGCCCAGAAAACTTGTCCCCCAGATGTTCCTGCAGCTCCTTCCACTGTTTACTCAAATGTCACCTTCTCAGCAGCCTTAGGTTAGCACACCCATATAAAAATTGCAACCTCACTTCATTCTCTATACCCTTCTCAGCCTCCTCCCTTCAACCCTTACCATCATCTTACATATAGATTGTTTCCCCAACTAGAACATGACTTCTGGGAAGACCAGGACCTTTGACAATTTTGTTCACTAGCATATTCTCAAAGTCTAGAATAGTGTCCATCATATAGTAAGTACTTAGTAATCAGCTATGGAAGGAAGGAAAGAAGGAAGGAAAGAAGGAAGGAAGGAAGGAAGGAAGGAAAGAAGGAAAAAAGATAAAAGAATTGCTCCCAGGTAATGCTATAGCTCAAGTTTTAGGATTTTGTTTTCTGCTTTGCTTATGGAAAAAATTTAAAATTCTTCAGTCCTCTAAGAGATCAGAGAAGGAAGCATTTATGATTACTCAGCAGAATTATTTCAATCTTTTAAAATGTACATATCCAGGAGTAAGAAAAGGAAGCAACTATCAGGGATTATTTCCCTACCTCTGATTTCAGATCTCATTTATATACTTTATGCAGTATTATGCTTTAGGATTGCATTCATTCATTCAACAACATGGTTATTGAGAACCTACTACCTGCAAGTTTCCTGAATTATCCTTAAAGGAATCTGAGTCACATGAAACATATTCCTTAAAGGACATAATGGAAAACTGTGCCATCAGGCAGCGGTTCTCAACATATCTGCACAGGAGAACCATCCAGACAACAAGACCAATGCCTGGGGCTGGTCAGAAAACCAGAAGAGCAAGGGAAACATTTTGAATCCTTCCCAAGTGATTCTAATGTTCATCCCAATTTTATCACTGCTAGCGTATCAAAGACACTCATACTCAGGTAGCAAGAGATAGAAGCACGAAGGGAGTTCCAAAGAGTAGTCACTTCTCATCAGAACAATGTTCCTCAAACTGTGTTCCAAAGACAGTAACCATTTGTGAAGGCTAATATCAGGATTTAGGGAAAAAACAGCCCCATGTCTGAATAAAGTTAGAGAATTATTTGTTCCTTATGCCCCTTCTTGGAAAGTCAGTATCCCAGGAGTCTCTCTGCACTCAAGTGAGTTCAGAAAGATAAAGGAGAGATTCTAGGAAGAGACTTTCTAGATTTAGCCCCTATGAAACAGCCATGTAGGGTCTCGGGATTATAATCATGCCTGGGCTTCATGCCATCACAGAGCTCTACAAATGCCCAATAATTTAACCTACAGAGAGTTGTAACCCAAGTCATTTCTTTGCCATGAAAACAAACCCCAGCCAGAGAAGTAGACTGATAGCTACATTTAAAAAAAAAAAAATGTGCTTAACATGATTAGATGGAGTATGCCCCAGTTGGCCTTCACGACCCTTCTCTTTGGGTACCCCCACCTACCTGTTTTCTTTGTCTTAACCTCACATTCCTGGAACAAACAGTTGCATTTGTTAATTTATCAAGTTCATACAAGGTTTCCTTGATCTATCTTGTTACATCATTTGGAAGAGAAAAAATCAAATTTCGTTTTGTTCTGCTAAGTAAGGATCTGTAACCAACATTATCTGAGTTTCATAACTGTGTTTGGTTTGCCTGACTTCTTATTCAACTGATCCTATACTTATTAATTAAAATTAAATAAGGGGTGCCTGGGTGGTTTAGTTGGTTAAGCATCTGCCTTCGGCTCAAGTCATGATCTGAGTGTCCTAGGATCAAGTTCCATGTTGGGCTCTCTGATCAGCAGGGAGTCTGCTTCTCCCTCTCCCTCTCTCTCTCAAATAAATAAATAAGTAAAATCTTAAAAAAAATTAAATAAGCAAGAGATGAATAAAGCACAATGACTAAATAAATCATCATAGATCTATATAACGGAACACTTTGTAGAATTAGAAATATCATGGAAAAAATGTTCACCATATAATATGAGAAAAGTTGGAGTGGATACAAACCTATTCATAATATAACACAAAGATATAAAAGTTATATTTATGAAATAAGATTGAGTGCTCTTCACTTTCTTTTACTTATATATTTCTTAAATCTTCTATGGTGAACATCTATTAACTGCAAAACAGAAAACAAGAAGATAGTTTAAAGCCAATAACTTGTGTTTTTAATGAAGACCAAATAAATAGAAATCAGTTTTCTTTACACCCCTCCTCCAGCAAACATGCTACTTGTTGCCCAGATTTTACTTTGAGATTTAAATTGGCATAACTATTCATAGTTGAATGTTCCCAGATTTTTTAAGAAAAAAAGACTAATGCTGATAAAATACTTTGGAACCACAAACTGTGAGATAGATAAAGAATACAAAAAACACAAGATGGTGACCCTTTTCTGCTCATTTTTCTTGCTGGAAAGCTACATTTCTCCTCGTTTACTCGTCTTTCACTGATTTATTTGGTTTGCTTTTTTCATTTGTTTGTTTTTTTTACTTCAAAGCAAAAAACTTTTTGCTGACCAGTAGAAAACTTGTTGAAGTCAGTTATTCCTTGAAGACTTTCTATGTACAATTTCCTTGCTGAAAATTTTCTCAGAAAAGAGATTAGTGACTTTATTGTGTAATTTGTGCCTGTTTGATTGCCCCCAAGTTCCTTCTCATTTTGTTTATGGGCATTTTTATATTAATTGCTTTTATGGTAGAGGAAATAATGTAGACAAGCTCCTCACAGGTCTACCGTAGACTCCTTGCTGTTTTATGTTTCTAGAATAGTGTGATGAGAAGTGTTTGCTAACAAACATGACACTAAAAACTGTGAGCACAACAACAGGGGACCCACTTCATTTCTCCTGATCTGACTGGATGATCCTGTTTGAGTTCCAAATACATGCAACAGATAAACAGACCAAGAAATAACCCTTCTGTGAAACGAATACACCAACCTTCCACACCACTTTCCACTGGTTTACAAATATTTACCAAGAGGTATCCAAGGCCAAAGAAAAATCAGATAAGGAGCAATTTCCTCAATCACCCTTCCAATTAAGGGAAGTGGAAGATGAATGATCTCCAGTGCACTGGATAAGCAAACCTCAAAGAGACGTTCCCGCTGATGTTCATATTATTGGGAACATCCAAAATGGAATCTTTGATGAATAAAATTCCAATAGTGTGTGGAATTAAACATGCAAACTTTTTTTCTCAGTAATTATGCATAAGATCCCGAAACATCACTTACAAATTTCCAATTGTAATAAGGCTATTAAATAAAGGAATGTAAATTAATTCATTTATCAGTTACGAGAAGGAGCAACCTTGGAATGATGGATGGGTTACTTGTCTGATCAGTTACAGTGCTATGCAATTCCTAGCCCATCTTTCTCCACTTTCCTATTGCACTCCCCTAAAACCAGTACTATACAACTCTTCCATACCTGCTGGCCTGCTCCCAGGAGTATGGGGCTGAGAGTTTTCAGGGTAGTGCTCTACGTATCCCTACTACAAACACTTTTATTTCTAAATCATCATTCCCTCATGCTTTTATTTCTTAAAGTGCATTAAAATTTTTCCCCATAAGGGTTAATGTTCACTGTAGTTAAAGCTAAAATTATGCCCTGTAAATCCTCCTTTTTGAATGGATCTACAGGAAAGATCCTTTGTTCACCTGGCCTTATCTTTCTAAATGTAAACTACATAGAAGATGATAGAATGAGGGTCTTACTGTTCAGAATACTCTTACCTGGTGACAAGAAAGAAGAAGCCTAGAGCCCCCAAGCATTTTTTAACCTGTAAAATACTTCGGTGGTGGCTGGAAAAAGGATTCGAGCCAGTGGAGGAAAGAGAGACACTACTTAAAGTTAAATTGTCTTTTCTGTTCTACTGCTCATTACCTTGAATACATTGACAAGCCAAATATGTTTTGCTCCTGCTGCTACAGGTATTAGTTTAATTTTTTAAGCTAAAATTTACCTTTTCTCTGTACTACTAGATTAAATTTTAAAAGAAAACACATTTAAAAGTGTTATAGAACGTTCTCTATGCTGCAGTAAGGCAAGGGAAAAACAGAAAGACTTTTGCCAGTAGGCTTTCAGGTAACTTGCCTTTGACAAGTGAGAAATAAAGGTCTTCCACGAGTTTCTGGATAAGACTCCAGACTGAGGAGCACTTTCTGCCTTTGAGAGACCTCAACTTCAGATCAGTCTTTGGATTTTTTTTGGGGGGGGGTATTTATTTACAGATAATATTGTTTCTTCCATTATATTGCTCTCCCCTTAAATTTTTTTATGAAAATATAATTATCTTAAAGAAATCTTGAAAGAAATTTCACCCAAAAAGTCACAAAAAGGAGCCCGTCTATACTGCTCAAGTATCCACTGTGACCCCTCCATATATCAAGGGCTCTACTGGGGGCTGAGATAGAGATTCATTAAGACAGCTGCCATCTCTGCCTTCATGGGACTTATAGTCTAGTTTTGCTGCGTCTTTACTTTTATGACATGAGAATATTATAAACCTTTAAAAAATTTAAAAAAAGGTTATTCAATCTCTAAATACTTACAGTATTGTGCAAAAATAAACTGCTAATTACACACTTAAGTGTGTGTGTGTGTGTTTTCTATTAGGAAACGAAAAGGTTAGAAATTCTCCTTTTTCTATAATACAGAAGTAAGATTTCCTATTATAAAAGTCACATTTTTAGAGTGTCCCAGATTAGTTAATGGGTAGGGTCTTGACTCATTTACTAACAAATTATTTTCTTTTTCTTTCCTTGAAACTATGTAACTCTAATTCTCTATCTCCCCCATCACAAACACACACACACACACATACTCCTCTCTCTCTCCACCCAGTTGGCATGTATTAAATGCCATTTTAATTAACTGACTAACTAAACACCATATAAATTTAAAAGATATGAATGATATGTGCATAATTTTTTTAATTTATTTGAGAGAAAAAGAGAGAGAGCATGAGTAGTGGTGGCGGGTGGGGAGAACAGAGGGAGAGGGACAAGCAGACTCCATGCGGGGCCCCATCCCACGACCGTGAGATCACAGCATGAGCTGAAATCAAGAGTTGGTTGCTTAACCAACTTAGTCACTCAGATTCTCCCATAATTTTTAACCTAGCAATCCCAATTCACAGAATCCATCATGAGGAAATAATCACAGAAATGGTCAAAATTTACATACAAAGATGTCCATCCCACTGGGAAAAAAATCTAAATGTGCAACAATAAGGGAATGGTAAAATAAGTGATGATATACTCAAATATTATGCAATAAATAAAATGAAAGAATATTTAATAATATAATGATATATTATGGGTGATAAAAGCAGAATACAAGATATATATATTCAATAATCACAATATGTATGTTCATATATGTCATTGGTTAAAGAAGAGGATTAGAAAATAGTTCATCAATGTATTGTTTATGAATAGTGGAGTTATGAATGCTTTTATAATCTTTGTGATTATAGTAAATTTTAATTTTAAAAGTTATTATGTAAGTAGTTTATTTTATATGTAGAAAAGCTCCATATTTTAAAACATAACACATATAACCTTAAATTTACTGATTATTACTATATTGTATAGTCATTCATATATAATCTCTTTCAACGGAGCAAATTTTACCAAAAGGATAAAAACTTGGGTTATATTTGATTATTGAATCATCAATAAAAAAAGAAAGTATGCCACATTTTCTTAGCCTCAGAGAAGTTTCAAAATCACTGATGATTTATTTGGTTTCTTTGTTTGTTTTTCTTATTCTAAAGTATTATGATCCACAATTGAGAAGCAAAAGAATATCCGTAATTATTCTTGCCTATGATTCCAAGACGTTTTGTGTCTACTTAGATGTGCATCTCATCAACCACAAAAGCTTCAGCCGTCACAACGATCCTCACAGTATATTTATTATGATCCTTAAGTTTATTTTTTCTAATATCCAATAATTTGAAGAGCTCTGGATATACAGAGCCTTTGAAGAATAGACTTCCATAATTGTATTGCCTGAAGAGTTCCCAGAATGAACTCTGAGACACTAAAATCTAGAATATAAATAAACTGGAAAAAAGTAAGCTGGACAATGATATTTTGAGAAGAGACTATCAGCAGCTCATCTGTTTGATACATGAGAAGCAGTAAAAACAACAGACTTATTTTCCAGCTTGGCTGCTCATAGAAGTCTTCTGCCACATTATACGCAGCATCATTTGTTAGGAGAATGTCCTCTGTCATTACTTTCTGCCTTCCACAATCTCTTGCTTATGGTCATCAATTTATTTTGTGATCGGTCTGTATCATCCCTTCTTAGAGTGTTAAGTGACATTCTGAGGAAATGACTGAAAGTCAAACACAGGGAAAAGATGAAAAAAAATGGGAATGTTAGGGCTACCAATGAGAAGGATTAGGGGATAGGGGCATAAAAATGATCTTCAAATGCCTAAAAGGCAGTCATGTGGAAGAAGTGTTTTAAGTAGAGTTTTCATGGGCTAGAAGGCAACAATCAGAGAGGAGAGAAGATTTTGGAAGATGTATGTGTAATGTAAGTGAATATGGGTTGGCCCAGTTAAATCCCAGGGGAATTCAGACTTTTGTGTGTGTGTGTGTGTGTGTGTGTGTGTGTATGTGTGTGTGTGATATTGTTGGGAATTGGTGAGTCCATCAAGATCTATTGGTATGAACTGGGGCGCCTGGGTGGCTGAGTGGGTTAAAGCCTCTGCCTTTGGATCAGGTCATGATCTCAGGGTTCTGGGATTGAGCCCCACATTGGGCTCTCTGCTCATCGGAGAGCCTGCTTCCCCTCTCTCTCTCTGCCTGCCTCTCTGCCTATTTGTGATCTCTCTCTCTCTCTCTGTCTCTCAAATAAATAAAAATTAAAAAAATAAAAAATAAAAAAAAAAAAGATCTATTGGTATGAACTGATTCCTACATAGGCTCTTTTTATTTCAGGATGAAGGAAAGGGGGTAAAGGATATATTAAGAGCTTAGAGAGAAGTTTGCAAAAAATCATTGAAAAGAACATGATGGTGCCTGCCCCAAAGAGTAGATTACTTTTCTGGACTGCCTCCAGAGAAAGGAACTGAGGGAAAAGAAAAGCAGCAGTTTTTATGAAAAGCTCCATTGGGAAGGAGGGGCTCAGGATATGGCTGCACAGGTCCCCACTCAGTGATAAAGTAAATCATAAAATTGAAGAGATCATCTCCCACTAGCTGTATCGAACTTACCTCAACTTGGCCATTCTGATTTGAGAATCATCCAGCAGAACCTCTTTTAGTTCTGACAATAATGTTATCAGAATGGGCAAGGCCACAGGAAATCATGGGACACTGTCTAGACAGAGCAATGCTTCTCAAACCTAAATGTATGTACAACTCACCTGAGGGTTTTGTGAAAGCACTATTCTAATTCAGTGAGTCTAAAGTGAGACCCAAGATTCCACATTTCAAATAAGCTCTAAAGTGATGCTAATGAGGCTGGTCCAGCAACCTCTAGGTAGGACTTTGGTAGCGATTTTATGATGAGAAGAAACTAACAAAGAGAAGCAGAGTGGGAGGGGAAGAACTCACAGATGCTGAAAACAAGGATCCAAAGCTGACATAGTGTTTTATGAATACTCTGGAGCTACCCTCCACCTACAATCCAGAAATACTGGAAGTAGGATAGTTAGTCTAAGCATTTTAAGTACATATACATGGGAAAGGACAATAAATCTGGGTTGTTGGTGTAAATATGACTCCATATGTATACCCAGGAGAGCAAAGAAAAGTCAAAGTTGACTAACAAAGAAATGTGCTAACTTGGATGATAACAAGTTGCTTTCAGTGGTGTTCAAACTGAACCCAAGAAATTCCTATCCTAGGACTTGTAGAAGACTCATTGAGAAGACTGCCAAGGTTCCTTCTTATTCTACTATTTTCTGATTCTACAACAGAATCACCAAGTCTATAAAGAGTACTCATAGTTTTTTGTTTGTTGTGTTTTGAAGAGTGCTTATTTTGACTAATTCAAAGGCAAATGGTAAAATAAGCTAAGTTTAACAGAGAATGCTGCCAGTAGAATTCAATTCCAGAGCCATAGGCATCTCTAAACTCAATGTGTATCCCATGACCTTAGATCAGACTCTACCCAGTTTTGGCAGATAAATGCCATTAGGTGTAAGGGAAGATAACAGTGGAGGACTTCACATAGGTGGACTTCACATATTAATTACCATTGCTAAGAAAGGAAGGGAGAGAGGGAAGGAAAAAAGGGGGAGAGAGAGAGAGAGGGAGAGAGAGAGGGAGAGAGAGAAAGAAAGAAAGAAAGAAAGAAAGAAAGAAAGAAAGAAAGAAAGAAAAGAAGAGAAAAGAAACTTTATTAAAGAATATGATCTACCATAAGATGAAAGAGCAAGGTAAAATAAAAGAAAGGCAACATGTTAATAATAAATCTGAACATTCTACTCCCCAGAAGTGGAGCCAAAAATATCCTCTCTAACCCTCTGGCACAGAAATTGAAGGCTTTAAAATCTTAGTTCCTGTCTCATTCAAAGCTGCTAAGGCTTTTAGATCAGATTCACAGAGGGAAAAGACAAAAGTAGTAACCCCGTTCATTTACAAATGCGACTTCTGTCTTCATAGATGAAAGCCTGACTGTCTCCCAAATGCTGAAAACGAAGAGTAAGATTATCTGCTGATTACCTGAGAACAGTTTGAAAATTGACTTTCGATGATCAAAATTCCCCCATCCCCACTAGGTGGGAGGCACTTACTAGAGGCTGGGGATGGATAGGTAAGACCCGGTTTACAATCTGATAGAAGTTAGAGATAGTCAATTTGAAAAAAAATTCATATAACACATTATCTACTGAAAAGAGAGCTGTAAATATGTGGAATCACAGATGAGGGAGGAATTTAATCCTCTTCCCTCCCCCTGGGGTGGGGCCTGGAAGAGACTTCACAGAATGAAGGATATTTGAGCTGAGCCTCAGAAAAGGAACAAATCTTTCTGGGCAGAGGAAAGAGTAAAAAGCAAAGAGGAGAGGAAGTACACAGCAGGAACCGGGAAGGGTAGATTTGACTGGTGGTGTGTGCCAGGGCTGCATAGCCAGAGCTGGTGATGTCCATTTGCATCTTCCTTGGCATCCCTGCCAGTCACTCCTTCCCAGTTTCCTCTGAGCACTTCCTGCTGACGTCTTTGAAGACTTAGAGTCAAAGCCATGGGCTTTATCTACCTCCGAGGTTTTCCTGGCAACCCCGAGCATGGGATAATTTGAAGATAACTACCATCCCTCACACTCAGGCGTCAGATTTTAGAATGCATGTATCAACCTCAATTCTGACCCCTGCTTGGGGCAAGTCCTTTAGTTTTTCTTGTTTAATTTTACTTTCCCATGAGAAATTTGATGTAAGTTGCTCTACTCCAAACTTATTTTGAAATGAATATCACTTTGAATGAGAAATTGGGAACAGAGCTATGCTTTCTTGTGTCATAGCCTAAGTCACAAAACCATCTCTAGGAGGGTGATTTTTCATCAGGAGCAGAGAAATGGAGTTTAGCAACCTGATGAAATCAGTCCCCAGGCCACCTAGATAAGGGTTCCTCCATAACTCTTGGGGGACGTAGTTGAGATGGGCTGGGAGGACAAAAGAAATCTATTGAAAAATCCATTGATTGTTTCACACCTGAATATTTTATGGTTATGTATGATCAACGGGTGAGAGGAGCTTAATGGAGATCTTCTTCTGACCTCCTATAATCACACAGGAACTGTGGCATCTGCTTCCCGTTACCACTCCATTTTTGCCCATCCCATCTCCATATCCCTAGTTGAGAAAGATGTGAAAATCTATTCCGTCTTTGAATTTAAGAAAAAATTCATGATTCAGTTCAACAAGATTATATCGACATTCATACACACACACACTCAAAGCCAAAAAACATTTCAAGGTTTCAATTGACTCAAAAAGAGTCCACATTCTTCCTTACAAGCACTCCTTGTGGTAATTGGAGAGTTTGCCAAAAAGACTTCCAGAACCCATATTTCATCTACCAGCAATGGAAGTAATACACAAGAAGTCGTCTGCGTCTTTCCCTGCTGAGAATCATTTGCTTGGCATGTGCTCTGCATAAAAGCTACAAGGTAGGAAAAATGGCGCCCTGCCTGAGCTAGCCAGCATGCTTCCAATCTGCCCAAACTCCATGCCTGACAAGCTGCTGATAGGAAAGCCCACATTGTCACTCAGAACTTAATGGGGCTGTTCTCCCTGATGTATCATTCACTGGGAACTTCAGTCTAGAAGCGCACTGTTATATTTTATGTATGAGATCCATTTGGTCTCAGAATTTTTCCCAGACGTATTCTTAGGCTCAAAACTCGAGAATGCCACATACTCAGCTCTCGACTCTGTATTAGTGGGATAGGGTCTGGATTCACCTTTGATACAAGTCAAAAAAGCTGAGATGTCTGCTTCCCAACATTTTGTGGGTAACCAAAGCACATCACAGCAGCCCCCACACACAAAAGTACTGGTCTCAAGATAAGGAGGCTCAGATTCTAGGTCTCCACATACCAATATGAGCTTAGGGAGGATCACCCTCTCAGACCCCATCCATAAAGTTTCAGAATGGACTCTTGGCACCACCTGACTCTAACACACTAATTTTATATTTCTGGTCAGGTGAACTAAGGAAATAGGATTGTATGTGACCTGAATATTTCAAACATCCCCTCTCCAAAACCTTATACTCTCTTCAAGCAAGACTGCTGACTTCAAGTCCAATTTGCTGACTTCAAGTCTTATCACTACTTTTGTTTCCACACACTCCTAAAATGATATGTACACATTTCCCTTGTATTTCCTGTCTGCGTTTAGTTAGTTTTCATGGAAAAATTTCTTTACTGAAAATGATGAGATTTTTCCCAGATGGATAGCAGGTTGAGTAAGAACTGCTATATGAAATTGTTACTTTTTTAAAAACTATGTTTCTGCTTAGTTTAACCATGAAATATTGCATACGATAAGTATGGACTTCAAAACCTGACCAGAAGAGGGCTGGAATTCCAGTTCTATGGCTATGGTCTTAGAGAATACTGGATAGAATCCCTCACTTTCCACACTGGGTTTTGGGAACATAGCATCCACACTGTGGGGCTATTAATATGAGAGAGAATGTGGACAAACATGGAACATAGTGCCTGTCATAAACTGTGGGAAAACTGTGTCTCCAATTTAGGGAAATAGCAAGGTTAAGTTAAATAAACAGAGAAGATATTAGGCAGAAACTAAGTACAAACAATGAAAAAGAAATATACACATACAACCTCCATCCTCCAACCCTAAAACAAAGATCTCGGAACCAGCAGGGACCTCAAAAAATCTGGATAGATTGGCACCGCCTGGCACTGTACTCCATTGCCAAGGGTGGAAACGATATGTTTGCAAATTCTCTTTGGAGCAGTAGGGAAATGGGTCCATGTCTTACCTCCCAAGTATTTATTCTGTGCCGAGAAGTCAACTATTGCCAGACTTCTTTGAAGAAAGTTGTCGCTGACCAGGATTGAAACGTCGGGCTTTAAAGGTGTTGGAGAGCAGCCCACTCAGAAAAAGGCCTTCTTCCCAATTCCTTTATAAATGCAAACCAAATTCTAAATTTACTGTTGTCAAGTGGCATGGGCACAAATAAATATGCACAGCGTGGTTTCCTTGTGCCAACTGGCATGGAGATGTAATCATTTCACACAGCACGCCCTCCATCAGCCCAAGGGCACAGAGCAAAACACAGCAACCAGGAGCTGGGAAGGCTATGGAGCAGCACTGGGAAGCAGCGGGACAAACAGGAACTGAGTTCTCTGGTTGAGTGCTCCTTTCAACCCCACCTAGAGCCCTTCTATAGAACTGCTGCCTATGGGATGAGACAACAGCGAAGTCCTTTGATGGAAAATGCCTGGAGCCAAAAGCCCTGAACCAGGAGTCCAATCACTGTGTGTGAGGTTTTCGATCCTCACTCTACCCTCAGCCACCCAAGGGATGCAACACTGTCTCGTGGAACAGTGACGAGGGAAAAGAGGGAGCAGGAATCACCACTAGGGGAGGATATGTGTGGAGTCTGAGGTCTCCGGGTAATTCTGAAATTCCATTCTTCCCCGGTCTTTGGAACAACAGATCCAGGGGCCAGTCTTGTTTCTGTCCTGTACTACCTGGAAGAACTGCTCTAAAGCTCAGTTTACTTAATTACAGTTAGAAAAAATATTCTCATATTGTTTAGAAAATCAAATATGAAATTAGGCAGGCACAGATGCACTTCGTAAAGTATAAAATGTCCCATACCCATAAATGCACAGGGCTGTCCTTCTTCTCTGCCCAGCTGGGGACCCCAAACACACACACACACACACACACACACGCACACACACGCACACGCACGCATTCATGGTGGGAGTTGTTTTCTTCGGGCAGCCTCCTAGTCAACCTAAGACACTGGCAGGCAAGCAAGTCCATAACATCTCATAAACACAGAGGGACAATCAAACATCTTTCTGGATCGTGACACTTGCAGCTGGAGCTTAATATGTTAGAAATACGACCAATTTATATTTCATACTTGGCTTGCCCCTTCCCACCTTTCTTCCCTTGCTGTTTACATTTGCATAATCAAAGTGTCACTCATAAGTTCATTCAATTAAAGGAATTTTACCTGGGTAACAACTATGTGCCAGGTCCCCTGCTGAAAGCTATAAGGGACAGCGAGAGAGAAATAACAGAATCCCTTTCCCTCTGCTTGGGCATATTCTAGTGGGGGGTGGGGGGTGGCACACGAGAACAACCATTAATAACAAGGCAAAAGTCAAGTAAATACTAAATGAACTAGAAGAGCACTGAGGGAGGTATTGTCTTTTTTCTGACCAGGAAAAAAAAAAAGAAAAGAAATCATTTTTTGAGAAGTCAAATATATTTTACTCAAGTTTGGAATGGAAGGGAAGGACGGCAGAGGTTTGCTGAGGGAGGCAAACACACAGACTAGAGGCTTGACAGCCTAATGATATTGAGAGGAGGTTAGATGGGACACTGATTGTTCCTTACTTTCCACTGGGTTCTTTTTTTAAAATTTTATTTTAATTCAATTAATTAACATATACTATATTATTTGTTTCAGAGGTAGAATTTAGTGATTCATCAGTTGCTTGTAACACCCAGCGCTTATTACATCCAGTGCCCTCCTTAACGCCCGTCACCCAGTTACCCCATCCTCCCATCGGCCTCCCCTCCAGCAACCCTCAGTTTGTTTCCTAGAATTAAGAGTCTTCCATTGGGTTCTGATCTAAAAGTTAGTAAGTAACTACTCTGAAAAGAGTAAACAAATCATCCAGGGTTAAAATCAGCACTGTGAGACTCACTGCCTTTATAAAGTTGTAAGTATGTCACTAAACGACGAATCCAGGAAAAAAAAAAAGTTAGATATAATTTTTTAACAGCTCTGAATCAAACTTCTAATCATAGGATTAAGATATTTGCTTATTAAATTCTGATACTGAGCAGCTGAATACAAGGAACGTTCTACTCATACTGACTTATGTAAGATGCCACAAGACCCACTCAATGCCTTCACAGCTCCTCGAAACATTATATCCTGAAAATGGCTGCTGTTCATTTGTGCTGTGCAAAAGGGACTCGTGTTCACTTTATTGTGTATTCTGTTTTTTATCCAGATGTGCTGGTGTTTCATCGACAGAGCCTAATTCATTACGAATGTGGTGAGCCCCATCTCCATTACGTTCTTTCCCACGCTGGCCCAGAATAGAGAGAGTGCTGGCCTCCTGAGGTACAAAGAACATAAATGGGTCACTCCTGGTGCAGACTCAGCACAAGGATGAGAGGCTGTAAGAAGAGCAGAGGAGATAAGTGTGGTCTGATAACTTCACCGCCCTCCCCATTATCATTATTAACTCCTGAGGTTTTTCTTGGCACATCAGCTTTCAGCCCCTCTTGACAGCCACTTACAGAGGTTGAGAAGCAATCATGACTAGTTGCCAAAACTGCATGTCCGAAAATGTAATTATTTTATGGAGTTTCAAAAGCATGTTCAAGAGTGTAGAATCGGTTTTAGGATTGGGTTATCACAGTATTAGACAGAAGAGGAATTAAATATGAAAACACACTCTAATCTTGAGCCGGATCAAGATGGCATCATGAGGCCAAGTGGTTTAAGCTCCCTTTTTCCTCTTCTCTTCTCTAGAGTGGATAGCAAAGATTAGTGGAATTCGCTGATGATCTTTACAGAAACATATATAGGGTACATATCTCCTTGGCAAATGTGGAATATTCTCTATTCTTAAAAAAAAAAAAAAAACCCTTCTCAAATTTGTTAAGAACTAACAAAAGCCCCCTACCAAAATGAGGATGATATGTTCAGAAAGGCAGTTCGGTCCTGTTTCTATTTCTATGAGCGTGGAAACAACTTAAATGACTATACAAATATTAACTCACAAATATTAATTCACATGCATCACCCATGTACCCATATTTTGGTGAATATATTTTGAAAATCCTCCCAGCTTTAATCAGCATTACAGAAAAGATAAACAAGAGTAGAATAAGAAAGATGAGGAAGAAGAAGAGAAGGAAGAGAAGATGTGGTAGGAGGGAAGGCATCATTTCTTGAAGTGTTTATATTTTCTTCATATATGAGTAGAAACAATAAACTGACTTCAATACTGTGCAGTTCAACTCTTCTCTTTAAACTTTTAAAAACCATTTCTCATCACAAAATAATTATATGGCATCTTTCTTTTGTAAGGACGATATTGGAAAAAATGAACTCTGTAACAAGGAGAAAGTTGGTTTTAAGCAGTTCCAATGATTATAGGTTATATACGTATAAATGTATTTTTATATAAAGTTAATTTATTTTCTGGTTAGGTGATCTATTCACCTACTTTAAAACTCAAAAGGTACAAGGGACTTTAAAAAGTCTCTATCCCTTACCCTCCAGCCAATAGTCCCCCCCATAGAGAAACCATTCTGTGATGTGTTAATGTATTCCTCTAGAGATACTTTCCGAATCTATTAGTAAAACAGCAAATAGGTTGCATAATACTCTCACAGTCCTGGGCCTTTGCTTTGTCTACTTAACAAGATAGCTTCGAGGTTATTCCGTATGGCAAATAAAAAGCTCTCTTGTGTTGCAGATATATAGGATTCCATTTTATGGATACATATTCATTTATTTAACCAGACACCATTTTATCCAATCTTTCACCCTTATAGATGAGGCTGTGATGAATTATTTTATATACTCATCTTTCACATGTCTGAGTATATCTGGGATAAATTCCTAGACATAGAATTGCTGTTTTATGATATGCACATTTGTAATTTTGGCAGATATTGCTAAATTGCCCTCAGTAAAGATTAAACCAGTATAATCTCACACTAGTATTATACTAGAGCCTATTTCACCTGCAGCCTAATCAGTACAGTGTGTTATACAATGCTCTCATCTTTGCAAAATCTAAAAGTTTAAAGATGGTATGTTAGGGTTTAATTTTTAACTTGCTTTTTTCTTACTGTGAGATTGAGTATATTTCCAAATGTTTGTTTAAGAGCCACTTGAATTTTTTTGAAATTATAAGTTTTCTGTATTAGAATAAAAATGGAAACTAATAAATTCAAGCTCTTTTAATATCTTCTTAGAAGTTGGTAAGACACATTAGTGGCAAGTGCTATTGATTTTCATAGAGGAATATGGATTCTGGCTTTTCTTGGAATCTGAATTGAAGAAAATAATCTCCATTCTCTGCAAACATTTTCTTTTTAAGGCCTGTATTTTTGCTAACACTCTGTCAACATGAATGGGCATCTAGACTAGCCCAAGAAATATTCACGGTATAAAATATTTAAAAAAAAACCTCAAAACATGATAAAAGAGAAAGGGAGAATTAAAAAGTCAGAGTAGATAATGGGCAAAACAATTATTAACTATTATCTATATTTCTATGCTTTAAGAACCTAATGTCATGAACTGCAATTTTTGATAGGATCTTAAGTTTAGGCAAAGGGTTAAAGATAGATTAATAAATTGGCCTCCAGTTTGGTAGATAAGATTAGATAGCGGAGATTAGACAGATGGGCTAATCCCCTCTTTTATGTGCATTCTGTAGTGTTTTGTTTCCTAAGATCACCCTTTTCTCTGACAGGGCTGTAAAGCCAAGTTTACAAAATTTTCTACAGCTGCTATAATGCTATACTATTTTTTTTAATGCTATACTACTTTTAAAGCAAATTAAAGTTCACCAAGAAAAAGTAAATGATTAATTTCTTCAGAACATGACCCAGTACATGGTTGGAGTTCCCAACTGTCATCACCAATATAACATATCACTCTTTTTTAAATAACCAGCCTGTGATTTATTTGCATCAGTGATTAATTCCCCAAGAAGTTAATTATCTACTGCCAGAATGAACAGTAAATATTTCTCAACACTTTTTTCAAGATTGATTCATATTCCTTAGCTAAATTCTCAAAATTGGTCATAGTTAAAATTTAAAAATTTAATTGCCCAGTTCCAAGTTTCTCTCACTTTCCTCTAAGGAAGGTTTCAGGTGGATAGGACTTTGCAAAGTTCTTGTCTCTCAGAAATGGACTAGCTGTAGGCATTCTGAATATGAATTAAGTGTCAATAAAAAATAGTAATGATTAAACTAAGTTTAACATATACACATACATACACTCTTTGTATATAACATTTTTTAAATGCAAAGCATCACACGACCACTGTGGAGAGTTTTAAAATAACAGAGTGTAAAGATGGGTAGTATTGCTACTACCAAGATAAAAGTACTATTTAATATGAACTAAAGTTTATGTGCTAGGATACTCTTAGAAGAACTTTGATAATCTACTTTTTTACAAAAAGAGTAGGTTGGTACTAGTATATCCCCACTGTACAGATAAGAGGTCCACATAGAGGATTAGCAATTTACCCAAGGTCACACAGTTAGTAAGTATAGCAGTCAGGTATATATGTAGATATGGAGTTTGTGATATAAAAAAAATATATATCGCTGGGGCTCCCGGATGGCTTAGTCAGTTGAGTGTCTGCCTTCAGCTCAGGTTATGATCCCAGGGTCCTGGGATCGAGCCCCACATAAGGCCCCACGACAGGCTCTATGCTCAGCAGAAAGTCTGCTTCTCCCTCTCCCTCTGCCTGTCGCTCCCCCTGCTTGTGTGTGCCCTCTCCAAACCCCATCAAATAAATAAATAAAATCTTTAAAAAAATAACATAGCTTATACTTTGTACTTAACATTATGTAATGAGCATTTGTCCTAATTAATAAATATTTTGGGGAAATACAATTTTAGTGAAGCATTCAAAAACACTATCCTCTATTACATGAGTTATTTATAGTAGCATTGCTATCATAATGCTACACTATACCATATACTATAGTGAAATATTTATATACAAATTTAATTCATATCCCTGAATATTTTCCTAGGACAATTTCAAGGATGTGAAATTATAAGGTCAAAAGATTTTAGTATGTAAAATTATTTGCAAAAGTGCAGCAATTTATACTCTCAGAAGTACAGTACACAAAAACGTCTACTTAACTGTATCCTCACCAACACTGGAGTAGCACAAAAACATCTCTGCCATTTTGACAAAAGAATAATACTAGCAGGTTTTTTTTTTAACTTTCTTATTAGTAAGATTATCTTTTATTTCGTGGAAATTTATATAAGACAATTGAAAAGTCACATGTAAGTGTGAGAAACAAGAGAGGTCCTATGTACACTGTACTCAGTTTCCCCCCACTTTGAAAATGGTAACATTTTCAAAAGTATTATATTATATTATATTATATTATATTATATTATATATAAAATATGTGATATTATATCACAACCAGAATATTCCCATTTATATAACACACCTCCCAAGTTTGACTTGTACTTGTGGGTGTTTATATTTAGTTCTATCATTTTACCACGTGAAAAGTTTCATGTGTCCACCACCACAATCCACATACTCAATTGTTATATTCCTATAAGAATCTCTTATGTTGCTCTTTTTTTTTTTTTTTAAAGATTTTAAGTCATCTCTACACCCAATGTGGCGCTCAAACTCACAACCCTGTGATGGAAAGCCACGTGCTCCGCCAACTGAACCAGCCAGGGAGCCTTCCTATGTTGCCCTTTTATAACCACATCCACCTACCCCCTGACCACTCCACCATGCCTTCTGTAATTTCTGGAAATCACTATCACCATAATAAAATATTGTCATTAAAAAAAATAGT
Source organism: Nasua narica (assembly GCA_028533885.1). Lineage (NCBI taxonomy): Eukaryota > Metazoa > Chordata > Mammalia > Carnivora > Procyonidae > Nasua > Nasua narica. The sequence continues at coordinate 128,840,134 of CM052799.1, forward strand.
AATATAAACAGATTCATTTGGTTTGTAACCTTTGGGGACTGGCTCTTCCCACTCAGTATAATTCCTTGGAGATTCATCCAGAATGTTACATGTATCAGTAGCTTTTTCCTTTTTATTGCTGAGAAGTACTTCATGGCATGAATGTACCACAGTTTGTTAAATTATTCACCCTTTAAAGGACATCTGGGCTGTTTGTGGTTTTTGGATATTACAGATACAGCTGCTATAAACAATCATGTTGAGTTTTTTTATAGGAACATGATTTTCATTTTCATTTTCCTGGAATGGCTCTCGAGAGTACAATCATGGTGTATATGGTAATTCCATGTTTAGTTTTAGAAGAAACTGCCAAGTTGTTTTTACAGAGTAGCTGTATAAATTTTTATCTCCACCAGCAATATATGAAAGATTAAGTTTTTCTACATCTTTGCCAGCATTTGGTTTTGTCATTACTTTTTCTTTTGGCCATCCTAGTGGCCTACTTATTGGCCACTGAATGCAGAGCTAAGAACCAGAGACTGAGGTTCTCCTCCCACTAATTTGCTGTATGATCTTGAGCAAGTCATTTCCTTCCTGGGACATGGTTTCCCTGTATACAAACCAGAAAATTCCTAATAGTCCTTTCAATTTTTTGTAGGCATCTAAGATAAGAACAGATTTCTGTGGCTGATTGCGAAGGTTTAAAACCTAGGAAGAGTCTGTAAGTGATTTCCCTTCTAATAGCAAAAGAATTAATTTACTTACTGAAAAGGAAATTACCTTCCTCGAGAACCAAGTAACATGTGAGGCCTAGGATATATTACTTCCTCCCAAAACAACCCACTGCACATAGCAAGTTGATTGACTTCATTCTAATATAAATGGCAAGGGAATCTCCCCTCTGTCTTACCTGGCAGTAGAAATCACCTAATCTTGGGATGCCTGGGTGGCTCAGTTGGTTAAGCAACTGCCTTAAGCTTCGGGCATGATCACAGGATCCTGGGATCAAGTCCCACATTAGGCTCCTTGCTCAGCAGGGAGTCTGCTTCTCACTCTGCCTGCTGCTCCCCCTGCTTGTGTCCTCCCTCTCTCTCTCATATACAAACAACTAACATCTTAAAAAAAAAAAAAAGAAAAGAAAGAAATCACCTAATCTCCACAATGACTTCATCCTATAGTTATTTATAAAGACTCCCTCTATAAAGAATGTGAAATGCTAGGTAGATGTTCCTAATTAGGCTTCAGAAAAGCCGTATGGTGTAGAAAAGGGACACCAGAGATTTTAAGAGAACCAAACTTCTGCCTCTATAAAAATGGGCTTGGGAGTTCAATGAGAGCAGATTCCACTTTACAGCCGCAATGGTTTGTGCTGCCGTTGGGGCTGAGAATCTCAGACAGTACCAACACACTTTCCTGCATCACTTGGCTCCTAGATTTCAAATGTCAGTTGGAAATAATGTGCCAATAATTTTTTTTTGATTGTTGATCATCATCTCAGGCCATGAACCAAAGATATACAAAGGCAAATGATAGAAGGAAAAAATAATGAAAACAGAATGTCGAAGAAACTTCAGTGGCTAATCTTACAGTCTTATGTAGGTTCCTTCCTTAGAATCACATGGGGTATGTGTGAGAGGCACAGATTCCCGGGATCCGATGTTAGCTACTTTAAGCGTAATCTTAGAGGGTAGAGGATAAGAGCACATATTTTTAAACAAGCTCCCCAAGTGACTGATTCTCTTCTTTTATTTATTTTAAAAGAGAGAGAGAGAGAGCATGAGCAGGGAAGGGAGGCAGCAGAGGGAGAGGGACAAGCAGACTCCGCACTGAGCACAGCACCTGACGTGGGGCATGGTCCCACGACTCTAAGATCATGATCCCAGTTGAAATCAAGAGCCAATGCCCAACTGACTGAGCCACCCCCTCCCAAGGTGAGTGATTCTTACAAGCAACCCAGCATCAGCCCATAGCCCGGCATTTAGGAACTACTGATACAGGGCAATGCTTTCATTTTATTAATAGAGTAACCAGGGCTAGAAAGAATTTCCCCCCAATAACTCAAGTCACACATCCAATAACTAAACAAAAGCTGAATCAACACTCTGGCTACTCTTTTGTACACTTAACCTTTTGGGACACATGGTCTCTAACAACAATGACAACAAAAATCCACTTAAAAAAAAAGAAATTATATAAGGCCCAGCTTGGTTCCAAACTTCATCCTTTATCCACCCCACAGCTGAGGACACAGTCATGTTTCATACCTGCAGCCTCATTTCCAATCCTTGTTTTCCCCCCAAATTTTTTCTCATGACACAATTTACTCAACTGACATCAGTCCCCACTGTGGAGTTCATAAGTATCAAGTCCTAGCAGCCCATCCCTTTATCTCCCTCCCCAGTTCCAGCCAGGTCACTTTTGGCCATTGTTCCCACAACAGGGATATTTTTCTGCTAATCTGTCTCATACTCCAAAGGCCTCTGTCCATTTGCTGGCCCTAATTTACTTTTGCTGTTTCCCTTTCATGGACCGAAGTCTGATTCCTAAACCTCAAGCCAATGGCTAAGCTCTATTTATTACCCTGATGACAACTGTCCAGATGTTTGAGACTGCCCCGCTCTCAGGCATCCGTCCATACGTTTAGCCCAACTATTGGGGCTACATCGCTGCTTCTTCCTATTTATCACTCCTGACTTCCCATGGCAACTGCTTAACTGTCACTGAAAATCTCCTTCACATCACTCGTTCGCAAGATTGAGCCCCTATTTACACCCAACGGTGGATAACTTTTTCAACCCCTTACACCACATCGGTCGACAAGTCTAGTACCAGGATGCTTTAGACTACTCATTTCTGCCACATCACGCTGAGAGTAAGCAGCTTGTAGAGCTAATCTTGAGCTCTGACAGATATCATGCCACTTGCCACACCGAGCCGGAATTGCCTCTATCCCCTACCAGATATAGCACAATGAAGGCAGAAGGCTGTGTCTATTACATTTACCAGCGTATCACAAGATGGAAAGCAATGGAATAAAAACTGGGAGATGAGAGACAGAGAGAGAGCAAACATTTTTGCAATACATGATGGATGTCAGCCTAGAAAAATTCTTTGAACATTTGCAGCAAGGTCAGTGGCAATATGGGCATGCCTGGGGTTCTCACATGTCGCTGGGAGTTGTGGGCCTGAGCTCCTCAGTGAGTAGAATCCTACAATTCTAGGAGTCCAGCTCCAGCAGCAACACTGATTCCTTCTATTTGTTTGGTAAATCACTAACCTGTTCTATTTCAGGTTCTACGTTACAAAAGAACACAACTCATAGTTCTCTCAGGGGAGCAATGAGAACAAATTAGCCAATATTTACCAAATCATCTGAAAATGAACTGAGCTAAATTGCTTTACACATACCTTCTCTCCTGGGACTCTAGATTCTATTTACTACATGGTATATAGACTTCTTCACCCCTATCTAATCTTGATCAGGCAGGAAGAAGTTGTGCCTTACTAGGAGAAACAGCAGTAATTGAAAAGCCAAGCATGGAATGCAAATTCCCACTTTGATTTTTATTTTAACCAGATGTACATATTTTACTTATTAAACCACAGCGTAACAATTTTGCTTATCTGTGGGGGAAAAATGATTCTGACTAAATGAAAAACACTGCCAGAAAGTCCAAACGCATGAACCATTCCATCTTGGCCAAAGCATTTCCATTTTTCTTCTCCATTAAGTAAATATCTGTAAAAAGCTGTTGCCAGGAAGGCAACATGATATGAGGTTAGACAACTACACCTCACTAATTCTATTGTGAGACAGCAAAAATACAGATACTTTGCTTTACACAGAGCAAATGCTGAGCAGCTGGGAGATATATTTCACAATCTTAGAAAATTGATATTTAAATGTGCAAATATTTCTAGAGCGTTTTGCACTTGACAAATTTCTTCTTAACTCAATTCTGGTTCATTAGTTCTCACCGAAACTCTCAGATGGGTAAGTATCGTCATCTCCATTTTATAATAAAGGAAATTAAGGTTTGGAGGTGTATTCATTTCCTACAGCTGCCATAACAAAGTACCACAAACTGGGTGGTTTAAAGCAACAGAAATTTAGTCTCTTATAGTTCTACGAGCCAGAAGTCTGAAATTAAGGCACTGGCATAGTTGGTTCCTTCTGGAAGCTCTGAGGGAGAATCTGTTCAGTGCCTTTCTCCTAGCTTCTGGTGGATGCTGGCAATCCTTGCTGCTCCTTAGTTTGTAGATGTATCTGCTTTGCCTTCACATAGCATTTTCCTCTGTGTGTCCTTTCCTCTTCTTAAAAAGATGCCAGTCATTGGATTTAGGGCCCACTCAAATCTAGTCTGACCCTGGGCACCTGGGTGGCTCAGTAGGTTAAGCAACTGCTTTAAGCTCAGGTCATGATCCTGAGTCCCAGGATCAAGTCCCACATCAGGCTCCCTGCTCAGGAGGGAGTCTGCTTCTCCCTCTGAAGGGAGGGAGAAGCTCTCTCTCTCTCATTCTCTCTTACATAAATGCATAAAATCTTTAAAAAATAGAATCTAGTATGACCTCATCTCTTTTTTTTTAAGATTTTATTTATTTATTTGAGACAGTGAGAGCACAAGCAGGGAGAGGGGCAGAGGGAGAGGGAGAAGCAGGCTTCCTGCTGAGCAGGGAGCCAGATGCGGGTCACTCCCAGGACCCTGAGATCATGACGAGCCAAGGCAGATGCTTAACGAACTGAGCCACCCAGGTACCCCTGACCTCATCTTAATAACATCGACAAAGACAGACAGTATTTCTAAGTAAAGTCACATTTTCAGGCTCTGGATGGACATGAATTTTGGAGGAACACTACTCAACCCACTATAAAAGGGTTAAATTATTTACAAAAATCAGACAGCTAATAGGCTGAGGAGATGAGACCCAAAGATCTATGGAGCCATATCTAAAGCCCTAAAGGCCAAAGGCAGAAAAAATATCTCTTTATCCTCTCAATTCCCAAGGACTGCCTCTTCGTTTTAAGATGTTACCAACAAAATCTAATTTGCGTAAGAGTTTATTCTTCCCCCCTTTTTCCTCTCCTCTTTCCCTTCCCCCCCTTCTATATATATGCACATACATAGACATGCGCACGCGCACACACACGCGCGCACACACGCGCGCACGCGCCTAGCTTCAAAAGTAGAAGCCAAACTCCTAGAGAGGAAGGCTCACATCTTACTATTTCCTAAGAGTAATATATAAAACTATCCTTTCTACCAGGAAGTTGTGCAATCATTGATAAATGAATAAATTAATTTATATACTTAAGAATGAACTAATTATGAGAGTTTAAAATTTTAATGATAAGCTTATAATTAATAAGAAATGAGAATTGTTTTCTAAATGCCATGATCTATTCCTACAATGACTAAATAATTGGAAAATATTCTAAAAATTTTAAAAATCCAAGCTATACCATGGGTTTAGGTGCTTGGGTCTTAATCACCCAGCCTGTTTCAATGATTAGAATGTTTGAAATTTTTTTCAAGTACCTCCATGCTCATCACTCTTCTTCCTGTAGGCCATGCCTGGTGGTGTTTAAGGGTATCACTGCCAAATCATTAAAATCACCACAGTTGTGATTCAAAAACTGATTTTATATATAGATATAGATATATCTCTCATAAAGCATTACTGCTTACTTAAGTACAACCTAGTAAAGCCCTGTTGATTTTGCAATGTCACTTTATAATCTTTAATAACTTGGCATTGACTCCCCTAGGTATACCAGGACCTAACAGTGCTGACCTTAATAAATGTTTATAATGGCTGTGACTTGGCCTGAGTCTGTATATACACAAAGCCAGCAACAAAAGAGATTGGTCATTTGATATCTTTTAAGCCAATAAGTTGATTCTTTAAAATCTTTGGTTCACCTGCCTCTTTCTATTCTACTTTTCTGTAGGGGAAGGGGATTTATTGAAGGCAGGGGGCTATCATCTTAGTGATACAGAGATGGTTTTTCCGATGAATTTTATAAAGAAGTATAGATAAGATGTAGAACTGATTCTCTTTTATTAATGGAATCATACATTTTCATGATAAGACTTTAAAGATCATCTGGTCATCAACCCTTAATTGAAGATATCTGTACCAAAATATGCTACCCATTTTGGCCCTACCTCAGTGGTGGCAAACAGGTTTCTCTCTCTTGACAAATTTGACCACATGATCCTAACTGGAGCAATTCACTGAAGAAGATTCTGAGACTGAGCCTCGGATCTGGTGGATAAATGGTACACATATACTCCCATAAATAGTTGTGAAATCTATATTCATGATACACTCCAGACCTTTCTGCTCAAATACAATTATGTACAGGAAACCACTTTACAAGATATGTTATATGACTAGGAAACATGATACCAGTGTTAACACTAGTAGACTAGCTCCTCCTAGATTATCAGTTCTGAGTTTTTGGATGTTTCGATCCATAGCTTCCCCATCCTATGTTATAGCCACTAGCTACCAGTGTCTACTTAAATTTAAAATAGTTGAAATTAAATAAAATCTGAAACTTGCTTCCTCCGTCTCACTGTAAGTCGGACACTTCAGGTGGTCAATCGCCACACGTGGCCAATGGTGAATGTGTTGGACAGCACGAATAGAGAACACTTAAACCACTGCAGAAAGTTCTACTGGACAGCACCGCAAAATTTTCAACAATCAATATAAGACGTCATCATGTCATGACGTTGAAATCTGCACGAGTCCACTCTTAACAAATGAGTTCAGAAATCTCTTCAAGAGTGATATTTCTTCTCTCCTTCATGAGTCAAGGATATAGTAAGGGCTGGTTTCCTGCAAATGAGTGTGAGTGCATGTGGGAGTCTCAGAGCTGCTGTGAAGAAGGGTGAAGAGTTACAGCTATTGGCTGCTCTGCCTCCTGAGTCCCTCTTTGCCATGAGGTGACTAAGCCATGCTGGCCAGCAGAGGTGACTTCAGGGGACTTTTCCCCAATGACTCCAGTGTCTGGGAGAAGAATAAAGATGTTATCAGAGGGGCCTGTTCTAAAATTCTACCATTGTATAATTTTAAACTGAAAGCACAAGTGAAAACTGGGATACATTCTAGATGGGCAGGTTGTCAGGAAAGGCAGAGACAAGGGCAATGGCGATGATGAGGAGGTGGGAGGAAACCAAAGACCCTCTGGGTTGCACAGAATTGCCTGGCAAACCACCTGTGGCCTGATTATCAGAGTCTGTCATCCCAACCCCACCACGGATGAATAAGAACACAGCTGATAAATAGATGTTTCTTTTATTTTTCTTTTTATAACATCTCTCTCCTGCTCCTATTCCTTGGATAAGGCGATGGAAATCTAGCTAAATGCTGACAATGCTTTTGGCTGGTTTTGTAATGACACTTTAGTGGTGCCAAGTTCCTATGCCCTCTCCTTAAGACTCCCATAATAGCCATGTGCTGTACTTCTCCTTTGGAAAACAATGCGCAGCCTGCCTGGCCTTTCTCTTAACCCCTTCACTCATCTTTCCTTTCAGCTTGAATACAACCAGAGGACAGGGACTCTGTCATATTGGCCTTTGTGGATTCTGACAGGTCTTAGCATGACGCCCCTAACAGCTGGAGGCAATATTGCACTGACATTGCATTGTGGGCTCTGGAGTCAGATTGTTTAGGCTTAAGTTCCACCTCTATTACTTGTTAACTGTGCCTTTCAGAGATTTCTCTGCTCTAAGCATCATTTTCCTCCTCTGTTAAAAAAGAGTAATGTCCACAATAGCCAAAGTATGGAAAGAGCCCAGATGTCCATTGACAGATGAATGGGCCAAGAAGATATGGTATATATATTTATACACACACACACACACACATGGGAATACTACTCAGCCATTAAAAAGAATGAAATCTTGCCATTTGCAATGATGGGAATGGAACTAGAGGGTATTACGCTAAGCCAAATAAGTCAGTCAGAGAAAGATAATTATCATGATTTCTCTCATATGTGGAATTTAAGAAACAAAACAGATGAACATAGGAGAAGGGAAAGAAAAATAAAATAAAATGAAAACAGAGAGGGAGGCAAACCAGAAGAGACTCTTAACTACAGAAAACAAACTTAAGTTTGCTGGAAGGGAGGAGGTAGGGGGATGGGGTACCTGGGTGGTAGGCATTAAGGAGGACACTTGATGTAATGAGCACTGAGTGTTATATTCAACTGATGAATCACTGAACTCTACCTCTGAAACTAATAATATACTATATGTTAACTAATTTGAATCTAAATTAAAGAATTCTTTAAATAGGTAATGGTATCCTCAAGAAGTTATAGTGAAGTTTAAAAGACACAATGAAAGTAAAACTTAGCACAGCGTCCAATACCCAATCAATACTCATAAGGATCATTGTTGGGCATTAAATAAATACTGTGTAAATGCAACTGCTGAAATTTGCTCTGTGCCTGATACTAGAGCTCTCAGGGCTAAGGTGGACCTTAAACGTCCTCTTGCTCAACCTCCCACTTCACAGACAAGGAAACTGAGATGTACACAGGGAGCAGTGCTTGCCCACGTTCGCACAGAGTCAGTAGCTGAACAGAGCTCCTCACTGGCAGTTTCCGTTCCATCCACTGCCTCTCTGAGAGCCTCTGGATGTTCAGAACACAACACAGCCATCGGAGGATGGAAAACGTCAGGCAAAGGCTTCTCTTTATTGTACAAACAACTCGAAATGTAAGGCCTACCAACAGCTATGGCCATGCCCTTGTCACAAGGTCAGGGATGTCAGTGAATTCATCTTTCCAAATGACAGAGAGTGACTACAACGCCCAAGGAAGACTAGCATTGAGGGGTAACTTCAGGAGTCACACGAAATGTTACAGATGGAGTTAGTGTTCAAGCCAGAGGACCCAACACTGGGTGTTGTCACATCAACACAATTCCACATGTGTTTCTGAGCACTTACTTTTTGTTTGCTTATTTACTAAATGGTAGCATGTTTGCATGACAATTACAGTAATTATATTATATATATGTGTGTGTGTGTACTTATATATATCTCTACATACACAAATATATAAAATATATAAAATAAATACTGTATACATTTATATATATATATCTCTCATATATAACATATATATAATGCTATATATACATGCCTACCATTTTATTCTATGTTGCAATGGAAAGATGCAAACTCAGCTTTTAACAGTTGCTTCTGAAAGTATTTCTGTCGGTCAGAACCATGAGAATTTCATGGGGGAAAGAGAAATAGGCATTGGGACTAGCATTTTAAAAGCTTCTACCTTGTAAAATGGAAAGTGCTAATATAGCACAAATTATTGAGTTCCATTCTCCTCTGAGCCTTAACTCACTCCGCTGGACAGTAGGCACTTAAGCAAGTATATTACAGCTCTTTCCCACTTGAACCACACCTACATGATTTCCTGAGTCCAGAGAACCCTGGAAATGAATACTGGCCACATCAAATACTTAGGAGGAAATCAGATATTGAGAAAAATTAAGGCAGGTATTTGCCAAGCATTCTAGTAGCAGTTTCAGAGAGTGCCTTTCAAATGCTATTTATTTATTCATCGAATATTTTATTTATTTAACAGAGCTTCTATAGTGCATAACCTCAGGAATTAAACTTGTCTTTGGTCTCAGAGCCTACAATTGAAATCTTCAAAGGCTGTTTTTAAGAGGTGTGTGTGTGTGTGTGTGTGTGTGTTTCAGTTTTACTTGAGATGCAAGATCATAAGACACCAGAGCTGTAGGGGATCTTTTGGATCACAAACTGTCTTTGAAAATTTTCCTAAGCAATGAAAATCTTCAGATGTAAATTTAAAAGGAATCTGAACATATATAGGAGGAAAAAGCAGTAAGTGAGGTCCTTGGGCATATAAATCTCCAACATTTGTTGGGAAATATTTAAATGTTGTTAGAAACCCTGAAGCCTCAGTTTGGAATCTTAAATCTCAAGGGACACAGTTTGAAAACCAACAATATAGTTCAATTTGATAAGGAGCCTGAGACCCAGAAAGAGCAGATATTTGCAAAGAAGGGAAAGAGCTGAGTCTCTAAAGGAGTGACTTGATGCTGGCTCAGTGTTCTTTCTATTATAACAACTAGCTGGCTTTCACATTTTTGCAAGTGGGCATTACAAGGCACAACATCTAAAAGTCTCAAGGTCTTCCCAGATCATGTACACATTATGGAAGAGTGACTTGGGGTCTGTATCCAATAGCTCTTATCCAAACACTATTATGTCAACCAACATAAAAGGTCAACTTACAACTATTAGTAAATTATTGGATATAACATTTTTTCCCTCCCTTTAGACAGTCTTACCATTAGCAATTTAGTAACATTCTACTAAAATCACTTAATCTAATTGGAAAAAGTTTTTCTATTGATTCTTTCTTACCCTAATAGTGATATTACTATTAAACCCTAAAAAACTGTATGAATATCTAAGAGGAGGCTGTAACTGAGCACCCAATTACTTTGGAGGGAAGAAGGGGAAGATTTCATTAAAATGTGACCTGTAGCTTTACGCACTCTGCAAACAAACGCAAATATCAACTTGTTTCAAAATTAAGGCCGTTATAATCTTAATAGAAAAGCGCCTGCTGGGAAATACCTAAAGGAAATAATAAACAATAATAGCTCTTAACAACAGAATAATAATTTTATCCATGAATTTAAAAAGTTCTTTAGAAGCATCCACTAATTAAGTCTCACCACATGCCCACAAGGTGGATATTAGTTCTGTGTTTTGTAGATGTACTCATTTAGTATGACTTGCAGCTCACATTTGTGGGAGTATTGATAGGAAAATCCCACCAAAATAAAATGGTTCCAGATCCTACCGGGCAATGCAGTGATACCCTGGCAGTGCCCCAAGTGATACCCAGGATGCATTTAAGAATCAATGCACATCCAAAATATCTCATTCAATACAGAGAAACTTCAGAACCGGGGAAAACTAAATCCATCAAGATGCAGAAATCAACGTCTAGCTGTAAATGCATTTGAAACATTAGAGGCTCAAAGCTTGCTGGGAGAAAGGCTTTTATACATGCATTTTATTTATCACATATAAGTAAAGATGAACTCCAACAGAAAGAGGTAATCCAGAATCATTATATCACAAGATACGAAAAAAGGAAAGCTCCCCAAACATTGTCCAATGTATGACCCTCATTTTTTAGGAAGCCTACCCACCTGATTCACACAGTCAGGTCAATGTGAGTAAATACATAAAACTCCTAGAAGAAAACATAAGCAGTAATTTCTTTGACATCAGTCACAGAAACATTTTTCTAGATGTTTCCTCAGGCAAGGGAAACAAAACCAAATCAAGGTATTGAGACTACATCAAAAATAAAAGGTTTTGCACAGCAAATGAAACTATCAACAAAACAAAAAGACAACCTACTTAATGGAAGAAGACATTCACAAATTATATAACTGATAAAGGGTTAACATGCAAAATATACAAAGAGCTTACACAACTCAAACCAAAACCAAAAACCAAAACTAAAACCAAAAACAAAAACCCACAAATAATCCAATTTAAAAATGGGCACAAGACCTAAATAGACATTTTCTTCCAAAGAAGACATCCAGATGACCAGCAGATACATGCAAAGATGCTCAGTATCATCAATCATCAGAGAAATCCAAACCAAAACCACAATGAAATATCACCTCACACCTGTCGCAATGTTCAAAATCAAAACCACAAGAAACCCCAAGTATTGGTGAGGATGTAGAGAAAACAGGACCTTTGTGCACTGCTGGTGGGAATGCAAATTGATACAGCCACTATGGAAAACAATGTAGAGTTTCCTCAAAAAGTTAAAAATAGAATTACCATATGACACAGTAATTCCACTCCTGGGTATTTACCCAAAGAAAATGAAAACACTAATTCAAAAAGATACAGGCACCTCCAGGTTTATTGCAGCATTATTTACAATTGACAAATTATGGAAGCAATCCAAGTGTTCATCGACAGATAAATGGAGAAAGAAGATGTGGTGTATATTTACAGTAGAATATTACCCAGCCATAAAAAAAAAAAAGAAATCTTTCATTTGCTACAACATGGATAGACCTAGAGGATATAATGCTAAGTGAAATTAAGTCAATCAGAGAAAGACCAATACTGTATGATTTCACTCATATGGGGAATTTAAGAAACAAGACAAATACAGAAACAAAGAAAAAGAAGACAAACAAAAAACCAGACTTTTCAGTGTGGAAAACAAACTAATAGTTGCCAGAGGAGACATGAGTAAGGGGACGGATGAAATAGATAAAAGGGATTAAAAATACATCTATCTTGATGAGCACTGAGTATAGAATTGTTAAATCACTATGATATACACCGGAAACTAATATAATACTCGATGTTAATTATATTCAATAAAAAAATAATCAACTAGGATTGAGATAAAGAAGTACATAAGTAAGTAAATAAATTAATACAGTAGAAAATGCAAAGATATTCATGGTCTCATGTAAAGTGAAAACATCAAATGTTCTCCCTAAAAAGAATCAAAATTTTGGTTGGGAAAAGTTCATTTTTCTGTGAATTTGTGCTAAATTAGTGGTTGGCAAACTATGGCCTATGGACCAAACCAAGCCAGCAATCCTCACATGTTTGCATGGAGAGTTAAACATGGTTTTTACATTTTTAAATAGTTGAAAGATAATAAAGAGAATAATATTTTTTCATAAGTGAAAATCGCATGAATATCATATTTCAGTGTCCATAAATAAAGTTTTATTGGAACACAGCTATGCCCATTTGCTCATTACGGGCAGCCGCTTTCATACCATGACAGGGTTCACCAAACCTCAAATATTCATCCTCCAGTTCTTTACAGGAAACTTGCTTACTCCTTTGCTAGGCATATTTTGGAGATATATTACATATTTACATGTGACTGTAAATAGATTAACTTGCATTTATAAACTAGAGATACTCGAAATTTGATTTCTGTCCTTCTGTATTTTGTTTACATAGTCATGAGCTCATCAAACTGTTTCATAGAAAATATCAAATGTCTGAGAATTTTTCCTGACTTTTCAATAGTTACCACTCCCTTCTCAAACCATATTTATAGAGCTCTTTACTGTTTGAAACATTTTTACACCTATTTTTCCATTCATCTCTTACAAAAAGCATATGAGGTGTCCCTATTTCTGCTTTTCAGAGGGGGAAACTGAGCCTCAGAGTATTCAAATGACTTTTCTGAGAGCACGGAGCATGAAGCAGAAGATCCCTGCCCTAACCTAGAACCCAGATGCTCCTGGGAAAGAACTCTTCTCTGAAGAAACAAACACAAACAAACAAACAAACAAACAAAGAAAATCTCACAGCTGAGATTGAAAAAGCCAAAAACAAATAAAAGATGATTGAAACACACAAGTTTTGAATTCTTTCCTATGCAAGATTATCTCTGGGGTGCTTGGGTGGCTCAGTGGGTTAAAGACTCTGCCTTCAGCTCAAGTCATGATCCCAGGGTCCTGGGATCGAGCCCCGCTTCAGGCTCTCTACTCAGCAGGGAGCCTGTTTCCCCCCCACCCTCTCTGTCTGCCTCTCTGCCTACTTGTGATCTCTCTCTGTGTGTCAAATAAATACATAATATCTTAAAAAAAAAAAAAAAGATTATCTCTGAAAGCCTCCCTAAAAGGGGCTTTATCTCTGGTTGACTAAAAAGGTAGTTAAGAGACATACATTATTTTTGTTTGTTTGAAATCGGTACCATGCACATATATTACTTATTAAAGAATAAGCTTTTGGGGGGCACCTGGGAGGCTTAGTCAGTTAGCCGGCTGCCTTCAGCTCAGGTCATGATCTCAGGGTCCTGGGATCAAGCCCTGCATCAGGCTCCCTGCTCAGCAGGAAGTCTGCTTCTCCCTCTGCCTCTCCGTGCCCTCCCTGGCTTGTGCTATCTCTCCTCTCTAACTCTCTCTCTCTCTCACTCAAATAAATAAATAAATCTTAAAAAAAAAAAAAGAAGAAGAAATTTTTTTTATTTTCCAAATGAACATAGGATAATTTAAGTGGCAGCATCTCCTGTCAGTAAGAATTGCCTCTTTCTATCTAAGGAAAGATTTCACAAGGCTCCAACTATCCCCAAGGAAAAGAGAATTTCCAATTAAATGTTAATCTAAGGTCAGTGCAGCACTTTCCATGAAGTCCATTTCAAAGGGCCATTTACTTGTAGTTTCAAGAAGATGATGGACGACATCACCATTGTCACCACGCCAGCACTGGCAGGCACCCGATGAGGGGCTAGAAGGAGTGTCCTGACAAATCCATCTGGAGTGCTACTCTGTTTTTCTTTCCCTTTCTTCCTTTTTACTACTGAATGCTACGACCAGCTGTCAATGACATTTTCTTATCAGTAGCAAATTGCCTTGCAATATATTCAAAATCAATACATGTTTCTTGAAAGAATTTTATGTTGCATAAAAGTTACACATAGTCGGTAATCGTGATTTTTCTTTTCTTTTTTTTTTTTTTTTAAAAGATTTTATTCATCCATTAGGAGAGAGAGAGTGAGAGAGAGCAGGTCAGAGTGAGAAGCGGACTCCCCATGGAGCCGGGAGCCCGATGTGGGACTCGATCCCGGGACTCCGGGATCATGACCTGAGCTGAAGGCAGTCGCTCAACCAACTGCGCCACCCAGGGGCCCGGTAATCGTGATTTTTAAAAAATAATTCAGAATTAAAGTTAAAACTATTAGGGCAATTCTTGACTCTTCCAATTTTCTGGAAACAGTTGGGAATTCTCTAGAATAGATAACAGATGAGAGAGAGAGAGAGAGAGAGAGAGAGAGAAGAGAAAGAGAAAGAGAAAGAGAGACTCGAGAATTTCTTGTATATCTATCCATATACCCATTTATCATCTTTCTAACTATCTATAGCTAGCTGGAATACATATTTATTTGATCCTGGCATGCTGGAGAATTACAAAATTGAAGAACATTACGATTGGATGGAATATTGCAAATCATCTAGTCCAATTCTTAATCAGGGATGAAACTGCCACCTAAAGGGATTTTGTTCAATGTGAGTCTTGAAAGCAAAGACTGTATACATTTAATTTGCCTGCAATCTGGCCTCAGCCTAGATTTTTATATCTTCATGCAAATTATGCTCACTATCCCTCAACCTACTCCCAAAACATCACGTTATGCTTTTTCCTCTTCGTACTTTCTAAATGAAACAAATGTGTTTTCCTCTTACTCTTCATACTCATGTCCTGCCAGTCTTCAAGTCTTCAAGTCTAAATTCCCCATGCATTTTATTGGTGGCCATTTCCAATAGCACTTATCTTATTCATCCATTCTTCTGGTTTTTACTGTTTTATATGAGTTACAAGATTATGAATAATTTACACTTCTTATTGTTGCTAGACCATAATCTTAAAACAACAGAAAAGTTTACTATATGATAGAGAGCTATGTTTTTCTTTTAAATATGTTATTTATTTATTTGACAGAGAGAAAGAGATCACAAGCAGGCAGAGAGGCAGGCAGAGGGAGAGGGAGAAGCAGGCTCTCTGCTGAACAGGAACCCCAATGTGGGGCTCGATCCCAGGACCTTGGGATCATGACCCAAGCTGAAGGCAGATGTTTAACCGACTGAGCCACCCAGATGCCCCTGATAGAGAGTTTTTGATACCTGAATTTTGGTGAAACAATAAAAGCTAAGAAATAGTTTTATTCCTATACCATAACAAACAGCATCAGTTAGGTTTCACTAAAATGGGTCTTGATTGCTTGGGCATTTTCTTTTTCAGGGATATCACTGATACCCTACTTGAAGAGGAACTCAAGTAACCTTAGAACTTTTTAGTTTAGAAGAACCTAAGGGCACTTCCAGATGAAACTTTTATAAATAAAATACAGAGGTTTGACGAAGTAAAGGAACCTATCCAGAGCTAAAACCTGAGTTTCCTGGCACTCTATGTCCGGATAGTCCTCGTCAATCACATTGCCTCCTCTAATAACCATTTTTAGTTAGTGACATCCACTGCAAAAATGTAAATATGTGTTTAGGTGTTTTGTTCCTATTAATGTCATGTATATATATTTTTAGAAGATCCCTTAAAAAAACCCCACATAACTTCATTAAATAGCTTATTTGGCCACACCTTATGGATCATGAAGACTTGTATGAATTCTCTAAATTTTCAGATGTGGCCTTTAGCAGAGCTGGGTGGAAGCAGAGCCCGATTCCCCCAGCCCTCTCTCTAACACTGAAGACTAAATCCCTTGTTGCCAGATCACTTTCATTTGTTTGGTACAGCTGTCTTTATGGACCCAGTTCATAGCTTTTTGTTACTCCTCCTCTACTCTATTGATGTTTCGTCATAATTCACCAAAAAGGAGGGGAATTTTTATTTAATCATTGATTCAATAAATGTCGCCAGACACAGTTTACTGTCTGATGCCTAGTGACTTCCAGTACTAGTAAAAGTAATATGACCAATAATGACTGTTACTAGTAAATGCTTACTGTATTTCAGGTAGTGTACTAGGAACCACACACATCTCACTTAAAATGTTTAATGGCTCACCCCAGGACTATGAATAGAGGTGGGGATTAGAACCCATATCTGTCATCACCCAAAGTCGGAGCCCTCAGAAGAGCACAGCTTTTGCCCTCAGAAGGCTTGTGTCTAGTATGTGGGAGAGACATCTGCCACAATGTTCAACACAATGTGAATTGCTTGTGCGTAACTAGCAATGTGAGTAACAGCTACAAGCTGTTATACATACACAGTGTCATGCAGCAAACAGGAGGAACTCGAACTCTTCTGAGGGCAGTTAGCCTAATCCTTGAGGAACAGATGGCACATGGGCAGAATCTGAAAAGATGACCGGAAGTTTGGTAGCAGATATGAGAAAGAGGACTTTGTGGATCAAGGAAAACCTCTGGGCAAGAATGCAGTGTTTTAAGAAAATAGCACGTTTGGGAGATGGAAAGCAGTCTGGCATCACTGGAATTCGTGAGTGAATGGCTCCTGCTGAAGCTGAAAAGGCAGGAGGGGTCATGCAGGCCAAGCAATGAAGTTGGCACCTTGCCTGGAGGAAAAGGACAAGGGCTAAAGACTCTGAAGCAGAGTGACATAGGCAAATTTTAGACTTAGAAAGACCACAGTGGTGAGGAGTATGCATTAAATAAGACCAGGAAGAGAGGAAGGAAGGGGGAGAGAGAGAGAGAGAGAAATTAGGAAGAGACCACAACTGCACAGCTGAGAGAAAATGAGAACCTGAACTTGAACTAAGGTAGTGGCAGTGGAAATAAAAACATATTAATGGAATATTTAAAAGATTACATCTATTAAAAAAAAGATTACATCTATTGAACTTTATGACCAACTAGGTATGAAGGGCCTAAAGAGAGAAAAGAATCTAAGGTGATACTCAGGTTTCTGGCTTAAATAGTAAGAATTCACTACAGAGGGCAGGTAGAAGCAAAGTTGGAGAGGAAAGATAATGAGCCTGGGTTTAAAAAGGCTGACTTTGGTGTGCCCTGGGGAACACCCTGATGGACGTGTCAAGATGGCAGCCCACACTAGAATGGATCCTCAGAAAGGTCTGGGAAAGGGATGCCAAACAGGGAGTCATCAGGGCACAGGTGGTAATTAAAGCCAATTGTTTGTTCAACAAGTATTTACTGAATGCCTATTGTATGCCACAAACTGTTTTAGACACCAGAGATATGGCAGTTAAAAAACATGTTAAAAAAAAGTCCAGCCCTCTTGGAGCCAACATCCTAGGAGACGCTGTATTTTGGAGCACACAAATACATTTACAATTACAAGTTGTGTTATCTGCCAGAGAGGAAAAGCATTGCATGCTATAAAAAAATAGATAGATAATAGGTCATATAATCTATACTGGGGTGGGAGGTAGGGGATGGTCAGGAAAAGACTTTCTGAGGTAAAGGGCATTTGAGCTGAGAATTATACCTAATAAAGGGTTAGCTAAGTGAAGGACACTCTAAGCAGGAACAGCATATGTGAAGACCTGAGGCTAAAGTTTGTTGTATTCAAGAGCATAATGGATAAGCCTAGGATGGAGTGGTAGGAAGAGGCAAATTTAAGCAGATCTATTCATCCAGGGAAGGTCTGTAGCTTAATATATAATGTCAATCAATCAATCATTCAATCAGAGCAGGAAATCACATTTAATTAGGGGACAAGTGGGAGAAAGTCTACAAAAGAAACCTAGATTTTTATCATTTTCAGCACAGTATGGTATCTACAAAAGAATCCTTTCCTCTCAACTACTATAAATAAATGAGTTATGATTCACAGTTAATTTTTCCACCAGAAGTATTCTCTTCTGGAAGGTTAAAAGAGGGATCCATGAGGTACTTTGGTGAATGTAAAAGCTCATGAAATGGGTAAACAAAATTGGGGTATCCATACAATGGAATACTATGCAGACATAAAAAGAATGAATACCAATGATTACAACATAGATGAACTCATTGAAGACATCTTAGGTGTAATAAGCCAGGTACAAACGGCCAGAGTGTATGATTCTATCAATATGAAATGTTAATAAGAAAATCCTTAGAGACAAAATATAGATTAATTGTTGTCAGGGGCTGGGATAAAGGGGAATTGGAGTAACTGGTTAATGGATATGGGGTTTTCTTCTGCAGTGATAAAAATGTGCTAGGATTTGATAGTAGTGATGGGTGTACAACTCTAACCACCACTGAACTGTACACTTTAAAAGGATGAACTTCATGGTACATGAGTTATATATCAATAAAGCTGTTACAAAGAAATGGCATGGGACAGCTCCCTGTGTTCTTTCAGTCTCAAAAAGTGATAGATAGACATAAAGGTAGATAGATTTAGACAGCTTGCTTATATAGGATTTTACCAAAATTAATTATTTTTAAGCTCTTATTATCTTTGATGAGCTTTGGATGAATGAGTTATGTCTATATCAAATGATGACTTTGGAAGTTTAGTTCCATAAGATTAATTTTTTACCCGGAAACATGCTGAAAAAGCTTTCAGTTATCCATCACATAAATAATGTGCAGAAGACAGAGTCAATGTGTCTTATAAAACCTTGCCACTTACTACCCTGTAAAGGTACAATGTGCTGAATCCTTTTATCTAAGGATGATAGATAAAAAAATGAAGAAGAGCTATAATACATTGGCTCTTTAATGAAGCTTTGGATTCTATTCACATGACATATTTATCAATGAACCAGAAGATGTGTTCCACACACAATTTATCTTTCCAGTATAACCTATCAGTTTATTTCAGTCTAGAAAATGAAGCGGGATTAAAGTTCACCCTATATTAAAGTTCACCGAACAGCCAAAAAGAAGATTTAAAATTTTAATATATTTCCAATTTAAGAAACTCAGTGATTTATCAAGATGTTGAATCCTTTTAATGTTCAAATACTCAAAGACGTATTCAGAAACAAGTAGTCTTATCAGTTTTTACAGTTTTCCCTTGATAATTAATAATTAAAGAATGGTTACCAGGAATTTTCAGCAACTTGGGGAACATGGCTTGATATTTCTATTATGGATATTTAGGGAAAAATAGATATATGAATATCTATAATGGAGATCTCATCAAAGTAGCAAATTTCTTAGGAAACAAGGTGCAAATAAATGAGTAAATTCATGGATGAATAAATAAGTAAACAAACAAATAAATAAGCAAACAAGCAAACTAAGGAAAAGTGCCCAAGAAGCAGATTGAAAATATTTATGAATGAAAAGTTTAATATTTTATAGGCCTCAAAATATTTTCATATCTATTAAAAATTTGATCTTCAAGTAAATTTTATTAAATAAATAGTACAGAAAGATAGTCCCATTTCACAGATAAATAAGGCTTAACAGGATAAGGCCACTTTGTGTAGACTCACATTTTTGGTAAGTAGCATACCCAATTTTATACCAACTGATATCATGTCCAGTGCATTTCTTTTATCTTTTCATTCCTTTTTTTTTTTTTCTTTTTGAGAGAGACAGGGCATGGGTGCACATGAGAGCGGGGAGGGGCAGGGGCAGAGGCAGAGGCAGAGGGAGAGAAAGAGAATCCCCAGCAGACTACACATCCAGCATAGAGCCCCATGCAGGGCCCCATGTCAGGATCCTGAGATCATGACCTGACCCGAAATCAAGAGTCAGATGCTTCACCAACTGCACTACCCAGGCACACCACACCCAGTGTGCTTCTGACATGACACAGTATTCTAATGTTATTTTTAATATTATTATTAATGTTATTTTTGTCATCACAGAATAAAAAGGTATAAAAAGTGATACAAATATCAGAAAGTGAATAATGGTTTATGATATAACAAAAATAGCTTATGGTACAAAAACTGGCTAGTGGCCTAGAAAATAACGTATTTTGGAAAATTTTTTATTTTGTTGGTTGATTTTGTCTTTGTTTTTGTTCATTTTAAAAGAAAATCAAGGCACTATGATATCAATATATACATGATATAAGTGTTTCCTTCCATTATATGGTCAGGTCTCAACTATCCAAGACCTTATATGGAAAAAGAATATTTAGAATTTTTTAAACCTCTCTGAATCTCAGACCATGTCAATGGATGTTTCCCCTTTTGTCAAAAAAAATTTTTTTTTAAACCCACCAAAATGCCAGCATTTGTTGGTTTTTCCTCCATCTCCAAATAGCTAAGCATCTCCTAAATAAACAATAATTACTGTGACTGATGTCATTTACTCGTGATTCTGCTCTGTGCTCCAAAAGTAGGAGAACTATGAAAAATGAGAAATGACATCAGGAGAGAGCAATAGAGAGGGAAAAAAATCTGGGGAAAAATAATGCTTACAGAAAATAGAAAAATTGATCTTTAAGATCAGGCTTTCAGGGGTGCCTGGGTGGCTCAGTGGGTTAAAGCCTCTGCCTTCAGCTCAGGTCATGATCTCAGGGTCCTGGGATCAAGCCCCACATCAGGCTCTCTGCTCAGCAGGGAGCCTGCTTCCCTCTCTCTCTCTCTGCCTGACTCTCTGCCTACTTATGATCTCTCTCTCTCTCTCTGTCAAATAAATAAATAAAATCTTTAAAAAAATCAGGCTTTCAATTGATTAAGAATCTAATAAGAACTAAATTTGCAGTATGGGGTTAGGAGGCAGTTAGGGATATCTTTGATCTTGGGATTGATTAATCTACAAAATGGATTCTCAAGTAGGTCAATGGACTCAATCTTGGAATTATTTCAAGTCATTATTCTCTTTGGGAGATAGAGTAGATGTTGTTGAATGTAGAAGAAGGGGCGTTTCTACATGGGAGGTCATGGCATTATATTGAAAATCAGCACAACCAGGGTATCAAAGTGAAAGGCTTTTGAGTGTCTACCCAATCACAGTTATCTCAGCTCTTGGATCAATGCACCTATAAGTGGCACCATCTGATTTAACTGATAGTCTCCAGACAGTGGAAAATTCATTAGTAACCCAGCAAGTGATCCCATCTACCCCTCATCTGTCAAGAGTGGATTAATCCCCAATGTTAACATCCTAGCCACTACACACAATAGCAAACAACTCTAATAAACAGGGTGACTACAATGATAATGTCTCCTTATTGGGCAGGGAGGGATTGGCCCTCCCAAAGTACAGATCTCATTATTGCTTAATTTCTGTGTAAGAGTCCTCTGCTTAATGAATAGCAGTTTGAATTCTTAATTCATAGATTACCTTGACAATCTAGTTTTCCCCTTCTTATTTCAACTTTGGGTTGTAATAAATATCTTGAGTATTATGTGTTATTAAAATTATACTGAAATCTCATTTTAATGTTTTCACTTAAGAATTATTTTCATATAAAATGGTAATATTTTTAATAAGTTTCTGTGGGATAGTCCACTCCTGACATTTTTATTACTAGCAGTTTTGGGGGGGTGGCAATTTTTGGCTTTGAAGGAAATGATTTTTCTTTGCTAACTTGGCAACATGCAAATCTGTTCCCCCTCTTCTGCATACCTGACATAGGAAACCCTCCTTTACTCCATTATAGACTATAAGGAAGTGGAACCAAAGAGGGGTGTGGGAAGAGCAACAAAGAAAGCAAAGTACCTTCTTTAAGTATAACTCTGACCAAGGCACATGTCCTTCTCGAAATATCCTCTTTGCCTGCTGAATAAAATTCAAACCCTCTAATGGCCTTTACAAGGCTTTCCAGAAACTCGCCCCTGCGTCTGTCTTCATCCTCAGTTTCTATCACCAAAGTACACATACCCTGCATTCCAAAGATATCAAATGGTTTACAGCCACCTGAATATGCCACACTGTTCCACATCTTCACGCCTGTGCGCCTACTAGTTCCGCCACTGGAACGGCCATCCTTTCTCCCAGTTCCCCCTTCTGATGAACTCCTACTCATTCTGAAAGAGAGCTCCCATCTGTATTGCCTTCATGAGCCACCCAAACAACTGCCCACTCCTTTTGGTGTGTGCCAACCCTCTACCTATTATTTACTACATTATTGCATTTAGTATACTTCACTGTAATAAGACAGGTTTGAGTACATTTTCCTCATCAGTCTGTAAGTTTCTTCCAAGCAAGATCTGTGAATTGTTCAATGAGGTATCACGAGCAATTTGCACAGTCCCTGGCACACAGAAAATATTCCATAAATGTTGCTGAATGAAGCTGAAGTATTCATGACCTACAGAATGAAATGTTATAGTTTCAAGCATAGTGGCTTCTTAAAATTTAAAAGAAAATTATATGTGGCATATTGATATGTGTCTTATAGGACAATCCTGACCTCAAATATTCTGTCCTCAGACCATATATCCTGATTTTTCCTTGAAAAAAATATGAACAACATAAATATGAAATACAGATTAACAGGTTTCATAGAATAATGTTTAATCCTAAAACAATGAATAAGACACTAAGTACAACTTATTTCTGTCTGAATGGTCCAAATTTTCAGGAAGATGTTAGTTAGCAACCTGAACATCAAAAAAAAAAAAAAAAAAAAAATCACCAGAGTTTTCAGCTAAAATCAATACATCTGTCCTTTATATTCATAGATGCAGACTTCTACTAGTACCCAAAAGGGGAGAGTCAGTAAAATCCCACAACAAGAAAACATCCAAATCAGTTGGGTCAGTGGATCAATAGAGACCATGGTCCCACGCTAAGGAGGCCTGAACACTGAGCTTCTTAGACCAATAGCCTGTGGGCAGGATTTTCAGTGTGAATTGGGCACCAAGCAGCTAGGTAAACCCGGGGAGATGCAATCTCTCTGACCTGCAGTTCCTCCTCTGTCATACGAGGAGCCTACAGAGCATCATTGAGGGCCATCCAGCTCTCACAGTCTACCAGTGCTAGACTGTTTCATGTTATAGAGAATGAGGAGGGAGATTCAGGTAACTTGTAACTGGCCAATAAGAGACCTGCTTCCCTATTTAATCCTCCCATCCTTTTTCCTCACCTTTGAAGGCAAACATAAAAAACTAGATAATTTTTCACATAGGCAACACATTTAATACGGGCCAACAAAACATTGAGGCCGGTGCATTACTGTTATACAAAGTGTGCTGAATCCACTTTTACTGTGGGTCATTCTGAAAGACAGACATCCCTTCATTATACGTACAAAACTTGAAGCAGCTAGCATCACACTCACCTACATAGGATTTACAGTTTGCCAAAGCATTCAGATACAGTATCTCACTTGACCCTCAGGACATCTCTGTACATTCGGGTTCTTCGCATTAGACAGAGAATGGAACAGAAGCTCAGTGTACTGTATGAGGTCAGGCTACTAATATATGCAGAGCTAAGATTCAATCATCAGTCTCTGGATTTCAAATTCAATTTTATTCTGTATTAATGCTCTCCCTCCATCCAATCCCACTCTTCATGCAGAGGATGCTGCTAAGTGAGAGGCAAAAGGATTAAAAGACTTATCTATTCATTCAGGAAATATTCGCCAGGCACATACTCTATGCCAGACACTCTGCTAGACTCCAGAGAAAACCGAATACCACTCAAACTCTCTTCTCCTGGACTTCCAGCTTTTATGCTTACCGGAGAGACCAAAATGGGGAAGCATAACTAGATGATGTGGGCAGATGTTCTAGACGCCTCATAAAGATATAAGCAGGGAGCTTTGGGAACACACTGTTTCAACAATTCATCCCGTTTATGAGAGTCAGAGAGAGCCTCTGGCATTTCTGTGCCTCAAGGCATAGCCGGGCCTCGAACAGTGAGTATCTTATTCAAGAGGTGGACACTGAAAAGAAGAGTGTGAGGGACAGCTCAGGTGTATGGAGAGGGCAAGACTACCCTAGGAGGTAGTGCTTTTGGTCAGGATGGCAAGATGAAGACTTGAGTGGGTACCAGCTTTGGTGAGAGAAAGGCAGACCAACTCCGAGGATACACACTGAAACATCCTCCCTCGGATTTTATTCTCCATGCCTTTCCAAAGAGGATGCTCACTTGAGCTTGGCTTTAGAAGATCCATATAGGACGGTTGGTCTCAATGTGTGGTCTCTGCATCGGCAGCATTGACATCACCTGGCAACTTTGAGAAATGCAAATCCTCAGGCCCTGGTCACAAACCAACCAAATCCCAAATTCCTGGGGTGGGGCCCAGCACTCAAAGTTTTAACAAGAACTCTAGGTGATTCTGCGAGCTGCTCAATTTTGAGAACCACAGCCTTAAAATACGATTTTAGGGCGCCTGGGTGGCTCAGTTGGTTAAGCAACTGCCTTTGGCTCAGGTCATGATCCTGGAGTCCTGGGATCGAGTCCCACATCGGGTTCCCAGCTCCACGGGGAGTCTGCTTCTACCTCTGACCTTCTCCCCTCTCATGTTCTCTCTCACTGTCTCTATCTCAAATAAATAAATAAAATATTAAAAAAAAATACTGATTTTACCAATTCGGACTTCTTTTACTGGAAAACATCAGTTCTAGTCCCCAAATTAGCTGACCCACCTTCTAAGTCTGCAGACTAATTTTTTGTGCGCACGTGATAGGGAGTAGGTCTGCTGACCAAAGGTAAAATGGACTACATGAGAATGAACTAGGGATTTATAATGAAGAGCAGAGCCAACTCCTCAGAACTGTTGGGAGGGAGATGCTAGCATCTGTGGTTCACTTGAGTAAAGGCCATCTATGGCCCTCCTCTTCCTGGGATAAACTTCTTTGGTGGCACAGGACTTGATGTTAGCCAATCCAAAACATCATATTTCAAATGGCTCAGAAATGGGACTGTGAAGGAATGTTTTATGAAACACTCAAGTCATAGTCAAGTATGTCAAGAGGAAAAGGTGGGCAAAACCATTTTTCTGCAATCTTTTGGTTTAGCCTAGAACTGGCTATAATCCAACCTGATAACTAATCACCAAGCTCTCTGTTATCAGCATGACTAGGCTGGATGTGGGGATGGGTAATAGCTACAGTTCTTGTTTTCAAGGAGTTCGCATTCAGGTTCTTTGGAAAGCTCACAAAATCCTCTCACATTTCCCTAATCGCCCCCAGGAATTCCCTTATTCCCTATCTTAGGAGTTTCTTTCTGGAGTGCTCAACTAACAAAACCTATCAAAACCTGTCAAGGCTGGGCTCAAATGCCACCATTTTCCCCTCAACCGGATATGATCTCCTCTTATACAATACAAACCAAAGAATAGATTATTTTTCTCTGACAGAGCTCTGTGACCTTCTGGGGACATAGCACAGATCTGTATTATTAAAAATATTCTAATTAGTTCCTGTATGCCCCGTAAGAAAACCTTGATGCAAATCATTTCTAATTAAGAGAAAGACAATGGATCACATTTTCATTAAACCAGAATGAAAAAATAAACAAAACTCTTTTTTTTCAATACCCATTCCTCAGGTTGGACTTCTGAAGTGACTTTATAATGCTGAATGTTGCATAACAAATATGTGAAGGACCTCAGGATTTTGCCACTGCATAAAGAGACAAAGACTAAAGTACTTTACTTGGGGATTTTGTATTTGGAGGTGGACACAAAGGAAATGTTTTGTCAGAGTATGGGAGGCAGGTAATAGGGTTAGGGGTAAATCTAGGTTATCTGGTTGTCCTCCTTAATAGGTATTACCGAATAATACATTGTTACAGTATCACACAGGATAGAAGAATTCTAGAGAATTCTTTTTGAGGTAATTGATTGTTACTAGGATATTTTTAGAAAAATAGTTTCTTTTGTTCCCAAGAATGACTAAAATCTGATCTGGATCTAAATAATAAAATCAACGCTAGCAACACCATAGTATTTTGAATGTATATTTGCTTTGAAATATGGTTATTTCTTTTTTTTCTCCCCAAATTTGTTTATTTTAATTTTTCAGTGTTACAAGATTGATTGTTCATGCAACATACCCAGTGCTCCATGCAGTACGTGCCCTTCTCGATACCCACCACCAGGCTCACCCACCCCCCCCACCATTTCTTTTAAGGCTCAACATACCTCCGTCCTACCACATAGACAAGACACCATAGTGTTTGCCACACATGGGTATTCAATACAGCTTTGAGAGGGACAAAACAAATAAGAGGAGAGTTAAAGGTTGTTCATCCCAATTTACAGGTAGAAAATGGAACCTTAGTGTGACAGAGCCAGGAAATGGACAAGTTGGAGCAGAATAGGGGATTGTTGAACACAGTCCCTTCTTTCTCCCACACCATAGTGTGTTAGAGCTTAACAGACCTGAGTACTACATCTCCCCTTGTATGTCAAAACTGTTCGTGGTTTTCATATATCCTACAGAAAGAGTGTCATCAAGTTGCTTCACTGATAAACTCCAGCCATATATAAAAACCCACGGTTTATTAGCCATTGCTAACAAATCAGCGGACGAAGAAAATAATTGTCAGCTGAATGGATTGACCACATCTTTCACTCTTCAGAGTACTGTTACTTTTCCACCTCATTCCCTGGAGCAGACATAAAGAATCCTTCCAGCTCTGTACTTCAGCACAAAGAAACCATGTTAGGAATAATAAATAACTCAGGATTAATACAATAGGAAATCCTGGCTGTGCAGAATCTGAAAACTCTTATTGAAGTCTTACTTCATGTGGGGTGTATATAACATCTGATACAAATTCCTCTCAAAATTCTCCATGTGACAGAGATATACGCTGCCTGTATCTATTCACTTCCTCCTCTATTAACACAGTCTCTCTCTCACTGGCAGCAGCAATGTGCCCAGCTACATATCCCAGCTGCCCCACTGCAGGTTTTAAAATTTAAACGATTTTAAGAGAGACTTAGGAGAAAAAGAACATATTCTGTTGGCAAGCCCTCTTTTTCACCCTTCTCTTTCTCCATCTCTCTGCCTGAGACTCCAACGTCATGGGTGGAGCTACAGTAGTAGATGGACACCTTTTGACCATGAAGCAACCTTGAGAACAGAAGCGACACGACAGGAATGGCAGAGCAGAAGGACGGAGGAAAATGAAGAGACTGATGATATCCTAATACCATCATACCAGCTTTGGGATACCTACGCCTTGACTTCTGTGTTACAAGAAAATTAATTCTACTTAAAGTCACTAGCATTTCAGATCTCTTCTTACTGGTATTGACCAGTATAATCATAACTGATGAATCCCCCCAAATGTGGACAGAATAGAGAGCCAGAAAATTTTGATTATGGCTGCATTTTAGAATTAAAGACCAACTGAGTAATAGATGGCCAAGCGTTCCACAGTAATGTGGGCTAAAAGAAGCAGATAATTTTCCCTAAATGAGGCAACCAGAAATGGAACTTGATCAGGAGTCTGAGTCATGCCCGAAAGAAGATGATGATGATGTTTGGAACCCTGCGTAATTATGCAGTAGGGTTGGGGGTGGGGGACAGTGGAGAGGTGAATTAAGGAATGAGGACATTAGAACAAAGGATTAATGGAACTAGAGGGAAAGTCACACTGTTTGGAACTGGAGGGGCTACCTCCAGAGACATGGGGCCAGAAAGGAAATGCTACACATCAGATAAGAAATTCTCTTATCCAGAGGGTTCAGAAAAACATCTTTCCTTCCCTTGCAATATCTGGCACAGTACTTTAAAAAGAGGGATACATGTTCATTAAACCTATGTTGATTGATCTAAAACCATCCAGAAAACCAGGGATGGAAGTTTGCCTTGGGAGCCTCATTCTCAAAAGACTCCATGAGACACACTGTTCCACCCCCACCCTTGCTCACTCTCCTTTAATTGTCACCGAAGAGCATCTAAATTATAAAGGAAATGATACATCTAGGTAATTGCAATAAAACAAATACATGTCACCAAAGCCTCGCAGCACAAAGGGAAAGAGAATTTAAAAACACTCAGCATTTACCTGTGATTGCTATTTAAAACTCTATACTTGATATCTATACATTTGTTTTTCTAGTACAGTAGTTCTCAACGAAGGTAATTTTGCCCTGCAGGGATATTTGGCAGTGTCTCTTGAGTCTCTTGAGCCCTTTTGGGTTGTCACAAGCAAGGTGGGGGAAGGTACTATTGGGATCTAGTAGGCAGAGGCTGGGGATGGCTGCCCAACAGCTAACTTACATGCATTGGACAAGTCCCCCTTAAATAAAGAAAAGAATTATTCTGTCCCAAATTCAATAACAGTGCCAGCTACATCAAGGTTATGGCATAATTTCCCCCATGTTGATGTTTTTAGCTCCTGTAATATTTTTCAGAGTATTCAACAAGAAAACACATAACCTAAGTGTAGAATCATCAAAATGTGATGTATGGTCTGTAATTCTTGGTACTACTCAGCTCCAATGTATTTCCTTGTTCACAGAAAGCTGGAAATAAATAATAGCCACAATTTTTAAATACACAGTATTTGGAAGGCACAAGGCAAAAACACTTTAAAAAAAAAATCTTATTGGACCTATAGGACACTCCTGAGGGGTAATTGTTATTACGATCATTTTACAGAAGAGAACTCTAAAGCTGTGAGAGACAAAATCCCATGTCCAAGGTCACAGAACTGATAAATAACGAAGGATCCCAGTGCATACCAACCAGAGGAAATAAATGTAGAATCATGACACCGGTGCAATTCTGGAGACCAATGTTCTCTAGTGAGTTAAGAGGGTTTCTCCCCCTCTTTTAAGTTCATAAGAACATTGACTTTCTTGCACAGAATGTTTCTTGAAATGCATGATACATTTCTGCTCTTTATTAAGCACATTATGTTGATTATAATTTAATCCTTTCCTGACAATGTCTGGATGGTTATGATGAATACCCACGTTGTCCTGTCCTGCCACGCCCTCTGGTTCTAGTGAAATGGACAGGGTTTCTGTCTCCTCACTAGATTGAACCCAGTGCTTTTAGAGTTTTCCGCCTGATTTTTATACTATTTTTCTTCCTCTGCCTCTTCTAGCAGAATTATAACTGTCTCTTTTAACTCTAGCCAGTGTGCCTGCCTTCTGATGCTTCTAGTCTTCTGTGGATGAAAAGAGAGATCACCAGCTCTACTAGAACTACATCTAAAATTCAAATAATAAGAGGATCTCCCATAGTGTGTGCACGCCTGGGGACAGAAGGGAAGGAAAAAGGGACTGAGAACACGTAAGCTTCAAAATATCAACTTTACCTCTTCTAAATGTTTATTTTTGACTTTATTCTTTGGTTTCCAATTGGGTACCAGCCAGCTGAGTTTGTTGGATCTGTATCTTCAGACTCATGAGGAACTGCAATAGTGGACATTTTAATCCTCGTAATTTAGAAAATCCTACATTTGGCTATATTGTATTGGGGAGTTGAGCAATGCTTCTACCGCACTAAGTAGTCTGCTAACACTTAAACCCCAATTCATCAATAGAAACACATTTCCTACTCATATCCAAACAATGCTTTCAGTTTTTATACACACAGTCCCCACTTTTAATTTGAAAAAAGACCAAAACACTAGTAAAATTCTCAAAAGGAATCAATACGCAAGGGAGTTTGAAGTTTCAAAGGTTAACTCTGCAGAAACCGCTTCTCCAGTGAGGTCCAGGAGACTATTAGTTTGTCTGTTTTGCTTTCACTCCACCATTGCTCTTATGAACAATGGAAAGAAAGGACTCTTACCAGCACTTCGCAACTGCAAAGGCAAACTAGAGACTCTGTGAGGTTTAACCAGGACAAAATAACAACCAGCCACATCAGCGGTTCTTGATGATCGTAAAAAAAGAGCCGTAAGAAACCCACCAAATAATCAGTCCCTTGTTTTTACAGAATATGTATATATCACATTTAAAAAGAGTTCCGGTATAATTCTAGATCAACAAAAGAGCTCGTACACGGGGCTGATGCTTCGTCAGGCGGAAAGCTGGTGCTGAAACGGCCGAAGATCAGGTACCCAGCACTTGGCAGGTAAGAGTGCTGCATCGCTTCTGTGGTTCACGGCTTGTCTCTGTCCAGTCCGCATCAGCTGCTGGTTTGCAAGAACGTTCCCTTGGGGACCCAAATGCTGCTACCAGCCGTTTACGTTCTGCCACGGCTTTGTAAGGCTGAGCAAGCTGCAGACTTTGCACTGGGATCATTATGGAGAACAGAGCAAAACGGAGCTTGGAGGAGGTTCGCTAGCAGAAATTTCATTCTATTTATTTATTTGTTTGTTTATTTTAGATTTATTTATTTATTAAAGAGAGAGAGTGAGCACGAGCAGGGGGAAGAGAAGGGGCAGAGGGAGAAGCAGACTCCCCGCTGAGCAGGGAGCCGGATGCGATGCGGGGCTCCATCCCAGGACCCTGACATCATAACCTGAGCCGAAGGCAGATGCTTAACTGACTGAGCCACCCGGACGCCTTAACTAGTAGAAATTTTAGAATGCATTAGCTTTGCCCTAGGAAGCAGGGCATTGGGTTTATTTGGAAAATAAAGGGTTATTAGCTTGAAGAAAGATAAAAATTCTGCCTTGCTCTTAAATTCTGGTTTAATGTAACGTAGCTTTTCAGTGAAAATAATTTATTTCTCCAGTAAGAGATTTAGTACGAAATTGCCACTGCAGTGCAGATGGTTAAAAAACTCATTGGCTAACTTTCAGAGAAGTTACCCAATTAGGGGCTGAAGATACAGTGATTGAAAAGATGGCTGCATTTTCCCTTGAAATCTTTGCAGGCCTCTGCACTTGTTCTAGAGGAACCCTAATCTGGTACATTCTAAAAGCCAGGTGCTAAGCTTTTTGCAAAGTGCTTCAGATGCACAGGTAAGTCATACTTGGCCCTTGTTTCCCAGGGATTGGTAGACTAGCCAGGAGCTGAGATGTTTCCCCATGAGCCTTGAATGGGCCACAGGAAGGACAAATCAGATTTGAAAATCCCCTAAAGATTGTTAGATTCAACTGCTGACACTACATTTCCACTGATAGAAAAACATGAACTAAGGAGCCTTCTCTTCTGATAGGACTCCAGGAAATTATAGCTACTGACTATAAGTTTGTGGTGATACAGTAAGGAGACTTCCTGAAGTGCTGATACTTATGGCACTTCCTTTTCTCTCTCCATGTTAAAGTACACACACAAAAACCAAAAATGTGACCAAAAATTGCTCCATCTGGGAGCAATTGATACTCATCTGTATGAAGCAGGCCCGCGGCCTCATCCTCAGCTGATGTCTCCACAGAGCTAGGAAAGCAGCAGAGGTGCTGACAGCCTCCTGCTGTGTACCCTCCTCTCGGAGATGCGGAGATAAAAAAAATCTGACACCCAACTCCCCACACATACAGCAAGAAAAAGGTTTCCTAGCCCATCCAAGGTGATTTCCGCTCTCCTCTGATGGCTACTCCTTTCCTCATACAGCATGAGTGGGATCCCTGCCAGGAAAATGTGGTGCAGAAAGGCCAAGTAAGGGAGGAATATAAAGTTGGCAGTGGGCACTGGGGAAGATAGGAAGAATTCTGAGAGTTGTGTAGTCTGCTCCTGGAAAAATAAGAAGTAGAAATTTTTCAGATCACTCGGGGAAAAAAGTTAACTTCTCACAGCCAGAGGACAGGCTGTGATGGTTAATTTTGTGGGTGTCTGCTTGACGGGCTAAGGAATGCCCTGAAAGATGGCAAAACTTACTGGAAAACTTACTGGAAGAGACTAGCATTCCAATCATTAGGTTGAGCAATGTAGATGGGTACCATCCAATCCTTAGAGGACCTGAATGTAACAAAAAGGCAAAAGAAGAGCGAATTTGCTCTTTGCTTGAGCTGGGACATCCATCTTCTCCCCTCCTTGGACAGTTAGTGCTCTAGGTTCTCAGGCTTCCAGACTCAGAGTGAATTATAAACAGCTTTAATCGCAAGACTTCTTGGCTTCTGTAACCATGTCAGCCAAAGTATATCCTATTGGTTCTGAGTCTCTGGAAAACCCTGATGAATACCCAGGCATTGGAAGCAGAAGATCTTTTCTTATTTAGCCAGAGACTTACTAACTGATCTCCTAAAAATTAGTGAACAGCTTTGCACATCAAACATGCCCCTAACACAATTCCTGAGAGGTGGAATCCATCATATTCACATGGAAATTCTTAGGGAAAAGGGAGAACATAGGAGCTTAATTTTTGGAAAACTCTAGTCTTGGACCCATGCTTAAGGGAAACAAACACTAAACCCAAAACAGTACCAGGTGGGACCCATACTGCAAAACTAGATGCTCTGAAGGTGAAGAAAACCATAGTTTTGTTTTGGTTTGTTTTTTTTTTAAGATTTCATTTATTTATTTATTTATTTGACAAAGAGAAAGAGGTCACAAGTAGGCAGAGAGGCACTCAGAGAGAGAGGGGGAAGTAGACTCCCTACCAAGCAGAGAGCCCAATGCAGGGCTTGATCCCAAGACCCTGAGATCATGACCTGAGCAGAAGGCAAAGGCTTTAACCCCCTGAACCACTCAGGAGCCCCAAGAAAACCATAGTTTTAAAAAAAGAAAAGAAAAGAAAAAGAACTGGGAATTTCTGCTCTGTGTTTTCAAGTAAATACATGAAATAGTGAACTTGTTAGAATAAGGGATGATTGATGAAATTAAAAGATATCTTAGAGACCGTCAGTCTGAAATTATTAAGGAAGCTGGCTGAGAATAGCAAAGAAGCAAACGCCAAATTAATTCCACACTGGAAATGGAAAAGAACAAAACTGGCACTATAAAAAATTAAATCATTGATATAAAGAAATTCTGCCCTAAATCAGAAAATATGAAAAGTTATGAAAGAGAAGATCATAAATACAGCAGACGACAGCTACAGATTTCTCTCTACAAGTAAGTTTTATCCCTAAAGGATAAGTCTTATCTAATGGAATAGAAGCAACAATCAATTAAATAAAGAAAACAGTTTCCGAGTTGAATACTTACCAGAGGTCATGATTATCATGTTCCAGACAAAATGTAATCAATCTGGCAAATAAAATAATGGCTGGCATTGGAAGGGGCTTCCTGCTACCCAAGAGCAATAGGAGCCAGACTCAGGAATTCCTTGGGTCCTATGCCTTCCAGCCAGACCGACCCACTTCCCATCATGGCTTTACAACTTAACAAGCTGTATAAATAGGGGCAAGTCAAGCTGCCCCCATCTGATTTGTTTACTACTCAACAAATAACACTACTACTTAACACTTTAACATAGTAAAAATGCTACTTCAAAAAGTCTTCTCACCCCAACCCATCCCCAGCCCTAGTGAAAGATCCCTTTCACTAATCTCCGTCTGACTCAGTCCGAGTAGGCTTCCTCATTCCTCACTCCATTTTCTACAACTTTCCACCAGACCAGAAGGCATCTGAAAGGAACCATGTGAGGGAAAGAAAGGAAAAATCAGAGAAAGAAGGAAGTAGCCCCAAGGTCATCCTCCCTGGGGTAGCAGCAACTGACCTCAAAAGAAAATCACACTTAACTTTTTAATAAAATATCCCCAAAGGCATATCACCTTCATCCCCCAGAGGTGATACACTTGTCTTATTATAAAGGAAGCTTTACCTGCATAAGCCAAGCACTCCCCTTGTCAGCTTATTATATCTGCCTTCATTTTCATTAAAAATTCATGTTCATAAAGCCGAATCACTGTAAAATCCAGATTAGTAGCCTCCGATAACTTCAATAACTACATTAGCCATCACATTAATTAACACCGTACAATGATCTTTTCCATAGATTTACCTGAAAGCTACCTAGCTTAAAGTATCGCCCATTCCTTTTTTCTGAGACTGGTTGACTTTCTACAGGCTTCACTTTCTAAAGCAGGATAACGTGGGTTCCCCTCAGAGAGGAGCACTTGGTAGGCTCAGACTCTCTTAAAGACAGTCCAAACTCTTGTCCATGTCTGTACAGGTTTAATGCCTAAAGCTGGGATTTCCACAAATAATGCTCCCTCTCCTTTGTCCCCAAGTATCATTTTTATTAGAGATTAGGATCAAACCTTTACAGTAAACTTTCTACCAGTGTTTTCCCTTATCCTACTTTAAAGTCACAGTTCTATCTACCACCTGAAGCAATAAGTCGTAATTATAGTTTTTGATTAAACAATGGCCTCCACAAATGCACAAATATTTATATGTTTAGTATATTTTATCTACATAGATCCTTAGGAGATCTGGTTCTCAAGAAACCTATGGACTCCAGATTTTTTTTCTACCAACTGACTAGACCAGTGGCAACCTTGTCTCTCAGGGCTTGAGGTAACAAAGTTAATGGGAGAAGGAGGTAGAGCCAGAGTGCTGGTTCTCACACAGGGCACCTTTTGGCATGCCACGCACGACACAGGAGCATGCCTTGGAAAGGTCTAGGACAGAGCAGGTAGCAATCGAGTAAGATAATCTGTGCGGAAGTAGTTTGTAAACGAGGGTACTAGAACAATCACATGTGGCAGTGAGTGGGAGTAGGGTCCATAAAATGAAAAGAGCCCCAATTTAGAATTGGAAGATCTGATCAGAACTGTAGCTTAGGGAATGTCATATATCACTTCGAGCATCAGTTTTTCGAAATGTATTAAGAGTATAATAATACTCATCTACAGAGCTATTCTGAAGGTCAAGAGTCACACTTTTGTCAGAGTGCCTGCCACTGAGTGTAGCGCACAGTAGGCTCTCAATAAATGAAGTCCAAGGATGACAGATCACCTCACTGGCTTCCTTTGACGTGTATAAAGCCTTAGACAGCCGAGGACCCTCAGCCAAACATACTGGTCCAATCCCAGTTGCCCTTTCCTGGTCATCTCCCTGAGGGTAGCCTTTCAGCAATTTATAGCCTTCCTGATTTAGTGGGCTCTCTTGTCAGAGAAGTTACTTAGAAACTAAGTTATTATTATAAAACATGAAGAAACATGTTCAAGCTGTCAGAATATTAAACAGGCTCTGACTCCTATTCAGCATCCTTTTCCCTCTCGCTGTGGTTTTCTTCCAGCTGCAATCAATATACATTTTGGCAGAAGAGATGCTAAAGAAAAAACCTTCCAGCTTGTTTCCAAGGATTTCACTTTTGCCCATACATATAGATCCTACGGTAATGGTAACAGCATCTATTGGTTCTGTGCTCTGCAATTAACCTCGCATTTCACTGGCATTATATAATCCAATTAGATGGACCAGCATGAAATCCTACTCCCCCCACCCCCATGTTAGTTAGGAAGCTCCTAAGGTTTAGAGGAGCCACATGAGCTGCTCCAAGTCCTGCCACCAATGAACAATGGAGTGGACCCTGGGTGTGCCAACATGGGGACTAATATGCTTTCCATCACACTGTCTGCCTCTACTTTTGTCAAGATATGTGGAAAAGGAAGTAGCCGGAATTATGAAGTTAACCCAAGGTCCTCCTCATTATCACATACCTTAACAATTCATTTTGTGCCAACCAAATAAATCCATCATGAGATATAAAAAAAGGCCTCTTTATAATAAGATGAAGAGATTGTATAACCCAATAAAATTGGTGTTCTTTAAATTAGACAAGGAGTACCAGCGGAGTAGCACTGAATATGAGCATTTCCTGTTTTAAATGAGCAACGGACTTGCGAAGTGGGCATTTTAGCACTGGGCTAGTGGAAGTGAACAGAAAAGACATGATCCCTCCTCACAAGGACATCACAGTCTCGCCGGGGGTTAAATCAATCAAATACACACACTATTTAAATATAGGATTATAAATCTTGATTAGTTTTACAAAATAAGTGCGGGGGGATGACATAATTTAATTTGAGAATAAGGGAAGACAGAGAGACAGACGGATGGATGGATGATACATCTCACTCTGGTGGAGTGTGAAAAATTGATCGAATAGGCGTGAAAACAAGACAGAAGGCAAACACATCGAACATACAAACTACCAGAAATGAATAGACTTCCCAAAAAGTGCCACAAGTGCTGAAGAGATGTAGATTTAAAGATGGGTCAGGTTAATTAAGAAGGCAAAGGTAGTAACTTGGAGCCCGTGTCTGGAGAGAGAAAGTTACCTCCCAGTTGAATGCACAAGATTTACACAGGGGTTGAATTTAGAATAAAACATCTATTAGAAATACGGGAATCCACAGCATGGGTATGCACTAAATATAAAAGCTTAAAAAACCAAAACAGCTTATAAGGAATCCTGAAAAGAATTAAATTTGTAGGTTTTTGTCCTGGCATTTTCCTCCCCTCCTCTTTTACTTAGGCAGGCTATTTTTTTTTTTTTTAATCAGTAATTTTGTGGGATGCCTGGCTGGCTCAGTCGGTTAAATGGCTGCTTTTTCATAAACCCAGGGCTCTGGGATCAAGTCTAGCATTGGGCTCCTTGCTTAGCTGGGAGCCTGCTTCTCCCTCTGCTTGCTGCTCCCCCTATTTGTGCGCCTCTCTCTTCTCTTTCTCTCTTTCTCTGACAAATAAATAAATAAATAAATAAAATCTTAAAAAATTAAAAATAAAACAGTAATTTTTTAAACACAAAAAATAAATCTGGCATTTTCAATAAAACTGAAATTGCATGCAAATGTTCATTTTTTTTAAATAAGATGAGGGCAAATGATCTAAAATAGCCCAATCTGGGCACAAACATGGCCCATATCTAGCAATTTCCTCCCTCTATACCTCTGTGATAGGAAGGTTTATGTACAGGGTAAATGGCCGTAGCACATACAAGGCTCTGATTCAGCCATCCATTAGCTGCCAACTCTCTGTGTTTCTCTGAAAGTTAACTCCAGCCAGTGGCGTCAGTCAAGAGTCTCAGCATACTTTGCTGAAATGGCAAATGATCTAATATATGATCTAACACAAAGGATAATACATTGGGTTATATCTACAGGCAGATCAACCTTTCTAAAAATAATATCAGCATAGTAAATGGACTAGAGTTCCCAGGCAGTGGTTTATTGATTGTGCAGTACTTTGACTCAAAAACTGTTAAAGCCCTATATAAATGTTTATTGAGTTACCTTCAAGGCATCCTGCAGTCTAGTACACCAATGAATATGGTTAGAGTGTTATTAGTGCTATCATGGAGATATATACAAGTATAAGGGGGGCCAAAAGCAAAATTAGTTCAATTCTCCTTGAGATGCAGGGAAAGGCTTCATAGAAGTGATAGAGATTGAGTTCTGAAGACGAGCAGATGTTTGCCAGGTGGAAGGAGGATGGCGGAAATGGGAAGGCAAACTGGGCTGAGCAGTGTCAAAGGACAATTTGGCCCAGCTGGACGGTAGATGGTTATCTCAGACAGGCCATCGCTGAGATCTATTTCGCTTACCAGCTGTAATCTCCATCCTAGTGTGAAAACTCGAATATCATGAACGTGAAAGTTGGTTTTGAGCAAATACATGGAGGGCATGGAAATGATAGGGGTGGGGGAAGGGTGGCTATTGAGGAGGACAAAAACCTCCTCAATTTTGAATGGTTTAACTCTCCGAGTGCAAGAATTTTGTGCTTCAAAAAAAAAATATCTCTGGCTGTGGAATAATAGATATAGTAGAGGAGACAGCAGTGGAGGTAAAGAGTTAAGAGATTTCTTTGAGATCATATGCTCCATTTGTTACTTCTCCTGAGTTAGGAAAACAGGACTCATAGAAGTCAGTTTATTAAACACAAAAAAATTGTGGGGCTTTCTATGGAAATGTCATGGATTTCTTACGTTCACTAGATACCAGTTTCCCAGACGTCAAAAGCTGACCCGATATACAGCAGAAGCTCTGGATGAATAGGTGGAAATACTCCTCATCACTTACCAGCGTAGGACTTGGAGCCGGCTGGGTGATGTAACCTTTTCCCTTACCGTCAGAGAGACATGAAATACCCACCTCTGATGCCTTGCACACTTTCTGTAAAGGTCACAGGAGGGATGAATGGGATGGTCCTTTACAGACTGGAAATACTCTAGTTATGGGAGAAGTTGAAGGCTATTGCGAAGTGGAGGCATTCAGCAAATATCTTGTGCCTCTTGGCCAACAAAAGGAAGTAAAATTCCAAGACAATACAAGAAATCTGAAGCTATATAAGCCCACGACCAATGTTAAAATCAAGTCATTTAAGTTAAAGGAAAATAACTTGCCATTATAAACTGGCCTAAAATAAAACTATCAACCCCTAGGTTGTCCTGGTGAGTTCATAGAGACAAATTCTTCTATTTCCCTGATGAAGAAACTGAGACCTAGGAAAAGAGCTTGGCTTACTCAATGTTACAGCAAGTTAATGGCCAAGCCAGGCCTAAACTGATCTTTCTTGACTTCTGGTCCAATAGTCTTCTATAACAAGCTGGATGAGTGATAACAAAGGGAAATAGGGAGGTTTCTTGTGTTCTGTAGGGCCCTATAGTTATGAGAAGGGGTTGAGACAGGGCAGGAGGAGATGATAAAGAAAGACAGCCCCCCCAACACCTCCCGGCCCAACTGCTTTGAGGACAACTCTGGATTTTTTAATGAAAGTATTGAAAAATAAGGTTTCCTGCTGCCAAAAAGAAAAAGAAAACCACTATAGTGTCAGAACGTTCTCTTTTTTTGTTTGATATGAACAAACCTGAAAATTCCAAGTCAATGAATACATACTAAAATTGTCACGCTAAGCCAATATGCTTGCACTCATGTCTATTTACCTTAAACTCTTGCATACATACCGCCAAGCGGCTTGGAAGATGCATACAGCTTTTCCCCATGACTAATCATCACATGTTACCACTCAAGCACAAGAGGACAGATCAGTGAGAAGGCACCGTTATTTACCAAACTGTTGAAGTGGTAACGCAAACAGACTTCTCAAAAAGAAATAGGACATGAGGGGAGAAGACTGCGTGGGCTTCTTTTTGTCCCCTTTATTAACCAATTTGCTTGAATCTCCATTAATGTTTCGGTTGCTGAGCATTTATACTGCCAAGGAATCCATTCAAGGCCAGAGAAATTTGCAGCTCTAAACTTCAAAGATGAAGTTTAGAACCCTTGGCACTAACAAGAAGAGTTGGAAATATTCTACAAGATACTAGGCTGGCCCTACTCCACCGAGTCCCCTCCCTCTGTCTCCCCTGCTCCACTCCATTTCAGCACACAGTTCATGAGCTCCTACTATGTGTCAGATTCTGGGCACCGCACACTGGGGACCATGGGAGGAAATAAGGCATTGTTGAGAGCACAATATGAAAGGCAATGAGAAGTATGCATGCATCCTCGAGGGGCAGCTGTCTTGCTTCAGAGGAAAGAGTGATCACTTCATGTTGAAGGCTCTGGCTAGGCAAAGGTCATGTTTGAACCAGGCAGGAAACTGAGGCTCTGAAGGGTAGTTTTTATCCATGAAATGAGTAAATCCAGACGATTCACCTCCCTGGGTCTCCTGAGCATGATTAGAGATTTATTCTCTGTGGGTTACATGATTATGCCAGCAGGGTGCCTTGAGGCATCCCAGAATGGGGACAACCACAAAGAGGCCTCTAGGATTAGCAAGAAAAATGCAAAAAACACTACTACATGGAATTATTACATAGATAGACCTTCTACGTTCATGAAGACCATACCCAGAGACCTTTCCTAATCACCCAGTCCTGAATCACACTCATTCCAATGTCAATGCTAGGTGTTCTTGTTTTTCATTTTTAAGATTTTATTTATTCATTTGAGAGAGAGAGAGAGAGAGAGAAAGAAAGAAAGAGCACGAGCAGGGGCAAGAGGCACAGGGAGAGGGAGAAGCAGACTCCCCATTGAGCAAGGAGCCCAACGTGGGGCTCGATCCCAGGACCTGGAGATCATGACCTGAGCTGAAGGCAGACGCTTAACCTACTGAGCCACCCAGGCACCCAGAGGCTGGGTGTTTTAGAACTCGGTTTTCTCACAATGTCATCACTCTGACATGCAGCTTTGAGACCCTAGGGGTTCATATTCATGCTCAGGACTTTTGTTACCCTGTCTCATTTAATCACTAGAATAACCCAAGAGGTAGTTATTATCCTTGTGACAAATTTTTACATGCCATAGACAGTGGCCAGTTGTTTTATAAAGAATCAAAAGGCCATGAATACTGAAAGTGCTGGTGCCAAAACCTGGCCAGTATAATCCACGGAAGGAAGAGGCTCAGCATTTATTTACAATCCACATCTCGAAACCATACAACCATCCAGAAGTCCATCATTCATTGGTGAGCACTTATTTTTATATCTAATACATTATGTAAAAACAAAATGATAAATAAATGACTACGAATAGTATGTCAGGAAGAAATCCTGAGTCTGGAGACCCAACAAGAGGGCCATTCTGGGATTA
This sequence comes from Nasua narica, assembly GCA_028533885.1. NCBI lineage: Eukaryota > Metazoa > Chordata > Mammalia > Carnivora > Procyonidae > Nasua > Nasua narica. The sequence goes on from CM052799.1 coordinate 128,880,828, forward strand.
AAAGAAGTTACTCATCTCTAAAGTATCATTTTCCTCAACCTTGCAAAGGGGGATGGGGCACAGTGGGTTTTATAATCCCTAAATTGCTTTCCACTGCTAAAAATTTCAATGCTAATGGTAATTTTAAAATATGCAGTTCGATGAATAAAAGTTGTTTTTAAATGAGTATTCTCCAGTCTGTAAATCCTCAGAAATGCAAATGCTCATTCAAGGGAAGGCCCTAAACTGTTATTTAGTACTAGGTGAGGGACAAGACTTTAACTGAGGTGTGTCTTTTCCCAAAGGAGAAAATGGAGCCTAAAGAAAGGGAGAGAGTGTGGTACGTTCTAGCCTTAGACCTATAGGCAAGGACAGAAACCTACTGAGGTTTGTAGTTAATGTCACAGCAAGGATGTAGAGAAATATACAAGAAAGACTTGGGAAGAACACCATATCCTTTTGTAAGCTTTGCAGCCTTCCTGTGTTTTTCTTCTATCTCCATCTGTCTACCAGTATGATCAGTGATTTTATCCTCAAAGTGGACAGGGCCTGAGTACTTGTCTTTGAGAGCAGACAGGAGAGGGGCGCCGGGGTGGCTCAGTGGGTTAAGCCTCTGCCTTCGGCTCAGGTCATGATCTCAGGGTCCCGGGATCGAGCCCCACATCGGGCTCTCTGCTGGGCAGGGAGTCTGCTTCCGTCTCTCTCTGCCTGCCTCTCTGCCTACTCTCTCTGTCAAATAATAAATAAAATCTTTAAAAAAAAAAAAGAGCAGACAGGAGAGGCTGTGCTAGAGAAACCGCCATCACCCTGTAGCCAGTCCTAGGGCTAGAGTAAGGGGTAGGGGAAAGTCAGGTAAGTGATGGAAGCCTGTGGACGGCCTGAGCACTGGCAGGGGTGGAAGAGTTCCCAGGCAGAGCATCAACAGGGCTGCTGCACAATGGCCCGTGATATTGATTCTGTGGACAGGCATGAGTGTATAGAGCTCATATTCAGATGGTTATTCTGTCCTTCAAAGTGAGCAAAGGAAAAAGTCTCTAATTTTTTTTAAGTGCAGACTATTTAAGAATCCCAGAGTTAAGATCATCCATATAGTAACAGGAATGATAAAACCAATATTTCTTATATTTATTATTCTCTAAGGTGATCATATAGTTTATTACATAAACACAGACATTTCTGGGACTACAAAGAGATGCTATTAATTATCATCCCAAGACAAAAGGCATGAACGGGGACATAGGTGGTCTCTCTAGCCATAAGTCTTTTGCTCATTACTCACCATTTCACCTGACTAATTTTCACAGTCTCTCAGAAGGGGTTTTTATGCCTATTTTATAGATGAGGAATCTGATGTTCAGAGAGGCAAAGGACTTTGCCCAAGACACACAGATGGTAAGCTTACAGTACTTGAAAATTAATGCACTGATAAGGTATACATACACACATATAATACTAAAAAATAAATTAAGAGTCAAAAGGTCCTATGTGCATATAAACCAGGTTACTAAAATGTGTGAAGCTCAACCTTCCCCAGACGTACTACTTCACAAGGCACTCAAGAATAGCTAAGCAGAGCAATTAAAACAACCTAAGTTGTGACATGTGGCTCACCATTCACATCAGCTGTGAAGACTTGGGAAGATCCAGCAGTATCCACCCTCCCATAGGTTCCTAAACGCATGACACCACCTCCAGTGATCAGGCCCCTCCAGGCTGACATATTTTAGGTAAAATCAGACTGGAAGGTTACACTCTTAACAAGGCCTGTTCAAACATAGAGGATAACGAAGACATAATGAAGACACCCATCATACATCCACAAAACCAGAAGTTCCCAAGTATTCTTGACAGTGCAAATAAAAGCATAAAGCATTTCTTGATTGGGTATTTACCCTAAAGATACAAATGTAGTGATCCGAAGGGGCACATGCACCTGAATGTTTATAGCAGCAATGTCCACAATAGCCAAACTATGGAAAGAACCTAGATGTCCATCAACAGATGAATGGATACAGAAGATGTGGTATATATATACAATGGAATACTATGCAGTCATCAAGAGAAACGAAATCTTGCCATTTGCAATGACGTGGATGGAACCAGAGGGTATTATGCTAAGCGAAGTAAGTCAGTCAGAGAAAGACAATTATCACATGATCTCTCTGATATGAAGAATTTGAGATGCGGGCGGTGTGTGGGGGGGGAGAGAAATGAAACAAGATGGGATGGGGAAGGAGACAAACCATAAGAGACTCCTAAAGTCACAAAACAAACTGAGGGTGGCTGGGGGGTAGGGGGTGTAGGGATAGGGTGGCTGGGTTATGGACATTGGGGAGGGTATGTGCTATGCTAAGTGCTGTGAAATGTGTAAGCCTGACAAATCACAGACATGTACCCTGGGGCAAATAATACATTATATGTTAATAAAAAAATTTAAAAAAGCATAAAGCAGCTCTTCCTCCCCTGTTATGAGAAGGGTTTGGAATTCTCTGTTGGGCCCGTAGCTGGCGCACAGCTTGCATCACTATGAACCTAAAGAGCAAGTATGAGGATACTAACCCATGTAAGACTTCCTAGATAGGACAGGAGAACTTTCAAGAAAGAGGTGCAGAGTCCTAGAAGACTGGAAATTAAAGAAATATGAAAGAACAGTAAGCTTCTCTTCACAGAATGGAAAGAGACCTTAGAATCTAGGTATTTAAGTCAAATTACAAATTAGGGGTAGAGTTGGCATCACCCATCAGACTTCCTGTTTCACGGTCCACAGCCCTCTCATGTAATTGTGTATGGGATGGAATTAGAGTAGATTCATTATATGTGACTGTGGGTTGCACTGTAGTTCTCAAAAATTTGTATGCTGAAGTCTTAACCCTCAGTAACTTAAAATGTAACCATATTTGGAAGTAGGGTCTTTACAAAGGTAAGCCAAGTTCAAATGAAGTCATGAGGATAGGCCCTAATCTTAGATGATGGGTGTCCTTATAGAAAAGGGAAATTTGAAGATAGACACGAATGCAGGGAAATCACTGCGTAAAGATGAAGGGAGGGACAGGGTGAGGTTTCCACTCACCAAGGAACGGCAAGGGTTGCCAGCAAACTACCAGGGGCTGGAGAGAGACAGGGAAAAGTTTCCCTCAGAAAGAACCAACCCTGTCGATACCTTGAATCTTGCACTTCTAGCCTCCAGAACTATGAAATGATCAACTTCTGTTAATTTAGTCCTTCAGTTTGTCGTACTTTATTAGAACAGCCTTAGCAAACCAGGGCAGGGGGTTTGGGATAGGCATGCTGTTTCTTCAGTGTCTAATCAGCCCCTGGTCTGCAATCTGGCTTGGCTCCTTCTGTAGTGAGAAGCTCTCTTCCTGACCCCTGCCCCAATATGTGTCACCAAGATGGCTTGACTTGGTGCAATATGAAAAGTCTATTACACTGACACAGACGTTAAGATGGCACGCCAGACAGTGGCCTCACTCTATCCTCACCTTTCACCCGGTGACCCTCCTGACGATCAGCACGGAACCCCCTTGGTTCCCACACAGAGTTGACTTATGCTGGTTCTCTAGGTAATCCTGAGTCCAGCATTTACCATAATTTGTGAACTTCAGGGTGAAGATGCCTTTGTCCCTCTGTTCCATTCTTTATGTCATCACCGCCGAAGGCCAGGCCAGGGAGAAACTCGGGAGGTCACGCCAGGCAAACTCTAGGACGTGCCCTGATGCTCTCAGAGCACCTGTCCAGTGCATTTCATATATACGCAGAGAGAGAACCCCCTTCTCCGAGAGCTATATTTCCAATTGCTCCAATAGGCATAATATTTTCTAATCATTTTACTGGCTGGTTCAGTATATTGTCTTCTTCTTCTAACAGGAATATGCAAATGACTTTCAAGAATAGGAAATTCTTAGGTTCAGAAATTGAAGAAAAGCCATTTGGTCTGTGCCCGGAGCAGAATGCCTTGGCACCAGCAGCAATGCAATGGGACCTCACTCTCTCTTCATGTTTTTCAAGGCGAGCTGCCCCATCCAGAGGCCTAAGGATGATGCCAGAGTCAGTTTCTGGCTGACTTAGGCTGAGGTCGCACCCTAAGTGGACTGCCTGCCATTGGAAGTTCTGAATTAGGCTAGCCTGGCCCCTAAGTGTGAAACAGACTGACTGAGACCTCATTCACCGAGAGAGGAGACACCAGAATCATTTCCAGATTAAGTCCTAACACTCTATTTTTGACCAATATGAAATAATTCCACTGAGTCAGCGGGACTTACTGTCCCAATGCTTTCCAGATCTATCCCTCCCACAAGTAAAACTGCATCCGAAACCATACTAGAGCACTTGCTTCTGGGGGTGGTGTACACAAGTTGCTGTCTCAATACTTAATGATGAAATAGTAACTAACATCTACTGGGCCCTCACTATGAAGCCGACTAAATATCTCAAGTATTTTTCCTCTATCGTGTGCTGATCTTCACAACTCTGTGAGGTAAGTCCTCTTATGATTCCCACTTTACAGATGATGGAACGGAGGCAGAGACAGACTGGGAAAGTAGTTTGTTCACATTCACATAGCTAGTAAGGGACAGATGCAGAAGGTGGGGCTAAGCTGGCTGCAGAGCTCACACTTTTAACCATCACCCCAGATTCCTCGTGACACTGAGAACCATGATTTTTGGATTGATGACACGTCTTCCCCTCCATGAGCTTTCTGAGGGCAGGGACTACTCCTTTCTTGGCCCTGTCTTCCCATCGCCTGCATTTAATGATCATGCTGGGTGACTCAGACTCATCCATGTCCCCACGTCCTAACCAAGAAACGTCCTCTCCCTGGTACCTCTCTTTCTCAGTTCCTCTTAGATCATTTGACAATGTTCTGCCTTATAGTTGTTTGCAAATCTTAAACCTCCCTTGTTTCTCCCAATTCATATATGTGCAAAACACATGCCTGAGCCAAGCATAAAATTTCCCCCTAAACCCGCCATGTGCCTTTGCGTTTAGTTAAGATTTTTCTTCACAAACACATGAAACAAATGAAAACAGGTCAGTTCCAAGGCATGACACAGAATCCTGGGCCTTCCTGAAAACCAGGGAAGACCCAGTTTCCTACATCCACTAGACTAAGACCTTTGACAGTGCTCATAGGGGAATGAGGAGGACCTAGAATTCATTCTAGAGCTGTTTTCAAGGCAGAGAATGCTTGAGAACCCCCTGCAGAGCTTCCTGAAACACAAGCTGCTGGGCCTCACCCAAAAGTTTCTGATTCAAGAGATCTGGCCTGGGATCTGAGATTCGCACTCTTAATAAGTTCTGGGGTGAGGCTAACATTGCAGGATCGGGGCCTACCCTTTTGAGAAGCATTGTTCTAGGTCCCAGCTTGGGCTAATAGTAAATATTTTAAGTAAAAAAGAAATGAGTAGATAAGTAAGCAGCATCCCCAAGGAGTAAGGTTGTATATGGTGGAAATACAGGAAGCGTGGCAGGTCAGGCTTGTGTGGGCGACGTGAGCAGCTGCTGGGGCTGGAGCGTGAGCTGTGCAAAGTGGGGTGTGGGAGAGAGGCAGAAGACTTGGACTTGACCCAAACGATAAGCAGTTCAGCTCATTCTTTAGATCATAAAGAGATTTAGATGCAAGTCCTTGTCCAGAAAGGCCCCAACCCCAATCAAGCCCATGCTCCTTGGACCACCACACCCGGGGATGAAAACTAAAGGCAAAAGATCTTATACTTCTAAAGCTTCTAAACCACGATGACCACTTTGTGTGGCTTCTCCATACAGCTACGCAATACTGTGGGGCCCAACCCAGTAGGCAGGGGGGTTTCAGCAAAGGGAGTGGAGATGGGCCAGGAGACAGTCACTCTTCCGGCGGTGGAGGAGCATGAAACTCTCTCTCATTCCCTCTGCTGTCAGGTGCACATATCCTAACAAAACATAGTTTAAACGATGGAAGTAACAAAAACAAACCTTTTCTTTGGCTCCTGTGTTGGCAAAAGATTTCCATACTGTGGGCTTCTTCTGTCAATAGAAAAAAATAGCTCGTCCCATGTGTTCTATCCCACCAGTGCTAAGAAAGCAGTTATTTTTTGTTTTTTGGGGGGTTTTTTTAAGATTTTATTTATTTATTTGAGAAAGAGAGAGAGAATGAGAGGGGAGAAGGTCAGAGGGAGAAGCAGACTTCCCGCAGAGCCGGGAGCCCGATATGGGACTCGATCCCGGGACTCCGGGATCATTACCTGAGCCGAAGGCAGTCGCCCAACCAACTGAGCCACCCAGGCGCCCTAAGAAAGCAGTTTTTTAAGGGCAGAAACAGAGATGTGGCAGGGAAGGGATTTTTGTGGGGCCCGCAGCAACATCTGGAAATAGGCATCACTGCTCCAAATCTTTTAAACCAAGAATTGGGGGCGAGGGGGATGATTGGAAGAGTCTTGCCGTATCCAGGAGAAGACAAGCTGAAAGAGTGATGCCAGCTACAGAAGGACGTGGTGCAAAAAGGGACAGGCAACTCCACCCAGGGTTCAGGTTGAAAGAGGTAAGGGAGCTGAAGGAGCTAGAATCCCAAATGGACTCAGGCGAGGACGCAGCGTGGAAGGTGGGGAGGGTTATTGCAGGGGTGATTCAGGTCACCACGTGGGGAGAGTCAAAGAGGTTGTTAGACTGTGAGGTGAGCTCTGGTGCAGTCAGAAGAAAAGCCAGCAGCTGAAAAGACCAGTGATTGCACAGCGGGAAACCCAACAGGGGACGTGAGAGGCATCTGAACAACCCAGCCAGACACGCTCAGGTTCCCAATGTGACTTGCTTCCCTCTCTTTAACCCTAGCTTCTATATTTATAAGTGAATGGAATCTTTTCACTTTCCTATGAGGGTCTCCTGGCTCTCAAGTACATGGAGAAGTGCATTCTTGCATCCATTCGGAGCCCCCAAAACAGAAAGCACTTGCTATTTGCTGGCTAGTTTCATACCAGACCCACGGTAACAATAAAAAAAGAAGTGACCCTACTTTTAAGGACCTGGCTCATGAGTCACCAGGATCACAGAATGGGAAGAGTTAGAGTCTGTTCTAAATTAGGCTTAATAATTTATTGACACAAAGGCATTTAATGAGGGCCTGGTGCTGGGCTCAGCTGACCAAGGCCTCAAGGAGATCTGCCGTGCAATAAGACAGTCAGCTCAGGAATGCACTTGCAAACATTTCATTCATTCATTCGATGCCGCTCCTGAATATAAGCCACTAGGCTCAACGTAACCCAGAGCATAGAATCCGTATTTTGTTGTAAGTTGTAAAGGGGAGGAGGGCACTGTCAGAAGAAGGCAGGGCAGCAACAGGAGACAGGTAAGAGGGAACAAGTGTCTGCAGTAGAACCAGAGGGACACCATAATTTAAACTAGAGATAAGAAAAGTGTGTACCGGCTCAGTGAGGGTGGGAGTTCTTGAGGACGACCCTAAGTTTCTCAAAGATTGTGGTGCCATTTGGCAAGCTGAGAAAATGGACAGGAGAACGATCAGGGAGAAAACTAGAAACTCCATCTGGGCCAGCACAATTTGAGGTGCTTGGGTCTGAAGTTGGGGAGAAAGTTCTGGACTGGAGACACACAAGTCACAGGAATACAGGAGGCACTGAAGAACAGAGGACATCTTTAAGAGAGAAGGGCTAAATGGAGGCCTCCATCTCCCCTTGTCCCTTCCCCCCAAAATACAAAGTCCAGCAGCAGAGGGCACCTACTTTTAAAAGTTGCTCCTTGAACAAAAAGATGTAGAAAGAAGAAAGAGCATGAAGAAAAAAAAATGTCGGCTAGCCGGAAGACATGTTTTTGCTTGGTTTTTGTTTTCTTTCCAAAGCATTATACAACTCCTCTTAGCTTAAGCAGGTAACTACACAGGGATACAGGGAGCAATGGTGACTATCCACAAGCTCACTAGTGGTTCGGTGCCATAAATATCTAGTCAGCCACATCCCTAAGTCTAGAAAAGGAAGAAAAGGAGCATGCCTAGGGTCGTAAGATGGCAATATCGTGTTTTTCTTACTTTTTTTTTTTATTTGTTCCAGGAAAGAAAAATCTCAGAATGTTTCATAGACATCTAATAGTGTCAGAATGTGATGCTCTTCCTCTCCCTACTCTTTTCATCAAAATGGAGGAGTTACAACAGTGGGAGATAAGAATGTTTCCCCATGATTTTCTCAGGAGTTGATCAAGAGTCAGAACAAAGCCAGAAACCAGGGTCTTGATTTCTTTTTAATGGCAAGGTTTCCCTAGGTCAGGAGAAATGATGATACACACCCCAAGTTTTAGGTTTCAGTAATTCCCCCAGCAGTGGTCTAAAAATCCCTTCATTAATAAGAGGGCATCCCTGAAGGAAGCAAGGTAAACAGCAGATACCCACATTCTCTACCACAAGCTCCTTAAGACACACAAGCTTGAGTGCCCACAAACATCCATGATTTCTGTCCCCCACCACCCTCCAATCCCCATGTTTTCTCACATAAATGTAGAGCTTGTAAGGCATTGCCCATCCTGGTCTTGAATCTCTGGCCCTGAGATATGAAAACCCAAACCTGGTCACATTCTAGCTCTACCTCTTCTATTTACTAATTACAGACTTGGACGATGTCCAGCACCTCTGGACCTACTTTCTCGTCTTTCAAGGGAGAGGTTGAGACTAAGTCACTTCTAAGATTCATTCTTAGGGGCACCTGGGTGGCTCAGTTCTTAAGCATCTGCCCTCGGCTCAGGTCATGATCCCAGGGTCCTGGTTTGAGCCCCACATCAGGCTCCCTGCTCGGCAGGGGGCCTGCTTCTCCCTCTCCCACTCCTTCTGCTTGTATTTCCTCTCTCACTGTCTCTCTCTCTGTCAGATAAATAAATAAAATCTTTAAAAAAAAATAAGACTCATTCTTCCTCAACATGGGTAAGGTTCCAATGGCTAAGACTTTTTTCATCTAAAACATAGTTTTCTGGAAATTAAGGTGTTGTATGATAAAGAATGCGTCTGGTCTTTGTCCTGGGTTCCTGGCATGAAAGTTCTAAACCCCTGGAGTTTTCCAAATGATAAGAATGCCTTTATTGTTCATGGTGGGTCCTTGAACCACACCTGTGTCTAAGTTAAAGCAATAACTCATGACTGAGGCTGACTATGCCAGAAAGACCAATATGTGATTAGAGGGTTGGGACTTTGAGCCACAGTGGGGAGGGAGCTGGAGAATCAGTCATTCATGTGAGCAATGATTCAATCACTCATGCGTACATAATGAAACCCTAGTTAAAATCCCTGGGCACTTAGGTTCAGGTGAGCTTCTTCAATATGCCAGAAGAGTGACATCTCTGATTCCACAGAGACACTGCCAGGAAGCTCCATGTTTGGGTCCCTCTCAGACTTATTTTGTGTCTCTTCATTTGATCCTGACTTGTATCCTTTATAATAAAGCCACAGTCTGAAGTGCAGTGCTTTCCTACATTCTGTGAGTTGTACTAGCAGATTATCTAATTTGAAGGGGGTCATGGGAAACCCCCTGCAAATTTGTAGCCAACTGGCCAGACGTGTAGGTGGCCCGTTGGGGAGTCCCAGCTGGGACTGGGGAATTCCAAACTTGTGGCTGGCATCCAGATTGGGGGCAGTCTTGTTGGAGACTGTGCCCTTACCCTGTGAGAGCAGTGTGAACTGCAGATAGTTGGCATCAGAATTGCAGTGTGGCATGTAATACGCCTATTGGACAATAATTATAATTTGCATATGTCCTTAGACAAATTAATGGGCCCCAAACACCTACAGTGTTCCCTGGCATACGGTTGGTGCTCTGGCCACTGCAGATGGTGAGTGTTCCATGGTCACAAGAGCTCAGCTGCCGCCATCCTGTAAGCATCAGGGTTATGCTGGTGTGATGAACAACATGAAAGCTGTTTTGAGATGTCAAAGAAGACACACTTATCTGCACCAGCACCTCCTAACAGGGCTTTAAAAAGAAATCTTTCCCTGCTATAGTAAGCAGCTGTTATAAAGTCTGAAAAAAAAAAAAATTCTAGGGGGCAGCAGCCATCATTCAGGTGTTGACTAAAGCCCTCGGTGCCTAATACATCATCGCTTTAACCACTACTCTGGGGGGCTTATTTTTATCATTCACAAGCAATTCAAATGTTGGCCATCCAGAAAATTCATTTTTTTTTCCTTCCTATAGGCAAAGGGAACAGAATTGAAATCACCTACACAACTGAGCCAGAATAGATTTAAGAGTATCTTTTTGTTCTAAGGCAAACTCAACCTTTAAGCTCCTGTGCAGTTACAAACATCAATTAATTGATTACCACTAGAAGGAAAGAGAATGAATCTGGCATTCTTTTGGGAAAGGTCAAATTAAATTCCAGAGCCATCCCCATCGTCCATGACTGTCAAAGACCATGATCCTACCTCGGTGGTTGTGTCCCTGCCCAGTCTCAAGTGTTGAAACCCTAACCCCCAGTGGCATGGTATTTGGAGATGCAGCTTTGGCAGGTAATTGGATTTGGGGGCAGACCTGAGGGTAGGGTCCCTGTGATGAGATCAGTGTCCTTTAAGATAACCAAAAGATTTGCCCCCACCATCTGTCCCACTCCACACTTTTGTCTCTGCATCTCTTCAGGCTGTTGCATCAAGGGAAGACCATGTGCCTGTGTAGTGAAGAGGTGGCAGTCCACAAGCAGGCCAGGAAGCAGGCCCTTACGGGACCAGATCTTGCTAGCACCTTGATCTTGGACTTCCCAGCCTCTAGAACTCTAAGGAATAAATGTCTGTTGGTTAAGCCACCCAATCTATGGTATTGTGTTAAGGCAGCCCAAGCCGACTAAGGCAGCAATATTCAAATTGTGTGTTCTATGTCTTGCCTTAGGGGTGCTTGCTCTCCATGCAACATCTTAGAATCCTCATCCCGACATTCTGAATCAGCAAGTCCAAGCTGAGTGCCATAAACCTGCATGATTCAACCTTTCTGGGTAATCCTAACACAGGTGATGCAGAAACACTGAGAAACCCTCTGGATTGCTTCCCCCCTTAGGTCAGCACTGGCATAGCACCGCACATCCCATCCACAGCTGACCGTGTTGATGGAGCTAAAATGGAAACACACATCAGACCCAACCAGATCTGTCGTATGATGTTGGTGAGCAGTGAGTAATCATCACGGGTGATTTGTTATAAAAACTGATCAAAGGCTCCTCAACTCTGCCCATGCCAATCAAGACCAACTGATCAGGGTTTGTTTTTCATTTGGAAAAAGGTCAAGCAGCTGCCTATTTGCTTTCTTCTCTCCAGGGCCATTTTAGGAAGTTCATCTGCTCTAAACAGCTGCTCACAAGTTGAACTGATCCTTGCAGAAAAATGGCTGTGGGACCACACTCCAGAGGTGACATATGTTAAACTATTTTCCGCTTTTTGCTTTCCTTTGATAGAGGAGAAAAATATGAATGGTAATTTATTCCTTCAGTGATTTAAAATCAAGGTTAAAAAAAAGTGCCTTTTGACAGTAATCACATTTCCATAAAGAGTTATGTTTTAATGCCCTCTTTTTGGGCATTGTCATTACATATATTCATATAGCACTTTTAATAGAAATCAAAGAACTTACCTCCCTTATGCATTCAACATTCTGTAATTTACAAAGTTCACTTATATCTTTCATAGTCTGCATGATAATCCTTCCAACAGACAAGGTATATACTATCACTCCAGGGAAGACAGTAATAAACCTAAACAAGAATGAGGGGAATGGCCTGGGTTCAAATTCCAGCTCTTCTGCTTACTTGCTATGTGGCCTTGGTTTGTTTTTTTTTTTTTTTAAGATTTTATTTATCTATTTGAGAGAGAAAGTAAGAGAGAGCATGAGAGGAGAGACGGTTAGAGGAAGAAGCAGACTCCCCGTGGAGCTGGGAGCCCGATGTGGGACTCGATCCCGGAACTCAAGGATCATGATCTGAGCTGAAGGCTGTTGCTCAACCAACTGAGCCACCCAGGCACTCCTGTGTGGCCTTGGTTAACTTAACCTGCTGTGCCTCAGTTTCCTCATCTACAGAATGAAGATAATAGGGCCCACCTTATTGTTATAAGGGTTAACAAACTAATAAGGTGTCTGGCACATAGTAAGCACTATTAAAAAGTGTGTGAAATAAAATTAAATTCAACGAGCACTTGAGTATTTACAACATTTCAGGTCAGGTCCCGAATGAAAATGTGAGGATAGGAGACATAAGCCATTGTCTCTGATCTCAAGGAGCTCCCAGGGCAGTGCTGAAAGGGAAGCAGAAGATTCTACAAACACAAGACAACTTCTTAGGTACCATGAGAGAAGAGCTGGATATCGTAGACTAGAGGAATGGAAGGGGAGGAGATGGGAGCCAGCACCACTGCAGGGCACAGTCCTAAATGATGAGTAGGAATTTGCCAAGGAAACTGGAGGGACATGACAGAGAAGGGTAGGTATTCAGGCGATATGTATGAGCAATAACAATATTGCCATATCTTCAGTTTGTATTATCTATACAAAAACTGTGCTAAACAGTTTACCTACAAGGGCACCTGGGTGGCTCAATGGGTTAAAGCCTCTGCCTTCGGCTCGGGTCATGATCTCAGGGTCCTGAGATCGAGCCCCACATCGGGCTTTCTGCTCAGCGGGGAGCCTGCTTCCCACTCTCTCTCTGCCTGCCTCTCTGCCTACTTGTGATCTCTCTCTCTCTGTCAGATAAATAAATAAAATCTTTAAAAAAAATAGTTTACCTACATTTTATTGAACCCTGGCAATAATACTTCAAGGTTGGGCTCACTATTATTGCTTTCAAAATGGAGAAAATTGGGTACTTGGGTGGCTCAATCAATTAAGCATCGGACTCTTGATTTTGGCTCAGGTCACCATCTCAGGGTCATGGTATCGAGCTCCACGTCAGGCTTCACACTCAGCACCAAGTCTGCCTGCGATTCTCTCTCTCCTTCTGCCCCTCCCCCTGCTCACTCTCTCTCTCTAAAATAAATGAATGAAATCTTTCAAAAAAAGAAATGAAAAACCTGAAGCTTAGAGAAGCTTACAGTCTATCTTTCTAGAATATGCTGTGATAGAATCCATCTGTCTCCAAGACTGGAGTTTTTTTTTTTTTTCCCTCCCTACTCTGGAGACACATGGGCTGTTTCTCAGGCATTCCTGTGTCCTGGAGGCAAATGTGTGGCACAATCAGATTTTGTGAGGAAAGCTGAGAGTTATGGAAGGAGCTAGAAAGAGATGGAAGGTGAAGAGAAGGACTTTGATGGGCTGATTTTGTTTTTAAATAGGATATACTTGAGCATGTTGCTAAGCTAAGAAGTCAGCAGAGAGGATGAAAAACCAGAGACAGAGTACATGCTGACACAGTGTCCCACAAGACACGGAAGGTGACAGGACCTAGGGTAAAGGTTGGTTGGCTTAGAATGAAGGAAAAACTGACTCATTCTGAGCAAGGAAGAGGGAAGAAAGGGACACATAGAGGTAAGTTCATGTAAAAAAGAAAGAGGTGGGAAAGTTGGGATCAGACCAAAATGTAGGCCCTTGTGACCTTATTCAGCAGTCACCAGAGTTAGCACAAGATGCCCCTGTCATTCCCTCTCCTGCCAAGGAAGTATCCAGGGTGACTCCACCATTCTCTTTCATCACCTCATGCCCTAGGTACTCTGAATGTGATGCAGCTGTTTATTAAAATATTAACTTACATTTGTTCTCCTTTTCCTTTGCTATTCGAATTAGGTCACTTAAAGTAGTATTCTCTTGACTCAAGGATTTTTCTGGTGAGGAAAACAGAAGCTGTCCAAAGAGCTAGCTCTTGGAAAAGAATGAAGTCATTGAGGATACTATGAAAGGGAGCCTAGGAACATCTAGATGGGGGGGATTTTCCTTGGGACTAAAGACATTTGGAGGCAAGTGCTGAGCAGAACTGGGGTCAGGGCGAGCACCAGCACTCTGGGAAGCAGAACTCCAGAGAAGAATAGGTCTTGATCACAATAAAGATGCTCACACCCCAGACATGACACATACACCAGTGACGGTGGTCAATGACCATAAACACCCTGAGGCCCAAAAGACCCACGTAGGACCTAGATTCCACCTGGAAAAGGCAGTAAGACCCAAAAATGAATTTACCACCAGGCATAGAGGATCAAAGTCATATTTAGGCTGATTTAATTGAAAGAAAATAAAGGCAAATTTCTTTTGCCTCTGAGTTACAAGCCACATTTAGTATATTGTTCATTTGCTGCTCCAAATACAAACCTAGCATTTTCATCCTGTGTCTCTGCTCATACTGTAATTTTCCTACTCTGATTCTGAATGCTCAGAGCCTACCTTCTGTCCAGAAAGAACATAAAAGCCCACCTCCTGGGTTGGGCCTTTATTCTTCGAGTGGGAAGAGGAATGTCGCTTTCTCTCCCACTATAGTGTGTCCTATACATGTATGTGCATTCCATTAACCCACAGGCCCTAAGAGGATCTTGTTCATTACTGAACCCTTCCTACCGCCTGCTACAATGAACTTCATGCACACAGTAGGTTCATGGAAGTGAATCATTTGTCACAGCACAAATCATCTAATAAAACATGAAGATTCAAGTTGAGATGAGTGAGCTTTAATTACTCAAAGAATTATAGCTCAGCACCTATAAGGATCCTACACAGGATCTATGTATATTAAATATACATATTTAAAACTCTGTTAGAATTGTTCTTCACCTGAAGCATGATCCCTATAGATGAAGCACCATTGGCCCATTAGGCTCAGTTTTACCTATCAAGTCAATAATTCAGCAAAGGATAAAGCACCCACTTTCTGAGTGTCATATAAGGGACATCTAGGCAGAGTTTTATATCCTTAAAATGGGAATGCTAATATTTTTAAGACTATAGTAAACCATGAAGAATGGTGGCTGGGAACTCTCTGCAGACATAAGAGAACTTTATACACGTATTTTTCTGTGGTACTAAACTAACATCATCTGTTCTCTCATAACCATCAGAAGGCGTGGAAAAACCCATTTGCACTCATCAGAATGTCCCTGCTGTGTTCCCTTCATTGTCTTGTTCAGAATTTTTACCCCTTTCTTTTAATGAAGCTGGAAAGTTTTTGCAGAGAAGCCCAGTACAAGCCACTGATACCAGCAATTCTTATCAGATTCACTCATTATTGGTTCCACGTGGGCAATGCTGCATAACTTTCCAAGGTATCTGCATTCTAGAACTAATAAGCAGACAAGGGAGGGGCCCAAGGCAAGCTGGTGAAGAAAATATGAGAAGGTGATAGTCCAGGCTCAGAGAAGAAGGGTTGAATAATACTTTCAAAAGCTAGTACATCACGGGTAAGCCACAAAGCTATCATGGTGTGGGAAGAAGTGACTGCAGTTGGGAGACTGCTGGATCAGGAGGCACAAAGCCTGACATGAATCCGACTTCACTATTACTCAAGTGTGTGACTTTGCCTCAGTCACCCAACCATGCCGGTCCTCCATTTCCATACTGTAATTAGGAGAGATGATTGTCTTATGAACTTTATAACAACACTTCTTAAACTCTAAGGGGCTAAGGATCTCAGTGAATGAAAATTCTAGCTCAGAAGGTCTGGGTGGGGCATCCCCTTTATTTATTTATTTCTTTTTTTTTTTAAGATTTTATTTATTTACTTGTCAGAGAGGAAGAGAGCAAAGCAGGCAGAGCAGCAGGCAGAAGGAGAAGCAGGCTCCCTGCTGAGCAAGGAGCCAGAGGCGGAATTCTATCCCAGGACCCTGGGATCATGACCTGAGCTGAAGGCAGATGCTTAACCAACTGAGCCACCCAGGTGTCCCTCCTTTCTTTCTTTCTTTCTTTCTTTTTTTTAAGATTATTTATTTATTTATTTATTTGTTTGTTTGTTTATTTATTTGAGAGAGAGAGCAAGAAAGCATGTAAGAGAGTGAGTGGGGGGAAGGGCAGAAGGAGAGGAAGAATCTCAAGCAGGCTCTACACTCCACTCAGAGCCTGAGTGCAGCTCAATCTCATGACCCTGAGATCATGACCTGAGTCAAAACGAAGAGCCAGATGCTTAACTGACTGAGCCACCCAGACGCCCGTGAGTGGGGCATGCCTCACAAGCTTCTGGGCGATGCAGATCTGCTGGTTTGTAGGTTTCATTTTGATAACAAGGCCATATAGATTATGGAGGAGACAGAATGAGGTAAGGGAAAGGGAAATACTATATGAAGTGTAATGCATTAAAGAAAGCTATTATTATTAGCAAATAACAGGAATAGGTGCCTTGTCTGGGTCAGCTTCAGTACAGCATTTCCTGGAGTTGTTGTCCCCCACCCCTGAAGATCTGAACCTGTTTTAAGGGCTTCCCCACCCTCCCCTACCCATCATTGTACTCTCAGTGAGGCGGTTCCAGCCTGAAGACTGACTTCTCCCACTGACAGAAGCAGTGGGATTAGCTTTCTTCCAGAAGACAGCAGGTTAATGCCATGATTTAGCAATGTAAAGAATCCTCGAAGGTTACTCGTGTGTGTGTGTGTGTGTGTGTGTGTGTGTTGGGGGGGTGGAGTCTGAGGAACCTTGTGGAAAAACAAGCTCCCTTAAAAATGAAACTAGGTTTAGATCTCCAACAGTTCAGAGGTATCCACTGGGTTTGCACTGCTTTTGGAAACAGGTACAGACAGAAGTTCACCTCTTGTAAACTCGTTTGCATTTCTGTCTCTACCTCTAGCAATGTGAAGCTTTTGTAACATCAGAAGAGATGTTTACATTTCCTAAGAGGAGATTTTTGGCACTGTCCCAAATTTCTGGTATACAAGGGCATTCGCAGGTCAATGCCTACTCTCACCTTAAAATTCCAGAGCATTCACTATTAACCCTACAGACTCAAATCTCAATTGTTTGAAGGAACTGGTCATGGCAGAAAGCACCCGACATAAAGGACAGGGTGGACTGAACTGTCCAGGGGGTGTCCTCTTACACATCTGAGATTTAGACTGTGGTAGAATTCATTGGTCAAGAGAAATAGGGCATAAGGAAGGAGATATACTACGGCCTCACCAAAATTTATGTCCAGCACTCTCTTTTCACTGACTGCACAGACCTTCTGCTGCTCAGCAAAACAGTCAGGTACATTCCCACTTCAGAGGAATTATATTTTCTGTTCCCTTGCTTGCTCATGGCTTTATTCCTTACCTAATTCAGGTCCTTATCCAAATGTCACTTCTTCATTGAGGCCTTCCATGACCTACAATTCAAAATAAGTCCCTAAATATCTCCTAGCATTTCTCTAACCACATTTCCTGCTCATTTTTCACAGTACTTTTTAAGATCTGGCATAAAATGTTTTACTCATTTGGTAGTCTCTCTCCTATCACAAAAGATAAACTTCATGCAATTAGGAAATTCTGTAGGTTTTCTTGACTTTTCTCTGTGGACCAGTACTTAGCATATGATAGGGCTAAAGAAATGTTGGCAAATGAATAAATAAAACTTTTAATCAATTACCTAATTAATTAATAATGGGGTTTCTAAAGTCTTGAATTTCAGATAGTGCAGCTGCTCACCACCATATATACGAAGGACGGTGGTTCAAGACGGCAGCATAGGAAGATCCTGACCTCACTTCTTGCCATGGATATAACAAATCTACAACTACATACAGAACTATTCCTTCTCAAAAAGACCTGAAAACTAGCTGAAAAACTCCTCTACAACAAAAGGATAAAAGGGCCACATCAAGACAGGTAGGAGATACAGACATGGTCTTGCCAGAAAAAACATTCCTGACACAGCAACCCACAATCAGGATGGTTCTCACAAATACAAAGTTTCTCCCTGAGGAGGGAGAGTTTCATGACCCATATCAGGCACCCAATTCTTGGGACCTGCACCAGAGAGACAAGCCCCCAGAACATCTGGGCTTTGAAAACCAACAGGGCTTATGTCCAGAAAACTCAACACTGTAGGGAACTAAGATTCTGCCCTTAAAGGGCTTGCACACAGACTCACTTACCCCAGGACCCAGCACAGGGGCGGCAGTTTGAGAAGTGCCTAGACTGTACTGTGAAGGAGACTCATTTGCTAATCATAAAGCATCTGCCAGAGGGGCAGGGACCTGTTGGGACTCTTCTCAGAGACAGAGATGCTGCTGGACACCAATTTTGCACTCTCCCACTACCTTGTTCATGTCAGCGAGGACATGCAGTCACAGCTTGGTTCTGCTGCATTGCTAAAGTTGGTAGGCATACCCCATCCCATGCCTACATCCTGCTGGTATGTGGGCCCCAGCTCTCCTGTGGCCTCACTAAAGCCTGTTGGCATGTGTAGTCCACACAGCAGGCAGCCCTTGAGCACCTGGCTCTGTGGCCAGGGGCCTTGAGTTTCTGGGTCCCGTGGAACTGAAACAATCAGAGAGACAGTTCTTGGCAGGTGACCATGCTAAGACATCACCAGGACAGCAGACTGAAGCACACTCCCTGTCATCCTATGTAAAGGCCTGTTTACTTGTCCTGCAGCTGCAGCCTAAGGGGCAAGCTTCAGGCTTGCCACACAGCTAGAGGTTATGTAGGTGCTCTCAGGGAACAGAGGCTGAGAGAATGCCATCTTTGCACTCTCCCTTACTCCTGCTATAGCTCGCCAGTACCTACCAGAAAAGAGCTTATACACTTGTCTACAGGTCAGATTTTTACAACTGTCACCAAGAAAACACCTCTATATTGCCCAGTCTAGAAGCCAGCAGGATTTATGATTGTGGTCCCATAGAACTGCATATATTTACATACTTTAAAGGCTACTGTCTGAGGGTCTAGCTTCCAATCAACCTAAAACTAGGTGCTGGCCATGATGTTTCCCTTTGAAAAACTGACAGGTGTTCACATACCCTCAACAAGTAGAGACTATTAAGAATCAACCAGGCTATTTAGACATTCACAAAGGTTTGAGGACAACCAACTGCTAGGGCGAGTTTGACCAATAAAGCTCATCTCCTACACAAAGCAATTCCTTCAAGACTCCAAGTAGCTGTTTTGCCTAATACCCAGAAACAAACACAAAGAGTCAAGAAAAATGAGGAAACAGAAATATGTTCCAAACAAAAGAACAAGCTCAAACCCCAAGGGGAAAAAAAAAAACCCTTAAAGAAACAGAGATAAGTAATTTACCTGATAAAGAGTTCAAAGTAATGGTTGTAAAGAAGCTCACCCAAATCAGAAGAATGGATGAGCACAGTGAGAATGTCAACAAAGAGATAGAAAATATAAGAAAGTACCAAAGAGAAGTCACAGAGCTGAAGAATACAATAACTGAAATGAAAAATACAGTGTAGGGGTTTAACAGCAGACTGGATGAAGCAAAAAAAAAAAAAAAAAAAAGAATCACTGATCTGGAAAACAGGAGCAGCAGAACTTACCCAAACAGAGCAACAAAAAGAAAAAAGATTTTTAAAAAGTGAAAATAACGTAAGGGACCTATGGGACATCAAATAGAATAACATTCACAGTATAATAGTTCCAGAAAGAGAAGAAAGAAAGGGGCAGGAAAACTATTTGAAGAAATAATAGCTGAAAATTTCCCTAACCTGAGGAAGGAAACAGACATCCAGATCTAGGACACCCAGAGAGTTCCAAATAAGTTAACCCCAAGATATCCACACCAAAACACACTATAATTAAAATGGAAAAAGTTAAAGAGAGAATCTTAAAAGCATCAAGAAAAAAACCACTTGTTACATACAAGGGAACTCCCTTCGTATCATCACCAGATTCTTTAGCAGAAACTTTGCAGGGTGGAAATGAGTGGGGATAATATATTCAAAGTGCTAAAAAGGAAAAACTTCCAATCAAGAATATTCTACTCAACAAGGTTATCATTCAGAATTGAAAGACTCATAGTTTCCCCACCAAACAAAAGCTTACGGAGTTCATCACCACAAAACGGGCCGCACAAAAAATGTTAAAGGGACTTCTTTAAACTGAGAACAAGGGAAACCAGCTAGAAACAAGAAAACATGAATGTAAAAATCCTGCTGGTTAAGGTAAATATATGGTAACAGTAGTGGATTAATCACTTATAAAGGTAGTATAAAGGTTGAATGATAAAAATAGTAAAAATAACTCTAATAATTAGCTAAGGGATAAACAAAATAAAAAGGTGTAAAATGTGAATTTTTCAATGGGCTCAAACTTAACTTGCTATTAACTTAAAACGTATACAGGTTGTTGTATGTGAGTACACATACTTTCATGTTCATGGTAACCACAAAGCCAAAACCTAGATATGTAAAAGATAATGAGTAAGGAACATAAGCATTACACAAAAGGGAAACTATAGGGAAAAAAAAGCAAGAACAGAAGAAAAAAACAGAGAGGAGCCACCAGTCAGGAAACAATGAGTGAAATAGCAATAAGTACATATCTATCAAGAATTATTTAAATATAAATGGACTAGAGTCTCCAACTAAAACACACAGACTGGCCAAATGGATAACAGAAAAAAGACAAGACCCCTCTATATAACCCCTACAAGAGACTCACTTCAGATGTAAGAACACACACAGACCGAAAGTGAAGGAATAGAGAAAGATGTTTCATGCAAATGGGAGTCAAAAGAAAATTGGGGTATTATATTTGTATCAGATAAAACAGACCTAAAAATAAAGACTGTAAAATAAAAAATAAAACGCGGGCATTACATAATGGTAACATCTGTAAGAAAATATAACATTTGTAAATATTTATATACCCAACATTGGAGCACCTACATATATAAATCAATTAACAGGCCAAAATTGAGAAATTGACAGCAATATCATTATGGTAGGAGATTTTAATACCCCCTCACATCAATGGGTAGACCATCCATACATAAATCAACAAGAAAACAATGGCCTTGAACAACACATTAGACCAAATGGACCTAATAGATACATACAAAATATTCTATACAAAAGTAGCAGAATACACATTCTTCTCAAGTGCACATGGAACAAATTCTCCAGGATAGAAAATATGTTAAGCCACAAAACAAGTCTCAATAAATTTAAAAAGGTTAAAATCATATCCAGCACCTTTTCTACCCACAATGACATGAAACTGGAAATCAAGTAGAAGAAGAAAACTGGAAAATCACAAATATGTGGGGTTAAACAAAATGGTATTGAACAACCAATGAGTCAACAAAGAAATCAAGGGAGAAATTTAAAAAACATATAATTTGAGACAAATGAAAATAGAAATACAACATACCAAAAGCTATGGGATGTAGCAAAAGCAGTTCTAAAAGGGAATTTCATAGTGATACAGGGAGACCTCAAGAAACAAGAAAATCTTAAATAAACAATCTTCCTATCTAAAAGAACTGAAAAAAGAACAAATGAAGTGCATAGTTAGTAGAAGGAAGGAAAAAATAAATATCAGACCATAAGTAAATGAAATAAAGACTAAAAAGACAATAGGTAAAATCAATGAAATTAAGAGCTGATTCTTTAAAAGATCAAATTGACAAAGCCTTAGCTAGACTAAGAAAAAAAAAAGAGGGGACACTACTCTGATTAATTATATGCCAACATATTGAACAACCTAAAAGAAATGAATTCCTATAAACATATGATCTTCCAGGACTGAATTATGAAGAAATAGAAAACCTGATTAAACTTTTCACTAGTGAGGAGATTGAATCAGTAATTCAAAAACCGTCCAAAATATAAAAATCCAGGAGCAGATGACTTCACTGGTGAATTCTATCAAACATTCAAAGATTTAGTTCCTATCCTTCTCAATAGCTTCCAAAAATTAAAGAGGAAGAAATATTTCCAAACTCATTTTATGAGGCCAACATTACCCTGATTTGAAAACCACACAAGGATACCACAAAATATGAAAATTACAGACCAATATCCCTTATGAATATAGATGCAAATATCCTCATAAAATATTAGTAAACTGAATTCAAACCCTCAAGAAAACCCTCAAGACTCCACAAAAAACTATTAGAACTAACAAAAAAATTCAGTGAAGTTGCAGAGGACACAATCAACAGGAAAAATCCGTTGTAGGGCACTTGGGTGGCTCAGTCAAGCAACTGTCTTCGGCTTGGGCTGTGGTCCCAGGGTCCTGGGGTGGAGCCCCATGCTGGGCTCCCTGCTCAGCAGGGAGTCTGCTTCTTCCTCTGCCTTTCCCCCTGCTCACGCATGCACGCTCTCTCTCTCAAAAATAAATAAATAAAATCTTTTTAAAAGAAAATCTGTTGTTTCTATACACTAATAATAAAATATCAGAAAAAGATATTAAGAAAATAATCTCACTTACAATTTCATCAAAAAGAATAATATACCTAGGAATAAATTTAACCAAGGAGGAGAAAGACCTGTATACTGAAAACTGTGACACTGATGAAAGAAATTGAAGATGACACAAATAAATGAAAAACATCCCATGCTCATGGACTGGAAGAATTAATATTATTTTTTTCTTTTTTTTTTCTTCAAAGATTTTATTTATTTATTTGACAGAGAGAGAGAGATCACAAGTAGGCAGAGAGCAGGCAGAGAGAGAGGGGGAAGCAGGCTCCCCACCGAGCAGTGAGCTCGAAGTGGGTCTCGATTCCAGGATCCGGGGACCACGACCCAAGTCAAAGGCAGAGGCCTTAACCTACTGAGCCACCCAGGCGCCCCAAGAATTAATATTATTAACATGTCCATATTATCCAAAGCAATTTATAGATTTAATGCAATCCCTTTCAAAATTTCAATGGCATTTTCCACAGAAATAGAACAAACAATTCTAAAATTGCTATGGAACTACACAATAGCCGAAGCTATTAGGCCTGAATAGCCTGAATAGCCAAAGCAATCTTGAGAAAAAAAGAACAAAGCTGGAGGCATTAAGCCTCCTGATTTCAAGCAGTATTATAAAGCTATAGTAATCAAAATAGTATGGTACTGGCATAAAAACACAGACAAAGATCAATGGAACCAGAGAACCCAGAAATAAACCCTTGCTATACATGGTCAATTGGTTTATGACAAAGGCAAGAATACACAATGTGGAAAGGACAGTCTCTTCAATAAATGGTGTTGGGAAAATGAGACAGCCAGATGCAAAAAAAGAAATTAGATTAATATCTTCCGCCATATACAAAAATTAACTCAAAATGGATTAAAGACTTCAGTGTAAGACCTGAAATCATAAAATTGCTAGACGAAAACACAGGCAGTAAACTTGACATCAGTCCTGGCAATGAATTTTTTTTAGATCTGACAACAGCAAAAATAAACAAGGGGTACTACACCGAACCAAAAACTTCTTCACACCAAAGGAAACCATCAACAAAATGAAAATACAGTCTACGGAATGGGAGAAATATTTGCAATACATGCAACTAGGGGTTAATATTCAAAATATGTAAAGAACTCATGTAACTTAGTAACAAAAAACACAATCTGCTTAAAAAGTGGGCAGAGGATAAGAATGAAGATTTTTCCGAAGAAGCTTTACAGAGGGCCAACAGACGCATGAAAAGATGCTCAAAATCATTAATCACCATGGAAATACAAATCAAACCTTCAATGGGTTATATCACCTCACATC
Organism: Nasua narica; assembly: GCA_028533885.1. Taxonomy (NCBI): domain Eukaryota; kingdom Metazoa; phylum Chordata; class Mammalia; order Carnivora; family Procyonidae; genus Nasua; species Nasua narica. Next base: position 128,904,358 of record CM052799.1, read on the forward strand.
TCTTCGAATGGATATTACCAAAAAGATAAGAAATAACAAGTGTTGCTAAGAATTGGGGAGAAAGGAGAACCCGTGTGCACTGTTGATGGGAGTGTAAATTGGTGTAGCCACTCTAGAAAACAATGTGGAGGTTCCTCGAAAAACTAAAAATAAAGCTACCATATGATCCAGCAATTCCACTTCAGGTATTTATCCAAAGAAACCGAAAACCCTAATTCAAAAGGATATATGTACCCCTACAGTCATCACAGCATTATTTACAACGGCCAAGGTAAGGAAACAACCTGTATGTAATGGATGAATGGATAAAGAAGATGTGGTATACATACATACCACGGAATACTACTCAGTCATTTAAAAAAAGAATGGAATCTTGCCATTTGCAGCAACATAGATGGACCTTGAGGGTCTTACGCTGAGTGAAATAATCAGACCAAAAGACAAATCCTGTATGATTTAAGTTATATTGAAGTCTAAAAAACAAGACAAAATAAAATTCAAAGATACAGAGAAAAAATCAGTAGTTGCCACAGAAGAGGGAGGTTGAAGGGTGGGTGAAATGGACGAAGGTCAAGAGGTATTAACCTCCAGTTATAAAATAAATAAGTCATGGGGATTTCATGTACAGCATGGTAGCCTTAGTCAATAATATTGTATTGTATATGAGAAAGTTGCTAAGGAAGTAAATCCTGGAAGTTTTTATCACAAGAAAAAAAATGTGTAACTTCGTACGGAAACAGATGGTAACTAGACTTCTTGTGGGGATTATTTCACAGTGCCTACACATATAGAATCATTATACTGTGTACCTGAAACTAATATAAACGTATATGTCAATTTTATCTTAATAAAACAACCTATAAATGGA
>CM052799.1:128905725-129006376 GCA_028533885.1 Nasua narica
AGTTGCTAAGGAAGTAAATCCTGGAAGTTTTTATCACAAGAAAAAAAATGTGTAACTTCGTACGGAAACAGATGGTAACTAGACTTCTTGTGGGGATTATTTCACAGTGCCTACACATATAGAATCATTATACTGTGTACCTGAAACTAATATAAACGTATATGTCAATTTTATCTTAATAAAACAACCTATAAATGGATTTTTCTAACAAGAGTATTTACTTTAAAATGTAGTGTTCTGGACGGGGAAAGAAACAAAGCTTGTATATCTAAGTTCCATTTAGGGTCTGCAGCTATGTAGCTATATAAATTTATATAGACCTCTTTCCTAGACTCGGTCTCCACTGCAAAATATAGGAATTACACCAGATTCTTAAGTGTCTTCCACACATCAACTTTATATAATAATAAAAGTGAAAAAAAAAGTACTTTCATACACAGCAATAATAACAAAAATATTTACTGAGTATTGGCTGTTGTTATCTTTAAAGGCCATAAAGGTGACCACACATAGACTTTGACTCCAATAGAACTTACTACCAAGAGCAAGGTTAGGAGAGATACAAATTTAAAGAGATGTTTAATATTAATCCAAAAGATAGATTAGACTCCTACATGGAGCATGAGTGATGAATTCTAATATTCCTGCCAACTCAATAATATACCTTTGGTTCTCTAAAGATTTGAAAGGGTTAGAAACTTGCCAAAGATGATCAAATAGCAATAGAGACTTTACCTCTTTTTTTCCATCTTTTCTCAAAAGGTGATGGTCACACCCATTTTACAAAGAAAAACCACACATGCTACTGAGAAGACCTGAATTGTTTCCAACAGCTCCTCAGCTTCTCAGAGTGCTTAACACGCTGTTCTCATTCTTTTAAAATATTAGTCCTATTCAGAAAGTCTTTTATGAAAAAAAAAAAAGAAAGTCTTTTATGTTAACGTTATAAAGAGAATTACATGTCATAAGATGTCTTCCCTCATCCTGTCTAAAGACATATATGATAACTTTGTCCTAGTTGTTACAAAACTGCCATTACCATCTCCCTATGAAGTCCCAGAACGTATGTGTAACTTGCAAATACTGAGGATTTTTTTTTCCTTCTCATTTCTGGTTTCTAATCCTTACCTATCTAATCCTACTACCAAATACCAGCAACATATTTTTCCTTTCTGGATTCAGGATCCTACATAGGTCAGATGAGGGGCTGGACAAAATAACATCCATGCCATTTGTGACTTTATCGTTTTGTTATATGTTGGTGTTTTCCACAACAAGGAAGTTGGTTTGAACCTCTCTGTCCTCTCCTTTCCCACACAATTTGAAGTCACAGCAAAGAACTGAGTCAGTGGTGATCATGGCTTTCAGAAAACTGTACCTGGTGGGACATTAATACAACCGTTGGGTGTGCAGAATTCCCAGTAATAATTGCTCAGTTGTGGTAAGGTACAAGGTACCCACTCCTATACATTCATTTCTAGCTTTGAAGAGAAGAGCACAATGACCCAGGATAGATCTGAACAACTTCATAATTTCTAACTGCTAATCATCTACAATCAACATATCTATTCTTCCCTAGCCACCCTGGCAGAAAGCCACCGATCCGACAGAATAAGCCATCATTTGCAATACTTGGAAAGAGTTGCATTTCCCAATTTATCCCAAGCTTGACCTTCCATCCCAATTACTACTTTAATATTAACTAATGACCAACCAAATCCATTACATGTTAGATAATGAAGTCAAGTATTTAGAAGGAGAGCAGAGAGATGGAAAAGCCTAGGCATGAGAGTCAGACTTTGCTGTAAGTTCTCTCTCCATCACTCACTCTCTCCAGTCTCTTCAGCTGTAGCATGGGGGTTTGGTGAGACAATTCCCACATCCTTTGAATCAGTTATTTCATTGTACTGATCATTTTTACTACAGGAGAAATCAGTTTATGTCTCTCTGCCCCAAAGTTAACAACAGAACTTAAAGATCCATCTTACTCAGCCATAGGAAAAGGCAACTTAAAACTCAATGGTCATCAATTCTTGGTTTGAAAAATAATTAAGACACAGCAAGAATCCCCCTGGCTGAATCCTTGCTATGCCCCATGGCCACTAACACAGATCCAAAATCCCTCCTTTCTGGATGGAAGGGGGAACAACAGTGCTCCTCATAAAATCACTTAGAATAAGCGTAGTAATTAACATGTTTCCTGAGCTCTCTCTTTTCAGGTTAAGCAACTTCGATTCCTTACCCTGTCATTAAAGTACTCATTTCACATACACACACTCTCCTCTATTTTAACTAGAGTCTTCTACACTGCTAAGTCTGAAAATGGACACAGTGCTTTAACAATATCCAAATAATACAGAATATAACCAAAGATCATATTCACTAGCCCAGGAAATTATGCTTCTTTAAATAAAATAAATTATAGCCACAGTTACGGAAATTTAAGATTTGCTCTATTTGATGTGTTGAAGATAAAATAAAATTAGAATTTTCCTTTGCCATAAAACAAACTTAAGCAAATTCCTATAGTATCATAATAGAAAAATATATTTCATTTTTTAAAGATTTGTCGCTGAACAGGAGGCAGAGATGAAGCAACGCCTTCTCAGCGCCACATTTCCTCACTTTATGAGTGGAATTCACTTTGCATATTTGAGTAGCTACATACATTATTAAAAGCATATGGTGACACAAAGGAGTCACGGTCTTCCTCGAAATATTAGCATTGTGCAGTACTAGTAACTTCAAATGCTATGTTAATTATTTTAAAAGGTATTCATGGAAAAATACTGTGTGAACAGCAAAAAAGAGACTGAGACCATTTTAGAAATCTCTCATATCAAAAGCAGATCGATTTGCCGCAATCTTCAAGCAGACTCTGGGCTGTAGTCTGGCAGCCAAGACAATGGTCCAGGAGACCATGATTATAATCTTAATTTTGTACTCAGGTAAGACACTTCTTTTGTAAAAATAACTTTTAAAAAAAGGGAGGGTGCCTGTTATGTTCATTATCTGTAAAGTTAGGTAACTGAACTAAGGTTACCCCTAGCTTTGCGATCACAAACTAATGTGTTACAAATATTAGATAAATTCACCTTAAAAATATACATGCAATTAAATACCTTTACCGTGTTATTTGGGGAGTTTCTTATAGCCTTCTCATTTTAAAAAGGGATGGTTAATAGGCTGATATGCATGCTTAAATATGGAAAACTGTCCACATCACTTTGGACAAAGCTTTCAGAAACTCACAAGACTTGGTTATAACTCTCCACGTTAATTCTTGTAACGACCATGTCTTATTGGTATTTCTCTACATTGCTTAGGCTTCAGAATTTCTCAGACTGTTCTCAAACTGATTTCCAAAAGAGGTTATGTTGTTCTGTACCTGTCAAAGCCTATCCAATATTTACACAAGATAGTACATGGGAAAACATGTATAATCTATTAAGTGTTTTAAAGATGCTCTATTTTTTAACTTCCCTCCATCTCGTCAGCAAAATTAATCTCTCTTTATCTTGTACTTTTGGAACCTTGTTTCATCTCTCATACTTTTTAACACAAGCTCTTCTCTACACTAGATCAACCATTCTGTCTAATAGGAATTACCTTCCTCACTTGTGCATCTACAGGGCTTAGCATACTGTAGATTTTTAACAAATACGCAATCATTTTTTGGTTGAGTGAAGGGGACAAGATATTGGAGCACATTTCACAATAAAATGTGCTAACTGATTTCTCATACAGAATTTTGTTTGTTATTAATGCTCAGCCTCCTCTTTAAATATACACCTTCCTCCCCAGACACTATAGAAACCCTCAGTGGATAGGCGGTTCCATCAGTACTTTTTTGGTGCTGAAGAGATTAAGCTTTGACATTTTCTGTAAAATAATTCCTTAAAATCATAGATTCGAAACACATTATTTGGATTTATAATTGGTGAGACTTCTGATTTAATAACATAAACAAAATGACACTCTTAAAGAGATAACAATCTTTTATCAGCTAGACTCGAAAAGACCCTAGACTCTCTTAAGCTGGAAGAGTGTCTGGATCATCATTTCTTCAGCCCACCTCATATTACCGATGACGCAACAGAAGCACATGAGGTAAAGTGACTTTGCCAAGGTCACATCGAGTCAGTGACTGAGTGCTGAACACCAGGAGGGACTCCAGATCACCGGACTCCTAGCTCAGTATTGTTTCTTTCTTTCCTGTCCTCTCCGATTTATTCATCCAGAACTAACTGACCAAGCAGAAACAATTGGGAGTAGTCAGACCTCTATTAATAACAGCTTGCTTTTCTACAGTACTACATACTTTACAAAGCACTTTCCATATACTCTCTCTCCTTGAATCCTTCCAAAACCCCAGAGACAGGACATTTACTTCCATTTACAATAAACTAAGGCCCAGAAAGGTAGAGGGATATGTCCAAGGTCACAGAGCTAAATCTGAATGCACATTTTCATACTACAAATTTAATTCTCCATACATAAATCCATAGCAATCACTGTTCCACAGATACAATCGGTCAAAGGAAAAGAATTATTCCAATATGATCCGCACTTGTACTCTACTAAGCCACAATTCTAAAGGGTCTGCCACAGTGACTTTGTGAAACCTTTACAAATAAAAAGGCTGATTTTGAAGAAACTTTAACACTAACCAGATGAATAACCCATGCAAAGATAATAGATAAATTGAGAAAAAGGACAGGATGACACCAAAACGCATGTCCAGCAAAGTGATTTAGACAACGAGGACAAGGAAGGCCTTCATTACCTACGTATTTCGGCACCCAGTTTTAATCTGAGGAAACGAAAACACCTCCATCCCCATCCCTCCAAAAAGCACAAATCCCGGGGTATCCTGAAGAACATGTTATGATAGTCACGGCCACCCTTTTGAGTCAATACAGAAGTCTCTTTGGTGGCGCTCACAAAAGGTCCTGAGAAGTACAGTCTGCTCTCAGAGTCGCTGAAGGCAGGACTATAACGGAGAACAAGAACGAATGTGAGGAGGTGTTCCGAGCAGTCTCCACGGGAGCTGACAGGCAGCGACACATCCGGCCTCTAACAAGAGGAAGGGACACCTGAGGACTGGTGACCAGGCGCATGCGCAGATAATAAACAATCACGTCCCCCACCCCCAACTGTCCAGGATGAGAACAACGAAGAAGACACTCTTGTTTCTTGTTTTTCAAAACAGCAGAGAAAATACTTCTAATAAGGTGGAGGAGGAAGTTTTCATGCCTAACCAGATTTTGAAAGGGTGAAAACTGATAGTTCTCTTCCATGGGAAACGGGAAGTTAAGTCACAGTGAATAAGATCCATTACTTAAAGGCTGGGTCTGAGCTCAGGGTGAAATGTGAGTGACGTTCAAAAAAGAAAGAAGGGGAAGTGGAGGCTTTGTGCTACGTGTGTGTCAGCCTTCAGTCTTTAGCTGCTTTACACCCAGGATATAATGAAAAAGTCATAAAAATCAAATAAGTAAATAAATATTACATATCAAGGGCTTTATAATTTTATTTATTCAATTAACTTTCTATTGCATACTTAACAAGTGCCAAGTCACTGGGATTACAAAGAAGAAAGACACAGTCTATGCCTTCAAGAGGCTGAGATAGGTGCTGACATGTACCCCAAGGATACAGTGTGGAAAGAAACCAACTGCAGGAACACTCAGAGGACCAGAAGAAGGAAAGACTTTTCTTAGCAGAGAAGGAGCAAGAAAAACTTTATTGAGAAAATTACAATCTAATTATTTGTGGATATGAAAAGTTAATGTACTTTGGGAAGATATTATAAGATCTGTTTCATGTTGCATTTTGTTTTTAATAAGTAATGGAATTATTAGTATTATATTACTGTTAAAGAATGAGTACTGAACAATATATTTTATCGGTCTTAGCTTCCGCACATACACCATTTACTAATAGTTAATTAAATCACAAAACCATAAATTTAGGGCGCCTGGGTGGCTCAGTTGGTTGAGCAACTGCCTTCGGCTCAGGTCATGATCCCGGAGTCCCGGGATCGAGTCCCATATCGGACTCCCAGCTCTGCGGGAAGTCTGCTTCTCCCTCTGACCTTCTCCCCTCTCATTCTCAGTCTCTCTCTCTCTAATAAATAAATAAATAAATCTTTAAAAAAACCCATAAATTTAACAAAATACACTACATTCTTTTTTTTTTAAGATTTTATTTATTTATTTGACAGAGAGAGAGAGAGAGATCACAGGTAGGCAGAGAGGCAGGCAGAGAGAGAGAGGGGGAAGCAGGCTCCCCGCTGAGCTTAGAGGCTGATATGGGGCTCAATCCCAGGACCCTGAGATCATGACCTGAGCTGAAGGCAGAGGCTTTAACCCACTGAGCCACCCAGGCACCCCAATACACTACATTCTTAAGTGTTCAATGAAGACAACATTCTCCGCCTCTCCAAAATGTTTAAATTCTAAGTTTATACATCTGTTGTGTGCTTTTGAGACAATATAAACACAGAAAAATCTCAAAAATACATTGCAAAGTAGCAAACCAGAGCTCTCATTTGGGAAGTCATCCCCTGAATTTGCTGGGTGACTTAAATTCAATCAATATTAACACATGCAAATAAAAAGAGCCCTGTTCTTCCAGTTTAAGAACCCTGGCTCTGCTTTCAAAAGAACTAGTGACAACTCCAAGCTTTCTGTCTTTCTAACATAACTTTTTTTTTTTAAAGATTTTTTTATTTATTTATTGGAGAGCGAGAGGATTGGAGCACAAATCAGGAGCAGGAGAGGAACAAGCAGAGGACCCCTGGGCTTGGAGCCCAGAGCTCAGAGCTCAGAGCTGGAGATTGGAATCTGTGACGGCTCAACAAAGGGCTCTGGGCGGGGCTCTGAGCGGGGCTCTGGGCTGGGCTCAGCTGGGGGCTTGATCCCAGGACCCGGAGATCACCACCAGTGCCAAAGTCAGATGCTTAAGGGAATTTGCCACCCAGGTGCTCCAGTCTTTCTAACATTGTATGAAAGAGTTTGGAGCCCTGCATCTAAGTCCAAAGCAGAGCTCGTTCATTTGCAATACTGCGTTTAAAAAATCCTTGGGGGTTTACAAAGTGTTACTTCCAGATCTCTGAGACTCAGAACCACCAATTAAAAATTTTACTCCTATTTATTGATAACTGGACGTTAGAGTAGGGAATCAATACGAGCTAGTGGATAGACAATTACTATGGCAATCAAGAAACCAGAGTTTCAGTCCCGATTTCACCAGGATTGAGCCACTTTTTCTCCAAGCCTCTGTTTTTACAGGTAAAATGAAGAAGCTAAAAATGAATTCTAAAGTCCTTTCTGACCCTAAAGACACTTTTGCAATGCTGGAAAGTTAGTAACTTTGCCAGTTATGAATTGGTGAGAGGATTTTTCTGGGAAATTATTGCTGGAACTGTGAGAGCTGAGACACATTTCCAATCATGAATTTGAAGGCAGACTTAACTCAGCCCCACACCTTAGAACCTCCCGCAATTGTTAATAACTCCATTATTGCATTTACCATATTGCATCTTGAGCAGTGGTAACTGTTTTCGATCCGAGCATGGAAGGTTAATAAGGTCAAAATCAGTCTCTTATTCAAGTTTTGCCAATGCCCAGAAATGCATGATAGGGTAAGCATCTAATAGATGCCTAGGTAGTGGAAGAATAAATGAATTAGTATGTCAAGACAACTTAAAAAATTATCTAGACACGATCTTGGTAGCTCCCTTAATCTTGTAACTTTAAGATTATTTATTTATTTATTTGAGAGAGAGAGAGAGAGAGAAAGCACACCAGGGAAGAAGGAGAAGCAGATTTCCTACTGAGCAGGGAGCCCGATTCGGGGCTTGATCCCAGGACCCTGAGATCATGACCTGAGTGGAAGGCAGATGCTTAACCAACTGAGCCACCCAGGCACCCCAATCTTGTAATGTTTTTAAGATATTTATGTGCTGCTTTCTCACAAGACTACTTTCATGACCCTGATGTTTGACAACATAAGTATGTTGGACAAAAAGGAGAAGCCAGTCAGAGCACCACAGAAAGTACCACAGAATGCTATCTCCAGGATCTCTGAGCTGAGATTATTATCCTGCAAGAGTATCTTTGAAAAGTAAAGAGACTTCTAGCTAAAGATGGGGAAAAGGAACACAGGCTTTTACTTTCATTTCTACCTGAAACACCACCAAAAGTACAATAAAGGTAGGTGTGTGTGTGTGTGTGTGAGAGAGAGAGAGAGAGAGAAAAGGAGAGAGAGAGAGAGAGAGAGATAAATCTACAAAGATGGAGCAAAAGTGAGACAAGATAACAACAACCAAATGTTAGAAACAGGAAACCAACTAAAGAAGATATAAAGGATTCAGCAGACCTGAGAAAGCTGAATTCAAAGTTAGCAGTGGGGAAAGACAGCAAGCAATCTAAGCAATCAAAACTCAGACTGCAGAATCTTCAAAAGTTTAGACCATGGTAGCACCAGGTTTGTTGAGAAGTGGGGTGAAGGGGAAGGGGATAAAATATGCAGGATTGGTGGAAAGTTTGTTTTTAAGAAGGAACCATAACCTCAAACTCTCTCCTAAACATTGAGCATCTAGACACCCACCCTCCTCGATCCCAGTAGAACACCAGAGATTTATTATTTGTAGAAAATAGGACAAAAGGTCCCCATGCAGTGGATAGAGTGAGAACCACATTGAAAACAGGGACATTAAGTGAGTATGTACACTGATTGCTGAGACCCACATAATCCTGGCAGCCATGTCTTTATTGTCCAGGCAGGGGAAAAACCTTCCTTGAGGAACTTGTCAATATTAAGAGGCACAACCTAAAGATACTGATATTGGGAGTTCCACAGGTAAAAGCCCACTGTGAGTACCCTACAACTGAGATTATTTCAATAATACCTATCCGTGTACTCAGAGCTTCCAGTCACCTTTTTAGCCAACTCTTAAACATGAGGAGGCAACCAAATATAAAAACATTTGTAAAAAAGTCTCTAACGTGAAAGAGAAAATTAAAGCAAGAAATTAAAAAAAAAATCTAACTGGGGGTGCTTGGGTGGCTCAGTGGGTTAAAGCCTCTGCCTTCAGCTCAGGTCATGATCTCAGGGTCCTGGGATCGAGCCCCGCATCGGGCTCTCTGCTCAGCAGGGAGCCTGCTTCCCCCTCTCTCTCTGCCTGCCTCTCTGCCTACTTGTGATCTCTCTCTGTCAAATAAATAAATGAAATCTAAAACAAACAAACAAACAAAAACCCACCTAACTGGAAATAAAGGCTATAGAAGGAGATGAAAACTTCTAAAAAAATACATCATTACTATCTTCAACCAGGTATTAGAAAATATTGCCTCAGTGAAACAAGACAGCATAATATAAAATCAAACATTCAAAGAAAAACAACAAATAAGGATCTTGGAATTAAAGTCTGATACCAGAAATTAAATACAAAACCTAACAGAAAGATTAAAGATAAAGTTGAGTCTACCACCTAGAAAATAGGAGAAAATGCCAAAAAAGATGGAAAATAAAAGATAAAACATATGAAAAATAAAAAACACACAAAAATAAATTCAGGATATCAATATCTAAGGAACAAGACTTCCAAAAAGCAGGAACCAAACAATAACAAAGAAGAAGGCAGAAGGAGAAGGGGGAGGAGAAGGAGGAACAGAATAGGAAATCAGCAAGAAAAATTTTCAGGAAAATTTTCTAGATGTAAAGAATACAAGTTTCCATATTAAAGCAGTCTACTAAGTACCTAGCATAATGCGTAAATATTAAACCACAACAAAGCAAATCTTTATAAATTTTCAGAACCCTGGGAAAAAGAATAAATCCTACAAGTTTTCAAAGAGAAAAAAATCAGTCATTCTCAAGAAATAAAGAATCGAAATGGCATCAGGCCCGAACTGAAAGTGGGAAAAGACATTATAGTGGTGCCATTTAAATTCTAAAGGAAAATTATTTTCAACCTACAATTCTTTTTTTTTAATATTTTATTTATTTATTTATTTGACAGAGAGAGATTACAAGTAGGCAGAGAGGCAGGCAGAAAGAGAGGGGGGGAAGCAGGCTTCCCGCTGAGCAGAGAGCCAGATGTGGGGCTCGATCCCAGGACCCTGAGATCATGACCTGAGCCGAAGGTAGAGGCTTAACCCACTAAGCCACCCAGGCACCCCACAACCTACAATTCTACACCTAACCAAATTATTATTCAAATCTGAGGGAAGAATGAAGGTATTTTCAGATATTGCAAAGCCTGGGAAGTTTAACTACATTGTATCCTTTTTTCAGGAAGCTAATGGAAAATTTATTCCACCAATATAAGGGAGTGAAGAATACAGAGGATCTGGGAGAACCAGAGATCTAGACAGAGATCTACAAAGATTTTCCAAGGTGATGGAAAGGAAGATTCCAGAATCAAACCCATGCAGGGGTAATCAAAAGAAAAAGGTACCTGTCGAACCAAGCCAGAAAGTTCAGAGAGAGATTATTTCAAGAAGATGACCTTGATAAAATATCTGTACAACTGAATGTCTTGAGATGAGATTTGGAACACTGGCAGAGATTTGTAGTTTAAAAAGTATGTAGAGAACTGAGCAAACAAACAAAAAAAGTGACAGTTATCAATCACAGAAAAAGCACAAAATCTTAAGAAGAAAGGAAACCTAATCATACCTTAACCTGGCTTAGTCACAAAAAATATTTACAACGTTGTAATAATGTACCTACTAAATGCTGATCTAACCAAAGTACCTCTGAAACAGCCCTGGGAAGATGGGGGGATAAAGGATGTCTCTGGTGGTGAGAAAGGGCTCATGTAAAGAGATGAAAAGTTCATTTCCAAGGTGGGACATCAGCAACAGAGCTGAGAAATTCAGAGGCAGCAAGAATAGAATAGTACTTAAAGTATGAAGAAAAATATCAAAAAGAGTTGAAAGTGATTGTTTCCGGAGAGAAAAAAATATGAGGGAGGAGACAAGGAACTATCTTGGATAAAATGCTTTCTATAACAGTGACTAAAATAATCAAAAAGAAAAGGAAAAAATCGTCTCAAATTTTTTTCATGAGGTATTATCTTTATATCTCTCTTGCTCTAGAAACATTGTTGAAGGAATGAGTAGCAGAGGAAGCTACAGTGTGCTCCCAACACCCTCACAACCTTACTGAGACATGACTCAATGGCCAGTCAGGATCCAAAGAGGTTGCTCAGAGAAAAGACAAGGCTGTCCTTGCCTTCTGTCTAACTGCTCCTTATGGCTATTAGATGAAAATCATCTACTGACCTTCAGTTTCAAAATTTTGTTCATAAATCTTTCACCAGCCAGGATGAGACCTTTTCTATACAAGGCGGTATTCTAAATTTCAACCATTGATTATTGTTGTCCAGTTTGACAGGAAGTGTCTTCTTGGAACAATTTTAAGACTTTGATCCAAAAGCAGTATCTTTGAGGGGTTACTGTATTTTACAGTTCTGTGTTGAGCTAAAACTAAAGGTTCAGACTGGAATATTATGCTTAAAATTCATTTAAATAATTAAGCAAGCCAGAATCCATCAGATTCAGCAAAAGCCATGATTATGATTTTAGATTATAGTGAAGTAGTCGTGGGATAGTTAACGATAGCTACATTTTGTTGAGTGCTTACTATATGTCAGGCAGTGGAGTAAACACTTTTAATATATTATCTCATTTAATCTTCAAAACAACTCCATTAATAGATACTATTACTATCTTCATTATGTAGATGATAAAATCTACAGTCAGGAGATTAGAAACCTCGCCCAATGTCATCGGCTGGGAATTATACATACAAAAATGAAAACCAGAATTGGGTTGAGAACTGCTCTTTTTAATTTCCCTATCTTCTCTAAAGAAACAGCCAGAAAATCAAAACTTACCATTGAAAGAGTGATGGTAATGCTGAAGTCAAACATATTCTTACACAAGTCTTCATAGACGGGTTGGAACAGTTTCATATAACATAGTTGCAAAATACATGTATATTAGTACTTGAGTAGTTTTTGCCCTGTCATCATAATTCTGAGCCTTGATAATAATTTATAGACCTTCAGGGAGCAATTTTTGAACTTGACACATTTCAAAAAGACTCTGGACCTTTCTCCAAAACATCAATCTGTAATTTGCAATGCAAAAACTTTAGGGGACTGAGAACCAAAAGTGAACAGAAGTGAAATTCACTATTTCATTAAGCAAGGGAAGTGTCTCAGCATAAGAGACTGGCAAAAGTCATAGAGTGAAATACTGGATCACAGTGTTTCCCCTGGCCACCTCAGTAGGCTTATAGGTGTGCCTTGCTTTGTAAAGTGGATGTTTTCTGGAAAAGCTAGGGAATAACTGAAGCTTTGCAAGTAGAATTATACTCTAAAAGCCCTGGGAATCTAAGTTTTAAAGATAATTATATTAATTAATGTTTTTGAAATGTAAGTTATCATCACCTGCATTATGTAATTTGTAACAAGCCTCCACAATTTTCCCCCAATCTTTTATGAGTCATCATTCACTGTATCCCATCCCCAAAACTACCTGCTTCATGAGGGCAGGGGCTTTGTTTTGTCACTACCATATTCAGCACCCGGAAGTGTCCAGCATGACAAATATTTGCTAGATGAATGAACCAACCAACCATGTAATATTTTCCTAGTTGCAACATGTTTACCAATGAATCTATACCTCTGCTTCTACTAATCCATCAGCCTGGAATACTTTTCCACTGTTTCCATTCCATCCCTTCTGCAAGGGAAACAGCTCAAATGTCAACTCCCTTCTCTGTATTCCCACAGATTATATTTCTATATCTGGTGTGCTAGCAAAGGGTAGAAACCTTGTCATTGGGTCCTGGCCTATTAACACCTAGCCAGAGCAATCCACACAGAAGATATGATATGACAAGTAAATTTAAAATTGAATCTAAATTTTCATATGCACTGCCAGCTGTCGGCTCTTCCCAGACTTCTGTTTGCATCTACTACCTTCAAAAGCTTGTCTATGAGGTCTCCGTGAAGTCAGAAACTGTCTTTTTTCATTTTTAATCCCACTAGCAAGCAATGTGCATGGCGCAGATAAATGGATAAATGATTCATCCAAATACCTATTGTTTGTATACCTGTATTATTTGTTTACATTATTAGTAACAACTTTGTATTAACTACCAGTGTGGTTGTACTGGGCTGCTTTTCTAGGAATAATCTTGCTTACTCTTTTAAGCTATAGGTTTTTTTCATAGGAATTCTACCCATGATCCTTTACTTTAACATGCCTCAAGTATCAGCAAAATACACATTTATTTCTATCTTCAATAACAAAGGTACAAGAGAACCTTGTCTATACAACCTAAGAAAACTGGACTTCACTTTAAGCCAGATAATGGAAACAAATTAGTAAAATTCTGATTTAAAAAAGGCAGTGGAGGGCGCCTGGGTGGCTCAGTTGGTTGAGCAACTGCCTTCAGCTCGGGTCATGATCCCGGAGTCCCGGGATCGAGTCCCATATCGGACACCCGGCTCTGCGGGAAGTCTGCTTCTCCCTCTGACTTTCTCCCCTCTCATTCTCAGTCTCTCGCTCTTTAATAAATAAATAAAAATCTTTAAAAAAAAAAAAAGGCAGTGGATTAACCAGACAGTGTCACTACTCTTTAATTTTTAGAGTGTGATATAAACAGTGTCTTAAAAACTATCATTTTGAACCATACACCGTAAGCGCATGGCATTCTGGTGTCTCCAACCAGAGAAAAATGAGTGAGCAGGAATTAGGCAAGATAAAGAAGAAAACTCCTGAGGGCATCAAGGTCAGCATTCTAAAGAAGAGTCCAGTGAGTGGAACCAATTCTAGACCCATGACAGCTCATGTCAAAGGCGGAGGAGGGGAATGACAGGGGAAGGACGGAATATGGCACTAGGAGTAAGACAGGGAGCTACTCTCAGCATCAGGTAGGAATCCTGTCATGTATCAGGAGTGTTCCTATGTGTGAAGGACACCAGAAGCTGCATCTAGTTCCCTAGCACCAGGCTAACGTGGTAATGGGGAGCTTGAGATAAGAATCCAGCCCCATTCAGGAACAGAGGAAAGAGTAAACCCAAAGGTCAAATAATAACCCCAAGAGAAACAGCTCTTATGATTGAGAACTGATTTTATGCTTGGCTCTTTATATATATTTTCTTCCTTGTTCCATGAACTTAAGAGATGTGGTACAAATGAAGAGGCAAAGACACAGAGACAGAGCTTGCCCAAGGCAGAAGCATTAACAAGTTGCTATGTCTTATAATCTTTCTACCAGAAGCAGGAGGATTATTCGAGGTGAGGTAAGGAAAAAAAAAAAAGGAAGTTGTAACCCCACGCTTCCTTAAGCCATTGCATTAGGAAGCCAACAGAAATCACGCAAGAGCAGAGGGCTCTCTCTGTTACCTACCTGATAGCAGGCAGGAACTCCTGGTGATTCCCTAAGTCAGATCTCATTGGCCCGGGTCTTGGGTCAGACTGAGCCTACAAAGATCAGGCGTCCTAAAGGTTAATGAAATGTACACATTTCACATGTGTGTGCACAGCTTGTAGGCTAGTTTTTCAGCAACAAAGGAAGGTTAACTGACTTACCAGACTAGAGCAAAATAAGCCTTAGATGTTCAGCAGGGGTTAAACTCACAGACTAAGAAGCCAGTCTGCCACTTCCTAGCTGTGTGATCAGAGAAGGTTACTTTAAGTCTCTTTGCCTGTTTTATCTACTCCCTAAAATTGGAATAACAGTAGTGTCTGACTCACTGCATTGTTATTAGGATTAAATGAGTCAATATAGGTAAAACACAGTGCTTGGTACAGAGCAAAAACTATAGAGGCATTATTTCAAAAGACAGTAATCTCTTCAAATGCCCTATCTTCTTTTTTGTTGTTATCGAGAGAGAGAAAGAGAGAAATCGAGAGAGAGAAAGAGAGAGAGAACACGACATGTGCCTGTACACAGGTGAGAGAGGAGCAGAGAGAGAATCCCAAGCAGTCTCCACAGCATGAAGACTAACCCAGTGCTTGATCTCAGGACCTTGAGATCATGACCTGAGCTGAAACCAAAAGCCAGACGCTTAACCGACTGAGCAACCCCAGCACCCCTCTTCAAATGTCCTTCCAATGTCTCACATGAATAAAGCCTAAAACCATGAAGCATAGAGAGATTTGCTTGAGTTCATTTGAGTTTAAAAGTTTATCACTAAGCCCAAAACCTAGTGGTCCTATGCTTTATTTAAAAACAGACCTAAATATTAGTGAAAAATTTTAAAATGGGGAATAAGTCCATTCAAAATCCAATTATCATTACCAAAATATTGCCATTTTTTGCATATTAGTATTTACTCTTTGTCCATGGACATACAAAGTTCACATTAATGTAACCGGTACATATGACCACATGACTGTTTTTTATAAGTATCATCATATCACAAGTATTTCTGATTATAGCTCATGTTTATCAACACATTAATTTCTGTTAAACACTCCACCTCCATCACTATATTCCATTCTTTGTGAAATCAAGAAATTCAGCTTATTAACCATGGAACTCTTAGACTTTGGATAGCTTTCATCTGAAAGCAAAAATGTATCTTCTATCTAAAATGATCAGGAGCCAATCAAATATCAGAAGAGATAGTTATCGGTTTTTAAATTGTTTGAAGATTGAAGGACTGAGTGCAATTATTTTTGAATAATATATTACTGCTGATTGAGAGTTAAAAGAAAATCAAATCTATTATGTCACTAAAACACTCAGCACTTGGATCTCTTGCATTATTCTATTTGTCTTCCCTTTTTTTTAAGGGGTAAGGTGCTGGTTAGGTTGGGTGAAAGGAGAAAAACGTATCTGCCAAATCAACTTCACATATGACTGATGTATAAATAAACTAATCTTAACTGTAAAGAGGACACATGTGAGTTTAAAAAAAAAAAGTTATAAAACCATAACGTACAATCTGCTGAGCAAAAATGTCACTCACCCAAAGAAATAGGAGAGACCAAGGCACCAACCATAAATCCTTACAGAATTTATCCATCGTAGTCCCTACATAAATACCTCACAAATGCTGGTTCTGAAAATCCCAGAGATGAAATGAATCTTGCCTCTAATCCACCCTTAATTTCACAGATGAAGAAACAAGAACGGAGAAAGGAAGTAACCAGCTCAAACTCACATTATGAGTTGGGGTGGGAATCAGGACTCAAGTCCAAATCTTCAGACTCCCCAGCTAGGGTTTTTGCCACAAGGCCCCCTCAGTACCCCCACAAGTCCAACATACCTGGGCCTATATGTGGTCACAATCACGCAATCTACAAATGCCAGCCACATAGCATTTTCTCTTCCTCATCTTAGTCCTTTCTAACTTGGAACCAAGTTAATCGCTCAGCTCAGTTATAGACCCAGCAACATCAGTCGCACAACTCACAGTATTAAAAAGCTAGTTCAATCCTACAGTGGGTCCTTACAAATTAATGTGGTAGTTATGACCACCATGTTTTATTTTCCATAGACTTCAAGTCTAAAAAGGATGAAGTAAAGAGAGAATACAAACTAGCTGAAAAAGCGGTTTCTTTGTAATAAAAAAGTAGAAATCAATGGGCAAATAGAGCTAAAAAAAAAAAAAAAAAAAGGCTTAGGTCACTGAACTCTAGAGATGAGAAGGAAGAGATTGCTCTCCAGGTCCCTCCGCTGAATACAGGGACTAGAACCTGAATCCAGGTTTTCTAGCATCTAGTCTAATACTAGGGTTGTTGTTGCTGTTGTTTTAATCAAAGTACTTTATTTTTTTGTTTCAAGTTTGTATTTAAATTCCAGTCAGTTAACATATAGTACAATATTAGTTTCAGGATTAGATTTTCATGATTCATCACTTAACATACAATACCCAGTACTTACCACAAATGCACAACTTAATCCCCAGCAGCCATTTAGCCCATTCCCCCCAGCTACCTGCCCTCCTGTTTGGTAGTCTCCCTGCCTCAGTATTATTGAGGGTTTTGCTCTATTTGCATCATCACTTTGCTGCTGACGCTGATGCTGATGCAAAGTCTTCTGGTAAAAAGTACCCAGGACATCTCCTTTTAAATCATTTGTAGACTTGCAAATAAAGTGTGCTTTACATGGCAACCTTTCTCTTGACACATAGCAAATATTCTCCTTTAAATCCCAGAAGATTAAAAGAAGTAAATCAAATTCAATTTTAAATAGTACTAGAAATGTTAAAAATATTTTGAAATGAAAGTGCCTTAGGAGAAAACTGCATAAGCAATCTAATTTTAAACTTAGCAGATTTTAACAATTAGAATAATTATGTCATTTTTTTTTTGGAAGTCAGAAACATATCTAGGTTTTTGGTTTCCAAAAAGTTGAAAAGGAATGGCCCAACTCGCCTTGTATTGAGCTTTGCTCCACCTATATGAATGTTTGAATGTTATCAGTATTTGCAGATCGAAGAAAAACCTGATTGTTCCACGTGGGTGATAACTGTAGGAATGAATGGGGTCAGGGAGGGATGGATGCATTATCCCCCTCCCCAGATTGGCATTGCTGCTTCCTCCTGCCTCCAGGCTAAGAGAACTTTTGATGTGTTTAGTTATCTTCTGAATGGCCTCTGAAAGCTTCTGGGTCTTTTATTTTGTTTTGTTTTCTCCAGTCAGTCCCTTAAGGCTGCTTCTCAGGCTACTGGCAGTCCAGAAACAGGAGAGAAACAAAAAAATCTAACCACAGAATAGCAGCTTCCTTCCCTTCTTTTGCAGAGTTTAAAGCCCACTTTCAATTTTCTGCGCTCTCTCTGAATCAGTGCTGGGGGGTGGTGGTGTTCTTTTGGCTAAAAAGCCAATATATACTTTTTTAAAAAAAGGAAAAAAAAGAAAAAGAAAGGGTCTGTGGAGGAGCAACAGATGTCCTTTGGGACTTCTTCCAAGGTCCCATCAGGTTCATCACAGCAACAAAATACCACCGGAGTTGGGAGTCCTACATTCCCAAAGACAAGGAGACAGAGACTGTTTCAAAGAGTAACTGAAGATAAGAGCCAACTAAAATTAGAACTATAGACATAGATCCTGGAAAAAAAAAAAAAAACCTCCACCATGTTCTGAATGCAAGGATGCTAATACAGAGATAAAGATGAAGATATTAGGGGAAATGATGTGGCTTCTTAGCTTCAGACACTCACTATCTACTGACCTGTCTATTTATTATCCCAAGGCTGTAGTACAGGAATTAGGTCTCTTGTCTACATGTCACTTTTTTAACACCAAAGATAATAAGTCAAGATCCAGGCCGTAGGAGTCCTATAGTGTTCCTGATAAAGAACTCAGGTACACGTTATGGTTTCATATTAATCCCCTGTGGCTCATCTACTGATTCATAATTGAGAGTGAATACCTTAATCATCTGAGGTGCTTCTTAAATATCCCAGGCTCATGTCCCATGCATACCCCATGATTCCGATGTGTACCTCTGATGGAGAATGCTATTAGTCATCAGATTTCACGTGGTCAGTGTCTGAAACCCATTCAAGGTGTAATACTCAACCGAATGCATCTCCATCCCCAAACCCACAAGATGTTACATAATTGCCTCACAACTAAGTCCCAGCAAAACAGACAAATACAGGTATTGGAGAAATTACTACAGAAATACAGAATATGCACAAAAGGAATCTCTTTTAGTAAATTAAAGCCTTTGCAGAAGTTAATAGGGATGATTTGTTAAGCGTCTATGCAGTATATTTGCTGCTAAAGGGACAAAGTTGGCGAAGGAATAGTTTTTCCCCTCCAGGATCTCAATTCTCATGAAAAGACAAACATAGCTAACAGTACCAAAAGACAATGATTCTAAGGAACTCTACCTTGAGTTTAATTTCATAATCATGATAGTGTGGTATGGGGCTCGGGGTGGCTACAATAATTCTTCGTTTACAGAGAAACAAGGATAAGATGAGTTGCCCAAGTCATTTAGTCTTTCTGAGCCTCTGTTTTGTTGTCTCTAAAATAAAGCTAAAATGCCTAACTGCAGGGTTTGAAGGGCGATGATATATATTAAACGCCCATTGAAAGATACAAAATGTCTCGTGAATGTTATTTACGGCTGCTAGTATGTGACAAGTCAGAAAATCCAATATACCATGATTGGCCACTTAGTGGGTATAGAACACCATACCTAATAGGGTCCCAGAAGCTTAAAGACATTAACAAGACAGAAATAAGGGGATGAAACTCCTGACCACCTCCAGACTCATTCCTAATGCTAATGAGCCTCACGATAAGCACCTAGGTTACTAATAAGGTAGCTGGTCAGTCAGTACCGCTTTTAGAATACTTGGTTTAAGTTCAGATGCTTTCCCCACATGACAACTTCGTCTCAATAAATCAAAGGGGGAACAAATGGTAGGCACTGTTGCTGTGGAATGTTAAGTGCTTCTAAAGAGACCACGAATCACTGGAAGACTTTATATTCCAACCATTAGAACTCTGAAAAATAAATGACGAAAACACATGCCATGTTGGAAATTGAAAGCTCTTGGGCCTGTCCGTGTACCCCTAGACTGGAAGCTTCTAGAGGGCAAGTCAATGCACTGTTTCTTTCCCCTCCCTGCATTGAACAATCTGGTTGGAACAATACAGCAACTAAGTAAATATTTTAAATTAAATGAAATGAACTTCCTTTAATAAATTGAAGAATCAGGAGACTCAGAGAGGGAAAATGATTCGTCCAAGGTTATATAATGGCGCCAGGGTAGGAACAGGGATCTCCTATGCCCAGTGCCTATTCTAGATGTTTTTTACTGCCTTATATTTTACTTATCCCACCACAATGGCCTCAGAGTTTTGGATTCTTTTCTAACCACAGAATAGCTTTTCTTAAAATCACTTCCCCACTCTGCTCAACTAGTTACTACGTATACATTTCCTTACTTTCCTGCCGAGTGGACCATCCTGGTTTTCGAGAAATGACTGTTCTATGCCTTAAATATATTGGTTCAGGCCCCTGATTCGACTCTAATGATTGGTGTGAAACTCAGAACGGAGTTGAAACTTCACTGGGAATACATGTGCAGTTCTCTACAGAGAAAGCAGGTCAGGTTACTGCCTTCCGTGGTCTGGAATCAAACCTATGTTATTGATAGCCAGACATCCTTCACCTTTCCCAATTTACCATCTCCTGGATGCATGAACACGGCGTGGTAGGCTAAGTAAGGCCATTCAATTCAACATATGTAACCTATGGTAAACAAAAATATTTTATCCAAAGCAAGCAGCTGAGTAGCTTCAGGAGTTTTAGGTTCAAATGATGCCCATAGGAAGGTTAATTCATCAGTGGAGACGTGACAGGGAGATCTTTAACTGCATCTTAGTGTTCTTTTACAGTCTCAGGAGTAAGCACATTGAGAATATACCAGGTGCTCAAGAAATATTAATTAAGGAAAGAACACAAAAATTGCAGTGCTGATTGTAGGAAATGCATTACGTGAGGGACAAAAAAAATACTTAGGTCGTATAAAGTATGCCAACAAAATACTAATTAGATGTGAGGGAGGTCAGGGAAGATTTTATGGAGCAAGGGGTACATAAAATGAATCTCAAAAGAGTTGAACAGGGACATATGATCATGGGAAGGGGCTAAGGCTATACTCCCTCTAAGACGTACCTTGATTTAAGCAGTCTGACATCATACTACCCTGGGTTAATACCACGGACATTGTCAGAAGCTCAGATTGAACCTACAGAAGAAGTGTTTAAAGATAATCAGGGGTTGCAAACAAATGGCTTGAGGAAGAACACAGAGGGTATTTAAAAATGAGTCCATTTTCTGATCTAACTATGAAGCAAGCAGTTGTTTTTACATCTCATCTCCATTCTTCCAAAAGCAACCAAAGACCTAGGACATGATCACATATCCAGGAGCTTCCATACTGATTTGAGGATATCACATCCTCTATTCTGAGGTGGCAGTCTTAGATACAGTCAGTTCCCTAAGATCTAGACCAGTGCTTCTCAAACTTTAATGTGCATGCAAATGACCAGCAGATTTTCCTGAAAGGCATATTTGACTCAGTAAGTCTAGGGTAGGGCCTGAGGTTCTGCATCCCAGATGATGTTAATGCTACTTCTCTATGGACCACACCGTGAGCAGCAAGGGCTTAGACCAGTGGTTGAGTCTGGCCACCCATTAGCATCGCCTGGGGAACTTTTTAAAAATACCTACACTAAGGTCCTGCTCCAGAACCAATTAAATCAGAGTGTTTAGCAGGGCACCCCAAGCATCTTTATGCTTTAAATGCTCCACAGGTGTTTCTAATATGCCAGCCTGAGGTTGAGAACCTAGCTCAACAAAGAAAAGATGTGGTGCAGGCAAAAAAGGGAAAAAAAAGTAGAAGAGAGAGAGAGGGACAAAGAACTACTTTCCTAGCACTTAATCAATGCTGCTCAAACTTAATGCGCATGTACATTACCTGGGGATGTTGTTAAAAATCAGAGTCTGGTTCAATAAACCTGGAGTAAAGATCCAGATCCTGCAGTTCTAAAAAGACTAGTTTTCAAATCACATTTTGGTTATCAAGAGTCTAAATGAGTGATCCCCAAACATTGCTGTACCTGGCACCTTTAAAAAAAAAATACCTGGGCCTCTCTCACACCTCCACATTCTGATGTCACTGGGATGGCTTTAATCAGGCATAAGGATAATGTTTAAGAAGCATGCCAGGGGATACTAATGCACAGTAAAGTCTGTAAACGAGTACAAGGCACAAATTCTGTCAAAGCTGGTCAGACGGTACACCAACCCAAATTTTTGAGGTGATATTAATTATTGCGGTGCATAAAAATCTCTAAAATTAAATCTTGACTGATTGCTCGGTCAACTGATTTATTTTCCTCTCCTCCTTACCCTGGATGATAGGAAGTGATGCAAAGCACTAAGTAAAGGAGTAAGATAAAAAAATTTTTATCTTATTTGTAAATAACATGTTCTGCTGGAGACTCTGGACAAGTGTTCTAAGAAAGGTTTTCAAATGCTGGAGGTAATGTGAAGGATGTCAAAGGCTGGCAATGAGATTTAAGATAAATTGGGCCATTTGATCCTTTTCTGAAATGGAGAACTCTTGAACCTTCAACTGAGTCATGCAATAACACTCTTTGAATCTATGTTAAATGAGTTTCCAGTAGGAAAAAAAAGAGTATATGTACTTACATTTGAGAATGTCTTCCTAGAATTAAACTGAAATCTGCTGGGGGAAGAAGTTTGCACATGACAGCATAAAGTATGAAAGACACACAAATTAGAATAAAATATGGATACACTCCTCTTACTATCCTCTTTTTCTTTCTTCTCTAATAAAAATTTCAAGTTAGCTACCACTGTTAGCTGTGCCATTTGCATCAACTGAGAAAGTGAGGCCAATGTGTAAGTAATTATTACTTACTTACACTTGTTAAAAAAACACTCCTCTTACTATCCTCTTTTTCTTTCTTCTCTAATAAAAATTTCAAGTTAGCTACCACTGTTAGCTGTGCCATTTGCATCAACTGAGAAAGTGAGGCCAATGTGTAAGTAATTAGCCATTCTTAATGTGATCACTACTTGGCTAAATCAGTGTTATAAAGGAAGTCTAAGAACTAAAGGCATAAGGACTTGCAGTGTGTCTTTTACCTGAGCCAATTATGCTATCTTTGCAAAATGACCACATTATAGGCTTGGGGCAAAATTCTTCACTGCCTTTGGGTCAGTGCTGTGAATCACGCCTGTATCACTGCGCTCTGGATTGGTATAGAACTTCTGGCCTGATTCTTCTCAGATATATTTCTGAGATTTTTTTTTTTTATCTATTCCAAAATCCCGAGACTAGCAGTACTTAATAGCTAGAACACTATCGTTATCGATCTGAGATAGAAACCACCTGGAACTTTGAGTGACATGTAGCATATTTTATGGGCAAAGAAGGGAAATAAAAATATTATTGCTAAGAGATATAAACATCCTCTTTATATCATGGGGGAAGAATTAGTGTATAAATTGGAGGCAAAAGTTACTAAGGAGGCAAAAGGGTTACTAAGAACCCTTGCCAAATAACCAAGTTTAATAACCAAATAGCAGGTGTCATCTAAGTACAAAAAAACTGCTTTAGTCTAAAATTGTACTTTCTCTGTTAACTTATGTGCCAGAAATACTTACTCAACGAGGATATTATAGACCTCTGTGAGTTAAAACTGGCTTCTCAATTAAAAATGGATTACACAACAGAATTAATAAATATATGCCTCATGCATATGGAGACATGGATCCTCTCATATGTGAACATCACTGTCGATCATAGAAATGCCCATTAGCCAAATGGAAGAATAATTTGTCTACTTTGAAAACTGCCAACCAGTCTAAATCCATGTCAATTCAGTTCTTTTCATACTGTAAGTGCTCACCTAGGTTCAAATACTTAAGTCCTCTAATGAAATACTTAAAATACTTTCTTGAACACATACCTGCTATCATTCAACACTCCATTTTTACTAATCATCACAGAAATAGGTAACTCACCACCACTCCCTGATCCTGACACATTACCACGATGACTGACATTCCCGGTTTAAAAATAAAACCCTGTTTCAAATATAGCTTCTCGAGTTCTGGGTAATGAATATAGTTTCATAAAAGTTGACATCATTTCTTCTGATTTCACCAGAATTAAATACATCCAGTGTTCCTACTGGATATCTGACCACATCACTCAAGGTTCTTGCAACCTGGTGGGTGTTTTAAGGGGGAGGAAAACGAGGAGGAGGAAAAAGAAACCTGCATAGATGGAGTTAAACCCAAAGGATATCCAACCTTACAACTGTAATAGTCATTTTGTTTATGTGTGTTAAATATGTCATCACAAGTTGATTTTTACAGTTCATTTACCAGTTTGTATGTGTATAGTATGCAGATTTGCTTATGAGGAGAATATTAATATATACATGTCCAGAACTAGTAAATGCATCATGCCTGGGAGTCAAGCAGTACTCCGATACACTGTTCTCCTTAGAGGTCAGTTCTAACGCACACTGTTTCAAATAGACCCAATTTCTCTGCTGATATATATTCAAAATGCAGTAGGATGTGGTCATACACGCCCAGAAATACCATCTTTATGGGGTGGGGGTGGAGAAATCCAAACATTTTTTATAGCAATGCATTATTGGATATCAGATACAAACACGCCTGTCAGCAATCCTAAAGCAAATGAAATATATTTATTTGAGCCCATCCATTCTACAGAAAAGAAACTGCTTTACCAACATATCTCTCCTCCCCCACCATCTAAAGACTCTCCCCCACCCACCCACCCAAAAAGAAAAAAAAAAAAACAACTCATCACACTTCACTACGCAACTGATGGAGTATTAAACACTGTCTTCCAAGCGGTGGGAGTTAAAAAGAAGTCGCCTTCCTGCCACACTCCCCTGGTGCTGCAACGGACATAGCATCTCCTCCTATCGACCTAGTATGATGCTCGCTCCCCAAGCACTGCAGTCCCCTCGCTGAGGACTGCCCTGACCACACGCACAAGCAGCGGGAAGTCCCCCCATGGGGACAACCACATACCTTTGCTCTCCATTTCGGTCCCTTTCGAGTGCTGGAAGTTCAATGGAAGTTGGCCGGAAGATGTGGGCCCGCTTCAGATTCCCAGATCTGGGAAGCCAATCTGATGATTTCGCCCGTACTTCCTTCCTTCCCTTCAGGCTTCCTGAAAGATGGGATTTCTTAAACCTTGAAGCTGCAATCAGCTACCAAAGGACACTTAGCAGCAGCAGCAGATTGCCTCTACAGGGGATAGGTTGCAATCGCGCATCTGGTATTGAAATGCATGCACGGTGCCCGCTCATTTTTTTTTTTTTTTTTTTTTTACCTGGGTCTGGAAGCTGCGAGCAAGAGCTGTCCTCCGAGCTTGGTGCTGCAGGTGTAGTGACAGATCATCCCACTTTGCTCTCTGGATGTACAGCAGATTTGCATGGGCGCTGGCACGCATGCGCAGGGCCTCCCCCCTCCCCTTTTCGCCGCCTCCCGCTCCCCCGCCCCCTTCGCCTCTCTCCCCAATACCGGTCCTCAGTTATCCCTGCCGGAGAGCTGTAGCATTCGGTCACAGGGAAGCACTGCTAAAAATAAACGCCGGACCGGATTTTCCTTTGCAAACTAGAAAATGGATTGGATTGGGATTGTGCATCAACCCCAAACGATTTTCCAGGATGGATTATGGAAGCCTTAGAGGAGGCTAGAGTCTCTGAGCTGGATTTGGTTTTATTCAGAAGCAGAAGGGAGAGAAGAGGAGGAGATTTATGAATCCTATTCAGTGGTCTCAATTTGGGGTTCTCTTCCTAGTTGCTGCAGTAACTTTCCAGGTGTATGCTTCCCCTTCTTCTACCCACTTAGCAGACTTCATATTTCTCTTTACATTCTATTTGTTTTGTTTTGTTTCGTTTCGTTTTGTTTTGGGGGATGAGGTGGGTATCATCCTGGAGTTACAAAGGTTAATATTCTCCCACTGCTTTGCTACTCAGATTCAGAATTTGCTGGCTTCCCTGAGATCTCTTTGGCCTCCACCTCAAAAATGTTCCACGAGGCTCCAGCGCTTCTAAAGTGCTCCCAACAAAGCCACTGAGGACATTGTGAGGTGTTCTTTTTAGCTTCTTTTCAACAATCTACCAAGAGCAAAGTCCCCAATGTCCCCAATAAGTCACCTTATTGATAATATGTACTTTAAAACTATGCATGTAGTCATTTTCATCAAAGTGCAGAGGAAGTGTTTTTCTTGTATGAGGTTCTGAGGGAAGTTTGCAAAGCCAAAAATCCCTTGAAGTACTACTTTCTTATCAGATTATTTTTTTAAAGCCCATACCGTATATGGTTTATCTGCAAAATGTTTAGTAGGGAAAAAATGTGTACTTATTCTCTTTTTTCCACAGTAGTCCAAATTCTCCTGAGAGAATACTCTCTCTTTGAGAATAAGTCTTATTCTCAGGCATAAAAACAAATCTAGAACACTGTTATCGGTAGTGGTTAAAGAGAGATGTGCACATTAATCACACACTCCAGATTACACAAAGATCCCTCCACGGTAAACTTCTAATCCCAATTTTCAAAACATTGAAATGCAATAAAATATACTCCCAACAAGAAACCTGAGGCAGACTATAATTCAGGCTTCTGGTGATTCAGAAAGCATCCTGGGATTTTCCAATGTCTTGCGGCCATGATTATAAATATTAATCACCAGGGTTCAGCCAAACATGGACATTTATTAGTGGAGGACTCCAGCTGAACTGCTGTGACAGAGGAAACCTGCCTGCGTTCAGCACTGGAGAGTTAAAACATTCACGTATGGCATTGCAGAGCACACAACCTATGGTCTACTAACGTTTAGGCTCTCCGATTGCATGCCCAAGTAAATACATGGAAAAATCAGAAAACTCAAGGTTTCTTTAAAATTTGATAGGTTTAGGAAGTAGAAGAGTGATAGTAGAGTCAATTGTTCCTTAAGAACAATCATCTATTTCATTGGGATAAATAATTTCTGCTCCTAACACTGCACTTATTACATGTTCTTTCCCTCTCAGAAGTCTCAGGAAAGAAGATACCTTTAGAACCATCTAGACACACCCTTAATATTTACCACTTTACAAACAGAGAGGCAGGAAGAGTGCTTGTCTTGGTAAGAGTGACATAATGGAGCCGACCCAGGCTCAGAACCTAAAGGTCCTGTCTACCTAACCATCTACTCCCAGATGATTTCTTATATAGCCACATCTCTATTATCTACAGCGAAAGGGAACAGGGAAAACCTCCTTGTTCATGAATTTTCATTATTTTTTTCATAGTTTTTGAAACCCAAATGCTTTATTAAATGGAAAATAAATAAAATTTAATGCAAAATCTGTGGTCCGACATTCGAGACCTTTTTATTATCTGAATCCAACCACCTTTCAAGTCTTCTCCAAGCTTAACTCCTAGACAATATTTGCTGTTACCTTAAGCAAACTTCAAGATTTTACTTTTCTGTACCTTTACTTACGTAGTCATCCTTATAATATCTTCACCTCCTTACAACAATAATACAAATGCCTACATATGCAAATCTTATAATTTCCTCAAGGTTATCTGAAAATGTTCTCTACTAGAAGCAACAGTGTTGCTGTATCTTTATCTGTCTTCAATCACTTATTACTTTCTATTTTGTATTATAATTATTTATATGCATATCTCATTCCTCTTCCCCATTTTTACTAAAAAATAGGCTCCTGATTCATCTTGGTAGTATATAGTATCTTGAATATAGGAAATACTAATAAATGTTTGATGAGTTAATAATATGTAATATACATGTTTTGTTTTTATGACATTAACTATGAGCATTATGATAACAAATAATGATGACAGTAATATTGAACTAACATTACTAAAAGCTGCTCATGTACCAGACACTATTATAAGGATTCCAAATGTTTTAATTAATTTTATCTTTGTAAAACTCCATGAGGTTAGTACTATTATTATCTGTGTTTTAAAGATGAGCAACCAGAGTCACAGACAAGTTAAAGTATGAATAAAACATGATCTCTGCCCTACAGAAGCACAGAGCTTATTAAAGGTGATAGAAACATAAATGATTTTAAAAGACATGGTAAGGTATAGGGTAGAGATTATCACAAGTATAGTGGGAGCACAGAAGAGGTTAGGCAGTTAACCAGCTCATAGATTTTAAGAAAAAGAGGGTAGATGCCTTCAAATACCTCATCCTAGAAAGAAAAAGAAAAGAAGAAAAAGAGAGAGAGAGAGAAAGAGGGAGGGAGGGAGGAAAGGAGGAAGGAAAAAAGAAAGGAAGAAAGAAAGGAAGACCCTCTCCCAACACACATACACAGTGATAAAGGATTTAAAGACAGAAGAGCTTTCTGAAAGTGTTAGGAAGAAGTCATTTGACCTAGTTATAATGAACTTGTTTGATGATGAACTTGGAAGAGGTGAAATATACTACTAGCCTGATAATTCATTATTTAAAAATGCCAAGAATTGGATGGGACTAGATCCCTAATATTGGGGTTCCCCATTTCACCATCAAAAACTGTACTAGTTTGGACAATATATGGCCATATTACTTATATTACACAACTGAATGAGAGTAGCACCACCAATATTGACATTCCAGCCTAATTCTGGTTAACCCATGTAATTGATTGGCTATGTATGCATATTCAGATTCTCTAGCTTTGGTTCTTACTAGAATGTACAGAAACAATATAAATGATTGAGTTAACTAAAAACAATGTATTACATTACAATTAACAATTTAAAGGGCGCCTGGGTGGCTCAGTTGGTTGAGCAACTGCCTTCGGCTCAGGTCATGATTCCGGAGTCCCGGGATCAAGTCCCATATCGGACTCCCGGCTCTGCTTCTCCCTCTGACCTTCTCCCCTCTCATTCTCAGTCTCTCTCTCTCTAATAAATAAATAAAATCTTTAAAAAAAAAAAACAATTTAAAGAGCCTTGCTAATATGTCAGATCAATTACCAGTTAGCATAGATTTTTCACCCATATATTCATTATGTTCTTCCAGAGTGTTGAATATAAATTGAGAGGAATTTGTGACCTTTTTTGTGCTCCATTATTTTCTTACTATTCATCCTTTATAATTCATGATCTATTATAAAAACTAACAGCTGACCACTTAGAACTCTTTTTGGTGACAATATTGAAGTCAATTCACCATTATAAATGAGTATTCACTATAAAATGGATACAGTCTCTATGGAGGGTATTAGTTCCAAACTGCCACCAGAATGTAAATTCCACAAGGTCAAAGGCTATGTCCACCTGTTCACTGTTATAACTCCAGCATCTGGAATAGCATGTGGAACTTAGATTTGATTTAATACCTGATGAGTAAATGAATGAGTTGGATAAAATAATGCTTTTTCCATGACCACAAAGCCAGTTTGCTTGGCAACTGAAAAGCATCAGTCAGCAATCCTGATGGTATAAACAGGATCATAAGTGACTGGTGAGGCAGCAAGATTATCACAAGGCAGTTAACAAATGTGCTCAGTGTTTACTCTTGGGCAAAGACCATAAATAATCAGGTCTAGGTTCAAATATCTCTTAGGCAGGCTACTAGGAGGGCCATGCCTTTACAAAGAGCCTAGGAAGCTGAAAGAAATTAGTTATAAAAGAGGGAGAAATAAAGTAGATGACAGAAATTTCAAAGGACAAAAAAATGATGAGTCAGCCTGGAAAAGCCATGTGAGAATAATGATGCTATGGAGATTAGGTAGCATCCCTCAGAGGGCAAACCTATCTTGATTACCTACTATGTGTGAGTTTTTCATTCTCTTTCTTGGGTGAAGGTGAAATAACAGTCTTCTTAAGAAGAAAATGGTAAGTGATAAAGTTTCAATAAAAGTAATTCTTGTTGTAGGTATGTAATGGAGGTAAGGAATAGTCTATGAAAGATGAGAAATGGCAGAAGAGTACACAGGTCATCTGGGTGTATTTTGCCAAGGAATCACCCATCCACAGGCTTTAACAATGATTTCTCTGGAGAGTATTAAGAGTCTAAAGAGACCTGCAATGGCGAGGCAGAGTAATGATGCATGGGTAAGGTATCTGGAAGCCAACTGACAAACATTTTTGACATTTCTTGTTAAAGACTTTGTCCATTTGACAATATTAGAGATTTATACACAAGCTATCAACTGACAATTTCAAGGCCCATCTGTTACACTGGCATAATGCCCACTTAAAATGGGGTGTGCCAATCTCATTAATGTTTAGGTCCCAAATACACACAGGTTGAAATGATCAGTCCAAACAGAATATTGGAAAACAACACTTTTCAACTGATTGGTTTTTGTTTTCCTTCTGGGGATAAGAAATCACATGGCAAATGACATGCAAAAGTAACTTCTTAAACATTGTTGGAAATCATTGTATGAAAACCAAACCAATCCCCTTAGTTCTGGTGATAAGAGTAGACAAAATGTACACAAAGCTTTAGTCTAAAGATGCACAATAAGGGGCACCTGGGTGGTGCAGTTAGTTAAGCCTCTGACTCTTGGTTTCAGCTCAGGTTGTGATTTCAGGGTCATGATCTCGGGGTCATGAGATCAAGCCCCACGTGGCGCTCCTTACTCAACACAGAGTCTGCTTAAAATTCTCTCTCCCTGCACCCCTCCCTGCCATGTTCTCTCTGTCTCTCTCAAATAAATAAATAAATATTTTTTTAAGAAAAAGATGCTTAATAAAAATGCTGCCTCAAGGCCATGTAATCATTTGCAACGAAGCCATTTCTTCACCCTATTCACCCAAATTCCAAATATATGAAAGCTCGATATTTTTTTCTGGTAAAAATAGCACATGAATAAGTAGTCCTAAAAAAGTCAACCAATATAACCAAAGTCTGTCATTAATTCATTAAACAAATATTTATTGAGAACCTATCAGGTATTGGGGTATACCTATAATCCATTTGTATCATAGCATTTACATTGTAGTTTTGTAACTGAAGATATTTCATAAATCTTATAGTCCAAATATTTGTGATACAAAAGTGAAAAGTAAGTTGAGGCCCACAGTGGGAAAAAACAACTTTTCCCAAGTTAAGTACCAAGCTGCAAACAAAATTAGAAGTTAAACCTGTTGGTGCCCCATTTCATCACAGCTTTCTCCATAATGAGATTCACATGCATGTTCATTCTTTGGCTGGAGAATTTGTCCAATGTGTATTAGTCTACAAACTATTATTTCGGAACCCTATTCATTTCACCTGGTAAGCACAACCAAAAGATCTTGGTGAAGGGCTAGAAAATGCTTAACTATACTAAATGTGTTGCCAGTGATAAACAACCTCCATACTGTGTTCTACATGATGCCGGATAGATGTAGCACAGTGTATCATTTGTGGAATGACTAATAACAAATATTTCTTTCATTACTAGTGTTCTTACTTGGTGAAAATCTTTCTGGTTTATGTTTATATTCAAATCCCAATTCACTTAGCAGCTGTGGCTACCCAAGCAAAGTAAAATGCAGAAATAAAGCAATTAGCCATGATACTAGTGCCAAAAAACTCGCTATTAAAAAGGGAGGAAAAGATTAATGAGTAATTTCAGCCAACTGAAATTAAATAACAGCAAAAGAATACAATAGTACAATGGATCCCACAGGTGTATTAGCCCAAAGGCATTATTAACAGGAACTTAGAGGTTCATGACCAATGGCTGATAATACCGACACTCTACAATTTACCAAAAAAAAATTTAAAAAGAAAAGAAAAAGACAAACAGATTTTTATATTTGACATCTTTAAAAATGTTTTCCAGAATTTCACACTTTTTTTTTTTTTTGCCTCTTTAACCATTTTATCCCACTGTGATGACTCTACTGAATTAGATGTTGAGGAAGCAAAGACAAGAGTCATAGTTAGTGGACCCAACATGCTGCTCTGCTCTGCACAGAGTCCCTTGTATACTGATTTCCAGGCCATGACGTTGTAAGACCCTGATGCTGCTGATGTTCCCAGGCCCTTTCTTAGTTACATAAAGTCTGTCTTAATTTCAAATTGCTTTTCACTTGATTTTAAAAGTATGCCTATATATCATGACTGGCAAACCTTTCAGTCACCCTACCCAATCCCTTCCAGATTCAGTGAATAAACATTTTTCCCTTCTCTCTGAAGAACTGCAAGGTACACATAATTAATAATTAATAGCCCTTGTAACAAGGATATGGGAAGTGTTGAGACATTTTCCTGGTTTCTTCCTCTGTGAAACAAAAGACTGGAACAACATAATCTATAAGGCCCCTTCCAAACCCTACACTGGGAGTCTCTGTATGTGGATCACAACTTCATTCCCTATTAGAAAGCATGCTAACCCTTGGCTATCTCACAGGATGTCACATTCCTTTTAGCATTGATATCAGAGCTCAAAGACCACTGGGGTTCCTCTAGTCCAACTCCTTCAGTTTAAAAATGAGAAACTGATCCCCAAAGAGGTAAAGACTCTCAGAACTAAACTTGGAACTGCTTTAATCCAAAGTCAGTCCTTTGACCCACTATCTCACTGTCACTGATATTCCCTGTATTGATGAAGTACTTGCATATAAAACAGAGAATACGTGGTAGTGAAGAAAGAGTAATATACTAAGCCCCATGAATGCCATTCAGCCACTGAATGAGGAGTTACAAATCCCATCAAAATAGTCTCCTTCTACCTACCTCGCTGCCCCTCTTACCCCTCTATCTTTTCACTTGTACCTTTCTTTTTCACCCCCTATATCATACCAGCAGCCCAAGTGGGCAGATGATGCAGGGCTGTAATACATAAAGAAGGACAAATTCAATTTCATAGAGCTATGGGATTGGAGGGAGTCTTTGGGCTCATTCCCAGTCTAGGAAACTAACTTATTCTTCAGATTCCAGTTAAAACTTATCCTGAGAAACCATCTCTGAATCTCCATATTTTCAGTGTTGCTCATTCATGCCTATTAGTTCCTTATATGTCTGTTTAAAGAGTATTCCTATCATATAGCATACTGTCCAGTACATAGTAGACATAGAATGATTATTTTCCGATTTCATTAATGAATCAATGAGTGAGTGACTAAATGAATGAAGAGTCTGATTTTTCTTGGAAGTTTCTTTTTTCTTTTTTTAATTCAATTAGCCAACATACACTACATCATTAGTTTTTGGTGTAGAGTTCAGTGATTCATCACTTGCATATAACACCCAACACTCATCACATCACATGCCCTCCATAATGCCCAACACTCAGTTATCTCAACCCCCTAACCCCCTACCCTTCTGCAACCCTCATTTTGTTTCCCAGAGTCAAAAGAGTCTCTCATGGTTTGGCTCCCTCTCTGATTTCTTCCCATTCAGTTTTCCCTCCCTTCCCCTATGTTCCATCTGCACCCCAATGTTCATAGCAGCAATGCCCACAATAGCCAAACTGTGGAAGGAGTCAAGATGTCCTGGAACTTACATTTGAAGTGTATCACTTATTCATTTTACCCCAGGAGTAAATAAAAGTGAACTTTGAATATCAGAGCTTGTTCTGTACTGGACTACTACTGGATTTCTCAGTGTTGCCCATCAACCTACTTTATTCTTGCTCTTTTCTCTTTAAATCTTCAGGTTGTAGAAACAAAGGTCTCTACTTCTATATTATTAAATATAAGCTTTCTTAACTCTTTATTTCTTCTCCCTGTGGTCTTGGGACTTCCCATCTCCCCAATTGCCCACTTTCTTCCAACACACACACACACACACACACACACACACACAGAGTACCTACTAGCTAACAATCTCCCTGCTTGGCTTCATAGACCTTCATAAACTGAACCAGTATCCTGACTCAGTCAAGGAAAGAAGGAATGATTTGGGCAAAATAATTAATGAATGACAAATATTTCATAGATTTAGATCTTCTAGTTTCAAGTCCTGAATATAACTGAATGTTACCATTTGATCCTCTTACCCAATTTCTTTAATTTTGTTCCAATTATTTTTCTCCTTTTAGGCAAGGAACTTAAAATACCTCAATTCTTGGTGTTCTCTCTGAATAGAGGGCTTTTTTTTTTCTCCTTAAGTGAGATGTTAGCTTCCATGGCTAAAAATAGCAATCATCTATCAATAATCCTTCCAGAATACAAAGAGCCTTTCTACCTTTCTAATAATGGATGTGGTGTTTTTCTTGACTGAAAGTAAATATGTTCGAGATGCACATTTTCAAAGATGGTGTATTCTTGCAGGTACATTACTGTGCATCTGTAAACCTATTTCCGCATCGATATATATGCCAAATCATTTGTTATTATTACATTCAGCATTATTCACTTCAGATAATAATGCCAAAAGACTAATGCCTTGTGAGTACAGAAAGCAGACATTTTTGGGCAGCACAGATGGAAATGGGAGACTCGCCAACAGAATCGAGCCTTCTTACACTTGAGTTTTGTTTTTTAATTATTTTCAAGGGTGAAGATCATGCAAGAAGTATCACTGAGGCCCCGAGTGGAGGACCATGCAAGTCTGAATGCAATCCAACTGAAAAGAAATGGAAAAGAACCGAAAAATGGAATCGTGCTTCCATCTTAAAGGTAAACTGAAAATCAGAATTTTGAAGAGAAATTAAAACTGAAAAAAAATAAGTTTATAAAATTAACTTAGACATCTTTCTTGGTAGATCATATATACAATAAGATTTAAATGTCACCATTTTATCACTCCAATAAAATTACTAAGACAGGACAGTGACTTGTTCTTGTGTGACATCAGAGAATTTCCCGAAAGGACACAGTGTGATCATGGAGGAAATCAAACTTCTTTCTTGAGCCAAAGGTTGCCCCCAAAACTCAGTATAAGGTACTTGGCTAGTTCATATTTATACTATGAATTACATACATCGAACTTAACAAACATTTTTATTTTTGTCTAACATCATGTTGGGTTAGATCTTTTTACCCACCACCCACTATCTTATTAAATCCCCCTAATAACACTGATAGGGAACTGAGACTCCAAGGAGGTATATTATTTGCCCAAAATACACATCAAATGAGCTATAGAGTTAGAAATCCAACCAGTCACTTTCATATTTTAAATATTTGGCCTTTGTACTTGCCTTCACGACACGTATTTGGTAGGTGAGACTACCAGTCTTACCTGGTAGACAAGATCACCATGACCAGTGTTTGGACTAGTGCTACAGAAGCCAAAAAGGAGTGCATTCCCTTACCAGGCAGAGAAGGGGCAGGGAATGTTAAAGGATGAAACAGTCCAGCCAAGAAGAAAAAGTCATTTCTGGCAGAAGTGGGGAGAATGAGTAGTGGGGAGAATGTGTAGGGCAGATTTGAGGTGAAGTCTGTGCTGCTGGAGTGGAGAGAAGATGAGAAGAAAAGCAGTGCTGAATTGAGGGAGGTGCCTTAGCCATGCTAGGATTCCCATTAGAACAGCGTCATTATTGTGTCTGAGGGTCCAATTTTAATTTCAGCCCCAACGGCCTTGGCCATTTGGGGTGGTTATGACAGCGTCCAAGTAGGAGTATTGTCTAGATGGAAAGCCTTCCAACATAACCTATTTACCTCAGTGAAAGCTCTAGGCATGCTCTCCCTGTTTTGGCATTGACTGTTGTTCATATTTACTTGTCTTGTCCATCTCAGTTCATTCACTGCAAAGACTAAATCTCACACATATATTTGCCATCAAACCTACCCTTTCTAGTGCAGCTCCTTTGAGGGTCCAACCTTGACTTTCCGGTGTTGAGACTGCACAGCAGAAATCTGGGCCACATGCAAATTTAGATCTTCCCCCTTTGACCTCACCCACTCAGCAGTTTGATTATGGATTCTTTCCCTCCACTTTGCCACCAGCTTTGCATCTGACTTGCATTTACATCCTCACCTCTCTGGTCAGCATATGCACGATCCAACTTTTGACCTCCCAGCTAGACTTCTGTCTTTCTTTCTTAACTCCATAAGTTCTAGAACAACCTTCAGGAGAGCAGCCCTTACAGCTCTACTTCTCCCAGGATTTCTGCTCCCACAGAAGTCCCACTAGTCCACCTTCCCCATCTGTCCTGCTCTTGAGGTGGGGTCAGAAGGGTACTTGGCACAGAGCCTGAAAAGTGATAGTACTTTTACTTCTATTTTAAATGATAGTACTTTAATTGTTTAAGCACTTACTCTATATACTATGCACAGTGTATACATTATTTCTAATCCTTACAACTCTTTCAGTTTGTAAATGATTATTCCCAAGTTTCACAAGGTTATCAAGCAAAGAAAACTAACAAAAAGTGGTTGAACTTCACATGTGGTTGGAATTACTAATCATTGGTGAACTGAATTTCAACAATTCTCTCCCATTGTAAATTCTAACTTAAACCTTTTTCCCCTTTTTCTGTGCAGGTTTTAATAGGTTACTACTACAATAAACATGAAAAATTATCTCCATTTGAATACTTATAAATTGTGCTGAGAAATAAAAAATATCCTGAATGTCTATGCTCAGGAGAACTACCCTAGGATAAATACTACTAAATAGTTCAACTCTTATTATTCTCAAGAACATGCTAATATTTGGACTGTTTATTAAAGCACTTTGGTGAACATTTAAATGAATAGTTGTAAAATTTTATATCATGGAAGAACATAATTTCCATATTTCTTCATCTCTTGACATTGTTAAGAGGTGAAGCCAGCAGATCTTTTTAAATATTTGTTTACATTTGAGAAATGGTAAATGTATTTGAAATGACTATTTGGTTGAAATCTAGGCTCTCTGCAATACTAATTTTGCCAATCTTTAAAAC
Organism: Nasua narica; assembly: GCA_028533885.1. Classification (NCBI taxonomy): domain Eukaryota; kingdom Metazoa; phylum Chordata; class Mammalia; order Carnivora; family Procyonidae; genus Nasua; species Nasua narica. The sequence goes on from CM052799.1 coordinate 128,942,094, forward strand.
ATGAATATGTTTCACTTGTATTTTTAATTCAATCCATAAAAGGTAGTTACTATTAGCAGTAGTATTGACAGCTTGGCCTAAAGGACCTTCATCATTTCCAGTCCCATGTGTCACCTCTCCTCATGCTTATCCCTTTCTCCAAGTAACTGATATGTGTCATGCCTCTGTGCATTCTTCTGCACTGTTCTGCCTGCCTGTAAAGAATTCATGCCTCCTTTCTCTTGAATTCACTCACAATTCAACACTAGTTTCAGCCCCTCCAGGAAGCATCTTTCTATCCTCCAGCGTGATTTGATACTTTCTCACCCTGGGCTCTCATAGAATCCTGGATATTCCCTTTTCATAATTCAAATTCCTGGGTGACCTTAGGTCTCCCTCTTCAGACTTTAAGTTTTGGGAAAAGCACACTTGAACTGTATGTACAATATCTAGCACAGTGCACCATGCTTAACACACATCAATAAATACTAGTGGAAGGCAAGAAAGCCAGGGGATTTTCCCGAAGGAAAATTGAGGCTCAGAGCAGGTATGTGACTTACCCAACATCAGAAAGCAGAGGCCCTATAGAATCCATCCTGCCTGCATTTTGGGGCCAGCCTGATCCACTATTCTATACTGCTCTTACCACTAGTTTGGGACTCTAGGTATTTTAGAAAAAGCGGTGCTGTATACACACTCATATACATACTCATTTGGAGAACAATAAAGAATTTGAAACAGAAATATTTAAAAGTGAATGCATTATGAAGTAGCAGAAAAATAAATTAAGAAAATAGTCCCATTTACAATTACACCAAAAAGATTAAAATGCTTAGAAATAAACTTAACCAGCGAGGTGAAAGACTTGTTCTCTGAAAACTATAAAACACTGATTGAAGAAATTGAAGGTTACACAAATAGAAAGATATCCCATGCTCATGGATTGGGAGAACAAATATTGTTAAAATGGGCATAGTGCCCAAAGCAATCTACACATTTAATGGAATCCCTATCAAAATACCAACAGCATTTTTCACAGAACAAGAAAAACTAATCCTAAAATTTGTATGGAACCAGAAAAGACCCCAAATACCCAAAGCAATGTTGAAAGAGAGGTACAAAACTGGATGTATCACAATTTCACATTTCAAGATGTACAGCAAAGCAATCAAAACAATATGGTACTGGTGCAAAAACAGACACATAGATCAATAAAACAGAATAGAGAGCCCAGAAAAAACCCATGCTTATTTGGCCAATTAATCTTCAACAAAGGAGGCAAGAATATCTGATAGGAAAAAGACAGTCTCTTCAACAAATGGTGTTGGGAAAACCAGACAGCTACATGCAAAAGAATGACAATGAGCCATTCTCTTTCACCCTACACAAAAAATAAACTCAACATGAGTTAAAGACCTAAGTGTGAGACCTGAAAACATAAAAATCCTAGATGAGAGCACAAGCAGTAATTTCTCTGACATCAGCCATCCAACATTTTTCTAGGTATATCTCTTAAGGCAAGGGAAACAAAAGCAAAAATAAACTATTGGCACTAAATCAAAATACACTTCTACATAGCAAAGGAAATAATGAACAAAACTAAAAGACAACCTCCTGAATGGGAGAAGAATTTTGAAATGACATTTCTGATAAAATGTCAGTATCCAAAATATATAAAAAACATATAATTCAACACCAAAAAACCCAAATATTCCAATTTAAAAATGGGATGAAGACATTAATAGAAATGTCTTCAAAGAAGACATACAGATGGCCAACAGATGCATGAATAGATGCTTAACATCACTTATCACCAGGGAAAGGCAAATAAAAACCACAATGAGATATTATCTCCCACTTTTCAGAATGGCAAAAATTAAAAAACACAAGAAACAACAAGTGTTGGAAAGAATGTGGAGAGAAAGGAACTCTTGTTCATCATTGGGGGAATGCAAACTGGTGCAGCCACTGTGGAAAAGAGTATAGAGGTTCTTCAAAAAAATCAAAAATAGAACTATCATATGATCCAGTAATTCCACTACTGGGTGTTTATCCAAAGAATACAAAACCACTAATTCAAAAAGATATATGCCTATATATTTATTGCAGCATTACTTACAATAGCCAAATTATGGAAGCAACACAAGTGTCCATCAATAGATGAATGGATAAAGAAGAGGCAGAAGTACACACACACACACACACACACACACACACACTGGAATGTTGTTCACCCATAAAAAATAATTAAATCTTGCCATTTGCAACACCATGGATGGATCTAGAGGGTGCTATACTAAGTGAAATCAGTCAGTTAGAGAAAGACAAATACCATATTATTTCACTCATATGTGAAATTTAAGAAACAAAACAAATGAACAAAGAGAAAATGAGACTAACAAAAATACCCCTCTTAACTATGAAGAACAAACTGACGGTTACCAGAGGGGAGGGATGAGAGGATAGGTGAAATAGGTGAAGAGGTTTAAGAGCACATTTATCATGATGACACTGAGTAATGCATGGGATTTTTGAATCACTATTTTGTAGACCTGAAACTAATGGAACACTGTATGTGAACTCCACTAGAATTTTTTTTTAAAGTGAATGCATTACTTTGATGAAAAATAAACAACTAGATAAATACACCAATTCCTAAATCACTGAGAATATTGTAACAACCAAGTGAAGAACAAGAGAAAACTAACTCTAAAAAAAATACCCATATGTTTCCTTATATTTAAAGTGATTCAGTGATTCAAAGAAATATAATCCAAAAAAAGATATGGGAGTTTCCTCTTTTTTGTTGTCTCACCCAAGCCAAAATATTATTTATCAAACTCAAACTAATGACCCATTATGGTTATTGAATTTCTGGGGCCATTTTGCCAAAAGCAAGAAAATTATTCATGGTAAGCACACCAAATCCGAGCTAAAGTAGTAATTGGAAAAACCATTGTGGTAGATCTTTCTAAGCTTTCATTCATCAGGAATTACAATGTCACTTATTACTTGAGAAGAAGCCAGATGTCCAGTTGCTCAGAGCAATCTGTGGCATATAAGACATTGGGTGAATTGTAAACTGGTAATTATAGACCAAAGATTGAGGTTGTCCACGAGCAATCATTAAATGCTTCCAAATAGCACTTTCAAAGTTTTATAGCATTGCCTAGCCAATTAAACAGAAGTTAAGATTGCTGTCAAGGTGACCCACAAGCATGCTTTCTCGTAGCATTTGCCTTTTGTCCCCTCCAATCTATCCTTACAGGACCACTCTAGGTGCCTGGGAACAGCTTCTGCCTCCCTGTTTTGTCCATCTCTGGAATGTACCTGTCCCAGCCATTCTTTCTTTTAACAGCTTTACTGAGGTCTGATTGATATACAAAAAGCGTCACATATTTAATGTACACAATTTGATGAGTTTGGACAGATCAATACACCTGTGAAACCATCACCACACGGAAGGTAATAAACATATCCGTTACCACCCACAGTCTCTTTGTGTCCATTTGTTGTTCCTTTGTTTATGTTAAGGACCCCAAACATGAGATCTACCCTCTTAACAAATGTTTAAGTACAGGATACAATACTATGAACTATAGGCACTGTATTGTACATCTCTAGAACTTATTCTTTTTGCAGAAGGGAAACTTTATATCCATTGAATAATCTTTTCTCTCCCAATTTTCTCAGTTACCTAGAAAGCCATCCCAAATACCATATTCCAGAAATAAAACAAAACAAAAATCCTTTCCTGGATCTACTAAATCCTTTTTGTTCTTCGAAGAATACGATTTGTGTCAACAAAATTTTGTCAAGAACTATTTGTTCAATGAGTGGCCCCTTTGAATTATTTTTATATGCTCTTAATTACCCCACTGTGAGCTTTGGGAGGGAGAAGGTTCTGTCATCGCTGTATCTTTCTTTAGGTCCATAATCCCTCAGCAAATGTGTCATATTGACTATGGACAATCATATCATTAAAAATAGTACAAATGATCTACGTTATTTTCCTGTTCCGGCTAAAACCACTGGAATATTCCAAAACTGTGGAAGCTTACTAAGCCTTTGGGTAGGAAATGTCTTTGAAAGTTACACAGCTGAAAATGGGAACTAGGCCTCATGCTCCCTTGTAGCACCTTGGACTGGCCTACCACATCCTTGCTGACTCCCTGCTCTCTGAGTCACCTGCACATGAAAGGGGAGCTTTTATCCTGCCATCTTAGAAATCCTGCACTTGGAAGAAAAAAGCCTATCCTCTCTGGAGGATAAAAGGGAAACTGCAACTCTGTGAAATGTGTCTGCGGCCAGGTGCAGGGCTCGGCAGGAATCTGCTCCAGGACAGACTCAAATCGCTCTCAATCAATAGCAACATTTAACTTTCCTTGCCAAAGTGTCTGAAACCGAGCCTACCAAAGCAGTTCCGAAACCTAAGCCGTGTAACTTGGGTCACACAATGTGCCTTTCAGCCACTGACATCATTTCTTCCTACAGGCAAATAAGGCAAAGGTACAGTTTGCTATAGATGGAGATCTGTGACTCAAACCTGAGGTGCCCAGCCTCGGTTCATGAAATATGAATATGCTTCGGACAATGTAGGCCACTAACCACCCGAAGCTCTGAGTGGCACCCCTGCCTCCCACTCTATGTATGCAGCTGGGAATCTGCATTCCCCACAATGCAGCCGGACATTAGCATTATCGATGGCCTACCCGCTGTCCAAAATAGTGCCCGACCCCTAGCAGGCAAACAGTAAACACTCGTGGAGCAAATGACTGAATGGAAATTGATCAAAGAATGATGAATCCAGCTTTTAACAGCTCTTGAGCTCAGAGGAAAGGCACTCGGTAAGTAAGGACCCAGTCAATTAGCATTGACTGGCTGTTGTTCAATCCCATATTTATATTACATAACCTTCTAAATACAGTCTGTACACTTAGAGGCTCAAAGGAGCTCTAGGAACCACATCTATGTTCCATGGAAATGGCTTCTAAAATAATAATGATAATGATAATGATAATGAGATTAACCTCTCTTACGTGTGGAGCTCTTTTCAGTTTGTAAAGCACTTCCACATCCATTATCACACTAACTCCTCCTGAGAACCCTGTGAAGCAGATCTCATTGTCTTCGGGTTGAAGAAATTAGCCCCAGAGAAGTGGCTCGACTTGCCTAAAGTCACACAGCTAGTAAGAAACAGAACAGGATCTCAAAATTAACTGTCCCTAGGAAAAATCCACAGGCAATGTTTTTTCTACTACATGACACCTACTTTTGAATTTTTTTTAAAGAAACAAAAATAATTCCCCCAAACTAGTTTAGTTTTCGAGTGGACAAGCCTCAATTATAACTTTGTAAAAAGTCTCTTACTTCTAAATGGATTCTTGTTAACCCTTCTTCGGAACATGGGTGATATTACTTTTAAATCATAGAGAGTTCACGTTTGAAGGGCCCCTAGATCTCACTCATCCCTTTGTTCATTAGATGCTTATTAAGCTCTGACCTCACCAAGTGATAGCTCTGGGGAAAGGACAGGACATGGGGATGTGCTTGGGTTCAAGGATCCTTGTCAGACAACAGCACAAGATATATAACAACTATAATACAAGATGGAAATTGTTGAGAATCACCCACAAGTCAAACAAATGACCAGAAGATTAGGAAGGGGTCCCCACTTCCAGTTGGGGAGATCGGGGAAAGCATCATGGCTTCTGCTCTGGCCTTAAAAACAGAAGTTAGAACATGAGGCGAACAAATCACAGAAAGAGGGGCTTAAAGAAGCAAAAGCAGTCAGGCTGCCTCGCCAGCAAGAGAGAAAAGTTGGGTGTTTTGGAGTAGAGAGGGAGGCCCCTGTGTTATAGAAGGTCAGAGCTAGAAGGCAATGGGCCTTGAATGCCAGGTGAGGAAATCAAGCCAGGGAGGTTTGACTCTCCTCCTTTTGTCCTTCTCTGTTCTACATTTCTGCCACTGCATCTGTCCAAATCTTCTCAGCTCACAAGGAAAACCTGTGGCTTGACAAACAAAAACTAAAACATTTTCTGGCAATTTTCTCTCCAAATACAATAGTGTCAAGTGTAGAAAATGCCATTCAACCTAAGCCCTTACTAGGCTGTATGAAACTTTTGGACATGAGGCAGGTCAGAAGTGTGTTTTCTCTGGGAATGCCACTGCTATCTCATTTGACCATGGCACCGGTTCCCCCCCCCCAGAGTTTCCTCGCCTCTTTCTGTTTCCCCCAGAGTGTTCCAGGTGAGCATTTCATTGGCCCTGTCCCATCTCCTATAATGACCCCAAATACCAACAACTGTTGAGGTTCAAAACAAATATAAGTAATTTTTCTGCCTACAACTAATCATAAGTAATCTTCTTTTTTTAAAAAACATTTTATTTATTTATTTGACAGAGATCACAAGTAGGCAGAGAGGCAGACAGAAGGAGAGGAGGAAGCAGGCTCCCTGCTGAACAGAGAGCCCGATGTGGGGCTCGATCCCAGGACCCTGAGATCATGACCTGAGCCGAAGGCAGAGGCTTTAACCCACTAGGCCACCCCGGCACCCCAGTAATCTTCTTTTCTATTGTGAACACACAGTGTGCATGCATTTTCGTGATACTTCTGAGCAAGGTACCTCTGAAACTAGTGGAGTAGTGAGGCAGATTGGAAAGAACACAGGCTAGGCAGCTACAAAGTCAGAAGACCTGGTCTGGCCCTTTCTTCATTAGATACCAGTTTGCTCTGTGACCTTGGTCAAGCAACTTCCACTCTCTCTGAAATTCTTTGGAAGAGAATAATCATACCAAGTTGCTGGGCACATCCGAGTACGTTTGTTTTAAGTGTCCAATGACCTAATGGTGTGGAAGTTGTCTATAAACAATACTTGTTAGGGGCACCTGGGTGGCTCAGTTGGTAAGCATCTACCTTCAGCTCAGGTCATGATCCTCGAGTCCTGGGATCGAGCCCCGCATCAGGCTCCCTGCTCAGTGGGGACCCTGCTTCTCCCATTGCCCCTCACCCTGCTCATGTTCTCTCTCTCTCTCAATTAAAATCTTTTAAAAAACAACAATTGTTAAGTAAACTGGGACTGCACTGTAATTATCATTATTCACCTTGTTGTTTGCAGGTTCTTGATTAACCATGAAAGACAGCTCAGAGATCACCAGATCCAAACTTCTTGTTTTCTACATGAGGAAATAAGTCTAGAGAGAAGTGACATGCTCAAGGTCACGTTGGAAATTAATATCAAACATGAAACTAAAGTCATGACTCCCCACCCTCAACCCTAAAGTTGCTCACTGAAACCAAAATCTATGCTATCAAGTAGCCACCCAAACAGGATCTGTGTGGCACTGAAAGTCTCTTTTCAATGGTATTTTATGTATTGATCCAGAACACAGTAAGAGAAGCTATTCACATCATCCACACTTAAATGAAAGGGGTGGGGGGAAGGAGGCACATAGATCAAGTGAATGGGCCAAGTTCCAACAAAGAGAGGTGAATAAGAAGGAAAAAGCAAAAAGTCGGCTTCTCACTGGAGGTCAATCTGCTAGATGAGACAGCATTGCCAAATTCCTGAAATGACTGCATTCTATTGCCATTTCCAATCACCGTGGCTCGCGTCCTCAGAAGCCTGTGCACTACGCATCCAGATATTTTGACCTAAAAACTTCATTTGAAGAATTCCATGACCCCACTCGCAGTAATTAGAGTCAGGCAGAGGGAGGATTGGCAGATCCACACGACTGACTCACCGTCTCACCCATATCTGCTCTGCCGGCTTCGGCGTCAGCCCCTTTCCGAGCAACCTGGGCACACCACCCCTCCTGCTGAAGCTTGCTCCCTGCCTCCGGCCGTACCACACGTCATGTCCTTGCCTCAAATCTTCGGAATGCATACATATTTCAAGATTTCATACTCACTGAGATTTTAGAAAGCGAGCAGTTCACCACCTCTCTTAATGTATTACAAAGCCCCCAGCAGGATCTGGGGCAGGACCCCATGATCCAATGCGTTAGTATTTCTCCAGCAAAGCATACAAATATTTTCAGTAAGTGAGATAAGCAAAGGTTATCGAAAGGTTGAGTTTTGTCACCAAGGGAGTTTGTCGCACGATTATAGAAAACCAATCCGATTTCAGAGCCTTTTGGATTTCAGAAGTACGCATACAGGATGGTGGATCTGTACCACTTCTCAGTTTGTAAGACTACTCAGCTCAGGTCAGCTATTCAACTCAATATGGATGTTTTCCTTTATCTCTCCCAGAGACTCATCAATGTTAACTGATTTTTCCTATGGATTTTCTCTGTCTTCATAAGGAACAGCCACAGAAAATAAAATAGATGTCAGGTGCCAAGACTGAGAGACAGTTGTGCTTCCATTTTCTTTTTAAAAGCAGCATCTTTGTTATTGGCAGTGAAAACAACAAGTCCCTGCCTCCAACTGAATCGTCAGCATGACCACGAGGACTTGCAGAAAGACAAAGGATGAGGGCTAGTCTGAAGATGATTGTTGCTATGGACTGAATTGTATCCCTCTGAGATTCATATGTTGAAGCCCTAACCCCCTGGTGAGACTTGTATTTGGAGATAAAGGCTCGAAGGAGGTAATTAAGGTTAGATGAGGTTAGAAGGGTAGGGTCCTAATCCAATGGGATTAGTGTCCTTATAAGAAGAGACACCGGAGTGCTTTCCTCTCCCTCCCTCCCCCACTCCATCTATCTTTCCCTCTTCCCATCACGTGAAGACACAAAAAGAAGGTGGCCATCTGCCTGCAAACCAGGAGGAGACCTCTCACCAGAACTGAATTGACTAGCACCGTGACCTTGAAATTCTAGCCTCCAAAACTATGAAGAATAAATTTCTGCAGTAGAAGCCACTCCATCTCAGGGACTCTGAGGGCAGCCCGGGCTGACCAAGACAATTGTTGCATTTCTTGTTCTCATACTGGTCGCCTTCTCACGCCTTATGCAGAGTCAGGAGTTTTACTTAACGTAATTTTGTTTGGGGTACATGGTACAATGTCCTGCTAGTTCAGAGCATTTATTGCACGCTGAGCTCAGTGTTGGGAGACTTTATTCTAGACTTGGCTCTGCCACCAATGAGACGGGTGAACCTAGACGGGTCCCTTCCTTTCACTGGTTGCTGAATAATCTCTAAGGTTTCTTCCAGCACTGACATCCTAAGATATGGAGACTTTAACCACACCCACAGTTCCTATTTCTCAGCAATGCTTTTTGGCAAAGCCAGGGAACCTCTCAAGAATCATTAAGCCTCACTCCACCCCAAGACCATTTTTATTGTTCTCACACTTACCTCTAGGGTGTTAGTAAGATCGATGGAACTGTTTGTGTTTCTCAGATGGAAAAGCTTCTCACAAGTGTCCTTGCAGCTGCATTGTGGTTAGAGCCGCTCCATGAACCGCTGATGACATGCTCATCTGAAAGATGCTGAAGTAAATGTAAATTACAGCAGGGTCAGTTTGGGAGTAGGAAGTAATCCTTCCCAAGATGCCCATCTGGCATTAGCCCATGAGATCAGGAGGCAAAGATCAAGGGCATAGCCTCTACATCGGTGAGCTATGTTACCAGCAAAGGCCGGGTCAAGGAAGGAGAAACAGAGGCACGGAAATGAATTATTCCATCAAATAATTTTGTTTCCTCTTTTGCTCTTCCCCTTGCTTCTGGCCAGAGATGCCTGGTGCTGTGATTGTCCTTAGGAGTCAGGCGGAGGGGTGACTCCTCTTCCTCTGCCCACCCTCCACTTCTTATTCCATTCTTACATAACATCTTGTGTTCCAATCTTCAGTTCTTTCCCATCCTTCCACCAAACCCTTTAAAAACTCGTCTGACCGCGCTACATTCTCTCTTCTCTTCATCCTAGCACGTCAATGGGACAGTAACCACATAAGGTGAAATGGTTAACTATACTATCTGATCAATACTCAAATTGCAACGTGACTGATGTTTCATAATTGACGTGACCTACGTGCTTTTTAAGTTACATTGCCACCTCTGCCAAACATGTATAAAAGCATTTCTGCCAGACATTGCCAATTCTGGCAGTGAACCGGGATCACCTGAACATCTTGTTAAAAATACAGATTCCCAGACCAAATTGCAGACATCCTGACCCCAAACCTGCAGGAGTAGCACCCTGGAATCTGCATTCTAACAAGCTCCGCAGGGGCTTCCTAGCCTAATCTTAGTCCTTGGGAAAATAGTTATGTTGGCTTCTTACTTGCAGAAGCAGAGACTTCATGTCTTCAGTCTCTTTTTTTTTTTTTTTAAAGATTTTATTTATTTATTAGGAAAGAGAGAGAGTGAGAGAGAGCAGGTCAGAGTGAGAAGCAGACGCCCCATGGAGCTGGGAGCCCAATGTGGGACTCGATCCCAGGACTCCGGGATCATGACCTGAGCCGAATGCAGTCGCTCAACCAACTGCGCCACCCAGGGGCCCCATGTCTTCAGTCTTGATGCTGGTATTAATTTTCAATCTTTGCTGCATATAACAAAAATAAAATTCTCACTAGTTTAACCAAAAGTGGAGATTTATTGTAAGGATGAGGGAATGGGTCATGAAATACCAAGAAATAATGCAGTTGGGCTTGAGAACAACTATAAAGTCACCTCTAGGACTCTCTGTCTCACATTTGACTGGCTTCTAAATAACTATTCGGTTTTTCTGTCTCACCTCAGACAGGCTTTTTCCTCTCCTCCGTGGCAGAATGTAACTGCTATCCTTTTCCAAGGGCTACATGTTTTAGTCCATATACCCTGATAATTTTCTCTTCTGTAAGTTCAAATTCTCAGGGAGAATAAGGGGAGGTATCAGGAGTCCACTCTTCCCAAAATAAATATATATACACATATTCATTCTTTCTCTCTCTCTCTCATGAATAATGGCAGAGTCTATTAAAGTTCTGAATCTCCTATTTTATTATCAGGTGATTCCTTTGACCAGTTACCATGGCTGAGGTAAGGTGACATACAAGTCACTTCATGGCTAGAGACAGGTGGGTCATGGCAGTTCTCATAAAACTCTGGGAGATTCCCATAAAGGACAGCCGGAGGGGTGCCTGGGTGGCTCAGTCAAGCATCTGATTCTTGATTTTGGCTCAGGGTCAAATGATCTCAGGGTCATGAGATCGAGCCCCGAGTTGGGCTCCACACTCAGTGGGGATTCTGTTTAAGAGTCTCCCACTCCCTCCATCCCCCACCTCTGTGCTCTCTCTCTCTCTCTCTCTCTCTCTCTCTCTCCCTCAAATAAATAAATAAATCTTTAAATGAAAATAAAGAATAGCTGGAGGAAGAAGTGCTAGGTGAGCTCATTACATATTATATGCCTCTCTTGGTGCCCATTATGGGGCTTTGTTCCTAATGAGCATTCATTAAATGGAGACTGAGCCAGAATGTAGCCAGAACATGTGATTTCAAGTGCCAGTATGAACACCAACTAGCTATGTAAACACCAAATCTCTAAATCAGTTTCTTCATCTAAAGAGTGGAAATAATAATACAGTTATCTAGTGGACAGACAAAAATTAAAATTAATACATACACACACACACTTTTATTTATATATAAAAGTACTGTAAACCACAAAAAACTATAAACACTAAATACTATTTTTAATGATCTAAACTCTATGTTTGGGGGTGCCTGGGTGGCTCAGTCGGTTGAGGCCTCTGCCTTCGGCTCAGGTCATGATCTCGGGGTCCTGGGATCGAGTCCCGCATTGGGCTCTCTGCTAAGCGGGGAGCCTGCTTCCCCCTCTCTCTCTGCCTGCCTCTCTGCCTGCTTGTGATCTCTCTCTCTCCCTTTGTCACATAAATAGATAAAATCTTTTAAAAAAGTAAAAATAAATAAACTCTATGTTTGGATTGAATTCTTCCCATTCATTGTTAAAAGACTCATGTGCTTGATTTCATAAGGTTATTTATTTATGGGAATACAAACAGAAACCTGGTATGCACTGTGCTTGGATTTTCCCTTTTAGCAAAGTTATCTACAGTTTAAATGTCATACATCAATAGAGCCTACTCTGAGAGGAGTCACAGAACTCCTATTACACACCGACCACCATGCTAAGTCCTGTACACATATTCTCTCATTTAATACACACAACAATCCTTTGAATTAAATATAAATAGTATCTCCATTTTACATAGAAGGAAGTTGAGTCTCAGAAAGATTGGGTAATTTACCCAAAGACACACAGATAATAAACACTAGAACTTAGATTTGAACCAAAGTCCTCAATAAAATGAGTGTGTTTGAACTTGTCTTTCTAAAAATGTCATGGAAATGTCTACATTACCCAGAATCACATTATTGTTAATAGTCTCCCTATAACTTGCTTTAAGATATGACTAATTCAATACAGTTATTATGGCTAAGCCTTTTAAAATATAACACATTTCATCCTCAAGGCTGAAGCTGTTAAGTGTTCTTCATTGAATTATTTCCTGAACCTGATTCTGATGTATTTTTAATCGAAATACATTCTGCTTAGACTAAATGCAAAAAACTAAATAGCAAAATCTGTTTGTAAGCCAGATGCAAGCAGTGAGATGACTCCTAAAAAATCTGTAAAAGCTCAACTTGTCAACAAATAAATCAATTAAATTTTGCTCTTAATTTGTGTCACTTCTGGGTTTTTTGTCCTTCTGGGATAGCTCTTCTCCTCTTTCACAATCTTTTCATTCTCTTTTCTAAGTAGAACTTCGACCCAGGTTTTCAAACACAATCAAAGTCCTCTGACATTATATAAAAATTGCTTAATGATTTTATGCTGCAAAAAATCATTGAATCATAGACCACTATAGCCAAAGTGAATCTTAGTGATTATCTGGTATAACCCCTCAGCTTACAGAGGACAAACTAAGGCCCAAAAAGGTCATACTTCAAGCTCGTATCCTTCTTCTCACAGAGAATTCCATAGGAAACAATGACTTAGAACTCAAGAAACCATAGTCACCTTGCTAATTACTATAAACCAGTTCCTCATTCTTGCCTCAGTTTATCCACCTGAAAACAATGAAAAGAGTAAAACGGGTCATCTCTAAGAAAACTCCAACCTCTAATGCAATTTTTCTTAATTTTTTCTCACTCCTAAAGAGATATGAAACTATGTCACACATAGATTCATATCCATATCTATATTTCTTCTTATGCTTGAGTATGATATGAATACTGGATAGTGGATATGCACTATTCCAAGTTAACTCAATATTCAAAATTATGAATTTACTGATATGCAGAGAACTATTGGTAGACTAGTTTTCATAGTCTTCAACTTCAATCTCAAGCCCATTCTGCAGAGACCATGGATATTACATGATATCACTTTCTAATAACATGGCATTTCATCTAGTTCCATTAGACACTGTTAATGATCAGATACAAGGTAATAAAAGGAAGCTGGATTAGATTCTCTTTGGTCTAAGTGACAAAATCCCATCAGACTTAAGCAAAATAAAAATATATTGGAATAAGATACAAGTATCTTAGAAAATAATTGAACACCAAATCCATATCTGGCTTCAGGAATACTTGCACTGTTACCAGGGTCTCTAGGATATCCTCCACCTCTCTTTACTGATTCTCTCTAGAAATGGCCTCATTCTGTTCAATAGACTACCTTTCTCCATACTTTGGAAAATATAGCTGACAACACCAATGATTTTCTACATTCAACCTTTCAGCCCACGGAAAGACAATGACCTTATTCTTCAACCAAAGATCAAAAATCTCAGAGAAATGACTCTGACCTGGCTCATGTTCTGTGTGCCCATTTCTGAACCAAACAGTTGGGGTCAATGGTCAGCTATGAGGCTCCAATGTAATTATTCTCTTAAAAAGCAGGTTGATGATAAAAGGGCACTTATAGAAAAGGAGTCCTCAGCATAGTAGTCTCTAGGTTTCTACTTCATCAATAAAGTTTTGGATTCCCTGAGTCCAACGTTGGTATTGGAGATCAAGGGGGAGATTATTTTCTGGGGTGTCAAGAATAATTTAAAGATAACACTGAGCTTGGGATGATGCTGCAATGGGAAATTAGTCCATAGAGAATGGCCTAATGGGAAATTAATGATCTGGTTGGGAGCTCAACTCCCAACATGGGAGTTGAGAAATTAATGGGAAATTAATGATGTGGTTGGGAGCTCAACTCCAAACACAGTTCTACTCACATTGTACACACCAATATGCTACGGCAATCGCAACCAATTTAACCTTTTCTAAACAAAAAATATTAATTCAGTGTATTGGAAGTACTGTTTTACATGGCAATATATTTTTCATTTGTAACCATTTACAATGGTTACAAATGAAATAATAATGAAAATAGAATTTGTTTCATATAAATTCATCTTTAATACCTTCAATTTCAAGTGAAGTACCAAATATTTTATTTATTCTTGAAAATATGATTACTACATATGTGATAACTATATATTTCATACATTCCTTCACAGTCTACCTAAGTTTTCTTTTACTTTTTTCAACTTCTTTCCCCCTACTCAGTTAGGGGCAAATAGCTCATGACAATAGGAAAGCATATGCTGCTGGCAAAGGCTATGTACCAGAGTATCCATGCTTTCCAGTAATGCTTAACCTTGTTCCTGAGTTTATAGGTTAGAGTAACTACCAACTAGCAGCTGGGATAGTGTAAAGAGGAAATGAGAATACCAACACTATTTTCCTTCTGCCAAGAGTCACAGCAGTATTGTTCTTCTGGGAGCTGAGTGATGAGGAAGGAAGTTTGTATCATGAATATTTACCAGTTGTTTTGAATTGTAATAAACCAAACATGAGATTTGTTTTACTTTTCTAGAAATGCAATAAATTAATTAAAGACATTCTGGCTGTGAGATTATTTTTAAAAGACTTTTTTAGAGCAGTTTGTGGTTCATAGCATAACTGAGAGAAAGGTACAAAGATATCCCATCTATTCTCTGGCCACACACATGCATAGTCTTCCCCATTGTCAACTTCCCCTGCCATATGGGTACATTTGTTACAATTATTGAATCTATATAGAAACATCATTATTATCTGGAGTCTACCCTGTACTTTAGAGTTCATTTTTGGTGTTGTACATTTTACTGGTTTGGACAAATGTTTAATGACATGTATCAACCATTATGGTATCACAGAGGATTTTCACTGTCCTAAAAATCTTCTGTGTTCTGTCTATTCATTCCTCCCTTCCTTTTAACTTCCTTTTAACCTCCCCTTCAAAAGCTCTGTTTCTATAGTTTTTACTGTCCCTGTAGTTTTACTTCTAGAATGTCATATAGTTAAAACCATATAGTATAGTAATCTTCTCGGGTTAGCTTATTTTACTTGGTAAGATGAATTTATTTCCTCCATGTCTTTTCATGGCTCGATAGCTCATTTCTTTTTAGCACTGACTAATATTCCCTAGTCTGGGATATACCAGTTTACTTATTCAATCACCTACTGAAAGACATCTTTGTTGCTTCCAAGTTTTGGCAATTCGAATAAACCTACTAAAAACACCCACATGCAGGTTTCTGTGTGAAAATATATTTTTAGCTCCTTTAGTTAAATACCAAGATTGAAATTGGTGGATCATATGGTAAAAGTATGTTAGTTTTGTGAGAAACTGCCAAGCTACCTTCCAAAGTAGCTGTGCCATTTTCCATTTCGCCAGCAATGACTGAGAATTCCAGTTGCTCCACATCGTTGTCCACATTTGGTAAGTTCAGTGTTCTGGATTTTGGCCATTCTAATAGGTATATAATGGCATCTCATTGTTAGACCCACAAAAATATAGTCAACTGCTCTTTGATAAAGGAGTAAAAACAATACAGTGGAGAAAAGATAGCTTTTTCAACAAATCATGTCGGAACAAAGGACATTTACATGCCAAAAATGAATCTAGACACAGACCTTACACCCTTCACAAAAAGTAATTTAAAATGGATCACAGATCTAACTTTTAAAGCAAAACCAAAAATCTCAGAAGACAGCATAGGAAAAAAGATGGCTTTGGGTTGGGCACATTTTTAGATATGACATTAAAAGCACAATCCATATACGAAAGAATTGAGAAGCTGGACTTGATTAAAATTAAAAATTTCTTCTCTATAAAAGATACTGTCAAGAGAATGAGAAGACAAGTCACAAACTGGGAAAAAAATATTTGCAAAGGACACATTTGGTAAAGACTGTTATCCAAAATATACAAAGAACTCTTAAAACTCAACAAAAAGAAAACAAAGAAACCAATTTAAAAATGGGTCACAGATACCTCACCAAAGAAGGTGTACAGATGGCAAATAAGCACGTGAAAAGATGCTTCCCATAATATGTCTTCAAAAGTAAGACATTTTATTAAAAAAAGAGAGAGAGAATTAAGTTTTCAACAACAGTTTGAGATGAGAGTTCTTCATAACAATGTTAACAAATCAATATTCAGTCTTACATTTTAAAGTTAATCTGTTGGAGATGTTTATCTTACTTGTAAAATGACTATTTACTAGGTATAGTATCTAAGATGTATTTTCATTCTAAGATAATATATACTGTTTTGGTACCAGTTGAGTTAACTAAGGAAAATTGGTCAGGTTAGTTTTTTAAAATTAGCAAGTTAATTATCACAGTTTTTGAGGCATAATCTCCCATGACAAACAGTTTGATTTAAAATAAATAAACACAGTTTCCTACAACAATATTTTCCCCAAATACATTTAATTACATTAAATAGGATCTCAACTAGTTTTGGAACTACTAAAATAAAAAATGTTAATACTGCAGGAAACTTTCTCTCTCCCTTTTAGAAACTAACAGAGAGGGACGCCTGGGTGGCTCAGTTGGTTGAGCAACTGCCTTTGGCTCAGGTCATGATCCCAGCCTCTTGGGATCGAGTCCCGCATCAGGCTCCTTGCTCTGCAGGGAGCCTGCTCCTCTCTCTGCCTCTGCCTGCCTCTCTGCCTGCTTGTGTTCTCTCTCTGTTAAATGAATAAATAAAATCTTTAGAAACTAACAGAGATACAGACTCCATTTTTTTTTTTAAATGACAAGATAAAGGGGGTACCTGGGTGGCTCAGTGGGTTAAAGCTTCTGCCTTCGGCTCAGATCATGATCTCAGGTTCCTGGGATCGAGACCCGCATTGGGCTCTCTGCTCAGCAGGGAGCCTGCTTCCCCTCTTCTCTCTGCCTGCCTCTCTGCCTACTTGTGATCTCTCTCTCTCTGTCAAATAAATAAATAAAATCTTTAAAAAATTAATAAATAAATGACAAGACACAGGTAAATACAGATTTCCTTAGTGTGGTAAATGATGTGTAAACATTTACCAACCTTCTCCTATGTCTATTTAAACATAAGCTTAATGAAAATACTCCATCTTCCATTCTCAAAAGCACTCGTGTAAACAATTTATCAGACCCGTAAGTTTATTGCTTTAAAAAAAATAACTTGCAGACTCAGCCTTCAATTTTCATTTTGATCAGGATAACTTAAAGATATCTTAGGATTTAAAGTAATTTATTCCTGCAGAAATACAGAATTTCGCCTATAGAATGACAGAAATTTCAGAGACCATTTAGCCCAAATCCCTTAATTTTACAAATAGGGAAAACAATACTGGAAAATGGAAATAAATCTTCCTAACATCACAGAGCAAATTAACACCAGAGATAGACTTGAGAATCCAGGGCTACCTTGATTCCCAGTCCTCTGACCTGCCAGACTTCTTTTAAAGTCATGTTACATTAGGCAAAGTTGAGCTAGATAAGCACCTATTGTTTTCACCAGAATATGCTAAAATCATTGGTTGCTAGATTTGTTGAAATGATATAAGCACCGTCCTCAAAGGTAATATAATCTGATGGAACAACTCAGGTAGACCCATATGAAAGATAAAATATCAGGCAGTTTATTCTTAATTATTTCAATTAACAGAAGGAAACAATGATGCACTTACCTAAAATATATATAATCCCAAAAAATAGACCTGTGTAAGAGCCCCTGCCCCAATTTCTACTCCCCTTTTATTTATTTATTTATTTAAAGATTTTATTTATTTATTTGACACAGAGAGAGAGAGAGATCACAAGTAGGCAGAGAGGCAGGCAGAGAGAGGGGGGAAAGCAGGCTCCCCGCTGAGCAGAGAGCCCGAGGCGGGGCTCGATCCCAGGACCCTGAGACCATGACCTGAGCCAAAGGCAGAGACTTTAACCCACTGAGCCACCCAAGTGCCCCATCTATCCCTCTTTTAAAAAAAAATTATTTTTAATTGGCTCCATGCCCAGCATGGAGCCCAACATGGAGCTCAAACTCAAAACAATAGCCCTGAGATCAAGACCTGAGCTGAAATCAGGAGTCACACACTTAAACTGACTTAGCCACCTAGGCACCCCTTTATCCCTCTTTTAACAAATACTACATGTAGCAAAGGATAGATACATTAGACACAATTTAGAAGAAGGAAAAAGACAGGAGAGGCCAGTGGTTCTGAGAATAACCTAAAAAAGAAAAAGCGGTGTCACAGGCATTTGGAAAACAGTGTTACAGTCCTACAAAGAGGGACACCAAGAAAGAAAGAGTGGGGAAGAGAGGGCAGGAGAGAGAGAGAAAGAAAAGGGGGGAGAAGAGGAGGAAGAGAGAGAGGGGGAAGCACACATTGGGCTACTCTATTTCAACAACAGGTTGAGATAATGATTAGATTTGGAAGATACGGTAAAAACAATATAACAGTGGTACCTTTAGCATGTCTCAGATATGCAGTTTGGTCCACATTTATAAAAATCATTTAAAAATTCTTTCCTAGGTGCAGCCCGAGACAAGACTTTTACCAGCCTTTCTTCTCAGGGCTTGCTTGATCTTATGTCCTTCCATAGCAAGTGACAACGACAAGTACAATTCCATATTTCAGATCCTTTCAGCCCTCAGAATTTATAGCCAGTAGCTGGGTTGGTACAGATCTGAAGTTGTCTGACTTATATGCATGGAGAGTAAGGGAGTGGTCTGTATTCCTATCAAGAATTGTATCAGGCAAGAATGAAGTGTAGGTCTCAGCAAAAATATTACTTTAAATGTTGGGAAAGAACCAGAGGAAAGAAAAGGAAAAATCTATATGAGATCAATCTGGGTGATTAAGCTTTTTATCTTCAGATAATATCCAGTTGTTTTCAATGAAAGGGGATTATAACTCTTGCCTATTTGTCTTGACCATTTATTCTATTTTAACATCAACTTCAATAGTCTCACTGTGCCTCAACAATAATTATTACTGCAGTTGAGGATTACGTCATGGAAGCCAATGCCAAAAGGAAATCCAACTGATTGCTCAATTCTTATTGGATGATAAATTCATATCAGAACATACTAAGCAATCTGGATAATTTAATAAACACTATCTTAAATACCAAAAATGAAGCAATTTTCTGATCTTTGACATAAGCCAAGTCTCAGAAACTCAGAGCATGTTTTCTTCCTATTTTGTGTAGAGGGGGCCCATATATCTTGGTGCTCGTGGCAAGTGATAATATTTGTATGGGACCCTCAAGAACACTAAAGTTATTTGAGAGCATCTCTAGAAGGTTCAGTTTCTAAAAATTGTTAGATTTTCTTTTTAATATATAAGATAAATAAAATAATAATTGGGAAAATATATTAAATATTAAATTTATAAAATGTATGAATATAATCTTTCCAGAAATTTGAAGAGAAAGGTGAAATTTTGTCAATGAACATCAAATTTTGACCTCAGGTTTTATACTTGAAATGGCCAGGATAAGCTCTTCAAATTCTTGGTAATCATCATCGACAAGAAACCATTCGCAAAAGCCGAAGACAAAATATTTAAAGCCACTGTTTTCTTCAATAAACACCTAAATATTTAAAACAGTTGAAAGTACATTTAAAGAATCTAATGAATTTTCTTTAACTTGCATTAACAAATGCAATAGTGAATTTTCTTGTGATTTGTAAGTGGGGTTTGAACGCAATAACATTTTTGCCATATCAAGTATTTCAAAACAGGGACAAGGCTTTAATTTGCAGATGGTACCTGCATTGTTAGAAGAGTCACACTGGGATGTTGGCACTGGAGATAGAAGTGTAGGGGGAAGAGCACCTCCTCTAGGGCGACACTTGGGGCTTCTTATCACAGCTGAGAATGCTGGCTTTCATTCTTGGAATTAGTGGGCATCATGGGGCATAGCCTCAAATTCCTCTGGAATCATGCTGACCTCCAAAGAGCTTCAGCTGATACTATTTACCTACTGAAGCAACTGGCTTACAAGCCTCAGCTGCGGCAGAACTCAGTCAGTGGTCAGCTGATCAGACTCTCACTGCATATGCATTAAACCGTGCATAGGACCTTGGCTGGGAAGCTCTGCTTTAGAGAACACTTAGCATGTCTCTATGACTTTCTTTTACAAGCAAGCATCAATGTTCTCCATTTTTTGAGGCAAAAGCTAGGGAGCAGCAAATTCAGGGCTAGGAATTCTGACAAATGTCTTTGTTTTCATATAACCCCACTGATTGATGGATAAGTTCATTCACCTATTTATTTGACAACTATTGATCACATGCTTATTCTTTGCCAGACGCTAATGTTAGTCTAACTACTGTTGCCAATGGAAATTGAGGAGAGGTTCAGCAATCTTTCACTTAAGCACTGGGAATCTGAAATCTTAACTCCAGAATAAAGCCATTTACCACCCCATCCCACGGCGCCTCAAATACCAAGCAAGCTAACCAGTCATGACGGGCACTCACTTTTTCACGGAATGTGTGTCACCTCTCCACTAGTTGATTTGTGAGATCCGTCTTTTTCTCAATATTTGTCTGATACACTGGTACTAAGTGAGGGGGAAGGACCCAAGCGTCAAAAGACCTAAAAATCCTGGATATTTTAGTAATTAAGCCCCACAATTTCCAGATGCCTAGAGCTCACAAAGAGAAGCTGCAAGGGCAACAATGAACAAAGGTTGTATAATGAGTTGACATTTTATCGTTCCTGGGGAAGTCCCTCCTCCCCTCCCCCATGTCCTTACCTTGCAATATCGTAGCAAAGTGAGGGCTCTTATGGCTTCTTTCCCTTGGGGCTTTCTGGCTTCAACCCATTAATAAAATCTCCTAATTTTCTGCAAACCAAGTTAGTCGTTGTTCTCTTAAGAGCCCTAAAGAGCCATGAAAACCACTAACGTTGACAAAGGGGATTCATGGTTCTTATCTTCAGAGTATATTAATAGAGATGAGCTTTAGAGAAGAGGGACACAGAGGGCAAAGTTAACTGCCTGGTCTTCCCTACTTCTTCACATGGACATAATATTACACTTCAACCAAAGAGCTCCGCATTGCCCAGATGTGCGTTATGTCCTTTAACCTCTGCCTGTTCTTTCTCTTCCTACTCATTCTTTCTCTAAGGCCTGGTCTCAGTGTCACCCACGTGTGTAGCGCTCCTCATCACCACCTCCCGACCTTATAGTCACTGTCCTTGAATTCCTACTGCACTTTGTGCATTTCCTCAAGGCACCTAACACATCATACTTAATACTTGTTTGTATGTCTCGATACCACATTTACCAGAAAAATCCTTAATACATGTCTCAAGGGCCTGTCCCAGGTCAGGTACTCAGGCAAAATTAGATAAAAAGGTAAACATTTACCTTCTCGATTTATTTAGTCGCCACAAAGCCAGCTCTCATTTCGAGCTTAGTTATATTTCTGCCTCCAGAGCATACCTGTATATGTTTCCTTGATCCTGACATGCTGATACTTTTCTACTCTCATCTTCTGGTCTTCCTCTAAGGCTGGGCTTCCCCACAATCCCGGGACTCCTTCAGACTCCTTCAGCAACTGCCAAGTAGATAGCAGCTGCTACTCTGCTGCCCCCTAGGGGACCCTGGCCAACAAGGCTTTGCTTCCGTGACGAGATGAACTTCAAGGGAAGCATCCAAGCAATAGATGGATCTGTGAGAATAGAATATTTGTCACTGTAAACAACTCCAAGCCATTGACATAATAGTAAGTTAAGCCTCAGGGTCGAGACCGTCTTCCATAATAGAGCCGATCTCTGAGTAGCTCAGATTCCACAGTGTTGCAATAAAAAATTCGTTGAAATAAAAAATTTCGTGTCAGTTGAGCTTCCTGACTATCTGGATGTTTTGTTTCAGGTTGATTGTCAACATTTTCAAATAATTGTTCCAAAATGCTGAAACCCAGAAATATAAATGATAAAACACTAGATGAATCTTTCAGCCTTCCTAGGACTTTAGTTTGTTCTGTTCCTGTCAGCTAAAAAAAAAAAAAAAAAGCATAATGAAGTTGTATAGAAAGAATCTTGTTGGGGATTCTTTTTAATAACATTCTCCACAAGCCAATGCCTATAAAGCACTCTGAATGTCTCTAATGAAAGTAACCACTGTACAGAAATGCAAAATACTTTCTATATTACTGTTATGGGGCCGGGGGCTTTAAATAGATGCATTCCAATAGCTGTCACAGAAAGAACAGAAACCAAGGAACCGGGTATAGAGTGGAGACATTTATAAGTCACCAGCGACTCACAATAAAGCCTGCAGAGAGATAGGTTGAATAGATTTTTATAATGTTTAAAGTTCCAGACCTGAGAATTTTTTTCTCTCAAATTTGAAGTTACCTAAATTTTGAATTAGTGTAGGTGGCAGTCACTGAAGAAAACATATACAGAAAAAACATATTCCGAAATCATTGGTCAAATCCAAGATCACTGTTTCTTTCTACTAAAATGATGCCATCTTGAATCTTGAATTATAATAACCCAACTCTTGTCCCCAAAGGACACCATCTATTAATAAAACTATTAGTCACTGAACTGACAGAAGGGAGTATAACTGAAAAAGCATACAGAAGGTACAAAATAAGACCCTACATCCCTCACACACTTCCTTCATCGAAGCACTTGTCATGTCTGGGTGAGGAAAACCTAAGACATTTAAAAATGAACAGAACTTGGCAGTCCTCATTAATACAAAACTATCATAAGAATGAAACCGAGGGGCGACTGGGTGGCTTAGTGGGTAAGCCTCTGCCTTCGGCTCAGGTCATGATCTCAGGGTCCTGGGATGGAGCCCCGCGTCAGGCTCTCGGCTCGGCAGGGAGCCTGCTTCCCCCTCTCTCTCTGCCTGCCTCTCTGCCTACTTGTGATCTCTCTCTATCAAATAAATACATAAAATCTTTAAAAAAAAAAAAAAGAATGAAAATGAAACAATGAATGAAAATATTTAGCTAATGAAAATTGTCTACCAAAACGATAGTCACCAAGTAAAGAAAACTATACCAAAATGCTCCAATGTGAATTCAAAACAATTAAACGAGAATTTACAAATATGAAAGAGCATTATAATTCAGAAATTTAAAGACCCGGGATAGAAGTAAGCAAAGAAAGAAGAGTGTGAAACAAAAGTTCACTGAGACTGGGAAAGATTAGAAAAGACACAATCTTCTCAAGTTAACACCATATTACAAGGTGCCCAGATAAATAGATTTCACTGAAAACATAATAAAAAAATAATTACAGGAAAATTAAGTTTAAAAAACAATATCATTTATAAGCACATCAAAAATGTCTAATATCTAAGAATAAATCTAATAAAATATGTGCCAGATCTCTGACTTAAAACTCTAGAATATATCTGAGAGAAATTGAAGAAGACCTTTTTTTTAAAAAAATTAACGTATAATGTACCATTTGTTTCAGGGGTACATGTCTATGATTCATTGGTATTACACCATTCAGAGCACTCACCATAGCACATACTCCCCAGTGTCCATCACCCCACCACCCTATCCCTCCCACTCCCTTCCGCTCTAGCAAACCTATTTGTTTCTTGAGACTAAGAGTCTCTTAATGTTTGTCTCCCTCTCTGGATTCATCTTGTTTCATTTTTCCCTCCCTTCCCCTATGATCCTCTGTCTTACTTCTCAAATTCCTCAAATCAGTGAGATCATATGATAATTGTCCCTCACTGATTGACCTATTTTGCTAAGCATAATACCCTCTAGTACTATCCATGTCATTGCAAATGGCAAGATTTCAGTTTTTGATGGCTGCATAATATTCCATTGTGTGTGTGTGTGTGTGTGTGTGTGTGTGTGTGTGTGTATACCATTAAAGAAGACCTTTTAAGCACAGAATTATACTATATTTATAGATTGGAAGATGCAATATTTTTATTATATTTTCTTCCCAAATTGTTAAATGTTCTTTTCTCCAAATTCAACACCATCCAATTAATCCCTAAAAGCTGTGTGTGCGAAAATTGATAAGAATTGATTCTAAAATTCATATGGAAATACAAAAAACCTAGCATAAGTTTTCAAGAAGAACAAATTTAAAGGATTTACATCTCCAGATTTTAGGATTTGCCTTAAAGGCACAGGAATTAATACAGTGTGGCATTGGGTATAAGGATAGAAAAATCAACCATATAACAGAATTAAGTACTAGAAGAGGGTGTGTGTATGTGTAGTCACTTGCTTTTCAACAAAGGTAACCTTGCAATTCAAAGGACATAGGATGATCTTTTAATAAATGACACCAGCCCAATTGGGAAGTCATAAGGGAAAAAGTTAACTTTAACCTCCTATTTCACATGCAAATTTAATTTGAGATAGATTAAAAACCTAAATGGTAAAAGGTAAAACAATAAAGCATCTAGAAGAAACAGAAGAGACTATCTTCATGACATTTTTGGGTAGGTGAAGATTTTCTGACAGAACACAAGTAACAACAGTTATAAAAGAAAAGAAGTTGAGAAATTAGATTTTGTTACAAATAAGCTTCTGTTCATCAAAGACATTATTAGGAGAGTGAAAAGACAAGTTATAGTCTGAGAAAGATTTTGACATTTATATAATAAAGGACTTGTTTGTGGGATATATAGAGAATGCCTACAAGTTAATAGGGAAAAACCAGACAACCCAATTTCAAAAGTGGGCAAATAACTTGAACAGGTAGTTTACCAAAAAAGATATACAAATATCCAGTAAACATGGGAAAAATTCTTCAACATCATTATTGGAAAATGCTATTTAAATTTGCAGTGAAACAAAACATACACCCACCAAAATGATCACAAATAAAAAGGCTAGCAATATTAGGTGCCAGAATGGATGGGGAAAAACTGGATATCTCATCCATTGCTGATGGATATATTAATTGGCACAACACTTTAGATAACTGGAATTATCTACTCTTATTTGGATCAGAAATTATTTTCATAGATATACAGCCAGAAGGAGCAAATGCACATGCCCAATAAAAAGACAGGTACAAAATGCATATAGAAACTGTATTCCTAACCATTCAAACTGAAAAACAGGCAAAATTTGGAAACAACCCTAATGTTTCCTGATGCATTATAGATATAAACTTGAAAAGAAAAACTATAAACCTTTTATAAGATAAATGGGAAAGTGGCTTCAACCATCAGGTCAGCAAGAAATTGCTGAGCAGGATGAAAATACTGATAATATTATATTAAGGTAACATTAAGAACTTCTGCTTATCAAACAATATTCATTAAGAGAATGAAAAGGCAAGTCACAGAAAGGAGAGGATATTCAAAACATTTATAACTAACAATTCTACTCTTGGATTTATGTCCAAAAATATATGCCTGTAAGTAACAGGAGGCATGGATAGGAATGTTCATAACTGTTATTTACAATAACTAAAAACTATAAACAAGTCAAATACCAATCAGCAGAAAATAGTTAAATAAATAGAGGTGTATTTGTGTAATGGAATATCAGATAGCATTGGAAATTAGCAAACTACAGTTCCCTGAAGCAACATGGACAAATCTCACAAACATAAAGTTGAGTGAAAGAAATAAGACACAAAAGAATGACTCATTCGTATAAAATTCAAAAACAAAGTCAAACTAAACTATATCATTTAAAGGTGCAGCAGCATACAGAGAAGCTACAAAGAAAGCAAAGAAGAACTTACAAAATTTAGCAAAGTTACATTTGTTAGAGTCAAAGGGGGTTGTAATTGGAAAGAGGCACAGATAGATTTTGAGGGTATTAGCAATGTTCTATTTCCTGATCTGGATGGTAAACAGGATTTATTCTTTTTTTTTTTTTTTTTAGATTTTATTTATCTATTTGACAGACACAGAAAGAGCACAAGCAGGGGAGGGGCAGGCAGAGGGAGAGGGAGAAGCAGGCTCCCTGCTGAACAAGGAGCCCATGCAGGACTCAATTCCGGGACCCTGGGATCATGACCTGGGCCACTCAGGCTCCCCTCCAGTTCATCTTTTTTTTTTAAAGGAAGGCTAGGCGCAGCTGCCAGGCATAGAGGGAAGAAACTTCTCGGTTACAAAGTAACTCAAAAGGAAATTTAGTCACAGTAGAATTTCAATCCTGTGCAATCAGATCATCACTCCTTGGAGTGGAAACTAGGTAAATTAAGATTATTTTCTTCACAGACTTTTGCAGTGAGGAACCTGGACCCCTGACTACTGGTTTGCAAAACGGCCAGGCCTGGACCCCTGACTACTGGTTTGCAAAACGGCCAGGACAGCGAGGGTGACGAGAGAGACAAGGAAGGGCAGACCACTTCAAATCTGCAGGCAGCAAAAATCTTAGACAGGAGGTCTATCTTGGGCTCGCCAGACCGGCGGGTCTCCAACTACTGCTGAATCTCAGAAGTTTACTAGAGGCCATGTATACCTGCATTTAGTCATAGAAGCCGTCCCGAAGATCTCAGCAACACCTCACTCTCTCAAGACTGTGTCCTTCAAACAGCCGCACTGTGAGAATGGGGGGCAGAATGTATATTCCAAGGACAGGGCAGGGGGCCCGCTCACAGGTCAACCGCAGGTCACGTCCCCTCGATGACCTTCCCCCACATGCCTTTTAGCCAGCACTCACTGGCTCTGTGGCCTAGAAAAAGTCATCCTGTTCAAGTCTTAGTTTTGTGAATTGTAAAATGAAAGAAGTAATCTTTGCCCTAACTATTTAATAAGATGTTCTAAGAAATAAACAAAGAAAATAATTGTGAATTCATCTTATACATAACGAAAGGATAAACATGTGAAGGATTCATGTGAGTTTTATAAGCTCTAAAAAGAGGATTTACTATGTGTGTAGTGGATGGTGAGCAATCAACACGGTGTTTCTTTTTCTTTCTTTTTAAAATTTATTTTATTATTTTTTATTAATCTATAATGTATTATTTGTCCCAGGGGTGCAGGTCTGTGAGTCATCAGGCTTACACATTTCACAGCACTCACCATACCACATACCCTCTTCAATGTCCATCACCCAGCCACCCTATCCCTACGGGCCTCTACCCCCCCCCAGCAACCCTCAGTTTGTTTCTTGAGATTAAGAGTCTTTTATAGTTTGTCTCCCTCCTGATCCCATTTTGTTTCATTTTTCCCCCTCCCTACCCCCCATAACTCCCTACCCTGCCTCTCAAATTCCTCATATCAGAGAGATCATATAATAATTGTCTTTCTCTGGGGTGCCTGGGTGGCTCAGTGAGTTAAAGCCTCTGCCTTCAGCTCAGGTCATGATCTCAGGGTCCTGGGACAGGATCGGGATCTCTGCTCAGTGAAGAGCCTGCTTCCCCTTCTCTGCCTGCCTCTCTGCCTACTTGTGATCTCTCTCTCTCTCTGTCAAATAAATAAATAAAATCTTTCAAAAATTTAAAAAAAAATTGTCTTTCTCTGATTGACTCATTTCGCTCAGCATAATACCCTCTAGTTCCATCCACATCACTGCAAATGGTAAGATTTGGGGAGGGGTTGACTGCATAGTATTCCAACTATGGAAAGAACTTTGATGTCCATCAACAGATGAATGGGTAAAGAAGATGTGGTATATATGAACAAGGTGTTTCCTAAAACAATTCAGACACTAACCCAGTGAATCACTGGCATTAATAGTATTGCATAATATCCCTTGGGTTGGGACAGAGATTAGACTGACAAATGCTGCTCCAGAAGTTACACTGGGGACTCCAATGGAAAACTAATCAATGACTTATTTTAATATTATACCATTCAACCTTCCAGAATTAGTTTAGGCGGCGATAACATCAAAAGAAGGACTTGTCAAAAATACTGAAACTCAGATTATTTTGCTAGTTTAATAGTTATTGAATATTAGCATATTTGCCAGTTTATTCAGTTAAAATAAATTCTGGAGACACTTAGAAGCAAAGAACATGTCTTATGTCAGTATCCCCAACACTGTGCAGTGCCTGGCATATGATGTTTATAAAATGACTGAATTAAGTGGATGGTTTTATCTCTCTTATGCCCTATAAAATCTATTAAAATCTTTGAAAGATGCAAATGTAGCCCTCCCACAACATGGCATCAGTCCTAGTTAGATTTTAATGGAAGTTCCTTAAATATTCAAGGAATAGAAAATTCTTAATATTTAAGCTCTTTAAATGAATTTTTAATGACAATCTTTCCCATTAATTTCACAAGGCCAGTCTTATCTTGATATTAAATTTTCTCTATAACTATAGTAACTATTAAGAAACTATATAATGAAACAAGAGTGGATATTACATTTGCAGGAATAGGAACAGTAGAAAAAAATCAGAATACTTTGCTGATATACTGACATAATAGAAATGAATTTCATGTTTCAGAAAGGGTGTATAATAACAATCAATCTAACAAAATACCTCAAAAATAGCTGAAGTGGCTAAGACAAAGTTTGGAAAAATAATGGGAGTGAGATAAACTTATTCTTTCATATAATAAAACACATATTCAGGATAAAATCATTAAGACACTGTGGATCTGAAACAGAAACCGAATGACAGATGATTGGAATAAAATAGTACATTGAGCTCTAGAAAGTCCACATTAGAATTTAATACATTTTCTTTGGCACTACATAACAGTGGGGAAAAGACAGATATAAACAAACGGTAGGGGGAAAACAGACCAACCATTCATAACAGTGCATAAATTAAACATGTAATTTAAACCTCACATAACCATAAAGTCTGGTAGGATTAGGGAATTAAGTATTTTAAAAATGTACAAAATAAGACATGAAAAGGAAATATACATGAACAATCTTATAATCAAAGTCCTCTCTAAAATACTTTTAAAATCAGTAGTCATGAAAGATTGGTACGTTTTAGGTAAAAAGCCTCAATACTTCCGTGCATGAACACATAAATAAAAGCTGAAAACTTATAAAGGAGTGAAGTAAAGACATCTCAGTTCATTTTTTTAGCCATCAGTCGAAAGCAACAATTGAAGGGAGAAAAAACAAAAATCCTCTCTGAGGCAAAACTAGGAAACACCCATGCCCCAAGTCAAGTATATTTGAAGAAGAGCGAGCTGTCAAGAGTGGTGACGAGTGAACCGGGGAAGGGAGGACTTACGCGCAGGGAGCATGCTCACTACAGAGCTCCAGTAGAAGCAGCTGACCCAGTGGCCTCTAAGAGAGGAGGGGACACAAAAGGGGGCAGAATCAATGACCTTTTGTTCGGAGATGAGGAAGCAGCACCTGGAACATCACTGAGTCCTTCCTAGCACCACAAAGAGGTGAAGGAAGTAAGGACCAGTAAGGAAAGAAATAAAAGGCCAGCTCTGCTACCTCGTGACAGACTAGGAGAGACTCCATGCAGGAGGAAGTCTGCAGGGGCTACTCTTTCTGGGCCAAGTGAAGAACAGGACTTAACCCCTTAAAAACACAAACCATGTTTCACCGTGGGGCTTCATTCCAAACCCGAGAGAATTCCTGGCCCCTCTGTTTTATTCTATTGCAAATAACTGGCCCAGGAAGAATTCACTTCATTCAAAAACTGGGACCCAGGTAGCGGGTTGGCACTGCATCGTGTGGTTTTCAATTTCACTAAAACTTCCTGAAAAGGAAACATATCCACCAATACAGGGAGGGTAAAAGGACAACATCTTCAGCAAGATCCCTCTAAAAGCCATTTGTGACCAGACCATCAATAGCATCAGGACCTGCATGAAGTAAATACTGTGTGGTGGAAATCCACCACCAAATCTTAAAAGCTATCAAAATGAAAAAATTACCAAATTCTCATGCACAAGAATAGAAAACACCGTCCTGATGAGAAACCAATTTTTGATCATTCTGAGAAATACCAACAGGGAAAGACTCTCACAAGGTCAGAATTTTGGTAAATATGAACAAGGTAGGGCAGGTCACACGGTTCCAAAAATGCTAAGAACATCTGGGACCTTGAAAATCTCAGAAATAACTATCAAGCAAAAAGGATACATTTCATCTTTTTAAAAAAGATTTATTTTATTATTTGAGAGAGAGAGAAAAGGAGAGAGAGAGAGAGAAAAGGAGAGAGGGAGAGAAAGAGAGGGAGGCAGGGAAAGCAGAGGGATAAAGAGAAACTTCAGCAGATTCTGCATTCAGCACAGAGTCTGACACAGGACTCGGTCTCACAACCCTGACATCATGACCTGAGTTGAAACCGAGAGTCAGGTGCTTAACTGCACCACCCAGAGGCCCCAAAGATAAACTCCATCTTGAGGGAAAAGTGCTAGAAACAAAAACCAAGTTGCACAGAGCAAGACAGTGAAGATAAAAAAGAGGAAGGGCCCTAAGGAAACACATCCCAGGAAGTTCGGTAACAGCAAAGCACAGTCTATAGCACAGAATTCCAACATGGAAGCAAAGGAGGCTGGAGTCCACGAGGCTAGAGGCAGAAAAATGTTACTGAGTCCAAAATGGCCCTTGAATCCAATGTTACTGAATCCAACTAGGCTGCACAGAGAGGCCATACATTAAGCTTTTCATGGCAGTAACAGAGAAGGAAGTCATTGAGTTCTGAAGCTGGAAAAGATACCCTACTCCAGCCCTCCCACCCAATGGGCAATTCCTTCTAATAGCCTAGAAGAAAACTCACCTTATCTAAACACAAAAGGAAAAAAAGGAATACAATTTAACCCCATAATACACAAATTATAAGAAAAAATATTAAAAGAAACCTCATAAAACTCTGACTACAAGAATACAGAAAAATATGCCCACAAATCAGGTAAAAACTAAGAATCCAAATGAACTAAAAGACATTAAGAAAATTACTGCACCTTTGAAAGAACAGTACAAATCAGATATAGAAAGTCTCAGGAGTTAAATAGTTGGAAATCACATAGAGAACATGAAATAAGAAACAAGAGATCACTGGAAAATAATTAAAATAGAAAAAAAAATCTCTTTCCTCAAACAATTCATTCCAAAGCTATTAGACAAGGCCAAGCATGTAGGCATCCGCAGTACGTGTGTCTTTGTATGTGTTGGGGGGTGCGTATTAGCCTGGAGAAGGTGCACAACCAGATAAGGAGAATGCCTTACTGGGGAGGGAAGCAGCCCAGGGGGCCATGTCAGAACTCAGGTAGGATGAGGAGGGAATCCATTTTGGGGAGTGGAAGTGGCTATGAAGTGGTAGAAGGAATAAAAGACTAGTTATATACAGAAACATTGATCACATAAATATATTGATCACATAAATGTGATCATATGTGAAACATTGATCAAATAAATATATTCAGTTCAGTTTTCTCAGAGAATAAAGAAACGATATGAAAAGGTGAAAAGGGAGAAAACAGAAATGAACAGAAATGAACCCTGTGGAAGTAGATTGGAATTGGAAATGTTGGAATGACCTCATGGTTTTCAAAATATAGATAGAGAAATAAAAATGTGTGTGTGTGTGTGTGTGTGTGTGTGTGTGTGTGTGTGTGTGTGTATACCGTAGTTCTCTACACTGAGAGGGCCTGGGAGAAGTACCAATTAGCAGCCCCAGCACCCATATCTTGGTTTCTAATTATCCATTTTCTACCAAAAGGAACCCAAGTTACTTGGGAAAATAAATGACTATAGGACTGGGACAGGGGAGGTATAAGATTAGCCTCTGGAACATGGTGTTGTACATGAAAAATAAGTGCTCAAAGAGTGATGGGGTCTGGTGAAGAGGACACAGAAGCCATCATTAATTGACTCTCACTGGCCAAATCTGGGATTGTTTAAGCATCAAAATAAAGAATGATAATAATGGATTGTAGGCCATTAAATACAAAAAATCCACAATAAATGAAATAATAAATAAATGCAAATAAATGAGTCAAATAAATGAATTAAGCAGTAATATGATGAAGAATAGGGTATTTACATAATTTGAAAGTACTTCCTTACAGAATATTTTAAGAAAGAAGTCACCCTTATGATGGAGAAACTTGGCAGACAATACTTTAATCAACTGGTCAAGTTAACATTACTGGTAATAGGAAAATCTAAATAACATGCCACAGAATAAGAATGTATTAAGAACTCAGCATAGATTTTACTTAGATCATGTGTTTTTACTGCCAATTATGCAAACATTAGTTCTAAACATGCAGGAAAAACTAACAAGTCTAAATTGAGGGGCATTCTACAAATTTACTAGCTAGTAGCCTTTGAAAGTGTCAAGGTCCTAAAACTAAGGAAAGACAGAGAAATGGTTCTGAAAAGCAGGAAACTAAAGAAATATCACAACTAAATGCACTGTAAGAAACTGGACAAGATCCTTTTGCTACAAAGGACAATATTAGAGATGCTTACCAAACTTGAATGAAGTCTCAGGATTAGATGGTCATAACATATTAGAGACAATCTCTAATCAGACAATTGTGTGGTGGTTATGCAAGAAAAGACCCGTGTTAGTAGTAGGAAATCCACATAAGTATTTGGTGATGATGGGGCATCATATATAAAACTTAATTTCAAAGGTTCAGGAAACAAAAATATCTTTGTATTATACTTTCGAATTTTCTGTAAGTTTGACATTGCTTCCCAAAAAAGAGGAAAGAGTAAATTAGAAGGAAGATAAGAAAAGACACAAAGAAAGCATAGCAAAGAATATGAAAATTGCCAGAGATAAAAAAGAAAAAAGATTTTAAGACAATGACAGATATGGAAGACCAGCAAAGGAAATAGGATATGGGTGTGGATAAAGCCCCAGAAGAAAAAAATCGAAACAGAAACAAATATTTAAAACTGTATCTTAAGAAAGTTTTTTAAAATTAAAAAACAAAACAAAACAAAAAACCCCGCCTAGATTATATGCTGAAGTGAAATTCCAGGGAAATAGCAAATATTTCCCAGAATGGTCAATACCAAAGTGTTTCCTAATGTGGAATTTCAATGCTAGAGAAAGTAAAAAAACAAACAACAACAACAACAAAACTAAAAAAAAAAAAACAAAAAAAACATGGGAGGGGATAACCTGAACAGAAGACAAATGACATTGAGAGCAAAAAATTAAAAATAGACAAATTAGTTTGAGTGGGTTTCCTTGGCTCTGGAGTTCTTAAGAGTTATCAGGAGCCTGGGTGGCTCAGTTGGTTAAGCAACTACCTTCGGCTCAGGTCATGATCCCGGAGACCGGGGATCGAGTCCCATATCGGGCTCCCGCCTCTGTGGGGAGTCTGCTTCTCCCTCTGACCTTCTCCCCTCTCATGCTTTCTCTCTCTATCTCAAATAAATAAATAAAATCTTTAAAAAAAAAGAGTTATTAATATTGCTCAATTTTGTATTTGAAGAGTCAGTGCAGAGTCTGACGTAACTGAAGAATTAGCCTCTTTTAGTCTGTATGGAAAAACTACAAGTGAAAGATTCTCAAAGTCAACAAAACAAAACAAAACACAAAACTCAATCTGAAGTGGAATCTGCCAAGATGTGTGACAGCTGATGGTGGTGAAAACAGGTACAGAGCAGAACTGAAGCTTAGGTGGATAGATGTACAAAATGTGAAACTGGAATGTTCAAACCTATTATGCATTGGACTATTCATCAGCAGGTACTTTGAGGACAGTATTTGAATTGATCATGTGTTACAAACACAGTGGCATCAACAGTGAACTTTGGGTACTCTTGTAGACTTACCATTGGCAATTCTGAGAATTTTTGTTCAGAAATAGAAGCTGAATATCCTGAATTGCTCAACCACACAGGAACTCAATAACTTAGCACTGGTAAACGTTTTTTATAGCTTTTTCGGGCACAGGGCTGAGATTGAAATTTTTCTGAATGAGAAGAACTGCTCTCATTGGCTATTGTTTAACCTTCTGTGGCTTTGGAAAACAGCTGTTGCTACAAAGTGATAATGTTTCTTAATGAACTGAGCCAAAAATAACAAGGCAAAACAGTGCTTATATGTAAGACTTATTCAGCAGTAAAGTCATTTCAATGACAATTAATGTTTGAATTTCAAATACTGTCAAACTGCTTTATATACTTCCCATGCTGTCAAAAAATAAAGCAAGAAGTTTCCATTTCCATACAAATTTGCAACGGATATATTTTCCAAGTTCAAATTACAGTTCCAGCAGCACTTTTCAGATCTCAATGTGTGAAAGAACAGAACTCTTTGGATTTCTTATCCTTTAATCCTTTATATCGCCCCTCCATGCCTTCCTTTCTAAAACTGTCCCTCATTCTACACTTTCCCAGCCATCTCCATGCTTTTATGGATCCCCTTATCCTTTGAAGCGTTCCCTAAATGTCTCAGTCCAGAATTCTTAAGTCCAACTCTTGTGGTAATTATTATCTGGCCTTTTGTTTGACCTTTCTGTATACTCCTTTTCCTGCTAGTATATATCCACCTATGCAATCAATATCTCCCTATATGCACTGTACGTGCCTTGAGGAGAGAAGCTACAATTCAAAGATAACCCACAGCCCCTGTTGGCAAGACATGAAACTTTAGAAAATGTTGGCTTTCAAACATTTAGAAAATGTTACTTACCTGCTTGAGCAAGTATTCATAAATACGTCAAAGTGATTAATGAAGGACTATGGAAAGACTCATCAACACATCGCTTTTACAAATTTAATTCAGTTAACATTCCCTAGGTATTACTTGCTTTTGGCTAGTAATAGAAATGAACCTGAAATTATCTCTATCCTCAGGAAGTGAATACTATGGTAGAATTATTTACTCCAGTGGTTCTCCACTAGCAACAATTTTGCTCTCCAGGGGATGTTTGGCAATGTCTGAAGCCATTTTTGTTTGTCAAAACCTAGAGGGTCAGAATGTGAGTAGAGCCCAAAGGCGCTGCTAAGCATCCTAATACACAGAGAAGTCATTCATAATAAAGAATTTTTTGGTCCAAAATGTCAGTACCAAGGTTGAGAAACCCTAATTTACTATGCCAGTGTGGGCTGAGATGTGGGAAAACAGTTTACAGTATCTGTTTTCTTCGTCTTCTAAATTATGAAATTTTCATAGGACTTTTTTTTTTATATCTGAGAATCTGGGACTAATGTCTTCCTCCTTATTCACCATCATTTCACTAGACTTAAAACTTCCCAAGATTGGAAACCAGTTCTCTTTCTTTGAAGTGTCCAGTAAATGTCTGATGAGCCTATGTGCTCAATAAATATTTGTTGAATGAATAATTAAGTGTTGAGGTATTATTTGCTCTTCTTTCACTCCCCAGTGCATTGGTCTAATATCTGCTTTCTAGAACTACTGTGATTCTTTAGAGATCTAGAAGGACATTTAGAGATAATCTCATCATACACTTTTTTACTATTCATTAAGTTGGTGACACTTTTTCTATAAATACCTTCTCATGGAAAATTCTAACATATGAGGCAGATAAGAATAGAGATGCTCTAAAGGTGAGGAATCTGGAGCCCAACCACCACACAGTGTCTCCTAAGGTCGGCATTGAAAAACCAATGCAAATTACACTCAAATAACAACAGACAAAACTGAAGTAGGGAGAAAAGGTAACCAAAATAAAGTCACATATAGGTAGTGGTAGGTCACTAACTAAAGCTGCATTCATTTATTAAGTACCCTGAGAGACAGGGGTAGATCAAAAGTTCCTATTTTGTTGAGCTAACTTAATACCACAATGTGCTAATGTGTGTGTGTGGGGGGGTTGGTTAGGACCTCGATGATTAATATCTGATCATCTAGGGCTAATGTTCTCCCCTCCCCCTTATTCCATTTCATCAGACTAAAACTCCACGAAGCATCTCTCGACAACAGGAATTCAATAATTAAATAAAACATGTGGATTAACTAGGATATAGAGATATTTCTTTGTGAATCATTTTTCTCCCCAATTAAGACAGGTTCTTCGATGAGATTAATTAAAGCAGAAGAAGTTGAGGAAAGTCCTTCAACATCCACTTATCCTTCTATGTAGAGAAATGATTCTTAATGGGAAGAGGGTTGTTGCATAATGGTATTTTGGAATTAGGAAAACGTGTAGTTTGAAAAAGCATTGTCTCTAAATTTATTTTTAAACCCCCCTAATACCTGTAATTTTCATAATACAAACCTCAGAGAAAGCTTGTCAAAATATTTTTGGCTGGCTTGTGGGAATACTTAGAAGATAGTCATTCACTAATGAATAATAGGAAAGTGAAAAGGGGATGTCTGATGATCTCACAAGGAAAGATTGAAGCATGAGGTTTTTGTGTTTATCAAAAGATTACAAGATATTTAAAGGTGGGAGGTAGAAAACAGGGAATTTTATGTAATGACCCGGGGCCATTCAGTGTCCTACACAGCTGTTGTTAAAAACAATATAAAGAGGGTTGAGTCTGGGCATAGAACATAGAGGAAATAGACAGTCAATGCCAAAGTTCAGAGAATTTCCTGGCTAGGACCTTCATGGTGAAGATGGAGAAACCATTCTTGGATAATGTGGCTTTTTTTTTTTTTTAAGATTTTATGTATTTATTTGACAGAGAGAGAGAGAGATCACAGTAGGCAGAGAGGCAGGCAGAGAGAGAGGGGGAAGCAGGTTCCCCGCTGACCAGGGAGCCTGATGTGGGGCTCGATCCCAGGACCCTGAGATCATGACCTGAGCCCAAGGCAGAGGCTTTAACCCACTGAGCCACCCAGGTGCCCCGATAATGTGGCTTTGTTCTATTCCTTGTTTTACTTTGTTATGATTCTTCTCTACACTATCAGCATAAAAAAAAAAAACCCACAAAATGACTGGAAGTTCAATATGACAGCAGGGAAGGATCCTGCTGGCTGGAGTCATGTTGGGATCCTGTCAGTGTCACAGGATTATCATGGGAGACATTGCCCCAAAAGTTTTTACCATGAGGTGACCATGCTGTAGGTAGAGATCAACTTTACACAGATTATATACCCAATCTAGACTTACCTTCTTCTCACACAAACCCCCAAATGGCTTCCATTCTCTGAGAACTTTTGTATCAAAAACCTGAAAACAAAACCAATGTGTGAGTTACTTCAGGTCGATGAGCTATATTTAGTGATCTGAGAGTCAAGAAGAGGTTTCAACTTCCCAGGAAAATCCTTCTGGAAGCAATAGCTTTATAAAATGCCACAAGCACAGCAGCACGAAGGGCCCAGAGGGATCTGTACCTGTGAACATGAGACGGTCCCCGGGGAGCTCTCAGAACAATGATGTCATCCTGGAGAGCAGAAGAAGGGAGAAGGAAATAACCAAAAGAATGTCCTATCATTAGTCTCACCTACCTGAGCACTCTCTGCCATTTCCGTCTACCTCAGTTCACCTGGAGCTCCAACCTGTACCTGCTCATCCCATTTACCCATCACAAATTGTCATTGATTGATTAATCTTCCCTTGTGCCCAGCTTCTGTCTTTGTGATTTTTCCTTCCACCAACAGCTCCTCGCAGAAGGAGGGGTCCTTAGAGGTCATAGATCTCACTCTTCAATTTACAAATAAGAAGAGCCAGGGTAGGAACAACCTTTGCCCCGAGCCACACAGCTAACGTTAGAGCTGAGTTAGAGCTGAGTTAGAGCTGAGTGAATCCCTCGGCTCAGCTCTTGGTCTGGTGTTCTCACTCGCGGTGCTTGTTTGTTGTCTCAGCACGATGTTCCCCACCCTCCAAAGATTGTTGTTCCTGCTTCCCCAGAGTCCTCTTCAGAGTACAGTCATTCCGTGAATTTCTTCTTCTTCTTCTTAAGATTTTATTTATTTATTTGACAGAGAGAGAGAGATCACAAGTAGGCCGGGGAGGGGGAGGGGGACGGGGGGGGGGGGAAGCAGGCTCCCCGCTGAGCAGAGAGCCTGAAGCGGGGCTGGATACCAGGACCCTGAGATCATGACTTGAGCGGAAGGCAGAGGCTTAACCCACTGAGCCACCCAGGCGCCCCTCGAATTTCAGTAAGCATTATAGAAAGTACCTGCCAATCAGTGCAAAGGGTCAGATATATTTCATTTTATTACCATGTGAAATGGAAGACTTCTTTGCGTTTATTTATTCCCACGAATAAGGAAGAGCTTGGCTCACCATGACCAACACTTGCTTCAGTCTATGAAGCACAACCCGTGTTGAGGCTGGAAAAACAAGAATCGGAAACAAACGTTCGTGTCTAGGTTTTCATGACCAGGAAATACCATCTTGTCCCTTGGGTCCACCACTTAAATCATCATTAAGATCATTTCACACTCCCTAATTTGGTGATACCCCAGAAAAGCTGGTTTAAGAGTCTGATTACTATGAAAAGATTTATAAGATTTTATTTATTTATTTGACAGAGAGAGAACACAAGCAGGCAGAGAGGCAGGCAGAGGCAGAGAGAGGAGCAGGCTCCCTGCGGAGCAAGGAGCCCCATGCGGGACTCGATCCCACAATGCTGGGATCATGACCTGAGCCAAAGGCAGCTGCTCAACCAACTGAGCCACCCAGGCGTCCCTGAAAAGATTTATAAATGCAAATGGTAGCATATTCATTTATAAAGTGCAAGTGGTAAGATTTTGCAGTGAGTTTCATCAACCCAAGTTCTAGCAAATGCCCAGAAATTTTTACAAACACCATCCTATTACAAAAACCCTAAACTACAGAAATAGTTTTAAAAGTACAAGATGGTCTATTTACACATATTTCTTTTTTATCTCAATGCTAGCTGACAGATTCATTAAAGTTGTCAGTTGTCACTTGTAGCTAATTTCTAAATGTAACTAAATTCCCGACTACATATTTTTTTTCTTTTTGAAGACAATGCCTCTCTCCCTACATCTTGGGGTGGGCAGTAGTGTTTTGCTACTAGTAACAGTTCTTCACTGCCCACACTGTGAGCTCAGGGATCCAAATGATGGTGGAGACATTTGTTCATTCCCTACCTCATCCAGAAACTTTCCCAAAAGTGACTCTCTTCTACCAGGATCTCTCAGTGACAAAAAATTAACTTTCTCTAAATAATCTGTTTATTTTGCTCATAAAAAAGCTCTAAAGGAAAGTTTGCTCCAGGTTCTGTTATCTAAGGCTGACCTTTTATCTAAAGGCTGGTCCTCTATAAATGCACATAATGGAATTTATCCTAAATGATAAGACTCTACTATGAGAGGCAGGGGAGAATCATGGAAAGTTCTTGATTTTAGAAAAAGACAAACGGGTTCAAATCCTGGCTCTGCCCTACCACTCAATTATCTATGGAACTTTGAACAAGTTGTCTGATTTCTGATTCCTGGTTTCCTTAGATGTTTAGAGATATCATGAGACTTAAATAGGTTCATGAGTACAAAGCACCTGGAAAGAACATCTGTACTAGAAAGTACCTGATACATGTTTGCTGTGTTCTACTACATATCTGGGTACAACTGACAAGATTTTTAAAAATAATATTCTGACAAAATGAATGTGCTAGGTGTGTAAATAGACGAATCTGCCAATTGAAAATTGAGATTATTTTGGAAACAAAGGCAATCTTGGATTGAGAAACCCAGAAAGGAAGAGAATAGCTACCCCAATTCTGCATTTTACAGATAAAGATATAGAGTCAAAGGATGTAAAATAAAAGTTTAAGCTTCACCCACCCACACTTACCACCATTTAGCTTCTGTGATTACTTGGTGGAGAAGATTGTATATGAAAAATGTGTCAGTGTGTCCACCCTTACAAAAGTCACAGTAAGAGTCCACTCATCCTGAAGAGAGGGAAAGTGGTCTAGAAATAAAACATTCTCATCTCAGCTGCTATATTAAAGGTAAATATATCTTTTTCTAAAGATTTTTATTTATTTATTTGACAGAGAGATCACAAGTAGGCAGAGAGGCAGGCAGAGAGAGAGGGGGAAGCAGGCTCCCCACTGAGCAGATAGCCCGATGTGGGGCTCAATCCCAGGACCCTGAGATCATGACCTGAGCCCAAGGCAGAGGCTTAACCCACTGAGCCACCCGGGCACTCCAAATATATCTTTTTATTGAGAGAGAGAGTACTTGGGCAGAGTGATGAGAGGAGGAGGGGGAGAGAGAGAATCCTAAGCAGACTCTGAGCTGAGCCCGACATGCTGCTTAATCCCACGACCCCAAGATTATGACTTGAGCCAAAATCAAGAGTTGGATGCTTAACCCACTGAGCCACCTAGGTGCCCTAAGGGTAATTATGCCTTTAAAGATACTTGAACAACAGCACTTTTATATGGGGGATAAATCAACTTTTTTCAAATTTCTTCATTATTCTAAACAACACAGGTATATGGTCTCCCTGATGTTTGATGAATGTTGGGACCCAATTGTGGATTGAAAACTCAACCCAAACTTACAAAACCAGGGTCATGCTACAGTAGTCTAAAAGTTTAGTGTCATACAACAAATGATGCACTTTACGAACCATAATTCTTTTGAATGTACTGCTAATAGGGTACGAATGCTATGATATGGGCATAGAGAAACACAGTTATTGTAGTTAAATTATTAGAAGCTTGATTTCTTCTGTATATAATGTATGTTTCCTTAAAAATAAAAAAAATATATACTTTTCCAGCTACTTAACGGAAGGTAGAGTTTTAGACATGTTGCAAATAATTCTCCAATGGCAAATACCTATTCCAAACAATGTAAAT
Source organism: Nasua narica (assembly GCA_028533885.1). Classification (NCBI taxonomy): domain Eukaryota; kingdom Metazoa; phylum Chordata; class Mammalia; order Carnivora; family Procyonidae; genus Nasua; species Nasua narica. The sequence continues at coordinate 128,982,906 of CM052799.1, forward strand.
TGTATGTTCTTTGGTTACCTATCGAGGAAACTACACACATTTCTAAAAACTATTCTTCTCATAGAGGAGCACTAATTACATTGATTCAATCAGCTAAAAAATACATATTATTTACCTGATATTCATAAAGTAACGGTAACAGAAATGATGCCTCTCCTTCCTTGAGTATATGTAGTTGTCAGTGCTCCATTTAATGGCAAAAAGCCTTCACCCTCTGGGTCAGAATATGGGATGGAAAGCATGAAATAAAAGACTTTCCCTGACCCCTAAGAATGACCGGTTGGGAAGTGAAATAGCTACACCAACACCTCCTTTGGGGGACTCAAAGGAAGAGTTTTGGAGGAGAGCAAATCAGGCTGGACGTTCAGGCACTTCTGCAAAGACCAGCACAGAGCTTCGAAGCAGCAGGAAGCCACCTAACCCCAGGATCCCACAGCCGCTGCTCAGCACCACCTTCCTTTTCCTTCCCAGCAATCTCTTCCAAGGCTGAACTCCAAGTCAGGAAATTTTTCTCAGCAAGGTAATGATCTGATCCAAAATAATCAACACTTAGCTGTGACCAGCCAATGGGCTCAATCCTCCCTGGAACTGTTACAAAATAGTCTAGAGAAACTTCCAGTCGATGAAGGGAAGGCAAGCCTGTGTGCATCTGTGTGCATGCACATAAGGCGATGGTACAGAAGTCACTAGGAGCCCTTCAACTAGCCCCAGCAGCCCCCCACTGCTCCCTCACATCTCCACCTGGAAGTAAAATTAGCCACACGTGCCCACCACTCCTTCCTCCGAAATGATTCTGTATAGTAATTTCAGGGATATTATTTTTACAATCTCTGATCCTAACTGGCTCTTTCTACCCTGAAACCAACCTTTACTCGCATCTTTGGATCTTCCATGTTCAAATGAGAAAAGCAGTGGTTAGAAAATAATCTACTTTTGAAATATGTGAAACCAGATCTCATTAGGTAATTAAAATACTATTGAGTTGCTGCTTGTAATTTCCCACCACTAAAAAAAAAAAAAAAATCAGTTATAAACTAAGTTGAAAGTGGCTCCAGTCTTAAAGCATTTTCTATTGTACTTGAAACAGAAGTGATTTTAACCAATCTTCTGGGCTTCAGATGGACAATTGGTTAGTAATTCAATGATTTGCTAAGTTTCAGATAAGAAAGGATATCAGACTACATTCCATTTCTATCCATTCTTCAACAGTGTCTGACCTGAGTCCTAGGTTTATGGTGCTCATAGAAAATTCCAGAAACTAAAAAATATTTAAGTTTTTAAAATTACTAGATCTCAGGGGCGCCTGGGCGGCTGAGTTGGTTAAGCATCTGACCCTTGATTTTGGCTCAAGTCATGATCTGTCACTCTTCCTCTGCCCCTCCCCCTTCTCTCTAATTAAAAAAAAATTACTGGACATTTTTTTATGAAGTTTAACCAGTAACTTGGAGAAAGTGTTCTTACTAGACATGGCAAAAAGAAAAACGTGCCAAAAAGGTCACTGAAACTAGGTTTTTATCACACCAGGAATGAAATTTTGTCTGCAAACATAGCATTTAAAATATTGTAGATGTCGCTAATCGTATTTGAGAGGCCACTTCAAAGCATAGTTATGGTGGTTTGTAGCTGACATTAAAGGGGACCAATGCCTTTGAATATGCTTGCTACTTTAGTGGTTTATAACAATTTCTTTTAATCAAGGAAATATAATGGTCAAAGTATAATAAATTTTAACAGACTCTACCAGATGCATATTCATTAGTTACAGAGGCTGTGATACTCTTTGGACTCAATCAAATCAGATAGCATAAACCAGCGTTTAGATAAATTATATAGATATCCCTGATACCTAGCCACAGAAAGAAAAGAGACACACAGCAACCGAAATAGTTTGGTATGTCAGCTTAAATTTGTTGACGAATCAAGCCAAATCTAAATTGGCTAAAAGAACTAAATGTTGACTCCTTTAATAAGAAAATCCAGTGTGTGTGGGGGGAGGGGAGGTGGAGGGAAGGGTGTGGTCGTGCCTGATGGCTCGTGGTTTTCTTTCTCTTCTCTTCATAGTATCACACAACGTCAGTGTCCTCCTCAGGCTCCAGTCATGATTCTGTGATAGCTCTCAGGGTGACAGAGGCCAAGTGCTTCGTCTTCCATATCCAGAGGCCCGCGTCTTCCCCAGCATTCCAAGCTAGAATCCTGAGCACATCCCTGATTGGAACAGTTCACGTCATATGATGGATCCCTAATTAATGATTGTGGCCAAGGAAAAAGTTATGTCAATCGGTTTATACCATGTCTCGAACTGGGGATGGAGTCATTTCATGAGGCAGACATAGATTATGTGGAGGATAGGTAGATACTAGTAGGAAAACTGGGGAAATGGACAAATGAATAATGGAGGTTCACTATAAGTGAATAGTGGATGCTACTGAAAGACAATAGCAAACCCAGTGTTGTATTTACTGAAAATCATTATTGATTTTACTAATAAGAAAACAGTTTCTGGATCACAAACTAACAGCAGCAACAACAACAAAATTCCAAGGCCAGTATGTTTCTTTTATTATTTCGTGTTTGACTTCAGATGGTTGAATGATTTCATTTTCAGTTATAAGCATTACATTAATTCCCATGCAAAAACCCAAGACCGCATATGCCGGATTTCAATTGGTCACAATCCAACCTGTGAGTCTGGACATTCAAGAGATCAAATCCAGAATGTTGCTTGACCTTTCCAATAGGAGACATCATGGTCATCCTTTGAGATATCAGCAGGGCCCCTGACCTCTCAAACACCAGTTTGCCATGGGTCCATACCAGAATAAGGAGCCATGCTTAGCGGCACCTAAACCTGGCAGACAATTTCATTCATGAAGATAAGACACCTCCACACGAAGGTACCACCCATAGATATGTCCTCGTTCCTGCTCTATAGAAGCACCTGCTTTTGAATAGGCATGCTATCTTCTATTTGGGGATTATAAATTCTTTCCACCAGTTTCCCCCACAACTCCCAGTAGAAGCAAAGAGACTTTACAAAAAAAGCTTAACCTCTATAACCCCCAAAGCAGTACATACGAAGACACCTACTCTATCAAGTATATATTTTCTCCAGCTTCGGATGGTCACTTAGCAGGTGTAAAGCTTTGCAAACTTCTCTCAGTAAGATAGGAACCAGGAATATCAAAGAGGGCAAAACAGGACCCCACAATTAAAGGAGAATGAAACAAAGGCAAAGAATCATTCTATTGATTCAGAAAAATGGGCTAAATTAAAAAAAAATGATAGCATTTCAACAGTGGATGTCAATTTATATTGAAACACACACATCGGAACTCTGACAATGGCCAAGATTTCATTAGTGCAAATAACAATTATAATGGTATGTTCTTTAATAGGATTTAAATAAGGCTTCAAATAATTACACACGCTAAAACTACGATTTGGAAACCTTAATTCTGTTTGGAAAGTTGTCAAACGCAGCCTCCAAACCATCCAAAGTTCTGATCTGAGGACAATTACATTCAGTGAAGTTGCTCCAAAACACAACTGGTAGCATTATTGTTCTTCAAAGTCTACGTTGTTTGGTGGAAAGAGGGAAACTACTCTGGTCACTGGTCAAAAGAAATAAATCCAGCTAACATACCAGGTAGTTTCCAGGTTCAGATGATTCTCAAATGTCTGTAGTGATGAAAGCTCATTGAAAAATAAAAAAAAAAGACAAAAAAAATAGCATCCTGAAATGTCAGAAAGAGATCTGTTGCCCTATCCTCATTAACATATTTACACAAAGCATGAAACAGTAAAAAGCAAGAGAATTCATGGGCATTTCATCTATGGCTCAAGTTCTCCTTAAAAAAAAAAAAAACCCAAACCAAAAACAATGTGACAATAACTACAAAAAGTAAACAACAAAATCAGAGGCAGAATATGAAATAGTAATATACTGTTTCAGAGCCTGCACGGTCCTGCAGAACCAGGAAACTTAAAACGTGTTCTTAACAGATCCAATCTAGGCTGGATGTGTAAAAAACGGCAAGTCAGCATCACAAACCACACTACCCATTATGAGAGTTTTAGAACCCGGAAAAAGAAAAGAAAAAAAAAAAAAGAAAGAAAGAAAGAAAGAAAAAAGGCAGTAAAATGCTCAGAAAAATTTATCATCGATTCTGAAATGGGGCCTCGTGACATCATCAGGGTTAATAAAGACAGAGATGGACTTCCCCGGGTTCTCAGTCACCAGCTGCTGCAGTTTTTTGGCCAAACGGTCATCGGGCTGGTTGGGGTCCCCTCCGTCGGACTGCGGGGAGGGGATGCTGGTGGTGCTCCCCCGCCTCTGCAGCTCCAGGGTCAGCCGGTTGGCCGCCTTGACGTGCTCGATGGCGGTGCGCAGGTGCTCGGCCGGGTCGGAGCGGACGGAGGAGAGCTTCCGCGCGTGGAGCATGACGGTCTCCTCCGACAGGTGCTCCAGCATGTTGCACTGGGGGATGAAATAATTGGGGCACATCTTGTTGACCAGACAGTGTTGTAGGTCATCGATGAGGCCCAGCAAAAAGTGGGCTGCATAGTCTTCTTGGGCCAAGTAGTTGGCAGGAAGTCTGTCACAGGCCCAGAGCATCATGCTCCGCAGGTGATAGGGGCTGATGGCCTTGGGCCGGGACAGGAGTTTAATGATGATGGCTTTGCAGGCCTGGTAGGCCTGCATGAGGCTACTAGAGATGCACTTCTTCAGCTGCACCTCGCTCCTGGCGAAGGACAGCCGCCACTCATTGTCCTTCTTGCCCTTGTAGGAGCAAGCAGGCACCAAGTAAAACCCGCTGATGACCTCTTCCTCGGTGATCTTCCCATCCCAAAAGTGATTCTCCATAAGCCAGCTCTGGGCCACTGCAGGCCAGCCTTTGAAAGATACCACGGGGACAATATCATACAACATCCGGCTGCTCCCTACACCCAGGATGATGGAGATGATGGTCCCGTTCTTTTCTACCTTTTCCACCTTTGGCATCCCTCGCTGGGGTTTCTTCTGGATCTCTGATAGGACAATGCTGATGGAGTCATAGAACCAGTCGGCCACTTTGGTTGGGGAGAAGAAGTAGTTGGTGGCACCATTGATGTGATCCACGATGGTGCAGCAGTCTTTCCACTTACTGATTGTCCCCTCATCAAAGAGCCGGAGGCTCAGCCAAGAGTGGCACAGGGCTGAGTGGCGCATGTCAAGTGTCACAGGCTGATTACGGTCATGTAGCTTAAGGGCTGGCACCAGAAGAGTGAAGTCCATATCATAGTCTGTCCCCCGGGCATAGACATTAAGCTCATCTAAATCCAGGTCCACCACGCCTTCCCGGACTCCCCCAGAGAGCAACAGGTACTCATTGGCCACTGGAAGTTTTTGGTCCAGCTTTTGCACCATTCCTAGAAACAGAAGAAGAAAACACAATTATAGGAAACACAGACACCAGCGTCTTTTGCAACAGTATAGAACATGCTGAGCTTCTAAGACCCGCTGTTCATTAGAAGTACAAAATCAGATCTTGGGCTACTGCACGGGTCCAGGCAGCAGCATACTTTGTTCTTTCTCATGGGTGATAGAATGCATCCTTTACCGAGTGGGAGAATTACGAACGATTTTTCTCTTGTGGCAAGAGCAATATCTTTTTAAATCATAAACCAGGGCTCTTCTCCCCCAGTCATCACCTCCAGTGGCACCGCCATCCACTAGGTCATTCAGGCCGAACAGCTCAGTAAGCTTTGAGTCTTTGTTGGATTGTCCTGCCAAATTTCATCTGTGTAACGCCCGCGACGTTTCTCATTCCTTCCCTGTTCTCCATCTCTGCTGTCATCATATAAAGCCAGCCTCTTCTCTCTCTCTTGCCCAAACAGCGTCCCACCGCTAGGCTTTGCCTGCTTAAACCTTCCTCTATCATGGCGATTCTCAGTGTGGGCTATGGACACTGCATATGGGACACTGAGGGGGTTGTGAGGTCACGACTCTTCCCATAATAACGCTAACACATTATTTGCATTGTTTACTGTGTTGGCACTTGAACTGACTCTTGATGGGACGAAAGCAAATGGCGGGTCAAAGTGCTAGGCATTCGTGAAGATGGTGGCACCAAACCACAATGGCAATCATTAGACTCTTTATTGGTGACATGTACTAGCATTAAAAAAAAAAAAAAAAAAAAGATCAGTTGCACTGAAGAAAATCCCTAATGGAAAAGAAAAATGGGTTAATTTTTCTTAAATCCCAACTCTAGAGCTACCTTTCTAATGTGATGTGCAACAAAATGGCAAGGACCACAGAGCACTTCTGCCTCACACGGAAATACAAAAGCTGTCTTCAAGAAAAGTGCGTGTGTTGGAGTTGTGAGCTAAGTTAGCGGCTCTGTTCGTGGAAGACTATTTTTACTTTAAAGAACAACCAACCAACTATGGGCATCCAGACTTGGATATCTGGTAGACATTTTCATTAAAAAATGAACAAAGTCTGTCTTCGCAAAAATAACTAAAATATTTATTGCTGGAGCTTTCAAAAAAAAATGCTGAATTTTAAGAAAACTCATCTCTTGCCCTGGAACTTAGTATCTTCCCAAAGGTACCGTTTTCTGTTAAGATTGGTGGTAACATAAAAAAATGTGATTTTTGGATGCTAATGTGAGCTATTTAAGAGTGCGGACCATGTCTCAAATCTGTATTAGGCAGGCATTGGGTTCTACACCCAGTAGACACACAGCCAGAGCTCTGATTGGATGGCAAAGGAACAAATGGATGGAATTAATGGGACTTAACCATAAAGAGCTGAAATAATTACAGACTAAATGTAAATGACTGCTCCACTGACATACAAATGTCCCCTGCTTGCCAGTTTCACTCTCTGTGACTTATTTAATCTTTTCTCCAAAGATTGCAAAGAACTATCACCAACGAAAATTCCCTTATTCACCACAATTCCTTTTAATCAACATAGTATATTATTCATAGGACAATGCCAATGCAAATCAATAAGACTTGTATGTGTGTTTGTGCTACCATTTTATTTTAGAATTTAACACTCAAATGAAATAAAAATGTGCTCTTTTCATTCTTTCAAATCCTAGTTTCCAAACTATATGAACCATGAAAAACTCTTTATTTAGTACCATTTCCTTACAGATTGATAGAAATACAGCAAGCTATCACTTTTGTTTTAAAGCAATCAAAAAGTTACCCAACTTTAAAGAATCCACAATTAGTCAGAAAGACGATCCAGTGTACTGGACTTCTGAGGCTGTTTCTCCCACGCCTTGTGCTGTACCACCCAGATCCCTTTTCAGTAAAGGACTTCTTGTCTCAGCTGCTGGGAATCTGTCAGAGCAATCCCTTAAGGACTACCGGCAAAGAACCAGTTCAACCAGTCATGTCCTGTGTTTGGAGTGAAGGTAGGGGTACATAGCAATGTGAGAATGCCCTGGCTCAGGATACTCCGAAGAATTATTCAAATCCAGAGCTCCCAGTGGGGTTGGCTAAGGCTAATGTGGCCTGCAAAGAAACCAGACTTCTCCCTCTGCCTGATCCTGCTTTGGGTCCCTACTTTCCACCACAGTGGATGATCCCAGGGGGATTCTTAATAAATATCCTAGGGGCACTTGGGTGGCTCAGTTGGTTGAGTGTCCAACTTTTGATTTCGGCTCAGGTCATGGTCTCATGGGTTGTAGGATGGAGCCCGGCACTGGGCTCTGCCCTAAGTGGGAAGACTGAGATTCTCTTTCCTACTCTTTCTGCCCTTCCCACCCACTCGTGCATGTGTGTGTGTGTGTGTGCGTGTTCTCTCTCCCTTAAATAAATAAATAAATCTTTTTAAAGGGCACCTGGGTGGCTCAGTGGGCTAAAGCCTCTGCCTTCAGCTCAGGTCACGATCTCAGGGTCCTGGGATTGAGCCTGACATTAGGCTCTGTGCTCAGTGGGGAGTCTACTTCCCCTCCTCTCTCTGTCTGCCTCTCTGTCTACTTGAGATCTCTCTCTCTGTCAAATAAATAAATAAAATCTTTAAAAAATATATTTTTTAAAAAAATAAATATCCTGGGGCACCTGGGTGGCTTAGTGGGTTAAGCCTCTGCCTTCAGCTCAGGTCATGATCTCAGGGTCCTGGGATGGAGCCTGGCTTCAGGGTCTTTGCTCAGCAGGGAGCCTGCTTCCCTCTCTCTGCCTGCCTCTCTGCCTACTTGTGATCTGTCTCTCTCTCTCTCTCTCTGTCAAATAAATAAATAAATAAATAAAATCTTTAAAAAATAAAAATAATAAATAAATAAATATCCTAATTCCATTCAAAGGGCTGCTTCCTGAGGAACCCAATCTAAGACACTACACTCTAACAAAGCAAAAACAGCCTTCGCTATGAAGTCAGCACGGAAAATTTATCTTCCTTTTAAAAGCAGTTTTCAAAAACCAAATTTAGAAACCAAGGATTGAAAGTTACCATAAATGCCAAAATCAAGATTCATTTCTCAATTGTCATGTTTCAGTATTAACCTCATCTTTACAATGTAACAAATATTACCACTCCAAGTTTTAGCTAAAGCTATAAACAGATAAGATTTGTTTCTCAGAATCCAGATTAGGTTGGGAAAATCATTTTCACTATATTATAGGTTCACAGGCAGGTAGTTAGTCTCAAAGATACACGTTTGATAATGAAATAATTTATTTGTCATTAGTTCAAATATTTTTAAATTCTAGCACTTGGTGCCATACATATACATAGAAACCATGTTGAAATGTGTTATGATTAATAAGAAAAAGATCTGAATAAATTAGAAGTGGTATTATAATTTGGATACCACATCACTGTTCCTTCTTAGGCATACATAACGCAAAACTCTGTACATTCTTTTTTGTCTCAGACAGGATCAAACTGGCTCAAACTGGCTCTGAGCATCCCAGCAAGGACTTGTCTAGACAACCAGAATAAGTTTTGCATTAACAGGCTGGATAGAATTTGTTTACAAACATGCCACTGAATTATGCCTTAGATTGTCAATTTTGGTTTGAAGAGTCACAGGTAAGAAAAAGCTAAAACTCCCTTCTGCCCTCTACTGGATGGAAGAAGTTTTAACATGTTTTCACTTGTTAGCATATACACTAGAACCCTCCTGCTGGTAATAAAATATTCTTTTTCCTCCCAGATGTGGCTTATGCACCTAGTTAAAATGCTGTCCCTCCTTTCGGGAGTTATGAAAGTATGTGGCTAAATTCTGTTATCAGGAGTTCAGTCAATTTTGGACACTCACTCCTTTAAAGGGCAGAGAGAAGTTTAGCAGCAAAGAAAATATTGCTGAGACTCATTTGCTAAGATCCTAAAAGTTAGAAAGTCCCCAAGGCCACGTATTTTTGGAAGCTAATCCCGTGAAACAGCCACATTTACATTTAGCCTGTTTGAGCCCATTAGTCTGCAGTTTCACCAATGATTTGGTAACACGAACCGGAGCCTGCCCAGCATTCTACTCAAATGCCCTCCTTGAAGAACTTTTCTGGGCTAAGTTTAAATGAAAATGAGCTGACATCAGCTATCCTGGCAGATGGGTTGCCACGCAACTAAAACACAGCCAGGGGCTGGAGGGAAAAAGGCAGAGGAAAGAAAAAAATTGAGCCATATACTTTGAACATGGGCACCAGTTCCAACAAGTGCCTTCTCTAAATTGATCCAAGGATTTGTCTAATTACAGGAGGGTGAGATCAAGTGACTGGCTGTTTAGCTAGTAGCAAATTATTCAAAACCTTGAGTGAGAACAAAAGGAAGAATCACACAGAACAAAGAGCTTGTTAGCAGGAGAAATGGCTTCTTTCCCTGGGTGGGTCTCTTCTTTTTCATGGAATCATGAGCATATGTTTGCTCCTAAAAACACAAAGCTGCCTCCCAGCCTCCCTTCCTGTAATGGATTCCTTGATTTTGCTTTATTTAGTAGTTTCTACTTAAGACCTTAATATTACTGATGAAACCAGTAACCAAAGAGTTAACAGGGCAGCTAAACCAGGTGGCAACTGTTTTATGGAAATCTGCTTGTTCTCAGGAATGCTGTCTGCCACCACGTTTTTGAAGCCTAATATTCTTGCTGGACACTGACTCAAGATTTCATCAAAAAGCCAGCCAAACCAGTCAGGACCCCTGGCCTCCTCTTTCGGCACAAGTAAATGAAGTTAACACTCCCCTGCTCAACAACTTCCTCTGTCTGCTTTTGAGTCACCATAGCCCCTCTCCCCTTTACCCACTGCCTTCTCCACTTGCCTTTAGAGATCCCAGACTCTCAGCCATTTCCTCTCCTCCCCGGGGAGATTTAAGGCTTGCCCCCTCCCCCCTCCCCCCCACCGACCTCCTCATTTGGCTGCCTCTTGAAGAGACCCTCTCCTTGTTGCACTCTCCATGTCCCAGTGATTGTCCCTCCCCTGGTGCAGGGGACAGAGGGACTTGGGTTCTGTTTACCCTGGGACGTGGAGTTTAAGGAATGACTTCCATGTCATCTACTTAGTCCTCTGCTGATTACCTTGAGGATATCAAGTGAAAAATGGAACTCTGTCCCTGATACCCTTGTATTCTAGTGAACAAAACTTTATCACATTCCACCCACCGAATTCAAATTACAAAATTTTATCACACTCCACCAAATTCAAATTATAAGCTGCCATCTCTCAAGCACATAATGTCAGATTGTTAACACTAGCACACATGAACCAGGTATGGTTTCCAGGCTCACAGCTTCTCTCTAGTACATACGTGGGGACTCAGTGTAATTTAATAAATACTAAGTAGATACGGGAAATTGGTACTTGTGCAGATTCTATAAAAACACAAAACAAAACAAAGCTGTCACCTATGTTGGGTGTGGGGAGATAGGTCAAAGAGGTAAAATGTTTTTTTTTTTAAATTTTTTTTTAAGATTTTATTTATTTATTTGACAGAAAGAGAGAGAGAGACCACAAGTAGGCAGAGAGGCAGGCAGAGAGAGAGGGGAAAGCAGGCTCCCTGCTGAGCAAGGAGCCCGATGCGGGGCTCGATCCCAGGACCCTGAGATCACCACCCGAGCCGAAGGCAGAGGCCCTAACCCACTGAGCCACCCAGGCACCCCAAAGAGGTAAAATGTTTATGTCTCATTAGTAAGGCTATTGAATTAGATACATTTTGTCTCCTTATCTTTGTACTCTGTACTATGTACATCAAAGATATCTATGTAGATTTAAAAAAACCTGAGGATCTTGACAATATTCGTTTCATTAAAAAAATGTTATTTTTTCCACCCAAACTCCTGTGGCACACTAATGACGGTGCCTTACTATAGCCGTGACTCAATAGTAGGAAGGGTAGGGGATGGAACGGTGCTGACAAAGTGCTTCTGTGATTCTGATCGATCTCCTTGGGGAAAAGTCTATTGTTTATTAATAAATAATATAAATCTTTCCTATAAAAACTGATTTATACTTCAAAGAAATAAATATTTTTGTCAAGCTTATTGACATCCTGAGAAGTAGGCATGGCCACCTTCTAAGAAAGGCACCAAATCAATGGGATTTTTTAATGACTCCCATTTGGGGAAGATTTTAGTATTTTCCTCATTTGTGGCCAGAAATCATGTATGTGGAGTCCCTCACCTTGCAGGTGAAAAAACTGAGGTTCAGAAAGGAGAACTAACTCATTCAAGGTCACACAGCCCTAGTGAGAGATTAACAGCATTGTCTTACTCCCACAATTGTTGCAAAGATCAGAGTGGCATATACCTACTGCTTTCCTTATGACAACAACTGAACTTGACATAAATGTAGAAGGGTCTGAAAGGGAAGCAGCAGGGGGTCTCAAGGCGAGAAGTGTCCTCTTTGCGCTTTCATCTGTCAAAGCTGTGGTGTGACCTTGGACAAGCAGCAGAACTGTCTGAGCATATACAGTTACCAGAAGGAGAACAGACCTTATCTGTCTTGCAAGAAGCTATTAGCATTCTAAAATAAATTGACTCTAAGACACAGGAAATAGAGAAGGGAGACTCCAATGAAGTTCTCAGCTTTTTCAATAACCTGCTGAGTGATCATTAATATTAACAGTTATAGCACTATATTCTTAAAGCAGAGAGCCTGTTTTATTTGGCATAATTTCTGAGACAACTGCACATAACGTTATCTAAATCTTTTAGAAAACTGATTAACTCATGTATGATATGACCCATTTTTTTTTTTTTTAAGATCTATTTATTTGAGAGAGAGGGAGTAGAGAGAGTGAGAGTACACAAGCAGAGGTGAGGGGCAGAGGAAGAGGAACAAGCAGACTTCTCGCTGAGCGGGGAGCCTGATGCGGGGCTCCATTCCCAGGATGCTGAGATCATGACCTGAGCCTGAGCCAAAGGCAGCCGCTTAACTGAATGAGCCACCCAGGTACCCCTGGTAATGATCTACTGACCAAATATATATAGTCATAGGCCTGATTCAAAAGATGACTCTTCAAAGGAGTCTCTCCTGCTTACTCTTTCCTTGTTTTGAAACAGATAGGTGTACAAGAGCATTGGAGTAAGACAGGCTTGGGTTTAAATCTGGGCTTGTCATTAAGTAAGCCAGACAAGTTATTTAACCTTTTGAGCTTCCAATTCTTCATATATTTAAAACCAACCAACTAACCAACCAACCAACCAACCAACCAACCAACCAACCAACTATAAAACCACTCGCTTGGAGTTGATATGAAATGTCTAAGCACATGGTGGATATTTCACTCATTTCGCTTATTTTTCCCATATGTTCTTCTCTTTCTCCACCACCTAGAAAACTGGAATAGCAAACAACACTTATTCCACAGAGTTATTCTAAAGATTCAACTAAACCTGTCTAAAGCCTTTAGCACACGCAAGGTGTATAAGACATGTTAGAGGAAGGGAAATGAATGGAGTATTGTCTCCCCTCGCTGCATGCAGGCTGCTGCTAGCCTACAGATGCTTCCTTTGATGAATGCCATCGTGTGGCATGGCGCACAGCTTGGCGAGTAAAGGGCAGGCTGGATTCCAGACCTTTCTTGTTCCTTCCGAACAAGTGCCCTGCAGATTAAATAACCCACAGGCCCCATGGAGGGCCTCAATCTGAATTCTTACATTAGCACTTTCTACACGTATTGAATGGTGGGTCCTCTTCATGCCTTATTTTCCCTCCTAAATAGGGTAACAATACAAAGCGTTTGACACACCAACTGGCAAAGAAGCTCTGCAAATGGAAGATTCTGTCACAGTCAATCATCCATAAGCTGCTGTAGTCAGGTTTGATTACTGCAGTGGCTAACACAGATCTTGGAATCAGAAGGCAACTGCTTGTTGAGTGTACTGATGGTTTCCATCAACTCCAATACCCCAATAACCACTATCTTGGGGATCACAGAATTTGCCACACCATATAACATGAAATACTGTCAGCACGTATTTATAAGGTCACTTAGTAATAATTCAAAAGTCAGAGTGAAAAAAAGCTTAATTTTTCATTATTTTCTTTTTTAAAAATTGAGGCTCTTAAAATTGGTGGGCTTTGTCAAAGTCTACTAAGCTATTTTGAACATAATAAGCATGAGTTAGGCCTGGATTCAAGTCCGACCCACCCATGACCAACATAATTAGTCCACTCTGGAACTTAGCTGGGGGATGAAGTTGGGGAATGACGACTAATTTTAGAGGGGTGGTCACAGGGATAAGACAAGAAAATGCCTACTAAATTACTCAGCACGTGCTCTGATACCTACTTGGCAGCCAATAAAGAGAGGGTTCTAAGCACACGCACACAACACACATTATCAATATATTTTCCCCATCTCCTAAGTCTTGCCTTTTTTTTTTTTGTAGTTCTTAGGATAGTTAAAAAACTTGTGATTTCTGCCAATCAGAACTTAATGGCAAAACCCAAAGGGACATCTTATTAGTGTCACCTACCAGCTTCCCATAGCCTCAACAGGGCATGAAAGCTACATATTGCCAATTTCCAAGGAGTCTTCACTTTAGAAGGCTCATTCTTTTTTTTTTTTAGAAGGCTCATTCTTGAGAGAGAAAAACAATAGCCAGTGGAAAGCGAGCGTAATGCCAATATGGTGTCAAATGGCTATCTAAGGACACAGAAAGGCATCGATGATGACCAGATCACCTTTCTCCTGATCTGCAGAAGAAGCAATAAGCTTGTGATGTTGTTCAGAATCAAGTCAACTGTACCCCCGCCCCAGGCCTCTGCCTGTGATCCCCGATGGGGGTGGTTTGCATTCCGTCCCCATCTGAGGATGTCCATGCTATGCAAACCACTTAATTTCTCTGAAACTGGAAAGCTGGGTTGGACTGGGGGAGGGAGTTGTCTACATTTTAGAAGAGAAATAACAAAGTAAGCCAAGTTCAGGAACTGGCAGAAATGACGGCGAAGGGATTCAAAATTCAGCTTTAATTTATTTATGAACACAGCACGTAGTCTTAGTGCCTCCTCTGAGCCAGAACTATGCTAGCTGGTGAAAAGAAACACACAGCCTTCACTGCATAACGCTTACCATGTAACGAGAAAGCCCAATACAACTGTATCAGTCAGGAGAGAGGTAGGTGTATTGGGTAACAAAGTTAAAGCCTCAGTGACAGAAAGCAATGAAAGTCTTTTTTTCATTCAGGCTTTGTGACCATCAGGTGTTAGCTGGGGGGGCTCTTCTTTTCTTAATCTAGGACCCAAGTGGATAGAGCAGCCCTTATCAAGAACTTCACAGTTATTCTACTGCAGGAAAAGAAAGCCCTGGAGAATCTCTTTTCAGTAGGTAAGTGCTCCGGCCTGGAAATGACAGATAGCATTTTCATTCATAAATCACTGGCCCAAACTAGTCACATGGTCTCACTCACCCCAGGGAAGAAAGTGCAATTCTACCTCTGGCTGAGAAGGTAGAGAGCCAGAAATATTTGATGAGCAGTGTCAACAGCTTTCACACTAATCGAATAATCATACACTAATGAACATATAATTATAAGCTGAGATAATAACACTTAAGGAGAAGAATAAAGGTCCTAGCAAAAACACAGAAGAGGAAGAGGAGTGCAAATCATTTAGCCCGGAGAAGAGAAAATTCAAGAAGGCCACGAGATCCACCTTCAAATATTTGATGAGTTGCCCTGGTAGAGAAATGGGCTTTACCTGTAGGATTCCAGGAGGTAGAAGACAGAGAGAGAAATGCTCTGTCTCATATGTCAGTGAAAGATCTGTCTTAGAATTTTCTGACAATGCTGCCAGTGGAGAGTGGGCATTTCCTATCCCAGAGATTATCAATCAGAATCTTGTGGGGTGGAGCAGAAGACTAAAAAAACAAACAGGTGATGAAGCTACTACTGAAGACAGGTAACTACAACACTGACTCCTGAAGCCACCTGTGGCCATGCCACAGTGGAAACAGTGGGCGTAACAAATCCAAGGCACGTCATGCTGGATGCCGCTCTTCTCTCGTACTGAGTTTATTCATCTGTATTTTTAACCTGTCGTCCAGCTGTGGTCACACCCTCTAACCTCTGCCAGTGTTAAAAGGGGAGAGCATCGTACCAGCAATAACACGTAAGGGGGAAAGAAGGACTGACTTTAGAGAGCACATTTTCAAAGCACGCACATCTCATGCCAAAGGCTCTCTGAGAATTGGTTCTACTATGCATTGAGGCACAGGCGGAATGTTTTATCTGTTATCTCGTCCAATGCCCTTGGCATCTTCATGTGCATAATACTGGCCCCGTTTTACAGATGAGAAAATCAGGATAAATAACAGTCGAATAAATTGTTCATGGTCGTGGTGGCCGAGCTGGGATCCAAATTCAAGTTGATTCCATATTCTTTTCATTATCCTATGCTGCTTTCCACCACCTAGAGTGCTCTTCTAAGAGAACAAACAATTTAATAATCCTCAAGCCTTTTAAAATTGTCATGTACGACACTACAGGAAATAGTGGAAGCTTATTTCTCTACCTAAAAATAAAACTGAGTCTATTTTGGAATGAAATGATTTCCAAAGCAGATGAACGGCTGATTTTAGCCATCCCTGAGGAATGAGGTAGATGAGCAAAGTGGGTCACGGATCATAGGAAAGGCATGATTAAAAATGACTAAAAAAAAAAAAGGATATCTAGTGCTGTGGCACCTAGCTGCGTGTGCACGCACGTGTATGTGTTGCACACTTGAACTCTTAGACCACTTCCGGAGAGTAGCCCACAAGTGTTTTCATCACAACAACATCCTTGACATTCTTTCAGGATCCCAAGACAAACTCTGAGAACATTCCCACCTATTTAGAGGCACAGTCTAATTGACATATTTTAATCTAAAGGAAGCCTTCGTCTTAAAGTCAAAGCCCCTATATTTCTTTTTTTTTTTTAAGATTTTATTTATTTATTTGACAGAGAGAGAGAGAGAGAGAGCACAAGTAGGCAGAGAGGCAGGCAGAGAGAGGGGCTCCCCGCTGAGCAGAGAGCCCAATGTGGGGCTCGATCCCAGGACTCTGGAATCATGACCTGAGCCGAAGGCAGAGGCTTAACCCTCTGAGCCACCCAGGCGCCCCAAAGCCCCTATATTTCTATGACTAGGTTGGGGAGCCAGATTGATAGTGGCTGAGAGCGTCATGACCAAAGGAAATCATAACCACAAAGCCATAAGCTCTTTCTGAGTTCTGAAGCAGGAAAATCTTTTTCCTTTGACAGGGTTTCTATAATAGTCACCTCTCTGTCAAAAACTAAAACTAAGGTCAGACACACTCAGAGCCACAGGGAAAGAAACATGAGGAATTCTGTGCCTTCTCCAAACACAGCCTCCTCCCCTACCAAAAAAAAAAAAAAAAAAAAGCCAACACCCGACTGGTACCCCTGAGCCTAAATGATGAGATATCCTGCTTGTGACCCAGCAGCCTAAGAAAATACAACACTGCGGCTTAAAACTGAATTTTAGGGTTGTGGTCTATACTGCACACTTAGAGATGCTACGTTACCTCAGAATGATCCCAGTGTATATAAAGAAGGCCCGTCTGGAGGATTTTAAAATCATCCACTAGTGACAACCTTAAAATTAGCTTACTTTTGAAAATTTCAAACATCCACAAGAGTAGAGATAATAAAATAACAAATTGCCACGTAGCCATCACCCAGCTTCAACAATTACGGTTGCCATTGCTGCTTCTCTTATGCCCACTTTTTTTTTTTTTTTTTTTGCTGCCATATATTAAAGTAAATCCCAGGCATCCTATTCTTTCACCCGTGAACACTTCAGGACACCTGTAACTGTCAGAAACCTTTTTAAAACTGCAACCACCCATTCTCCTATCTAAGTAAAATTAAGAAAAATGCCTTATTATTACTGACTTCACTTTATTTTGCCTCGCTTCTAGTACGTGTGAACATACAAGTGTGTGGCGTGTGTCCTCATGTGCACGCGGGTAGCAGACACCGCAGGGGCCCTGCCCCGTGCTCTCAGCCCCGGGAGGCAGTTCCCTCAAAGCTAGCAGCTTCCCTCCTCTAGGCCGCCGAGCCTGCTCCTTTGCCTGAGTGCTGGCTCAACTCCGGCACCACCAGGAAGTACCTGGGACTTAATGCACAAGAAGGGACACCACTGGGGACAGCCCTCACCCACCGGAGGCCAGGAATCCGTGAGTAAAATGTCCCCGCTTCCCCTTACCCACTAGGGGTAAAATGGGTTCTAGGGGCGCCTGAGCGGCTCAGTGGGTTAAAGCCTCTGCCTTTGGCTCAGGTCATGATCTCAGGGTCCTCGGATCTAACCCCGCATCGGGCTCTCTGCTCAGCAGGGAGCCTGCTTCCCCTCTCTCTCTGCCTGCCTCTCTGCCTACTTGTGATCTCTCTCTCTGTCAAATAAATAAACAAATTCTTTAAAAAAAAAAAAAGACTGTATCTGAGCATAACTCTCAGAAAGAGCTCATCATTTTTCTTCACTCAACAAGCCTGTTTTCCACTGCATTTACAGTTCGTACCTTGCCTATTCATTTATTGCTCTGTTGATATTCCAATTCTCATTTCCCAGAGGACATGCTAAAACCTCGTCTAATTCTGGAAACCTCTGGAGAGATGAAAATTTATATGTTACTTTGAAATAGGCCTTTCTACAAAGGCCTATTTCAAATAGGCCAACTACAAAGAAAAATAATGGGGAGTACAGTCCGAGGAGAAAAAGCCCGCCTTCCCAGTTTACTGCAGGAACCAATCTTCAGAATGGAGCTTTGCTCAGGTGCACCAGCCTTATTCATATGTAAAAGGTCAAACCGAATTCATAAACCAAAATAACATTTCTTTTTTAGCCTCCACCTGGGATTATTCTGCCTCTATTCCTCTAAATTGTATGGAAAAAATTGTGAATGACATATTTAGTCTCTCCGTTCCATGACCTTTGTCCACACTTTCTTTAGTGTAGGCCTTGGACCAATTATCAATTATTTGTTGGCCCGTCGGCATCCTTCTGTGTGAAGACCTGTGTATCTCCTAACCTAATACAACAGTTCAACAGGTGGCAGTTGAATGAATGAAAAGATTGTAGAGCCTAAAGACAGAATTTATAAGACTCTTCCAGGATGAAAACTGCCAGGGTGATATGCTTAGACTGACAGAGTCAATTTGACATTGTCATTTCCAGACACAATGAAAGACTCCAGAGCCACTCTATCTGCAAGCAAAGGAATCCCATTACATCTGCAGAAGAGATGGAGGGGGAAGCTAGGACCCTGTTAATGAGCAAGCCATAAACTAACTATGTGCTATCTACACAAAGCCATCTCTCATTTTGCAAGAATAATTTAACTCTAGGCCATTTTCCAAAGCACTAGTTTTTAGCCAACAATCATAGCTAGAGATTAGAAGAAAAGCTACTACGTAATTACAGTGTGCTCTAAGATCAAAGTCTAATGACTGCTTTTTAAAAAATGATAATAGTGCATTTTTCCTTTGATGAGCAAGAACCAACCCCATAAATAAATGGATGGTCTTACCAAGCAATTTCTAATAACTGCCAGGAGATGGCGTCCATACCCTATTCATCTACCTAGCATTTCTAGCTGGGACCCATGGTTCAAAAATCCAAAAACAGAAATTTGATAAGACTGTATTACAAGCAACCCCCCTGGGGAGGGTGGTGGCTGTGATTCAGGATACCACCCAGGGACTCATACTTCTGACTTTTGGTTTCCTGGAGAAAATCTGTTGGTAATTCAAGAGCTCAGAGGCTGCATCTTGGTTGAGCCAAGACTAAAAAGATGCTTTGTCTGGGGAGGCAATGTGATTGAAAACTGATTCGCCAAGTATACTGAAGACCTTGCTGCAAGGTACAGGCTTGCCAGGCACAGCTTCACTGAATAAAGTTTCAGGTGGCAGGAATAAGAGGTATAGAGAAGGTACAGGAAACAGTCCTTGATGTTATGAAGTTAAGGCACTACTCTTTCTGAAAACGAATTCTGACTACAAATAAGTAAGTACACTAAAAGATTTAATGAGACAAGGTTATTAATAGAAAGGAAGTTGACTTTTAAACCCGGCTTCAATTGATAAAATCAAAACCAATACTGATTTACACTGTATGCACCATACGGATGTATGTTTCGCAGCTCCCAGAGAATGGCCCCATTTTGTTTCTCATTTGTTCCGAGTAGTCATTCTGGGAAGAGCATTGGAGTTCTCACAGCACAGACATGGGAACTGAGGCTCCTGGCGGCCAAGTGACTGGCCAATATAATTGCACAAAATATCTCCGTGGTTCTCCGGCCTAAATTAGACTAAAAGCTAGTCTGACCACCCTCAGTAATCTTCAAGAAAAGAAAGTTGTGTCATTTGGATTCCTTACCAGGTTACTAATTGGTTTGTTGCAGGGTGGGCAGGAAGGTCAAGAGAGGGCTCAAAATGTAGAGTCTGCTGTGTTAGGGCAGTCTACAGACGATAAACCTAGAGGTCTTGGTTATGCCTACACTGGCTGGGTTCTTGATGACATGCCCTCTTATCTACCAGCAAAATAAACATAGATCATTCCTAGGAGACAACCAGTCTTTAGGTGTCAAGTAAATAGTTATTAATAAATTTTCCATATAGCTTGTTGCTATAATGCCTAATACATTAATAATGATGACCCCTTGCCTACATTGCCTTTATTTTCATTGAAATAAATCGTATTTCAAATATTAATACCCTCAATCAAGTTTCCAAACAACAAAGTAGTAACATCCTAAAAATCTATTTGAAAAAAATAACTATAACTCTGTTGACGAGTCTCAAAAGTTTTCCCGTTATATAAAACCAGAATGTTTCACACCAAAGTTTGGATTAGTACAACTACACCCATACCTGTAATTTAAGGAAGAATATTTTCAAGCAAAACAGACATAGAATAAAAGTACTGACAGCGTGACAGACTAATAAAGAGCAGAATCCACTTCAGAGCCACAATTGTCTACCTGATAATTACTTTCAGTGTCTGGGTAAAAACATACTTTATTGTTCGAGCTTGAAAACGTTCACATCAAAAGAAGCCAGACTTAAAAAACAACCAGTCAAAGCCTTGTGCGGAGGTTGAAATTTGCAGTTTTAAAGCATGAGTAGATCATCTGAAAAAGGGTCAAATTGTTTCAATGTTTTTAAATCCACGCCCACACAGTAAAGAAGGGAAAGTCAAAGAGAAAGTCAAAAAGTGAATCTCTTAATGATGAAGCGGGAAAATGATATTTGGAGAGATGGCTTTTTTCTTCTACTTCTACTTCTACTTGTCTTCCAGCCATCAAAAAATGCAGCAAGAGTCAGTGGTGTGGGGCTGAAAAGGGCGATTAAATATTCTAGCCAGAAATTATGAACTAATACGGCGGCTATTAAGGGAGAAATAAGGGGCTTTTTTATTTTTTTAACTTTATACTGCTGAAGATTATTGTTTGAATTGGTCGCCATTTCAGTAACTCTTGGGCTCCTGGGGACAAAGTTTAAGCTGTATGTGTGTACCCACGCAAAGAATGAATGGATCATCAGTGACTAGAGCCAGAATGGGCTTCAAGGTCACATACTGTCATGGGATAGAGCCGGCTGCTGAAGCCCAAAAGGTCAAGGTGACACGGCATGAAATGTGGGTGCCAGGAATGCATCTAAAGTCCTTATCCTCAATCCTCAACCCAGCGCTCTCTTCACTCTGTAGGTGGGTCTCTAACCAGGAGTTTGTGGAAAATACGGGTCCCCAGACCCCACTTGGGACTGATACATAATCTCCAAGGATATATATGTGTTTTCAACTAGCCATATTGAAATCCTTTTAAAAATTGAGACTGTCTGCTTCCTCCCTCAATTTCAAAGCAGACAGTTTAATCGCATGGATTCAAGAAAGACAAAGGCAGAGAAAGGGATTTGTTGTCCCAGGAATTCTCTAAAATCTTTAAGAGCTGAGGCTACCTGTTCTCCAAATCAGGAAAGACACAACTTTGATGAAACTTTTGGAAACATGACAGTATTTGAGATTCAGGAAACATAGGACATACCTCATTCCTCATGTCTGGGGAGGACATGAGGAATTCATTATTCCTCATTCATTCATTAACACCTGCAACCTCCCACTTGTTCATTTTGCTTCGAACGAAAAAAATCTGGGGTTTTTTGGGCTAGATTTTTCAGTTTCTTTTTTCACACCCTCTGTCTCTCTCCACCCATGACATAGTGGATGATTTTTGTCCTCTACTTCTATCTTTTATTTATTTATTTATTCATTTATTTATTTATTTTTCCTTTCTACTTCTATCTTAAATTTGGACAAAGCAATTGTGTAATCAACCGAAAATCCTTGAGGGCTCTTGGCACACACCTCTCCTCACTCGGGAGCACATATGTGGGTCAGTGATTACTGGCTGTGGGGCCGACCTGGCAGCCAAGCAGTAAGACCTGTGATGATGGGCACAATTACAGCTCAGTCCCCGAAACCAAAGATTACCCAGTTTGAATAGAAGCGTACAATTTCCAAAGCTATCAACTGTCCCAAAGGCAAACTGAGACCCAACGGATTCAATACAGACACTCGTATTCATACAGTGGCCCCTCCAAAAATCCAGTTGGATTAGGATTTATAGGTAAGTGGGGAAAAGACTAAATGACAAGAATTCTTTTTAAGAGATGGTGCGTGCTTGCGAAAGGTCATGAAAAGACTCAAAGCCAAGTGTGGGGTGAATTTGAGATGCAGAAGTCCCTTTTTTTTAAAGATTTTTAATTTATTTATTTATTTGACAGAGAGAGATCTCAAGTAGGCAGAGAGGGGGGGGGAAACAGGCTACATGCTGAGCAGAGAGCCTAATGTGGGGCTCGATCCCAGGACCCTGAGATCATGACCCGAGCCGAAGGCAGAGGCCTTAACCCACTGACCTACCCAGGTGCCCCTGGAAAACCCATTTTTTACGGTAGTGACAAAAATGATCTTTGTGCACAGACCCAAGTCTTATCATGAGAGTTTGCAGATCAGAAATTCCAGAATTCCATTTTAAACATGGGGAAGAAGAGGTGGTCTGGAGAAGCCTTCCAGCAAAACCACAGGAAGTTTGCAGTGTTTCCACTAGAGGTCGGGCGTTCCTAAGTTTCTTTCATTCTTTTTTTTTTTTTTGAAATAGTTGTTGGACTGACTCCAACCAAAAAAATGAGAAGAAAAAGGCCTGAAGATTGGATAGATTGGATATAATTTTTAATTCACACTTGATTTTATGGAAATGCTTTCAAAGTGAGTCATAAAATGGATTTGGGTTTCAGAACAGTTCTACTCACTGATGAATCCGAAATGGCCACATGCTGTTTGCAGCAAGCCTGTTGAAGTGGTGGGATGTCACACATCCACTGACAAAATTCCTTAGCTTTGAGATGAAAAAGGCACACAGAAAAGAAAGATGCCTAAGAGAGTGTGGATGATGTGACAGAGAGATTATGAATTTAGGATACAGAAAACTTGAATGTGAACACTTCCTTCGTGATTTATTAGCTATGTGGCATTTGGAGAACTTACTTGACTTTTTGAAACTTTAGTTTCCTCATTTTTTTTTTTTAGTGAGGGTATTACCTCTTTCACAAGGCTATTAGGAGGCTTGGTGGAGAAAGAGTTTCAAAAAGATTTTAATACGGTTTCCAGACATTTGCAGATGTTGAGAAAATGGAATTTGCTCTTTAAAATAGTATCAGTTAAAAAAGAATAGCATCAGTTCGCACTTCTCTGGGTCAATAAAGAACGCTGGTCTTATTTCAACATGTGATTTTTTTTTTTTAAAGAAATGTAACAGTATTTGTCTATCTATTCAACGATCTCCCTCCCTCCTTGTTCTTTTCTTTTGATTTGAGTTTCTCCGTGCTTTGTAAGTGTCAAGTAATGTGGGTTGAACAAATGAAAGCTCATGACAGACTCTGGCAGCTTTGTAAGGAACAGAAGATACTTTAAATGAAAAGCTACCACAGTGTACTTGGCTGGTAGGATGACTGGGGGAAGGGTCGGGGGGGGGGGGGGGG
>CM052799.1:129006476-129018120 GCA_028533885.1 Nasua narica
TAGTGAAATCAGATACCAAATAGATTCTGTCTTGTAACCACAGTGGTTCATTCATTCATTCATTCATTCATTCATTCTTTCATTCATTCATGTATATATATATATTTGACAGAGAGAGAGCACAAGCAGGGAGAATAGCAGGCAGGGGGAGAGGGAGAAGCAGGCTTCCTGCAAGCAGGGAGCCTGATGTGGGGTTAATCCCAGATCCTGAGATCATGACCTGAGCTGAAGGCAGATGCTTAACTGACTGAGCCGCCCAGGTGCTCACCACAGTGATTTTATAAGTGGCATGGAGAATCATCTGGATAAATTATTAAGACATAGATTTCTAGACTTTGGCCCCAGGGTTCCTGCTTCATTGCTCTGGTACAGGGCTCAAGAATTTGCATTTCTAGGAAGCTCCCAAGTGATTCTGAAGCTGTTGGCCCAGGACCACACTTTGAGAACCCAGTGGTTTAGCACAGCCACAGAATTTACAATCCAACCATGGGAAAGTGAAGGGACTCATGCTAAGAAACCTAGGCTCTAGTTCTGGATCATCTATTAATACCCCATGCGATGGGGAAGGTCCTTTGCTGTCATAACTTCATTTGTTCACCCGTGAAAGGAACAAAGTCTGTTTACCAGTGAGGTCAAATGAAGGTCAAAAAAGAAACAGTTACCTAAATTGAAACTTTGAAAAGTTACAAAATGCTCTGTAAGAACAAAGTATCATGATCAACAATTCCAAACAGCATAGGACAGTAAATCTGCCTGTGTGTCAACCTGAGAACATCAGGGAATGCCCAGATTTCTGGTGGAGTGTTTCTGTGTGCCCCGGAAGGGTGTTTGCAGATGCGATTAGCATTTGAACTGGGCTCAGTAAAGTGGATCGCCTTTTCCAGTGTGGGTGGGCACAGAGAAAAAAATAAATAAGCAAAAAAAAAAAAAAAAAATGGTGGAGAAAGGAGGAATTTGCCCCTTTTTTCTGCCTCACTGCTCAAAAGGAGGCATCTCATCTCATCTTTTCCCATCCTCAAACTAGGATTTACATCATAGACTCCCCCTCGTTCTCAGGCCTTCAGAACAAATTGCGAAATCGCACTGCCCCCCTTCCTGGGCCTCCAGCTCGTAGGCGACAGGTAGTGGGTTTCTCGGCCTCCGTAAGTACATAAGCCAGTTACTCATAATAAATCTCCTTTTATAGTCTACCAGTTCCGTTTCCCTGGAAAATGCTGACAGTCATTACTTAAGAGGTTTTCTAAAAATTAGCGAGTGACAGTCCTAGGTTCTATTCCAGGTTCGGCCTCTGACCTGCTCTGAATACATACTTGACCTTTTTGGGTCATAGTGTTCCATCCAGCAAAGGATTTAAAGATGATCTCCTAGGTCTCTCAAATCTAAAACTGCATGGTGTTACGGTCAGAACACGAGCAGGGACTGGGGCTCCGGGCAGGTGCCCATAGAGGGAACACCACCGTCCCTCCCAGGAAACGTCATCACTGGACGGGTACTGAAGCCCTAGACCATCCACTCAGTTGGTCAATGCTTCGGATTCTGCTCTAAAGATGTCTCGTATCATGCCTTCCCCGTACGTCCCACTGCCACCGTGTATCACCGTCGCCGTGCAGCCCAGGCCCTCACATTTCTCACAGGGACTCCCGCAATACCCCTTAGTGGGATCCTACTCCCCAGCACCATGACCCAGCATAACCTGCCAAAAGGACCTTCTGACAGCACAGCTCGAAGAACTCTTTGATGGTGCTCCCATCCCTCTCAAGGCCTCCGACATTCAGAGGCCAACCTCTATTTCAACCTTGTCCTATGTCCCCTTACGTTGCTCAGTGGCTCCAGCTCCAAAGTGAAACCCCCAAACTATACGAGTCCCCCAAATATGTCCTGTGCTTCCTGGCTCCCAAGCCTTGGCTCATTCTCTTCTTTTCGCCTTCTCCCTTCACCTGGTGAAATCCTGCCATTTCTACCTCCACGAGCTTTTTTTTTTTTAAAAAAAGATTTTATTTATTTATTTGACACAGAGAGAGAGATCACAAGTAGGCAGAGAGGCAGGCAGAGAGCGGGGGGGGGGGGGAAGCAGGCTCCCTGCTGAGCAGAGAGGCCGATGCGGGGCTCCAACCCAGGACCCTGAGATCATGACCCGAGCCGAAGGCAGAGGTTTTAACCCACTGAGCCACCCAGGCGCTCCTCCCACAAGCTTTTTGCTTCCTCGCCCCCCACAGACATAATCTTTCTTCTCTTTCCACAGCCTTTGATTCACCGGATAGGAAATTTCATGAGACTTACGGTGTGACGGGTATTAGGGCTATATTTGAGTTCACTTCTGTGTCTCACACAAGATCATGAGGTTTTTGAAGACAGCGGTGGAGCCTCATTCATCACCTCTGTCCCTGAGCTCACTGCCCAGGGGAAGGCTACTGAGCCCTAGAACAGTCTGTCTGGATACAGAATGCGTCACTGTAACATGAACTAGCTTGTACAGCACTGGCATTATGAACACACAATGAGAGTAGTGTTGGGTTCCTACGCAATTTTCCAAGAATGTTAATATTTTGTACAACCAAGGAATAGCCACTAAACAAAACATGCTTGAACACAGCAGACTGCAGCATCCCGCGGAGAAAATGACGCTCATGTTCCCCTTCACTCAGACTGGAATGTGATCTGCCACGGAAATGCTTTTCTTCTGATTATTATTATCTGTGATTTTAGGGCATTCTATCTTCGTCTCCAAAATTCAACAACTTTATCTTTTTTTTTTTCTACAACGTTGTCAAGCCTTCAACCTTTTTTTTTTTTTTCAAGGTAAAGTCCTATACTGGAGTGATATTTATTTTTCCATATTGCTGTTGCTTTTGTGAATGTCTAGGTTACAAAGCCAAATAGGTCTCGAGTGATCGGCACACAAGCCCTGTCACTTTTGGAACGCAATTTGGCAGCATGCGAGGGTTTTAAGGAATTCTCTTTATTCCATAACCACACCGTTACTTAAAATGTCTAGACTAGGACTCAACCACGGACACAAGTCAGACTGCTGTTTGTAAAAAAGGAACCATTACCCAGTCCCTCAATACAATTCCTCTGCATGTCAATTATTAGGCCAGCTCTCAAGGGAATCAAAACTCCGAGAGGCAGGGATGGGGCTATCCAGAAGTGGATTCTGCTAGCATCCAGAAGTGCCAAAGGAAATGCTCCTGGGGACGCCAGAGCTGTCCCAAGCAGCCACTAGAATACAAGTGACTCAGTTTTCCTGGAGAGCTGAGCGTGTCTGGCTCGTGCTAGTGCCAGAGGCCTCTGGGCTTCCGAAGAAGGAGGGGATGTCTAAGGGAAAGCAACACAGACAATGGGAAGGGGAAGAAAAAAAAAAGATAAAAAGAGAGGTGGGAATCAACACTTAACCGAGTATCTGCTGTGAACCAAGGTGATTATTTGGGATCTCAATATTTACATGAAAAAAATCCTTCAATCTAAGACTTTATACTCAATTTACAAGAAAAGAAAAATCAGGCTCAGTGGTTAAAGGATTTGCCAACAGTGACCAACACAGGGTTGCCTGACTTGCACGGCAATGATGGCTTCCAAACTGAGCAGGAGTGGGGGCCGGAAGAGTCCTGAAGGACTGGAGGCTGGGGTAGGTGAGAAGGGTAAGGAAGCCCCTTGCACCCTAAGGGCAGAACTTGGGCCTCCCGCCCCCACTTCAACTACCTTTTACCTGTTTTACATACCGGGCTCCCTCTGCCACCTCTATTTGAAGTAGGAGTACTGCAGCTTTAAAAGACAGGGAAAGAAGGTTTGAAAATCCCTGCATCACATCCAGCTGGCTAGTCCCCAATTCTGCCTGAGGCTGGCCTTCAGCAGAAAAATAAATCAGTGCTTACAAAAGATCTACTCTATACAGAACGCTGTTGGGGGGGCTCCCAATTCTCTGCTCTAATCATTCTAAAGCTGTCTAAAAAAGACTTCACTTTTGGCCAACTTTACTCGCTCATTTGACTATTTCTACCCCTTCGCAGACTCTGCGAGGCAGGTCAGGAGCTTGGAGAAATGCAGGCAGTGCGCAGAGAGGATCCTCCAGCCCCGCAGCCAGGGCTCAGGGGACAAGAGGAGCTGGGGATCCCCAAAGAACTCTGAGTACGAAGCCGGACACCTGACGCTCCTGAGGCATATCAGGGCTCCCCTCTACTTCTCCTTTCCAGCCCGTGTCCGCACGACCAGGTGAGGTGGTCAGACTAGATGGTCTTCGCTGCTCTTTGGGACTCCCGGAAGGGTGCTGTGTGCCCGAGTGGAGGGAAAGCAGAGCTGTAGGAAGAGTGAGTTTGTAGCAAGGCAGAGGGAGCAGGTGGAAAGCACATGCCTCCTGGTCCACGCAGAGGCAAACACAGAGCCTCCAGACGGATGACTTCTCTCCAATTTGTGCATACCGAGGAACACATGGGAACAAAAAGGAAATGAAGACAGACTGAGTGCTGATATAACTTACGCAGAATGGAACAGAATACATCTTTAATTTGCCGGAAATAACAACTCTGAACAACACAAAGGGTAATTTCAGACCGTTCCAAAGCCCTTTCAAAGTCTAGAGGTGAGTGTGTTGCAGGGAAAAGACATGTGTGGAAGTTTCTTTAGAGCAGTCAGAACATAGCAGGGATTCACAGACCGTCTCTGGGCAATGAAGGATCTGGCACCTTCTCCTTCTGATATCGATTCTCGCCTCAGACAGATGATGAAGGCCTGCCAAAGAAAGCGTGTGGACCCAGCGGCTGCTCAGGCTGGGTGTGAGCCCCCTTCCAGCATCCTGCCCGGGGCTTCTCGGCCGCCCCTCCTGGGAGCAGCCTAGCTGGCCTTATCGGCACATATCTGGAGGTACCAGCCCTGGAGTACATGCACGGCACGCGGCCCCTCCACCCGTTTTCTGTTCCCAGAAAATGGTTTAAAAAAATCAGAAGGGTCTCTGACATTAGGCACCCTTCACACAGCAACATCTGCAATAACAAATCACTTATCTGAAATCTCTGATCGCTGTTGCCTTCCAGATATTGCTATGGCCACTATCTAACCAGCCCTGGCCTCCTAATCACATAACCCACTAACTGAGCATCTTCTTCAGGCCAAAGGTTGTTTCAGTATTAATTTTTGGGACGCCCCTGGGTAGTGTGAAGAAATGGATGCTCTGACATTAAATAATTGCCCAAAGTTTCATAGTCCGTAGATCTGACGCTTGAACCCAGGTATGGGACTTAAAAGACAAAATTAACTTAGAGACATCCCAGGGGTAAGGGATGAGGACTGTCCACAGCTGCTTTCCTCATTCCTTCAGCTCATCCTTGTAACATCCCCTCTGCCGCTGCCCAAGGAGAGGCCGACTAACCAACGCTTTCAAATGCTAGGGGGTCCAGAAACGAAAGAAAGTGGGAAAGCTAGGGGCAGACAAGGAAAATTGAACCAGGAGACAGACTTCCAGGCCAAAATTTTTCTGTCTTTTCCCTCTCCCCTTACCGGAAATTCTACCAATTAGGTTCATTTTCACAATTACAAAGAGATCGTGCAAAATTGCTTCTTGGGAGTTGAGGCTCGAATTGCTGTGTACTCCTAAGTAGAAACGTGTTCAAGCAGAGTGCGACCTTCTCACTTCCGGGGAGACCCCCGGCCCTGCCTGGATGGGAGCTGTTTCAGAGGGGACAGAGTGATCGGTCGATTAACAAAGTACCATGGTGGGACATCAGAGTGCAGGAAGGCCCGGAGCACAGAAGTTAGAGACAGGGAGGCTGCAATAGGCGGTGCCAGGGAGATAACTCCTGTCAATTTCCAAACTGCTCCCTTCTTTCCCTCCCCCCTCCTGCAGCACGGACTCCTCAAACACAAGCTGGTCAGACCAGTATTATAGTCCAGCTGCAAATGGAGTTGATATGGCACTTGTGAACCTAGGCACTACAAGGGATGTTCTTATATAAAATATGTAATTTGAGGGGTACCTGGGTGGCTCAGTCGGTCAGGCATCTGCTTTTGGCTCAGGTCATGATCCTAGCATCCTGGGATGGAGCCCCGCATCAGGCTCCCTACTCAGCGGGGCGTCTGCTTCTCTCTCTCCCTCCGCTGTCTGCTCACTCTTTCTCTCACTCTCTTTCTCTCTCAACTAAATAAAACCTTGAAAAACAATAAAATATGTAATTTGATTCGAAACAAATGAATACATAACTATCATATTGCTAAACGTGAGGCTACCAAGAGACATCATTAGTAGCAAGCCAAAAGATGCTAATTACACATGCCCCAAATAAGCTTGATGGCATTATAATCCAAAGGAAATTAGGGAGCGGGGAATTTGCTTAAATTCTTCATTCTTTTTTTTTTTTAAAAGATTTTATTTATTTATTTATTTATTTATTTATTTATTTATTTAGTTAGTTAGTTATTTGAAAGAGAGAGAGAGAGAGAGAGCGCGCACAAGTGGGGTGAAGGGCAGCCAGAGAAGCAGACTCCCCATTGAGCAGTGAGCCTGACACAGGTGTCAATCCTGGGTCCCCGGGATCATGACCTAAGCCGAAGGCAGACGCTTAACTGACTGAGCCACCCAGGCATCCCTAAATTCTTCTTAATAGAAGTTGTTTCTAAATGTGGTTGAGAAGAGGAAGAACCCTGGAGAGTGCCTTCCACTGCTTCACTTTAATCCCTGGCTTCTCCCCAAAATAAGACTCAACAGAAAAAGTATACAGGACCCTAATTCTGATCGCACAGTGGGACTATTAAAATGGAATTCTGCCAACTGACTTGACTCCTCTCACACTTTTAAATACCCACCTAGAAGTAATCCTAACAGACAAAGGAGCAAATGCAGATGACCAGGCTTTGTACACAGTAAAGTGCAACCCTGGGGAGAGTTACCAGGGTAGCCGTGAGGACAGCATGAGGCCCAAAGGGATGAAGAGCACCAAACCAGCTGAAAGAGCCTGGCCATTCCTACTGAGCTGGTGACTCTCCCAGTCATCTTTCGGGGCTTTTCCTTCTCTGTGTGCATGACAGAAACATTCCATCCATCTCAAAAGTGCATGGGGTCCTTAGAACTTCTAGTCCAACCACTTCATCTGGCACTCATGAAAACTGAATGCCCAAGAGGTATCACAAGTACGGGAAACTCACAAAGCTAGTGAGCGTCTAGATGAAGGTTTCGGAATTCTTTAACCGGTGCTCTGATATCCTGGTTTAAGAGTCGAGGCACTACCACACAGAAATGGGCTATAAGTGTACAAATATAAATCTTTTACAGGATAGCCTGACCAACATACTAATGCCAACAATTGGCTGACATTCGACTTCTATAGTTTCTACTGAACAGAGATGATAGGATATGATAATATAATACGATAGATTTTTGACACATTTATAAACTAGTAGTCGTTCAAAGTTAAATCTGCATTTTTATGCATATTATTTTCACGCTGAATATTCTGAGCTCTGGTTTATTTATAGGTGGCCTTAACCAAGCACATTTAAAATAAAGAAAATCAATATTACCTGCAAAGAAATTCTAGTTAGAACAGCTTTAATATTA
Source organism: Nasua narica (assembly GCA_028533885.1). Taxonomy (NCBI): domain Eukaryota; kingdom Metazoa; phylum Chordata; class Mammalia; order Carnivora; family Procyonidae; genus Nasua; species Nasua narica. The sequence continues at coordinate 129,014,020 of CM052799.1, forward strand.
ATTAATGCCATACAAAAATAAAATGGATCCAATTGGCTTTAAAAATACTGAGTAAATAAATGTCTCATAATCTCTAAAATGACTTGCAGCTGGAGAATGCCTAGCTGCATCTACTCACAGCCTAACAAAATGCATTTCTCCAAGATAAATCTACTCTTCTGACTGAGAGCTGAAGAGAAGGAAAAAGATTATGCATGGCTGGCTTGGACTTCAAGATGATACAAATTCATATATGTACAAGGTTAATTTTGAAAGTCCAGGACTTATGCCAACCATTTTTATTCAAATTGATTTCTGGTTTTGAATAAATTAACAGAATAAGAGGATGAGAAAATATAAAAATCACGGAAATAATAACAGAAATATTTCCACTAGAAGGGTATCCTACAGACAGCCTACTGATCTTTGGTGCAAAAAAGACAAAAATCACGGTACCTCCTCTCTATGCTGACATATATTTAGTAGAAATTTGTTTCTATGGGAACTCTGGGAATAAAAGTCGCCATGTTTTGTGTTGGCAAAACACCCAGCTTCATCAGGAGAATCCTGGACAGTAGGAATAGGGTCGGATCACTGAGGGACTTGAATCCCAAAGGGAGAACTTAAGAGTTCATCCTACGAAACCACATCATCCATTTTTCCTCAGACCGCAAGCTTGCTCAGTGCAAGAACAATGTTCCCCAATATCTAAGGCGCTTGGTATAAAAGTCCAGTGGACATTTGTTGGATTAGAGAAGAAAAAATAAATTACTAAAGAATGTCAGGAGGTGTAATAAGACTTCAAATAACTTGGCAAAAACTATGAGGGAAAGTTTACAGTTGGAGTTTGTTAGCAAAGTGGGAAAGAATAGTGTATGGAGAAAACTTTCTAGACGAGGTAATATCTTGAGTTAACCTATGAAAAAAAGAAGGTCGTCTGGCTGTGTGGGGTGATTTCTAGAGCTGCTTCTGCTATTAAACTATCTGAATTCTGGCGGGGAAAAAAACAATGAACTTTTCTGTCCATTAATTGCCTTTGTATAAAATGAGAAGAAACAACATATAAAGGATTTTCAACTCTAACAATTAGATTAAAATAGCTGATATTTGTAAACATGTGATTGAACTTAATTGTGTACACAGACTACATTTAAGGAGGAAATTATAAAATAAATTTTTTAAGATCATCATTTATAATTTTTAAACTTTTAAAAGCATCAGCACTTTGTTAACTTTTGCCATCTCTTCTCCAAAAAATCATTCCTTTATCTCTCTACGTTGTGTTCCCACATATCACGCCATGCCTGTGTTTTAGGACATTCTCACAACCCCCTTCTAGGAGTCACATACAGAAAAGAGGCTCACAAAGTCCTGGGAGGGACACAGAAGAAAGTCCATCCAAACACTTCTTCCTCCCAATCTTTACCTTCTTATTTCAAGGAGCAACTTAAGCTATTACACTCTCCGAATAGCTTTCTGTAAAGCTGTCCAGCTTAGGGATGCTCATGTGTGCGTGGATACTGCTGTGTGCACCCCCAGCATGTCTGTGACCCGCTCTACTGACTTATTTGTCTCCCTGTTACAAGATAAACCCATGCGAGAAGGGGCCTAGTGGTGCCCTGGACCACTTCCCACTTTATTACTAGTTCCTCGCACAGTAACTGGCACATCGTAAGCATCCCAAATGCTTTTTGAATGAAGAAGAAAATGAATGGGAAAACAGAGGCCTGGATAAATGTGTGTGTAGGGGAATGCAATTCATTTCAGGCAAATTCTCTTGCCAAGGAAGTAAAAAAATGGAGCGTGGAAGGGACCTCAGAGATCATCTGGTCCAACCCCCTCATTTTCCAGAAGCCAAGGAATCTTGGCATAGTGCCCCATGAAATAGAAAAGAGGATTTCAGGAAACATGCAAAAGAATATTAGGAAAAGCAAACATTCTCTCTAATAAATGAGGATACAAGCCCACACAATCTGCAAGTGGAACTTAAATAATTAAAAAAATTTTCATGGTGCTAATTTTATTTGGCCTTTATCAGTGCCTTCAGTGAGTCTACCTATTACCTAGTGGTGTCAAGTCTCCATCATGCAGGCTCAGTTACTTAGTATGTAGATCAGGCAAGATTCTCCCTTGTCTCCCTCCTGTCTTTCTCCAGCCTTTCAATGCTCATTAGCACCTCCAACAGAAGGCTGAGGAAATGAAACTCCAATTTATCAATGTCAACTGTTGAACCAGCAAATTGCATCAATCCCGCCCCCACATGGAAGTGTTTGGACAATTCTGAATCAACAAGATGTTGGCAGCTGTGTTCCTATGGTTCAGTAATTGCATTGTTTCCTACTGTGCTCTACGGGGTTGTGAAATGAATTTATTAAATAACCAACACAAAGGGAATGTGGTGTGGGCTAGTGGAAACAGCTCTAGGCTGGTGTTGGGATTCTGTCTTCAGAGTCTCCCACTTTGACTACCAGCCTTGACAGTAGTTTTTCTGGTCCGCAGGCTCCTAACCATTTGAGAAGACAATTCTGCCCTGGGTAGGAGAGAAATCTACGGTACCTAAAATATCCTGTGCTTTTCACACCACATACAGATTTAACATTGATCATATTCTCTATCTGTTGGAACTCAGTATGTTTACTTTCAGCTCAAATGATGTCCTTTGTGTATAATACCCATGACACGAAAACAGTACACCATTCTTGATAGGATGTACTAGGATCCATATGTCTAACTGACCATGTCACCCTAGAAGACAATGGGGTTAGAAAAGGAAAATCGAGTCCAGGCACATGAAGCACATAATGGAGGAATCGGAACCCCCAATGCTATAGTCTTTGGTAAGTTTGCCAGTTGGTATTTTGCTAGTTGTCTTAGATGATTAAAACTAGTTGATGTTTTGTAAATCTATGCAGATACTGGCTGTGTTACAGACTGGGAAATGTTTTTAAATGAAGATGGAAATCTTAGTTGGTATATTATTCCAGCTATCAGAGAAGAAAAACAAACAAGTTTAGTAAAATCAACCCTATTCAGTTAGTCTTAAACCAGCTTCTGACTCTCAGAAGGCAGGCGGATTCAAGAGTCCTGAGAATGTCTGCAGAGAGTCACCCTGTGGAGGGGCAGATGGAAAGTCTCCTTGGCTCTCTGGTTTGAGTTGGGCCCTAACTAGCTCAAGGTCTCTTCCTGGGTTGCTGGGGTATTTTTCCTGGACAAAGAGAGGAGGCCAAGTGAAGATGAGACCAGGCAGGACACCTTCTCTTCAACTGGGAGTTTGACACTCACCAAGGGCCTTCATTTTGGTCTCAATTGTTCTCCTATTCTTTCTTAAAAAGGAAATAATAATAACAATGATGATGATGATGATGATGATGCTTTCTTTCAAACTAAGAAGCAAAATTTCCCTTTTTCCCAATCTCCCAACACAATTATTTTATAAGCAGGGCTCAATTCAGATCCGCCATCACTCAGCGCAAACTGTACACAGCCCAGTGGTTCTGGCCAGGTGGTATAATTGCTGGCAGATTATCTACTGTCGGCTGATCATCTCCACAATGGGGATCGTGACTGTTCAGGGTTCAGATAATTTATGTAAAGCACATGGCCCAGTGATGAATGTACTAGAGAAGTCTATCACACCCAGGCCTGGAATCCTATTTCCCAATCTCTGATTTACACATCATAAAAACCCTGTGAGGTAGGAATTATGGTCACTATCCTGCAGGCAGAGAAGTTAAGTGGCTACCCAAGGACATGATGTTAGAAAGGAAAAGATTTAGGAACTAAAATCGGGACTGGCTTCACTCCAAATCGCACCTGTTTTCTGCAACAAGATGTTGGTGTAAATCTCCAGGATATTGTGTTTTTTCTGGACTGACTGGGCGGTGATGTCCCACAAGGCATGATTCCAAATACATCAATATCCTTTTGGCCATTTCCCCTCCTTTCCCAAAAAAGTGGAATGGAATATGTACACAGAGGTTTATTATTGGAGTTATATATTCTTGGATTCTGGCTAAATGCAAATTTACTTTTTCTTTTTCTTTTCTTTTCTTTTTTCTTTTCTTTTCTTTCTTTCCTTCCTTCCTTCCTTCCTTCCTTCCTTCCTTCCTTCCTTCCTTCCTT